>CM049990.2:0-1200000 GCA_016630955.3 Didymella arachidicola | reverse complement strand
TCTCAAAGGGTCGTCGCCCACACCTCCTGTACACCGTTACAATCGGCCAAAATCCCACGTCCGGCACGCTCAGCGTCGCCCGCAGGACTGAAATATATGCCGTCTGCGTCAAGTACGACATCATCATCGTCGAGGACGACCCATACTGGTACCTGCAGTTCCCCTCGTCATCGCCGAACGCTGCATCGCCTAAGCCAAGGAAATCCTCTGGCTTCGAATTTCTCGACTCGCTCATCCCGTCGTACCTGAGCGTCGACTACCAGGGTCGTGTCGTGCGTCTCGACACCTTCTCTAAGACTGTCGCACCAGGCTGCAGGTTGGGATGGATCACTACACAGCCCGCGCTTGCTGAGCGCCTCTTGCGCATTACGGAGAGTTCCACCCAGCAGCCCTCCGGCTTCGTTCAATCCATGATTGCCGAGCTGCTCATGGGACCCAGCAACAGCAACGACCCTGGACGCGGCGGCGCCGCTGACGGTTCAGGCTGGAAAGTCGATGGCTGGGTGCGCTGGCTCGAGGGTCTGCGGGGCAACTACGAGAGGCGTATGCAGACCATGTGCGATGCTTTGGACAAGGGCCGCGAGATTGTCAAGGCCGGACGCAGGCGCTCGCTCTCTTTTGTCGCTGACAGCGACGACGAGTGGGCTGTGGTCGAGAAGACGCAGATCTACAGTTTCGTGCGGCCGCTGGGTGGCATGTTCGTCTGGGTCCGATTCGATTTCAACACCCACCCGCTGGCTGATGAAGTGCCGCATGCACGGCTCAGTCAGGCGTTGTGGGTCTTCTGGACGCAGAAGCCGTACTTGTGTCTCGTTGCGCCTGGACTCATGTTCGCACCAACGCAAGAGATCAGAGAGAAGGACGCTTATAACTGCATAAGGTTGTGCTTTGCGGCTTGTCCCGAGGAGGACGTCAAGCCCATCAGTAGGAGGTTCGCGGACGGTGCGCAGGCGTTCTGGCGCATCAAGAAGACGAGCATTATCGACAAGATTCTCGAAGAGGAAGTTGAGGGACTTGACCATGTCGCTGGTATGGCTGTGTTGAGTGGCATGTGCTAGATGACGTCTTTTCCGTAAGCAATATATCAAGCGTTTCCCATATGAACGTCCACGGCCACCGTGTTACGCTGTCATGGCGAGTAGGGTTGACCAAGCAGACGCTTATGCCGCAGTGCACTCCCCTAGACAACACGCGAAGACTGCAATCGTCAAGGTCAACCCCAACAAATCGAACTCAGCCCGTGGTAGGCACCCCAGACCGAACCGTCTCGAATGCCCCATAATTCGACAAAACTCGGTGGAGAGCAATGTCCTGTAAAAGAAAGGGCTCGGCAAGGAAATAGGCCAAGCCTACGGAGCAGTTCGTCCGCGGTGAGTCTTGACTGATGCCTGCCTTGCCCTACCGCCCAGCAACACATGCGGGGCATCAAACTATCCGACCTCAGTACATGCGTCGATTCCCGGGGCTCCCCCCATTCTGATCAGTCCAAGCATTTAGCAGCGCAACTCAAACCTGTTTTCGTCTAGTGCGTGAATTCATTGACAAAAGACAGTGGGTTTGTAGGTTGCCTGGTGGTTTTGCTTGCGAATCGAAGAGCACAATCGAGAAGGACCACCGACCAAGCTGTGGAGTGAACCGACACAGGGACACATCACTGGCATACTCTGAGCTCGTAGACTTGGGAATTTGTAAATGTGCGAGTTCGTGGATGAGTGCTTCTTGAGACTCGTGTATCACTAGGATTGAACACAGTCGGGGTTGCGCCAAAGCGGGGTTTCCTAGGGCTGCTGCAGCGCGTTCACATGGACACTGAAACTGGATGCTGTCAGACTACTTGACTTCTGACATTGGATCTCTAATGTGAGAGTCCCCTCGGACTTAACGGACCAACGTCGTCGAACCCCACTTGTGATTGGTGAGGTTGGGGGCCAGTGTGGGGCTAACTGTCTCAGCATCAGAAGCTTTCTACCGCGCTTCCATCGCTCTCTGTGGAGCAGAGCATAAGTCAGCGATACAATGGCGCAAGAAGATGCAACTGTCCCTATTGGAAGCAGGCGCGTATCGGCCAGGTATAAGTAAAGCAGCCCCTTATCGCCGTCAGATCAATACTACACAAACTGAGCGACTGTACTCCACCATCAATCAATTACATATCTCCACGTCCGCCAAACATAAGCGACGTCGTCCACTTAGATAACTACAATCAACACAGCCAACATGGTCCAGACAGTGTTCGGAGGCGGCGCCTTCATGGAAGGTTATTCTCGGTTCGACCCTGCCGAAGCATTCGATGCCCTCCTCGCAGCCGGTGTTACAACTATTGACACAGCGCGCATCTACCCTGGCTCAGAAGAGCTGATCGGTCAGCAAGAGAAGCGCACTCAGTTCACCATTGATACAAAGGTTCCCGGTGGCTTCGTTCCAGGCACTGCGCACAAGGACATCATTGTCGAGCACGCGAAGGAAGCCCTCGAGAAGGTTAAAATCAAGCAGTTCGACATCCTCTACATCCACTCTCCCGACGCCGAGATTCCTCTTGATGACACCTTAGCCGGCATCAACGAAGCCCACAAGCTCGGCATCTTCAAGCGCTTTGGCCTCTCCAACTACGCGCCCAAGGATGTTCAGCGCGTCTATGACCTTGCTAAGGAGAAGGGCTACCCGCTGCCGGAGGTATACCAGGGCAACTACAACCCTGTCGCGCGCCATCTCGAGCAGGACCTTTTCCCTGTGTTGCGCAAGCTCAACATCCTTTTCTACGCTTACTCACCTCTTGCCGGCGGTTTCTTGACCAAGACCGCCGCCGACCTCGACGCCGGCGCTGGCCGCTTCAACAAGGACGCGCTCGGCGGCATGTACAGCGCGATGTACGACAAGCCTTCTCTCCGCGAGGGCCTCAAGACTTGGAACCAGATCGCCGAGAAGGAGGGTGTGCCCAAGGCTGAACTGGCGTACAGGTGGGTTGCGCATCACTCTGCGCTGACTGAGGATGGTGATGCTGTTATCTTTGGCGCGAGTAGCCTCAAGCAGATCGAGCAGACTGCTAGTGGTATCAAGAAAGGCAAACTCAGTCAGGAGGCAGTGAAGAGAATTGACGAGTTGTGGGAGAGCGTCAAGGCTGAGGCACCTATTGACAACTATATCTATTCGCAGCAGAGCAAGGCCTAGAGCTCACATCCTGAGCTTCATAGGTGAGCAAGAATACCAACAATAAATCATCACTTTTAAATTCAACACATCCTGAGCCCAACAACGATAGTGATCAGCGTGCTTGCAGCCCGTGAGATGGGGATTCGCTCGAACTCGATGCTAGATTTATCAAGTGCATGTCTTGAGAAGGTAGGAGCAATGGCTCATGGCCGTGAGCCAGAGACATCTGAGTATGAGAGTAGCATACTCCTGAACGAACAACGAGACAGACAGCATGCAACATTCGGCGCAGCACAGAGTGTACAAGATGAAGGGTCAAGCGCAATGTCAGCAACTCGCTGACCAATACTGGAAACGTATCCGGCTGTTTAAGCACAATATCGGCACTAAAATCACACAGACTAGTACAACACGAATGGAGTGACTCCAATTCTTGCTTCCCATGTTCAGACAGCTGCATTACTAATTGGGCATCGGCCAGGGCTCTGCTGACACAGATCTCGGACATGGGGTAATTGCCCTCGTACTCGAGCAATCCACTAAACCACAGAAACAGTGTAAGCAACCAGGTCAGGTATGCATTCTCAGGGTACATAAGCGTAGATGGAGCAGGAAGATTACCATAAATCACTTTGAAAGCCCGACAACCAAGCTCCGACTTACACATTATCGTTCAGCTACGTCGCATTCGCAAGACGCTGTCACACGCTCCACAATCCACCTTCCACGCCCAAACTCACCCAGCCCATAGACAGCATAGCCCTCCCTCAACCCACAACAACCAACAACGTGCCCCGCACCATCCTCGCCACCCACCCCATCTCCCAACTGCCAGGCTTCGAGAACCGATTCGTTCTCCTCCAATATCCGCCCGGCATCTCATCGCAGCCACATACACACCCGGTTGATGGCGTGAATTATATCATTCAAGGCACGGTGGAGTCGCAGTGGGAAGAGGAAGTTGAGGTGTTCAGGCAAGGTGAGACGTTTCTGGATCACGCAGAGTGGAAGCATGTGCAGGTGAGGAATCTGGGGGAGGTGTAGGTGGGGATTGTTGTTGGTCAGGTTGTTGGGATGGGTGGGCTGGATGTTGAGATGTGTGAATAAGGCAGCATATGAAAATGGCAAAGGGAGCGATCTCCAGGGAGATATGTACGGTAATGAATTGAGTGTTGAAGATAAGAATCTCAATACGTTGCAGTTCTTGATTAGTCACTTTTTGCAGTTTCGATATTGAGTATGCTTCTTTCTTGCGGGGACGATGTTGAAATGTAGAGTTCCCGCCTACCTTGCGCTGTTTGTGTTTTTCAAGGCAGTTGCGCGAGCCGTTTGATTCGCATGGCTACAACTGCTTCCCTCACAGGCTGGCAGATATCCGAACATGAACCAAGATCCTGCCTCCGACTCGGTCCCGGAAGAAAGCTCAAAGAAGTGCTTCGTTGAATCAAATCTCGAGACTTTATGAGCCCTTTGGAGGATGGCATGTCAGCTGTACCTCGAAGCCAAAACGGGGACAACTCACATAACCTTCTACGAGACGGGAACCGAGCAGAACAGCCATCTCGATCCTGCGGCACGCATACCTTGCCACAACAGGGACAATCGCCGCCGGGTGTTGGGCTTCGAGGGTTTCGTTCAGATCCAATTACACCGGGCTGAGGCGGCAATCTCGGCGCTAGCGCATCAGTCAAGCCCTGAAGCGCGCTCCTGAGACGCAGAAACCGCACATGCCGTATACACACCTGGGCAGTCGTCTGTAGGAGTGCTAGTGTGGCCAAGCCTTGACGAGGTGCAGAAACGAGGCACCCGGCGCTTAGACCCCTGGTTAGCGTATCCTTCAAGTATGCGCCCATACGCGGGCCGATACAACAACAACAACCCACTCGACTTGCTCGTATCCCACCAGAAAGAAATCAGGAACTATGTGGGTGTATAGGCCTTGGTTGTCGCTTCTTTCTTGGATCAATTGCAATCGTCGCCTGGAATGCGCCTCGCTCGACGAAGTGTTTGATGACAAGGTAGTAATTAGAGTCTGCAGCACGGGGGCAAGAATGCTTGCTGCGCTCGGCCATGTTATGTTTCATGAGATACAGCAAGCGCATACCCGACAAATCACACCGCAAGATGTACTCCCTAAGGAGCGGTCCGACCCAGCGTTCCGCTGGTGAAGCACTTCAGAGCTAGTCGCCAGCATCTGCACAGCCATACGCAAGGTAGACAACCTTTGAGTTACCAAATCAGTACTGGTGGCAGCTCTGCTTCCCAGCCGAGTATGAGATGGAACTACAACCATGCATAGTGGCGGCAGCAATGAGTACAGACCTCTTACAAACCCACCACGCCGCATGCCATACCACCCCTAACACCCCCCCCCCCCCCCCCCAACCTTCCAACGCCCGCGCGGCCTCACCACTTCCCACAAACCCTCTCTCCACCAAGCCCATCCTCATACCCATCCACCAGCGCCGGAGCGCTCTCCCCACCATGTCCCCCACCCACCTCCTCCTCCCCCTCACCTCGGCCCTAAAGCAAATGCTACTTCCCCAACGGCACCCCCAGCAGCGACTCGCCCTGCAACTCCACTGCGCCCGTAACCCAATGCTGCGGCTCGGCCTCGCACTGCCTCTCCAACGGGCTCTGCCTAGTCGATGTCCGCAACTTCGTCGGCGACGAAACAACAGGGACGCAGTACGCGCGGGGCACGTGCACGGATCCGACGTGGGCGTCGCCGCTGTGTCTGCAGAAATGCCAGATGAACCAGGACACGCCGCGGAACAGCAGCGCGTATGATTTCGGGGCCGGCGGGGTGCAGGTCTGGCAGTGCGAGGGCCAGGGGTTTAGGGACGAGGCGCGGTATTGTTGCGAGAGTCAGGGGGAGCAGCAGAGGTGTTGTCAGACGACGAGCGTGGTTTTTGAGCTGCAGGGCGCGGTTAGGGGCGCGAGTACGACGGATTCGCTGGCGCGGACGAGCTCGTTGCAATTGGGGACCACGACGAGTGCGGTTGCGCCGACGACGAGCGGGCTGGAACCGTCCATGACGGCGTCCGTTCCCTCGCAGAGCGCGTCAGTAACCGCCTCGGTTACTTCGATACCGACCACCAGCCCGCTACCTGCATCGACCAGTGCAAAAGCGACTGGAATCGGAATCGGAGTAGGCGTGGGCGTAGCCCTGCTCTTCCTCATCGCCGGACTCATCTTCCTCGTCCGAAGACACAAGCTCAAGAGCAAGAGCAAGAGCAAGAACCACAGAGCGAGTTTGCCGAACGTGGGCGAGCTGCACGGGTCGCCGTTGAGCAAGTATCCCGTGGAGGTGTGGAAGCAGCCAGCAGAGATGTGGACGGAGCCTCAGGAGCTTCCTGCAGAGCCTCGGAACTGGGAGATGTCGGGGGCGCCGCGGACGCCGCGACAGATGTGAGTTGGGCAGCGGGGGCACAGGGCTCGCAAAGCTGGATATGGTGCGTTATCATGTTGTATTTTTCGTAGCTTTTGGAAGAAGCCCGAGGCTTGTGCTCGTGCTTCTGTGCCTTTGCAGCACGCCGCTATCCTACATCATCATCAACCGGGCCCGGCAACTCCCCAACGCCAATCGCCTACCCTCTCACGCAGCATCAGACACTCACTTCTTCCCGGCAGTATTAGCACCCTTCCCGCTCTTCCCCCCCTGCTTCCCAGCCCCCGTCCCCTCCTTGGTCGCCTCATCCGGATCCCCCTCCATCTCGCGCTCGCGCTGCTCCTCGCGCTTCCTCTCAAGCTCCCTAACCTTCTCGGGCGGCGAGTCCTCAATGAGATCGCTCTCGTTATTGATCCCGCTCCACTTGGGCAGCCCATCAGGAATATCCATAACGCGCTGGCCGTAGAACATATGGCAGCGTGGCTTAAAATACGCCTTATCCTCGTCGGTTTTGAGGTGGATCAGCGAGGGGAAGAGCAGGATCATGTTGCGGCCCTCGTCCATGATGGGGCTGTGGCAGTAGGAGCAGCGGACTTTGCAGGGGAGTTTGTGCTCGATGGATTTGGTGCTGGGGTCGTACCATTCGAGGTTGTGGTGGCCGTTGGTGAAGTTGATGTCAGATTTGTGGAAGATGGCGGCCCATTGGAAGGGTGCGGCTGAGGGGTGTTAGAAAGGGGGGGATTGGGGTGGGGGGGATGCGGGGGACGAACCGTGCTGGGTCTGGCAGGTTGTGCAGTGGCAGAGTTTGCTGTCGAGAGGCTCGCGGCGACTCAGCTCGTACTCGACTTTGCCGCAGTGGCAGTTGGCTGTGTATTTGACGTCGAAGTCGTCGAGCTTCCCGTCGTGCACGCGGTAAGGCGGGCGCTGCTTCCACTCGGAGATGCCGGTGGTTGACTCGCCGCGGCTCTGATCCTTATCCATTCTGCTTGAAGTAGTGGAGAAGTTGGTGAACTGTGGTCGTGTGAGGTGCGCAACTAGAAGGCGTACGCGAGGAATTGCAGAGGGAGACGAAAGCAGCGGTGCGCGACGAAGAGCAATTGAAGCTACTGACATGAGTAGAAGGAATTGAGGAGGGAGGCAGGTGTTTGAAAAGTGCAATTGTTTGTGTCGCAATCCCTTTCTTTACTCGTGTCGTCAGTTGCGTTCCCATGACGTAGAACAGACGCGACCTGTGGACGCACCTGTCCCAATTGGGCTTGAGATCAACACCAACAACCCTCCTGCGCCCACCACGCGAGTTCACAATTCGCCTGCAATGCAATGCTTTTCATGCTCGCTGAACGTAAATCATATCCTCAGCTTGTACCGCAAGTCCTTCACACGGCCTTGAGCGCTTGCTGAGCCTCCTTGGCAGATAGCCCGAACACGTTGATCAGATAGTCCCGCTCTGTGACTTATTAGATAAGCTCACCACACGCCGCGGAGCACTTACTGATATCATTGGCTATGCGTCTCCTCACAGCCTCGAACTCGACTTCTGCCTTATCCCGCGCAGCATCTTGTCTCTTTGAATTGATAGTCTTGACGCGGAACTTGAAGCGGCCGCTGACTGGTCGGTGATCCGATACTCTCACGCCATCATGCCGTCTGTAGTCGAGCTGCTTGATCCTACCCAAGCCGCGGTAGAGCAAACGGTCGCACCAAGCCGGCGAGCGCTTCTTCTCAGAGGTGTCGTAGTTGTCCGTGCCGACGTCGTACTTGTACGTGGGTGCAAAGTCGATGGGCATCTCATTGAAGACGCGCAGACGGAAGCCGGGATTACGTTTGCGGGAGAGAAGGAGCTGATCACGCTCCAGCAGCCGAGGAAGGTTGCCTTGCCGAACGCAGTCGACGACTGTGTTGCGAGGCATGGCGTCGATACGATAGTTCAAGTCGCCGTTGAGGATGCATATCTCGTGATCGAGAATCATCGAGCCGTCTCCTCCACCAACGAAGAAATTCGCGCAGTCCGTTGGAGACCTATTCTTTGGGAGCGGCGAGGACTCCATGATAGTGGCAGCATCGTTGTTCCGATGCGTAGTCTGAGTCTGACCGGCGGCCAGATGGCAGTTGATCAAGCAAAGGGACGAGTCGTCCAGGAGAAACCGCACAACCAGAGCGCCCTTATTTCCCACACGGCCACTGAAGCCCAATTTGATCTCAGCAGCGCTCACATCCCGAATATTGTTCCGCTCTGACGACTTGACAAAGACACAGGTGAACAAGCCAACTAGATTCGCAGTGTGGAGCAGAACGTAGTTCTCTCTCGGCGCGTGCTCATCCAGCACTCGTATCAGATGATCTTTCCAGGCCCGGTACTGATGCGACATGTGTTCGTGTTCGGAGCTCTCCTTTTGCTTCTTCTTCTTGAAGAAGCTCTTAGCGGTGATCTTCTTGTTCTCCAGATCCACCAGCTCCTGGAAGCCGAACACAAGGATGTCTGGTGGATTCTCAGGCTCGACAATGTCTCGAAGAAAGTCGCGATCGCCCGACTGCCGTAGCGTGGTTGGCTTCACGGCACCAGCATTCCAGGTCATGACGCGCGCGGACAATTCTCTAAACTCGCAGTACTCGGAGTCTCGTTGTTGCATCAGAGTTTCTAGGTGTTGTTAGCAAGCACGCGCATCGTGTGTTGCAGGTCCTGGCTTACCAAGCACATCGGTCTTCAGCATGCCGTCCCAGATGCGCAGCATCGTGTCTATGCCGAGAGACGCGACCTGAAACCTATCCTGCTTCCATATACTCGTGCGATCCGCGATGATACCTGCAATAGGCTTGTCATGCGCCTTCCAGTCCTTCAGGACCTTCCAGGGCGTACACGATGGGTCGTACACATAGATCATGCCTGTGCTGTAGCCTGCCCAGAGATAGTCGCCCACACCCACCAGCGAGCTAATCTTGTAAACGCTAACGTCGATGACGCCGAGGCATTCAAAGCCCTTCTTCGCGTAGACGGTGACTTTGCCGTCGATGTGGCCGAAGTAGATGCGGTCTGGTTGGCTGCTGATGATGGCGCCAGAGGTTACATCCTGTACGTTCAGCTGCGACAGCGGGCTGTCGGTTTGCTGCTGGAAGTAGCTGTGGTCTGCTGTGCGCTTGTAGACGCGGAGCTCCTTGGCATACGCAACCCAGAGCTGTGATCCAGACACAATGGCAAAGGTATGTCCTCCGCGAATCTGGTAGGTGAGGGGCGCTTGATGCAGCGAAGGCGAGCCCGATTCATCGGCAGGCCAAATGTGCATCTTGCCAGAATCATCCAACGACCACATCTCGCCCGCATATCTGAAGATCTTGGTGATGACACCGCGTGGGTGCGCATTCTTAGTGAAGACTATACTCTGGGTGGGTATGTCGATCTCGTGCATCTCGCCGGTGCTCATGCCTAGCCAGAGTCGTTTGCCTTCATCTTCCACATCCTTGGCCGGTCTGAAAGCTAGGGCCGTAGCCTTTACGTTGTCGCCGTGGCTCATGCTCATGAGCAGTCGTCCGTTGAGCACATTCCATACATTCGTTAGGTAGCCTGTCGTACACACATAATCGCCGCAGACGGCGAACAGCTTCGTGTCGTATCCAGTGGGGATTCCTCCTATGGAATCCGGGAACAACGGAGGTCTTCTGTTTGCCTGCGACGAGTCGGGGAATTCGGTCAAGGCTGCAGCCGGCTGCTTCTCGGGGGAGCTTTCGTCGTCGTCCGAGTCGTAAGTGTATGCCTGCGAGGCTTTGCGCGGCGGTTGTTGCGGGGGTGGTGTCGATGTCGGTGTGGGTCTTCGCATCTCTCCAGACTTTCGTGGTGGCGGAGGCTCTGGTGGTCCGAGAGACCTCGGTGGAGCGGTCGAGTTGATCGTCTGCGTTCGCCGTGGCGGAGGCATCATCTTCGGATTCTCGTTGTTTGCCAGCGAAAGTGGCCGCCCCTGGTCAAACGACCGCCGTACAGGCACATCTGGCGGAGCTGCCCGCTGTAACTGTACGCTCTTCCGCAGATCTGTTGTGTCCTTTTCCCGTCTTGCGGGTAATACTGGACGATCCTCGTGGCTGTCACCGTTTCTATGTGAACTGCTCGTTGGTGGTGATGCGCGTTTCGGGGGCGCATTCGCGATCCTCGAGTCTGTGGTTGGGAGGTTTGCAGCGACGGCGTGGTGGACTGGCGGAGGGGGAAAGTAGCTGTCCTTGAGTATGCCCTTGGGCTTCGAGGCCAGGGGCAACGCAGGCGGAGACGGATCCGGCGCTTTGGCACTCCCTGCACTACTCGGCGGTGTATTGAACGGCGATATGCGCTCGTCCTCTGACTTGGCTGGCTCCAGACTCGCCCTCGGCTTCGCAATGGTTTCTATCGACTGCGGCTTCGAGGGGATCTTGGGCTTGCCAGCGCGGTTGACCGGGGGCGGCATGGGCGGCGCAGAGGCAGTGGGCCGGTCGCTCTTTCGAGGGTCCCCCGCTGTGCTGGAGCCTGTGGCTGTGGCGGAGAGCGGCTTTGCTTCGGGCGCGGGGGTGCCATTCGTGCTCGCAAACTTCCAGGGCTTCGACGCGGCTGGCGTGGACGGCGAGTCGAGGGCTGCGTGTGACGTGGGCCGCGACGGTCGCGGGGAGAGAATGGGCGGGGCGAGGTTCGCGGGCGGCGACTTGGGCGAGTTGACGGTGACCTTGGGTGGCGAGCGTGTGCGGGAGCGCGTGGGCGAGCGGGGCGGAGAGAAGGCGACCATGGACGAGGGGCGCGGCTTGGGGTGGCCCCAGGGGGCGCGCAGGGAGGACGAGCGGGGCGTGGGCTTGCCATTGCTGCTGAGGGCGGTGACGCTGGGCGAGGCGCGGTCGAGGCGGTCGAGGCGGTCGAGGCGGTCGCGCGGAATGTCCAGCGAGATGCGCCCGTCGGTGCGGCGGCGGTCGTCGTCGCCAGCCACAGCAGCGAGGCGGTCTGGCGGGCCCGGCGAGCGCTGGCGGGGGGTCGCCGGCGGCGGGGCGGCTTTGTTGTTGCTTGCGCTCAGGAGGTTCTCGAACTGGGCGCGGAGCGACGAGACGGGCTTCTGTGCGCGCGGGTCAGTCAGCATGCGTGAGCGAGCACCGCCATGGCCGCGCCGCGACGTACAATGGACTCGGCCTCGGCGGCGTCGGCAGTCTTCTGCGTGTCCATGTCCACGGCCGTGTCCGAGTCGGGTTCCGTGTGTGTTCCTCTGTTCCTCCTGGTCAGCCGGCGCCGGAAGGGGTCCTGCGCTCTTCATCGACCGCCGTGAAGCTGTTCATTGGGCGCCGGGCGGAGTGCGGGCGGGAGTGGAGCTGGCCGTCATGCGCGGGGGTTCATCGGGCGGAGACGTGGTCTGGGTGGCTGGCGAGGGATTGTGTGTTTGTATGAGTGTCTCACAGATGCTCTGACGGGGGATTCACGCTGGCAAAGCAACGTTGGTGCTGAGAGCCGGCGACGCGTGGACGGAACGGTGCCTGTGCTAAGAATGCTGCCCACTGCAAGGATCGCCGGCTGATGCGTGGGGTCGTTGCGGCCGCGTTTCAGGGCGCGCGGCCGTGCCCTGGCAGATCCGCCACGAAACTGCGGGCGCCGTGAATAACGTCCTGGGCGTGTACCGCAGTAAGAATCTGGGCGAGAGTCACTGCCTCGATCCATGCTCCGTGCCTGAGCCAGCCCGCCGCGGAGCCCTCATTCATTCCTTGTTCCAAACCCTTTCCTGCGGCCGCCGTCACCAGCAGCCAGCCGCCTTACAATTCCCAAACACCAGAAACACCAGAAACACCCCTCACACCACCGCCCCAGCCACACCCAACATGTGGTAAGCCACCCTTCCCCCCCCCCCCCCCCCCCGGGGCCTACCACACCCACTAACACCGCCCAAGCAAACACGTCCTCAACGCCCAAGTCTCGATCCGCTCGCCCTGCTGCAAAAAATGGTTCGACTGCGCCGAATGCCACCAAGAGCAGGCCGACCACCCACTCCTACAAAGCTTCGAGATGGTATTCATCTGCAAAAAGTGCCGGAAGGCGTTCCGCAAGGACGCGCGCGAGTTTGAGGACAGGTGAGTGGACACAATACATACTGGGACAGAAGGCATACGGGGTAGCATGGCAAGAGGCTGATAGTAAAACAGCGACGAGTACTGCCCGCACTGCGACAACCACTTCGTTCTGGATGCGCTCACGCCCAAGGCCTCGCTGAATGTCGAGGGCGAGGATGCGCGTGTTGATAATCGTATGATCAAGGACGAGAGGCAGAGGCAGAAGGATCAGCGGACTATCTTCGATGTTGAGGACGCGGCGAATAGGCTGGGCTGAGGTTCGAGAGGAATTCGCCATGCACAACAACATAAAAGACACCATGTCACACGACAGCGCCGAGTCGAGACGAGCGCTGCTACCAAGCATGAGGGGGGGACCGACGAGGGGATAGGCTACATGTGCCATCTATTGACCGCTAGCAGAGTGCAATGCACCACCAGTACATCATCATCAATGAGTAGAGTCTACCACCGACACGCCGTTACCTCATTTGTCCCGTCATTCGTTACTTTCTTACGCCCCGGAGCCCGAGCCCTCAGCCGGCGTCGGGCGTGTAGGCAGTGCGCCACTGCCCGCAGGCCTTCCGGGTCTCCTGCTCGCCGCCTCCTCCTGCTTCTCTGTGTTGATGTTCTCGACGTACTTCTCAATGTCCTCCACAGGCAACATCTCGAGCGGCTTGCCTGGTGCCGAGATGGCGATCTCGATGTTCTTGGCGCCTGTCTGCACCACCTCCAGCAGTGACTTGATTGTGAGCTTGATCGTCTCTTCCCGGTCCATGCCCTCCTTGTGGTTGCGCTCAAGGAACTCGCGGACTGTCTTGCTCGACCGCCCGATCGCGTTTGCCTTCCTACTTAGAGTCAACATACTGCCGTATACTAGTACACATAGACGCTTACCATGCCGAGTAGATACCAGAAGGCTCCGTCTGGTACAGGCGCGGCGTCTTGTCGTTGGGGTCGAAGCCAACAATGAGCGTACTGATGCCAAACGGCCGGACGCCACCACTCTGTGTGTACCGCTGCTGCACGCCGGCAACGTACTTGGTGATGTACTCTATCGACACAGGGTCCTCGACGGTGAGACGATGTGATTGTGCCTCCAGGCGGGCCTTGTCGACGAGAATGCGGGCATCGGCGTTGAGTCCGGCGAACGCGAGCGCAACGTGGTTGTCTACGAGGCAGATCTTGGATGGCGTAATGCGTGTGTCTTGGAGCTTCATCGCCGACCTCTTCTCACATCCCAGCACGACAATGTCAGCGCCCTTGACACCGACCGCGCATGTTCCTGCGGGGTATTAGCTATGCACTGTCACCCGCTGACGCTGATAATAGCGCACCTCGCTTGACGGCCTCGAGTGCATATTCGACCTGGAAGACGTGGCCGTCTGGACTGAAGACTGCCTGAGTTAGCTACCACCTTGATGATGCAGTGATAGCTTAGTTGTACCTGAGAGCGCGCGATCGTAGCCAGATGCCATCGTGAATGTTGCAGAAGTGTATCGTAAGCTTTCTCAAAACGGAGGCCGCGTAAACGTCGATGTCGAGGTGAAATGGCGCGGGGATTGTGTATGGCGGCAATCGATGCTCGGAGCTTGTGGAGCTGTCCGCGTCGTTGCTCTTGCCTGGCCGCGCCAAGCACATGGCTCGTGCCTCTCTGTCTTATGTCATCCCGAAATCGACCATGAATCTCCCAAGAGGCGCATCGCGAAACTCCCCCGCTCTTCATTCTTTCCCTTTTTATTTGCGTTATGGCGGCTTCTTCGCGTTTTGTATCGTCTTTGCGACACAGTGCGTTGTCTGCTCGTCCCGTGCCGCGCATTCAATGCTTAAGATTGGCACCACAAGTAAGAAGAATAACTTCGGCGACATCGGAACCTCACCAGCCAGATTCAAAGGGTGGCCTGGATGGCCCGGCTCCTACAAAAACGATCAAGTTCACCTCAGAGTCGTATGTGGCCATGTCCGGAAATAACATCGATGTTAAAATCTGACCCTGGTAGATATCCTGATATCAAGAGAGACCCGAAATTTGCTAAGCTCACAGAAGAGCATGTGAAGTACTTCAAGGAGGTTGTAGGATCGGACTCTGCTGTCATTGACGGCGTAACGAAAGATGCCAGCGAAGACATCGAATCTTACAACAGTGACTGGATGCGCAAGTTCCGTGGCCACACCCAACTCGTCTTGAAGCCAAGCAACAAGGAGGAACTCAGCAAGATCCTGAAGTACTGCAATGATAACATGCTCGCTGTCGTGCCGCAAGGAGGCAACTCTGGCCTCGTTGGCGGATCCGTCCCCGTCTTCGATGAAATTGTCATCAACCTGCAAAAGATGAACAAGATTCGCTCTTTCGATCAAGTTTCTGGAATCCTAGTCGCTGATGCTGGTGTCATCCTCGAAAATGCTGACAACTACTTGGCGGAGCGAAACCACATCTTCCCTCTCGATCTTGGCGCAAAGGGTTCTTGTCAAATCGGTGGCAACGTTGCGACGAACGCCGGTGGATTGCGCCTTCTTCGATACGGCAGTCTCCACGGCAACGTCCTGGGTATCGAGGCTGTCCTCCCAGATGGCACTATCGTCAATGATCTCTGCACCCTCCGCAAGAACAACACCGGATACGACCTGAAGCAGCTGTTTATTGGTGCCGAGGGCACCATTGGCATCATCACAGCCGTTTCGATCCAGTGCGCGGCACGATCGCAGGCTGTCAATGTGGCGTACTTTGGCTTGGAGAGCTTCGAGAAGGTCCAGGAGGCTTATCGTACAGCCAAGGGCCAGCTGGCTGAGATTCTGTCTGCTTTCGAGCTCATGGATGGCCGCACGCAGAAGCTCGTCAACAAAGTGACTGGCAAGAAGATGCCTCTTGAGGGCGAGTACCCCTTCTACTGCTTAGTCGAAACAAGTGGGTCGAACACTGACCATGACGCTGAGGTAAGACAGTTATTATAACAGAGAAAATCTCACCAGTAGCTAATATTACCAGAAACTGCAAGCTTTCCTAGAGCACGTCATGGAGACCGAGATTGTGCTTGACGGTACCTTGGCCGACAACCAAACTCAAATCCAGGAACTGTGGTCATGGCGAGAAGGTATTACGGAGGTACTCGGCCATGAGGGCGGTGTCTACAAGTACGATCTGTCAATCCCCATCTCAGAGCTCTACGACATCGTCAACGACACCAGGGACCGCCTGACGGAAGCCGGCCTCGTCGGCGATGGACCCGACTACCCCGTTGTCGACGTCGTTGGCTACGGCCACATGGGTGATGCCAACCTGCACTTGAACATCCCCACACGAAGATTCGACAAGGCTGTGGAGAAGCAGCTCGAGCCCTTTGTGTACGAATGGGTCCAGAAGAGGAGCGGCAGTATCAGTGCCGAGCATGGCCTCGGTGTGACCAAGAAGCCATACGTCAGCTACAGCAAGAACGAGACGATGATGAAGCTGATGAAGCAAATCAAGGATCTCTACGATCCCGTGAGTAGACGTACTTTGACAGCATCGGCGATCGCTAATTCCATCGCAGAAGGGTATCATGAACCCGTACAAGTATATTTAAATCCATCCTGTATTATTAGACCATTCCTACTCCTCTTCTTTCCTAAGTCACAGCCCATAATTACAGGCTCGCACCTTTCTTACTTTTATTTCTTTCCAGCAACGTCCTCGCATTCCCCTCATACACCATCGCCCTTTGCTCCTCATCAAACAGACACTCCAACCCATCCCTCATCCTCTCAGCAAACCTTTCCACGAACCGCGTCTGTGTAAACGGGAAATCACTTCCATACACCAACCTCTCCCACCCAATGTCAAACCCCTCCACAAGCGCCTTCAGCTGTCCCTGCCCGCCCTCGTCGCCATCGAAAACAAATCCCGCCAGGTCAAAGTAGAACTGTGAGTCTAGCTGGGCACGCACTCTCGCCGCGTCCAAGCGCCGGCCGCCAGGCACGACGGACGAAAACTGGATAAAGCGAGTGAGAAGAGGTGGCAGGGCGCCGCCGGCATGCGGGATAATGAACGTTACGTTCGGACATGCATCGACCGTCCCCGAAGCGAAGAGATTCACGACCGCGCGCGCAGTGTCGAAGAAGAACTCAAAGATGGGCACCGGGTACTGCGTACCGAAGGGCGTGGCATCTACTTTCTCCTCCCTCACCGCCTCTCGCTCTCCCGTTCCGCCGCCACACTGCTCGATATGCGTGCACGGCTTCGTCGGATGAACAAACACCGTCGCCCCCAACTCATTCAACCTAGCAAACACCCGATCAAATCTCGCATCCCCAACATACATCCCCGCATAATTCGTCATCAGCCCATACCCCTCACACCCCTCCCCCACCACCCTCTCCACCTCCTCCAGACTCGCATCTACATCCGGCAACGGCAGCGCAGCCCAGAATCCAAACCTCTCCGGCTCCTCACGTGCCAGAGACGCGGCGTAGGCGTTGCATTCGCGCGTCAAGCTCCGCGTTAGCGCGGCGTTGGGCGTGATGTGCACTCCCGGCGAGGAGATGGAGAGGATGGATTTTGTGACGTTGGCGGTGGCCATCATTTCGAGGTGGGCGGCCTTGGACCACGGGGGGATGGCGGGCATGCCATCCGGATGGGAGTGTCCGTTGTTGGATAGTGCTTCGCGGTAGAAGGGCGGGAGGAAGTGGGAGTGTACGTCTATTCTGGATGGTAGTAGCATTATGGACGGGAATCACGCGTGTGCGGTCGTTTCGAGAGGTGTTTTGTAGTCGTATTGAGCAAATGGCATGGGCTGATGATACTAAGTACTCTAGGTATGAAGGCTTCAAACTGGATATGCATGATATATACCCGTATGTTCGACACATCGCGCTGGCTTGAGGCTCTCGGTACCCCGCTCCGAGAAACCCGGGTCAGGTCGGTGTTGGCCTGCAGGTGTGTGTACAGGTCGTTATTGTTGCACAGCAAGTCTTCGAATGGATTGCTGCCATTGTCGATGAGCAGGAGACGGCGATACAGCCATCAATACTGGTGACAATGATGTGAATGTTTACTCTCTATCGTCTGTTTGCACCAGCCTGAACTCTACTGCCTTTGAAATGAAAAGACTGAATCTTCGAGACTACCATACAGACAGTGACAAAACCAAATCAACCAGCAAGTCAGGAACCTTGGAGTGTGAAGCCGCAGTGCGGGATGACAGGGATCAGGAGGGGCATGGAGGGGCGTCCATGTGAGACCCGTTCGAGTGAAGCTCAAGACCGTAAACTGCATTGATATCCATCACACCACCCATCTGCACGCACATAACTATGACCTGCAGCAGAACATCAGAGTGAACAAGCGTGGGCGCGCGGAGCTGTCTGGTAGAAGGTGGCACCCGCATCTCGATCAAGCAGCACAATCCCGCTCGCCGATCGCGGCAGCCCCACACGCGCTTTCTCTGCCACAGCTCTGCCCTCATTCACAACCCCATCATCCGCCGCCATGCCTCTGCGCACCTCCCACCACCACTTCTTCTCCGCGACGCCAGCACAATCCCGCCATGGAGAAGATCACGGATAAGATCAACGCCCTGCCCGATGGCGCACACTACTTCTCGCTGGAGTTCTTCCCGCCCAAAACAGCAATGGTATGCCCCACACCGCGCTGCACACGAGCGTCCCGCACATGCTGATATGAGCGCAGGGCTTCGCGAACCTGCAGAGCCGTCTTGAGCGCATGTCCCAGGCTCTGCGCCCGCTCTTTGTGACTGTTACGTGGGGCGCGGGGGGGTCGACGGCGACAAAGTCCTTGGAGCTCGCGGAGATATGCCAGCGCCAGTTGGGCCTGACTACGTGTCTGCACCTGACGTGCACGAATATGGACCGCGGCCTTATTGATGAAGCGCTCGAGCAGGCGAAGGTGCTTGGGATTCGCAATATTCTTGCTCTGCGGGGTGATGCGCCGCGCAGCGATGAGTATAGGGACGAGGACAAGTCGCCAGAGCAGGATTCGAATAAGGACTTTACCTGGGCGATTGATTTGGTTCGGTATATTAGGAAGCAGTACGGCGACTACTTCTGTGTTGGTGTCGCTGCGTACCCTGAGGGCCACTCGGATGAGAGCCACCCCGAGCACCAGAACCCGAGCTACGACATACCGTACCTGGTCGAGAAGACGCAGGCTGGCGCAGACTTCATCATGACGCAGCTTTTCTATGATGTGGACAAGTACGACGAGTTTGAGAGGACGTTGAGGCACCACGAGAGTGGCGCCTTCAAGACAATACCCATCATTCCCGGTTTGATGCCCATCCAGAGTTACTCGATCCTGAGGCGAACCACGAAACTGAGCCACGCAAATCTGCCGGCAGATATCTTGGCGAGGCTGGATGCTGTCAAGGCCGACGACGACCTGGTGAAGAAGGTCGGTGTTAAGATTCTGAGCGAGATGGTGGAGCACATCAAGGCGCGGCCAGATACCGCCCGGCGAGGATTCCATTTCTACACGCTGAACCTTGAGAAGGCTGTGTCGCACATTCTGGAAGACACACATCTGATTGGGTTATTGCCTTCTGAGGATGATGAGAATGCGATCGAGACAACGCCAGCCATCAATCTGGAGCCTCCGAACGACGTGCCATCGAACAAGGGGCGGCGGCGACTGTCGTCTTACTCAAGCCCACACAACCGAGTCATTCGAGAACAGTTATCAGCGTCAAAGTCCAACCAGTCCTGGGAGACGTCCGACACCGAGGCCGGCATCCCTCGCGGACCCGTCAACACACGTGCGAACACACTAGCCATCTCGGAAGGCGAAGGCTCCCTTGGCCGCGAAGCGACATGGGACGACTTCCCCAACGGTCGCTGGGGTGATGCACGCTCGCCCGCCTTCGGAGAGATCGACGGTTACGGCCCAACTCTCCACGTCTCTAACGCATCCGCACTCAAGCTCTGGGGCCACCCAGTGACGCAAGACGACATATCCAACCTATTCAAGCGCCACATCGAAGGCACTCTAGAAGCCCTACCATGGAGCGAACAAACCCTCAGCGAGGAGACAAAAGCCATCGCCCCCCAGCTCCTCGCCCTCAACGCAAAAGGCTGGTGGACAGTAGCCTCCCAGCCCGCCGTCAACGGCGTCCGCTCCACCGACCCCGTCTTCGGCTGGGGCCCAAAGAACGGCTACGTCTTCCAGAAGCCCTTTGTCGAATTCTTCATACCCTCGGCTGCGTTTGCGCAGCTGAAACCCCGTCTCGACGCCCACGAGCAGATTACGTATTTCGCGGGCAACGCCGCGGGCGACTTTGAAGCCAGCCACGAAGACGCCGTGAATCCCGTTACGTGGGGTACGTTTGCGGGCAAGGAGATCGTCACGCCGACTATCATCGAGGCTGTCAGTTTTAGGAGTTGGAGGGACGAGGCGTTTAGTATCTGGCAGGAGTGGCAGCGCATTTACCCCACTCAGAGTGCGACGGGGAAGTTGTTGAGGCAGACGAGGAATGATGTCTGGTTGGTTAATGTTATCTGGGGTGATTTTGTCGAGGGGAATGGGCTGTGGGAGTTCCTGGGAGCGTAAAGGTGCGGAGAGGCGTTGATTCGGGGGTGTTGGGCTGGTGTGGCGAAAGTGACGGGCGAAGATTAAATTGTATTAGCAGCTCTGCATGGCGTAACGAGCACGTTGGCATCTGTATTTGACGTGCTGTGTAATAAACCCTGACCACTACTGACTTTGGAACTGTGTGACATTGGGGTCCTGCTGGAAACGCATATCATATCATATACACTGGGTCGTTCGTCTCCACCACTACCTGCCATACCTGGATTTTCGCGGAAGAACATTGATTGTATTAGGGTGAAAGACCAGTGCAACGCACCACCTCTCTGCTCCCGTGTAAAAGAGCCCGTTCCACGCACCTTCCGTTTCTCCGTACATTATCAGCCATGAGCATGCAGGCGCACGAGAAAGTATTCCTTAAGCAAGAACATCGAAGACGATGCAAGTAGCGCTGGAGCACGAATGTGTCCTGGGCGTTCCGGACAAACATTTCTCTCTGTTACAGCTAATCAAAGCCTGACATACAAACCATCTGAAATAGAGAAGATTCGGATTCCGCCGCACCGGCATAGGCCGCCTTTGGGAGTGTCATAGAAGGGCAATGCAATGCACGGGGAGTGACGTCGTCAGCAGAACACCTATCCTTGGCAGGTAGGAATTCCTCTCGCTCAGCGTTACGTCCATCGCTTAGAACGCCGTACTCTTCAGGGATGAACAATCGGCGTGGCTTGCGAAACGAAGATCGCTGTTGCCAAGACTCTTTGTGTCGCAGCGGACCGAGATGGATCCCTTGCTAGAACCGCATCTATCTAAGATGATCTGCATAGCCGACTTGGAAGTCTTGTCGTTGCGGGATCATTCGAACAAAATTCCTTGGCTGAGAGAACTTGGGATGCTGTGTTCGTCTTCTGGGGAAGCTTTGGGATCGACAATGGGGCTTCCCATCCCCTCGTATTCAACGCGGACAGCGTATATAGCTCGGGCTTTCGCTGTCTAGTCTGGTTCACTGTCGTCCCTCCAATATGACCATCATGTTGTCTGTGAACGTGTTTTCCCTCCTAGCTCTGTTCGCCTGCACCGCAGCATCACCCCTCGAGCTGTCCAAACGGCAGTCTACAACCTGGACATACACATGCGGCAGCAACGCCGCGCCCTCCGCCTTCAAAGCCTTTGATCTCGGCGCTTGCGCAGCACAGCTCTCGCTAACCAAAGACCGCTACATCGGCGTCCAATGGGCCTTCGAAGCAACCTACGCCGACGGCAGCAAAGTCGAACACGCGCCCCTGCGCGACTTCAACAGCTTCGGTGTCAGCGATACGTTTTATCCTTACCTCGGGAACAACTTCCTAACGAGTTTCCCGGGGCAGAGCGCTTTCACTGCTGTTCATGAGTTTGCAGATGTGTGCAGAGGCGGCCGGGCGCCTGTGAGCTGGCGGTTCTTCACGACGAGTGCGAATAGCGCGTGCTCGGCGTCCAGCTACCGGTACACCACAGGCCAAATCGGTGTCGTAGGTGGTGTAGCCCGGCCTGCGGAGGTTGGTGGCGTTGCGTTGCGGAGAGCGAACGACGCGGGTGGTTTTGAGGCGAGCTGGGGTGATGTCCAGGGTGCGGTGGCGTACTCGGTCATTGTGCAGTATCCGACCGGCACGGATGAGGTCGGGAATCCGTACTCCAATGTGAGGGGTGCGAGGGTGCAGGTATGTCGGACTGCTGCAGTGAGTGGGCAAGGTGCTGACTTTGATAGGGAACTTCGGCGACGGTTGCGACGACGTCGAGGAGACAGGATGTGCCGCGGAAGGTTATTGTGCATGCTGTTAATTCGCAGGGTGTCTGGTCATTCACGGGTGATGTACAGCCTGTAGAGGCGGCCTGGTAAATCCTGCGAATTGCACATCTCTGCTGATTGCAGTCAGTCATTTCGCTTCGCTGGTGTAATTGTGTGACAGAATGCTCAACGTTCGCAAGGCTGTCCAGTAAAGCGGGTGAAGCGAAAGGCCAATGCGATGCAGAGAAGTCGAGTATCTAGTGACCTCCGCCGGCGCCAACAATGCTCCAGTACTTGTCTGCACTCTGTTTGCGCAGAACCTTGCCGCATTTGATCATAATGAGAAATGTCGATACACATGCTAAGCCAATGAAGGCAGCAGATATGAAACAATTTTGATAGCCCATGCTTTCGATCCAGGGCGTGATCCTGCATCTATGTTAGATTGACTCCGTAGAGAGATGCAAATAGTACTTACGCATAGCTGACTGCAAACATCATCGTGTCCCTAATGATGATCGTAGCTGCCATGGCATCACCACACACTCCGGGATAGCTGTCAATCAGGTAGTTGATGCTTAGTGTGAAGCCGAGACACGTTGTGAAAGCCAGCATGCCCATCGCTACCAGCAAACCAAACCAATGGATCTGCTGCGCCGCACCAACGCCCCACAAAATGGCGGCTGCGGGCACCATGACCATGCAGATCACGAAAGGATACAAACGGAACTCGGCCTCTGACACACCTTTGTTGTGACGAGCCAGTTTGACAGTGAGATAATCGCTAAAATGACCCGCGACAAACATGCCAATACCACAGCCAACCATGGGCACGAAGTAGCTCAAGCCGACAGCCTCAGCGTTCCAGAAGTACGGTGTGTCACTGAGGATCAGCGATGCTGTAGCGTTGAGAATGTTGAACCAGATCAGGTAAGAGCCGGCAGAGAAGCCAGTGTAAAGGACAACAGGCCAGGTCAGATAGAGATTGATGCTGCGAAGATGGCTGAGCATGGTGCCGTTTTGAGAAGGGTGCCAGAGAGACAGTTTCTGCTTAAAAGTCTTGGTCTGCTCTGACACGCGAAGCTCGTCGCTCGAAGTCGTCTGAATGGCTGACAGTGGCTGCGCCTTAGGGTTGTTGATAGTGCAACCGTCGTTGGAACCTTGACAATCAGGTGCAACGATGGTACCGGTTATGACGCGGTCATAGTTAGTTTCCTCAAGGAAGAAGAACAAGAAGACGAAAGTGGTTCCAGTGAAGATCGCGGGCCAGTAGAACACCCACTCCCAGCCTTGTCGCTCCGATATGAACCAGAGATAATGGGTGCAAAGTAGTTGCTAGCCAGAGCGCAGAAGGCGTAGATACTCAGACCGGTGCCTCTCTGATGCGTGAAATAGATGTCGGCAATTGACACTTCTGGCAACGCGTCATACGGTCCGCCGAAGAAGCCAAGTAGTATGCTTCGTGCGATCCATTCGCCGTTGCTCGTAACATAAGGACTCCATATAGTGATGCCAGTAACACCGAGGATAGATATCAGGTAGGCAAGGCGCTTTCCATATGTGAGCGCGAAGGGTTGCCAGAAAAGTTGACTCCAGCCAATGAGCAGGAACATGAAGCCAGTGCCCTCGTTCAACGTGGAAATCGATACGCCGTTCGCTTCGGAGAGAGGAACGATCACGGAGTAGATGCTCGATTGTGCAATGCCGCACATCCACACGTACCTGCGGACATTGTAAGCGTGGTTAGATGAGTTGCCAAATATCCTCACAGATTCGGACAGATCAACGCAAGTAACTTGCGGCGGGGTGTCCAATTGAGGGGATCATCTGGGTGGTTCGAAAGTGTGGGCTGCAAGACGATGTCTCCGTTCCCAGCGTGGCGTGCCTCAAGTGTGAAGTTGACATCGATCAGCTGGATCGTGCCTGGTATAGCACCGTGTGTGGTGGGAGACGATATTGCTGGAGTACCGCTGTTCTGAAAACGAAGGACCGATTGCGAACGATTGGAAGGCGCTCACTTAAGGTCGCCATCAAGGCTGTTCCGCGGGGAATGCCCAGCATCTTGGATGCACCTGCCGGTCATTGTTGATCTCGGCGCGTCACACCAAAGCGGCAAGTACATCCTGCGCGTCATAAGGCACGACGGTCATGGATAGCCATGATGCTCGATTGAAGCTGGCTAGTTAATTGGCGGCTTCTTTCTCGAGGATAATGAAAGTTACTCTGTAAGATGCAGCGCAAGATACGAAGTACCCACACGCCGTAAGCGCCCCGTGCTGTGGTTGGCGACAAGTACCCCGGACCCGTTCTCCGCACATCGGCCCTCCCCGCTCGTGTGGCTTTTGTGCGAAAGGTGATCCAACTTGCGGCTCGTCAATAACTGCCAGTTTGTCGTAATGAATTCATTGCAAGATCCGTTGACCCCTTGCTTTGCCACGCAGTTGCTCGTTGATGTAGTCCTGAGGATGCAATGACTGTGATGAGGTGGACAAGATAAGACGCTGTGGAGATAGGTTGGGGTCGGTAGGCACTCTGCGATTGGGCCAGCATGTCGATGTCATTTCGCTGACAAGCCTCGTGGCTATTGATAGAGCTTCGTCGAGATGTGTTGATGATATGACTTCACCTGGGCAGTCTTTGGGGTGAAAGCGTCTTCCTTCATGGGGACATAGTGAGCTGCGAGCCGTGAGGTAACCAGGGTTGAATTTGCCACTGCCAGCGATAGCATAGGTCTCGAAGGTTGGCGGTTAAATGTCTTTTGGACGGTACATTGGCAGTGTAGTTGTGGAGGCAGATGGTGAGAGTTTGACCTAGGCGGGCGAGCGGCAACCACGCGTTCGCGCTGAGGCGTGGGGTAGCTGCTTCTTCTGCGGTAATAATGACAGAGCATGTACGTCGCAGCAGTGCTCGTTAGAAGACAATGACATCGCTCTAAAGAATACTTGTTCCAGCAAACGAGGATCGTGATAGCCATGGACATGATGAGTTTACAGCAAAGGACGGGCGGCCAGCACGCAGCGCTGCTGGCCTGCGAGGCTGCTATGGTCCAGCATAAACAGTCGTGCACGTTGGGGCTCTCCTGGTGCTGCAGGCATTTACTCACCACCACAACGAGTTTGCTCAGACCTTCCTTCGTTAAGCCACCATAATAACGCGACGCGTTCGTTCCTACTGCTGCGGAATGCTTGCGTCATTTCACACGTGCGCACGTGGGCGCGTAGTTGCAAGGCTGCGCTAGCGGAGATCGGCCGACGCTAGACTCGAATCGGCCATCACCCACCCGCACCAGCAAAAACTTTAACGATGAATATCTCAACAACCAGTAGGTCGATCGGCTCCAAATTTGGACGGAGAAAGCAGGAGAGCAAAAGGAAAGCCCGACGTGGGGCTCGAACCCACAACCTTGAGATTAAGAGTCTCACGCGCTACCGATTGTGCCAGCCGGGCTGTTCAGCTTTGATGAAGGGAGGTTTAGTTTAGATCATTATGACCTTAAGACTAACGCTCGCGCGACTCGAACTCTCCTCTCATCTGTCCCAAGACTGTAGATTTCGCGAGGCGTGAATCGATTTCTTAGACTACCTGCCTAGGTACACCAAAAGTTGGCTCCTGTAGGCTCCTGACTCCAGACTTGCAGGTCCTTCGTTCCTGCAGCACCGCGGACGGCCTCCTCGCTAACCTGATCATGATGCATGGCGCACGCCGTCGTACAACCAAGATCCAATCGCACACATCACCGTGCATCTTTCGGCATCGACGAACAGGAGATCGGCTCCCTCAATATCCATTGCAAGCTGTTTATAGTCGCCGCATACAGCAAAAGGTCCATTTGGTTGATATTCCCGCGCTTACGTCCGCGCTAGGCAATCGTTCTCGCTGCTCAGCCTCAGCTGCGGCTGCAAGGCACCCATTCCCTCACCAGGTCCTCCACTAAGCATGGAGTATATAAGTCAGTCATGTAGTTCAGAGTTTACCGTATGCACAGAGGCCGTTGCGGGAACACTCGTCTTCGTACAGCCGCCTTATAGCGTTTCCGCTCATAGCTTCCTTCATTATGCTCGTCCTTTCCTCTCTTGGTATGTTTGTGGCTTCCACTCGTTATGCACATCTGACTCGTATACAGTGGTCGCTGCATGTGGTTTCGCGACTACATTAAATGCTGTTGCCATTGATGTTAACGAAATTCAATCCACGCTCGGCCACACCAGCGCGCCGAACCCCTGTGCACTGGCCGAATCAAACAAAGTGAACGCCAGCGTACGACTTTCAAGCTGGCTCGAATGCCAAATCAACGGTTTTTATCCGTACCCCGGAAACGGCGACTGGCCCACAGTGCGCGATGCGGCTTTCGCACAAGACATCAAATTCACATTCAACGACACGCACTACAACTACGAAGGCTCATTAAGCCTATACCACAGCTTCAATGCAACACTCGGCAAAAGCTTCTCGCCCTTTCAGCATGGCTTCATCAACACGCTCGGCATCCCAAACATGAATGGCGACAAAGGAGGCTTCGTCTACATGATCGGCTGGGCGGGCGGGTTTCACAAGCTGGCGAAGCGGTCCATGTACTTCACCAATGCTGCGTTTGCTGTTATCAGGGACAACAAGGGAAAGCGCGAGATTGTTGAGTTCAGGGAGAGCAGCAACATTCCAAACACAGCCAAGCTGCCCGCCGAGAATGAGTGGACCTGCGGGTTCAAGGAGCATATTGAGCTGTGATTGAGCAAATATAAGCGGAGGGAGTGTAGAACATTTCGCCGCAAGGCAAAATTCCGATTAGAGGTGGTTAGGGAAGGAGCGTTTAGATTGACGCAATCTTCGAGCGAGCTCTACGGGAAGATCACGCTAGAGAGAACGGCGGGCGCGAATGGCGACGGACGTCAGCTGGCAGCGACTACCTTTAAAGAGGGTATCTGCAATGACGAGTGGTAGCACTGCGTGCAATAACATATAACATCGAACGCTTATCATCTGTTAGCGCACTTTGCGTTCGGTTGTTCATTCCTGCTTCTCGAATCCGTACACAAGCTCCGCCCTGACTTCCTGCATCCTACTCTCCACGGCCCTCAAACTTCCTTCCACGTTCTCAAAGTCCTCCTTCGCAACCTGCAGTGCACGAGGCCGTGCCTTCCCAGCGACGACATACATTGCGGCCACATCTGTGATATCAATACCTCTTACAATGTTCCGGTACTCATCAATATCCCTCTCCAGCATCTCAAGCTCGGCTTTAAGCGAATTCACGGCGCCTGCACGATCAGAGGGCAGCAAGTCTGACTTCGCTTCGTCGTGCAGCGTGGCGATCTTGATCCAGCGCTGTTTGATTTTGTCGTAGTTTGCGGGCAGAACTTCCCAGAACGTGGACTCCAGGAGTGTTAGACGCGATGTTTGATGGGTTGGTGTGGGCATCACGGTTGGAATGCGAGCTGGTTAGCGAACAGCGCCTGGCCCACCGCATTGTGGCGTTTGCGGACGTTTATAGCCGTGGATGTTGTCGCACCGACTGTGAAGGTGTGCAGCGGCCAGATGTAATTGCATTGTCACAGCCAGCGAATTCACATACCTTTTGATTTATTCCATCGTGGTGATGATTTGGTACGCTCATCACTGCTTGAAGATCTGGAGGACTGGGGAGCACATGTCTCGATTCTGCAAGACCATGTATTCTCCACCAAACGAGGGGCCTGTCGAGGAGGCATTTCCTCCCACAGACTTCAGACAATTTCTCGACAGCGTCCAGCGCGCCAACACCACAGGCAATCGCTTTTTGAACAGTATGAAGCCACAAGATGATACGGGGCTCATCTCGTTCATAGCTAATGTGGAGCTTGCGCAACGCGGCATTGCAATCGCTGAGGCGATCCTAGAAAGGCGACGCGAGGTCGATGCACATTATGGCTGGGTACTAGCTTCTGACGCTGCACTCGTATACGAATCCATAGGCGGCAGAAGCGACCAGGGTGCAGGGTGGGCCAGGCAGTGGATGCAGGGCATTTATAACGAGTACGAGCGAGTTGGGCGAGCTATGCGTGTTGCGAAACTGGAACTGGAGAACATGGTAGCGCGCACAGACAGCGGGTGTAAAGATTGAAGATGCACTGAAACCAGGGTATCATTGGAGAATCATGAACTCCATACTATCCTTCCGTCAAGCGACTGATGCCGCGTCCCTATCAGCGCTCTCTTTGAGCTTGCGCTGTCAAGCCTGTTCATCGTTTCGTCATTGAGCTCAGTCCATAGACTTCCGCCGTGTTTGTCGTTCGGTATAGTCCCTTCCGAGAATGTGCGCCCTCGTGGATACTCGGACAGATGTGTTCTATTGAGGGAGCTGTCTTCGTGACGGCCGTGCGCGAGCGCGTAAATGGTCGGTGTAACGGCGACCACTACAGCGAGCAGGATCTCGAGTGATGCCCATAGAGTGTGACCTCGTTGGACTCGCGAGTCTTTCCCTTGCATGATGCGGATAATACTGATCGCTACCAGGAATAAGCCGATGCTGAAGAGCGCCATAACACGGAGTCGCCTGGGAGTGATCAGCTTTATTGTTAGCTTGTTCGCGAGAAGACTGCTTACTGCGTGATGGGCACATTGACTGAGCAAATCAGCGTGAACGGCAATGCCATAAGCATCAAATCGGTCGCAATATTGCTGACTTCATACGTGATGAGCCATACATTTCCGACAACGCTACAGCAGTCAGTTCAAGGCCTCTCAATGAAACCAAGCACGACATACCAATCTCCGGGATTGGGATATATCTGCCAGTGTCGCGCAAACGGCCGGCAGCCGATGTAAACCGTGGTCAAAGAGGCGACGAATGTAACGAGCAAGACAGTCCAGAAGCCGTATACGATGCTTCGCTCGTATGGCATCTTTGATATGATCCTTGCCATGAGGTCAAGAACGGCAAGCTTCAGGCACCACAGCCTGATCCCAGGTCAGCACACACGCAAACATTTTGACATATTCGACTTACAAGCATGTCAACATGGTTCTTGTCGCCAAGACCAGCTTGCTTCCTATTATGATCTCAGATGCCGAAGCCTCGTGTCCGGGCTCAAGTAGCTGGAGACGGCGCTCTGTCGTGAGTACTAAAGTCAGGTCAAATCGCGCTCTTCGACAACCAGACTGACGACATACCTCTCGTAGATCCGTATACTAGCAGGTAATAATTGGCGACAAGTCGCGCGATCATGAACAGCGCAGCCAGCAAGCACCAATAGTCACCGCGTATAAGGCGCTGCTTCCTCCATAGCCGAAAGCCGATCCGAACAGCGATCAGTGTGACAGACAGTAGGAGGCATACCCACATGGGTATTGATGAGAGAAGATCCACCGCCATTGCGACGGTTGGCGCAATGTTTCCAAACGAATGGACCGGGGCGTGGGTGAACCGCTGGCTACATGGAGTGCATGTGTCAAAATCGGAGACAGGAAAGCTGAGTTAGGACTGGTCGCTATATGACATCGGAGACGTTTGAAGGATTGTGCAAGCCACATGCTACCAGTAAGGGTTTCTCTGGTCTGACTACTTCGGGTATAACTGTTCGTGATTGGGCTAAGGTTGCTATTGGTTTCTCAATGAACGGTGTCCGCCACCGCCGCAAGTAAAGGCCCGAGCGATTGTGCTGGGTAGGCAGTGGGCACGGCTCACACTGACCGAGAATTCCACGTTTCGCACAAGCAATTCCGAAGCTTTCTTTGGTCATTCGCGTGAAGAGCGGTCAAGCATCCAATGAGAAGACACTTTCACCAGGCTCGGGCTCGGTGAGCATGGGCGGCGTTTGATTTGACTGGGTTCCAAGTACCAAATGCGGGGAAACATCGCCACCAGCGGATAACCCAAGAAACCGTCTGTCGACGGCCGAGAGCTGGGGTAGCGCGTAGTCTTCTCGCCATTCGCAAATCCGCAGCCAGATCGTGATCCGAGCATAAGGCTCTGAATTAAGCACTGCGCAATCAAGTTGTCGGCGACCTGCGAATTGTCTTGCGACCATGACAGCCTGACAAATGCTTTCGTCGTTCAGGCGATACCGTGTTCGTGTTTGCGACCCAAACACCAGAGCATCCCTAGGGCATCCCTGACCGTTCGGTGTCCCAGCACTGGGGTACTTATGACGCTAACGCGCCTTCTCTGGACAATTTTAGACACCTGCTTGCTCACCTCAGCACACTGCTCGCAATATATGAGGCGTCAAGGTCTTTAACCAGAGCAGAAGTGCAACGATATGCACCAAAGCACGACAAACACGCAGTCAGCGGTCGGCGTGCCACGCAGAAAGAGGCAGAACTTGTGGTCTTGTGCTGCCACACGCAAGTACGACCTTGACCTTACCTTATCGCCAACCGACCTTGTGCATAACAGCCTTCGAAAGATGCATGGTGCATTAAGACCTGAATGATCAACGTCCCTCATATCGCCATGGCATCGGCCACCCACCACCATACCAGCGAAACAAGTAGCGGTCAGCCTTCATATCGGTTAACGGAGGGACGCCCTAGTTGGGGCGCCGAGTTCGTGAAACCTCCCCAGATACAGTCCACAGACTACGCAATAGGAACATAGACACGGACCGCGTCGCTGGTGAGGGTTCTACACAGACTGGCCAACCCACTGTGCAGTGACTGCAGTCCGAAGCTCGGTGATAGCGTGAGCTACTGCGACATTATGACCATCGCACCCTGGAACTCAATATGCGAGTCCTTGACCCATACTAGAATCGGAGGCCACCGAACTGGATCTATGCGCCTTTTTAGTGAGCAAAGACCGCTTACCAGGTAGGATGTTTCTGCTGTCACAGTTGATGCTCTTTGCGTCACGAGAGGCTGGCGATCGAATTGCGGTTTTATCGAACGATTTCGTCAGGCGCGACAGCGAGCGGTAGGATGTTCAAGGGGCTTCGCAGTTACTATTTCGGTTTTTGTTTACGCGCTGTACAGCAAGCGTCGTAGACTGGGTGGGTAAAGTTGATTTTCCAGATTCTGCACGCCATGGCATCGTCATCCTGATGCTCCTCACAAACAGCACGCGCCATTCTTTCGCATTGACCATCAACACTACATCGCAATTATGATGCACAGAATTAGAAAATCGTTGGACAAGGGTAGAAGTGCAGTGCAGTCATCGCCAGATGTGAGCCTGGTTACCATCAAAGAGACTGGCGTGTCAGTGGTACGTTCTGCAGGATTTCGCGGAGGCTTCGGCTTGTGGAAACTCGCTAACCATTCCCTGCAGATCCAAGGGGAGCGTCCGAACCAGGAGGACCGATACATCGCGCTGCCGCCCGGGTGCCTGAATTCCAACAAGAACATCGCGTTGTACGCTGTTTTTGACGGACAGTGCGGTCTTCCTCTTCCTCTTCGAGGTCTTGTTCATTGCTGACCCTCGTCATAGTGCAGGCGCAACTGCATCTGATCACCTGCGAAAGAACCTGGCGACCTTCATCGATGACGCGCTTTCCAAAAGTTCGTCGCACTCGATAGAAACCTACAAATCAGCTATTCAAGAGGCCCTCGATCGAGAAGATGAGATTGCTGATCAGCACGACTGGAAAGATGGTTCAACTCTGGCTCTTGTTGTGATCGATGTGCAGCAGAAGATCCTCGTCGAGGCAGACTTGGGCGACTCTCACGTGATCTTCGCTGAACATGCGAGACGTAACAAGAAGGAACAGAACAAGCTCAACAAGCTGGACCATAGCTTGAAATCCCATCACCTTGCTAAGGGTAAGAACGAATGGAGTGTACGGCGACTCTCAGTACCACATAGTCCAGACGACCCAGCGGAGAAGAAAAGGATCGAAGATGCTGGGGGGGAGGTGAAGTATGACACGGGCACAGCACGAGTCGGTATGTCCACTCCTCGGAAATGTTTCACTACAATATTGAACGTTGTATTCAGTGGACTAACATCCCTTATCAGGTGCTCTTGCAATGACCCGCGCTATCGGTGACACCGAGCTGAAGCTACCGAGAGTCAACAACCTTGCTGCTCATAACTTGACAGACTTGGACGGTGTCGAGACAGGCCTCAAGCCTGGTAGGAAGGCATCAGCCGACCTTGTCATCAACAAAGCACACTTTGACGTGCGGCGCCTCGAGGGAGAAAGCCTAGTCTTCATTTCCACCGACGGTATAGGGGAAGAAAAGGACGCCGAACTGGCGGCTCGTACCGCAACCGAATGGAAGTCGCAAGGCCGATCAGCAGAATGGATAGCATCCGAACTCGCTCGTAGGGCTGGCAAAGCGAGAGGTTCCGACAACTGTACCGTGATCGTGATAGTTTTGGAGGCACCGAGCGCGGCGAAGTGATGCACATGGCCTGGCAACGGCGCAGCAGAAGAGTGTTGCTCTTGTTCGGACCCCATTCCCCTTACTGTAAGGAGCAATGATACCGCTTCAGCCGTGTGGCTTGGCGAGTCTTCGTGATTTGTTGCAGGCCAATCTGGGCAGTCAGCCGTATGCACTCAGCCTCGTTCACGTCCCGCGGAAGGGACTGGCATGACCACAACTCGACTGGCTTTACTTACATTTCACCTACATGTTGGGCGCAGTAGCAGCGCAAGGCCTAGTGCATGAAATGAAATATTACAAAATCGCACTGCGAACATCAAAATGATGCAACAACTTCAGAGTAAGATGACGATGGGCTGGGATGAGAAGCAGAGTACGTCGATGTGGCGCTGCGTGGCGACTACAAGGCTGACAAGCAATAGAGAAGAAAGAGAACCCCGAACAGCACGGAAACATGGTGGAGATGACAACAAAGCTCAAAGACCACGGAGACAACGACCTTGACAAGACTCCTGCCACAGACTCGAGCTCGTTGAAAGATGAGTCAGACGGGAACGCTGTGGATAGACAGAACCGACGAAAGCGAAGGGTGCATCGTTGGATTGAGATTGCTGTTGGGTCCCTCTACAACAGCCCTGTATCATAGATGCGCGATAGGAGGGAGAAGAGGAAGCCAAGAAGGCGAGGCTGAGAAGGTACGCTAATTTCGGTCGCGGAGCCCCGCCCCAGTGGTTGCTGTCTTCTCGGCTCATCTACCTGCCCACAAGAACAACACAACTTAAAGTGATGAAGTTTGCTCACGATTTTGCAATTTGAGTCATTGAATAGCGCCCTGCAAATGGCCAGTATCGCGTCTGATCGTCCAGCGGGTGCCAATTTCTGCACATCGTTAGCTCGCACCTGAGCCGTGGAGAATGTGACGCGAGAAGACCTAGCCACCTCAAATCCAATTCGGTGAAAGCAACTGCTGAGTCGCCCGACATCTTCCACTCGAGCTATAGCGACCGTGTCCCGAGGTCATCCTCGCGTTGTGGTACTAATGATCCGCTAATCTCTGTGTGGTTGATTACAGCCATACCAGATACATTAAGACTTGGAGCACCCGTACGTCAGGTACACATTTGTAGCACAAGAGGTTTCGGAACAGAATGTCAAGCTCCATCAACATTTTTCCAGTGACAGCAGAGCGAACCCTCATCAACAACAGCCGCCGCTGGTATCGTACTTTGTACCGAATGATCACCCGTCATGTTGATCGAGGCGTCGATGTCTGGACGGTCAGAAAGACGAACGGTGACGGGAAATCTGTTGATATCGTGCGTTGAACGGGACTATACTGTAGGCAACCTTTTGAATAGGCGATAGTGCGATTACCTCGTCACCAAGAAAGCTCCTGAACTGGTACCGGTACAGCTCGCCTAGGCCTACCGAAAATCAGCCGGGCTGTACACCAGATTTTTCGAGGATCTTGATCGGCCGGGTTTCGAATCAGAGCGTCACCATTCTCAGGGTCGGTATTCGATGGTATATTTCCAGTCGCAGCCTGATGAGATGCCTGCCGCGAGAATCTACGTTCCAAACTACACAGTAGGTACCTAGATACGTCTCGGGCCTTTTATGGCACGACACGCATCTGCCATGGGCCCAAAACATCGGACGGACGTACCGAGAGGACCATCGATCTACTACTCAGCGCTGAGAGTGCTGTCTTCCTACTGCAGATGCAACTGAACAAGGGCATGTCGAAGGTGAAGTATCACAATCTCACTCAGAGACCGGCTTTTTCGCCTATGTCAAGCTCTGGGATGAGAGGGAGCACCAAAGGGCAGGAGTATTCAATCTCCGAAAGGTACCTGGTCCACCGCCTAGAAGCCGAGCCCCAAAATCTCTTACTCAGCAGCCCTGATATCCGGAGAAGCCTGTCAGAGAAGCACGAAGAGATCATCCCTAGTTGACAATTTGGCTTCGTCGAGCGAACATATCATAACCAACTTCCAACACCAGAAATTATCGACTTATTTTGCAGCTGCACTTGGACCAGCCTGTCTCCACTAAGTCGCACCTTTGCGTGATGCCGCCGCAGCTTAATTTTCGTAGAGTCCATCGTAAACACCTAAATAAAGCCACGATCGCCTCTACGACTAGAACATCGATGTGCCTCTGATCTCAGTTTGTAGTTGTCATGGCACTCAGGAAACCCTCAGACTGATTGCAAGCTTCCACGAGAGTCGGGAAATATAGTGCCAAGTCTGTGTTCCACGTCTAGTACCGAGTCCGTGCGCGTGACGCCCACCATCGCGTAACGCCCCGCTAAGCAAATCGCACCCCATCTTCAACACCCCATAGCTCAGTCAATATGGACTCAATTCAAGAAGCGGCTACAGAATTCGATTTGCGCAATCATAAAGAACAACTTTCATACACAAAGTTTGCTAAAGCAAAGGGAGTTGATCGGTCTACGTTAGCGCGGAGGCACAAAGGGGTTTCAACTTCTAGGGAGGTCAAAGCAGTTAACCAACGGAAACTCAACAACACTGAAGAACAAGAGCTTATTAAGCTTATTAATAAGCTTACTGAGGACGGATTCCCTCCTAACAGGCTTCAAATCCGAAATTACGCGTCTAAAGTAGCTGGTAGCAGCGTCTCTGATAGCTGGGTTACTCGCTTCCTCCACCGTCACACAGCTGAACTGGTCACCAAATGGGCAACAGGGAAGGATCGCAATCGCCACCAAGCTGACTCAGGGGCTTCTTTTGAGGCCTACTTCACACTTCTACACAGCAAGATAGCTGAGTACAGCATTGAGCCTCAGCACATGTACAATATGGATGAGAAGGGCTTCATGATCGGGGTACTTGAACGTGCAAAACGAGTGTTCTCCCGGCCACTGTGGGACAGCAAGCAAGTCAGAGGTACTCTCCAAGACGGCTCACGGGAGTGGATCACGCTTATTGCTTGCATAAGTGCCTCAGGGGAAGCCCTGCCAGCAAGCCTCATATACCCAGCAGCCAATCAAGCTATATACTCAGGCTGGGTGGAGGATATCAAGCCAGGGGAACACTCAGTCTTTGTCAGCTCATCTAGTACAGGCTGGAGCAACAACGAGATAGCTCTTGCCTGGCTTGAACAGGTGTTCGATCGCGCTACTAAGGCCACAGCACGGAGAAAGTATCGTCTTTTGATACTTGACGGCCACGGGAGCCACGTTACCCCTGACTTTATTGAGTACGCCAACCAACGCAAGATACTCGTGATGATCCTTCCCCCTCACTCAACACACAGGCTCCAGCCACTGGACGTTTGCCTGTTCTCACCTCTGGCACGAGCATACTCAAATGAGCTTACGCAGTTCCTCCAAAGCAGTCAGGGGACCTCTCCAGTCACTAAATCAAACTTCTTACACCTGTTCTGGGCGGCGTGGCAGAGCTCATTTCAGGAGTCAACAATCGTCAACTCCTTTGCAGCCACAGGGATATGGCCCCCTGACGCCTCTGCTGTACTCAAACAAGTCAACAACACTTATACAGACAAAGAAGAACAATCAGGAGCTCTTAGACCAACAGACTGGAGGCGTATAAGGCAGGTACTTAAGGATCATGTGAAGGAACCTGACAGTGAGGCAGTGCGGGAGCTGACAGGGGCAATTCACTCTCTTACTGCCCAGGTTGAGCTGCTTACTGAGCAGAACAAAGGCCTGCAGGAGTCTCTTGCACACAGGAAGAAGCACAATAAGAAGAGTAAGCCCCTGAGTCTCCAACAGCGGAAGGAGTACCAAAGTCAACCTGTATTTTGGTCTCCTCGGAAGGTCAGAGAGGCACACTATCGTCGGAAGATCAATGAGCAAGAACAGGAGGAGCAGCATCTTCAAAAGCTACGTCAGAAGCAAGAGCAAGTAGCAATTAAGCTTCAGAGAGCAAGAGAGGCTCAGGAGAAGCGTACAGAGCGTGAGAGAGCTAAGGAGGTGAGGGTGCAGGAGAAGGCTAAGAAGGCAGCTGAAGCGCAGCGTCAAAGGGACGCTCGTCAAGCTACTACTGCTATCCAATTATCCCAAAAGGGTAAGCGTAAAGCCTTAAAAGCTACCTCAGGTAGCAATAAGCGTCAGAAACAAGCTGGTGATGCTGGTGGTGCGAAAGAAGCCCCTGAGGCACCCTCAGCTCCTCCACCAGTCACTACTCGCCGCGGACGCAACGTTAGGCTTCCAAGTAAATACAAGTAGCACAAGTAGTTCACATAGGTCTATTTACTACTCTACTACAATATTATACAATATTTGCTGTTGTTGGTGGCTCAGTAACCTTATTTTTCAACAAGTCGATAGGATCTCAGCGGGGCGTTACGCGATGGTGGGCGTCACGCGCACGGACTCGGTACTGATCGTCGAAAAATCCCCCATTTCTAAGAAACCACCCTGATTACTTGACAAGATAAGAACGTGCAACTGAGGACATACGTACAGAATATATGGGATGTTTCCACATAGTGCTGGTTGCGGCAATGGAAAAATCAGGATACTTTTGAGCGGGATGAGTGGTTACTACACTGTCTTTTGAGCTACTGGTGGGTACACTGCTTTGGTAACGGCAATTGAGAAAGGTAAGATACGCATGTGATCAACTCGCCTATCTGTCGATATCTGCGGAAGTAACAGACCCCTACAGCTTCAATAGCATGGCTCAAATATACTCCTTGAAAGCCTCCTGGCCTGAAGCAAGTCCAAGCATCTCCGAAAGCTGATTGGTGTCGTGTAGCTCGAGGCTCTCTTTTGGCTCCCTGCAATCACAGTCATTCTCCCTCACGAGCTGAACGCAACTTTGGAAACTACATCTTCCGGAGCACCGTAACCTCAAGGACACAATGGCACTTCAAAACCTTTGGGAAGCACCTCGCGATCGTAACCTTTTCGCGTCAGTATGAGTCTTCAGCTCCGACCGTTTTCTTGAAAGCATGTACGGAAGCACCGAATCCACCGAATTTATCGCGGTCTGAAGGATGGAAAGTATCGAATGAGTTTGGTACAGGTGATGGCCAGTGCTCTTGGATCATGGTTGCGCAGGACGCCCTATTGAGGGTGACTGCAAAGCCTGTCTGGGCTCTTGATGTCCTGGTCGAAGGGAATATCATTATGTGTTTTAGAACTGGGTATCACAGCGGCTTGTTGAAAGACTTGGAGTCTTTCAGGCTGAATCTCAGTCGAGTAACAAAAAACACTATGAATTGATTATCGAAGATCGGAAATACCTTCGGCTTAGTGTTCACTGAAGCTTTAAATTGTTAATGAACTTCTTCGGGCATTGGCTACATGATCTAAAAATGGTCTAAGAATGGCATCTGTAAGCTCAAGACATACCAATGGTCGACTGGTCTAGCTGAAATCAGTCAAATTGGTTATGATGCCAGACAATTAAGAGGCGGGAGCGGCAAGATGGAAGTGAAAGCTCGAGCAGCCCAGGTTCTGAGTGGAGCCGGACTGGTAAAGTCGATGCCCATCTTTCACCTCTACTGCTGACCACACCAATGACGTGACGCGTCTGTGCACGCCGCCATATAAACGGAGTCCGTTCCAAACCTTCCATAGCTCACTACAACCTAACGCTACCAACTGCTACCTCGATATGAAGATCTGGGGTGTGGCCGCCTCCGCGCTGCTGCTTGCGCTCACAGGGTGTAGAGTCGTGACCTCCTTCCCGCAGCGATACACAGCAACAAATATCACCACCCTCATCAAGGTCTTAGGTGCCCCGCCTGCCATCACGAGTGACTCTGGAAGTATTCAGCTGGCTCCCCGCGCCGATCCTCCACCAAAACGCCCGAAACCGAATCCACCTTCGCCGCCGACAGGTCCAACCCCAGATGCGCCAGCCGCGGAACCAAACTTGGAGTGGGACCGACACGTTTGCCGGGGCGAAAAGCTCACTCAGGCTTCGAAACTGGACAAGGGCAAAGCAGAAGCGATCGCGCTACCAATTGGGACGCAGTGGTCTGGCAGTCTCGAGGTTGAGCGGAAGAAGTGGGGTTACTTCGACAGCGAAGACCCTGACTGCGATTTCGAAGGCTCCTACTACGATATCACAAGGGCGCTGGAGGCGCTTGGTCTCGAAGATAGTGACTGCTTCCGTACCCAGCATTATGATCCGGAGAACGACGAAGAGATCAAAGACCAGAAGTACAAGGTCAGCGAAAAGGACTATCGTGTAAGGCTTCCTGCATCAAATATTTCGCACCTTACTGACAATCTGCAGGCTACCGGCGCGCATGGTACTTTCGGTATCAATGTTGAGGCAGGAGCTTTGTTCCTCATCGATGTGGCATCCGCACCACGCACAGCAGCACTACTGTGGGGCATTGATCCGGTTCCTAAGAATCAACTGCCCGAAATGAGGCAAACCTCTGACCTTGCATGGGGCTTCTGGTATCAAGCTCACGGCGGCTCAAATCTAGGACACATTACGAAGTTCGTGGTTACGCAGGTCATCAACCAAGTTACCGGACGCTTGATCGATCAGGCGTTGAAGACGTACGAAGTTCCCGATGGCGAAGAGCGACATGATGCAGTCCCTGTGTGGCCCGGCATTACTTTTGGGATTGATACACCACCTGGAAAGGCACTACTAGGTGAGAACGTCCGAGACCTCACCTCTGGGCTCGCACTAATTCCACAACAGGTTCCCCAGTTGGCATTGCCACTGCATACTTTTTGTCTCAACACAAGCAAGAGATCGGGCTTGATAAGTATGTGAGCAAGGTTACCGTGTTTCGTCCGGACCAGGATACCGACATGAAAGAGCCAACGATCATTTACTATGTCGAGGATACGCCAAAAACTTCGCAGGAAGAGAGTAATCCGGCCCTGATATCAAAACGAAACGCCAGACAAGAGCAAGATTACATCCGACGTGACCTTCTGCTGGTCACTGATGATCTCGTGTCAGCTATAGACGATGACGAAGAGGACTGGTTACAAAAGCTCTGGCTCAGATATCTATGTCGCGGAGAGAAGCTCATTGAGGGTTGCATGGCTAACAAGAATGAAGCAACTAGGTTCGTAACTCCTGTTGATACGCCGTGGAAGGGTACCATGGAAAGCGAACTGCAGGAGTGGGGCTATCGTGAGGTGGATGTCTCGTCTGAGTGCGGCTGGGGTGACATTGAGGAGGATCTGAATAAAGAAGGAATCAGGGTCGAAGATGCTATATGCTACGAAGTGCAGCACAACCTTAGACCTGGCACAACAGGTGACCAAACCTACACACCCAAAGATGGACGAAAGTACCGAGTAAGTAACAAAAGCCTTTCCTGCCAGCTTCAGCTTGGGCAATCTTACTGATTTGCTATCTCTAGATGACCAACGCTCACACCCGTGTCGGTGTCAACATCGTCAGAGGAGCCATCTTTTTCCTTGACGTCGTGTCTGCCGCTCAGGCGGCTGAGATCTCTTGGAGGCCCCATGTCCCAACAGCTGAAGAACTGCCGAAGCTCAAAGCCGTCTCAGACATATCTTGGGGCTTTTGGAACAGGGCATGGGTGAACCGACCGGCGAATGAGCGAAAGCTGGGAGACATCAACTATTTTATCGTTCACGACGTTATCAATGAGGATACGGAAACCTTGATCGACAGGGCTATGGAACTTCACGTGGGATATGATGGGTCACCCACTGGATTTACTGTCGTGCCAAAGTGGCCGGGGCTGGACTTCTACACCGACGAGGAGACAGGCAAAGCATTGCTTGGTTCGCCGAACGGTCTTGCCGCCGGTTACTTCTTGGCCCAACACAAGGATGAGATTGGGGCCAACAAGTACGTGTCTTTAATCCGGGTCTTTACCCCGTCAAAGCCTTTCCTTGGACCATCGATGATCATGTACGTTGATGACGCCAGTTCAGAAGAGTTGCCAGAGGATCGAAGGCGGAGCCTTGACCCTAACGGTTTTACTCTGCGACCCTCGAAGAACTCATCCAGTAAAGGCTCTCCATCCGCGCTCGAATACAAAGCAACTATAGCTGCCAAGCCAAAGCTTGACGATGACACACTATGGGACACCTGCAAATGTCGAGGCCAGAAGATTACGAAGGCCTCTCTACAGGATAAGGAAACCGCGAAGAACCTTGTGAGCCCAATCGATAGTCCCTGGGAGGGGACCATGGAAGGGGAGCTGAAGCTCTGGGGATACATGCAACCCAAAGGTGCTACAGTGTACTGCGATTTCTCAAGCACAGAGATGGAGTTCAGAACAATGGGTATTGACACGAAGTTCAAAGAAAGGACGAAGGATGGAAAAAATCGGTGCTACCAGGCTCATCACAGCAGAGGAGTACCACGCGGAAAGGTCAGAGAGCAAACGTATGAGGTCGAAAAGAAGACCTACCGGGTAAGTAATGGACCAAACTCGTTGACGATGACTGACCTGAGGAATCTAGATGACTGATGCCATCATGCAAATGGGTGTCAACGTCCACGATGGAGTGCTCACGTTCTTCAACGTTAGATCTGCGGAACAAAGTGCTATGCTACTCTGGGGCGTTGAAGAGGTCTCTGCCAGTGAGTTGCCAGCGCTCAACCGGGTTTCAGACATCTCGCAAGTTCAGCTTATTCCTTTTTTTACGGACTGTCATGCTAAACATTGTAGCTGGGCCTTCTGGAAGCGTGCTCACGAAAACGACGCGGATCTGGATAACATCCAAAAATTCCACGTTCACGATGCCGTCAACGAGGACACTTTGAGACTTGTCAACATGGCCTTGAAGACCTACCAAGTTCCGGATGGAGACGTCCGCCATTCTCGTCTTCCCAAATGGCCGGGACTTGTTTTCGACACCGCAACGGATGAGGGAGCAGCCATGCTCGGATCTCCCAATGGCATCGCTGCAGGATACTTTCGTAAGTCTCATACAAGCTTGCATCGTCTCGGCGATACCCAACTAACTCGGTCAAAGTTGTGCAGCACAAGACTCAGCTCGGCGGCAATAAGTATATCTATCAGGTCACTCTTTGGATGAGTAGTGATGGCGATGTGCAGATGATGTTTTGGGTCAAGGACGCACCCCCTCCGCAAGCTGCGCCGCAAGGGCAAAGCGTTCGTAAGGGGCTGATGCCAGTTGTCAAGGTCACAAAACGCAGTCAGGATGGGAGGAACATCATCAGGGAGCACCGGCTACTTGCGAAGTTGTAGAACCCAGATCATTGGAGGTGATGAGGAGGAGCGCGCAGCAGCGTAACGCTCCCGATTGCAGTGCAATTCATAGAAGCTGGACCAGTCATCAAAACCAGGGCTATGCAATATACGATCGCAGCTAATTGTGATGCTTGCCTTCGACAGGAATTGGTGACGCATACTCCGGTAAGTCCGCTAACACCGTCGGAGATTTGTCCAACACGAAGATGCCAAGACCGCTCGTGCGATGGACGAACACTGGTATGCTTACCGTTGTTCCTGAGCCCTTTGAGCAACACAATATCAGTCCGACAAGTCGACAGCCGCAAGCGACATTTGCATTCTGCCGCACGTGGAGCCGCGATTCTCAAGCGCAGTAAAGGGAGATCCCCTCCCGATCCTCACCGTTCAGTGGAATCCGCACGAAAACATCTTCTATTGCCCCACACGGAGCCGCAAACTTCTTCCCTGCTCGAGCCCCTCGCTCCAGCTCTGTCCCTTGCTGTTCCCTGCTATTAGAGCAGGATCTTGAAGCGGGCGGGGATTAGTCTTTCCCTGTTGACTCGCATTTTCCCCTTGCATCTCTACAGCGGAAGTTTTTGCGATTCGTTCTGGGCTATCTAACTGTTTTCATCCTTCCAATCAAGATACGAATAGGAAATGATGGCGTTCCGCAACGACGGAGGCTTTGCACCCGCCAAGTTCCGGCCTTGGTGTTCCGCAGCAAGGGTCTGGCTTCCGCGACATGGTGCCCTGACAAGTAGGGATGAGCGTTGCGGAAACTTCCCCTCGGGCAATTCAGGACGACGGTCGTACTTTATTGTACTTTTTATATTTCAAGGGTTTCAAGTACAGCACTAGGCCACAGTGGGCTTAGCCACAAAGCGCTTAGCCCATGAAATCTAGTAATGATGCTTACTGTGGTTGCAGGCAGATATATTGTGAGTGGAGACGATGTCAAGGGGTTTCGGTCGTATTTTTCAGTCGTCTTGGGCACTAGTCTGATGCGTTTTCAATACTTTTCTAGTCCTAAAGGCTGTAACTTAAGTAAATTGCAGGGGTGAGTGCTGTAATATATATAAAAGCAGACAGAATCCGATGTAATCTAACGAGTAAGGTCATCCGGTTTTACCGGACCCACTCACAATATATACGTCTGATACCAGTAGATGCACATCTATCCTGTTTAGTCTATGTAGACGTAAGTAGTATATCGTGCTAGAGCTAATTAGACTAACCTAGATCTTAGAGAAGGAGCTTTATATGTATTTGTCGCTTCTGTCTGAAAATTGTAAGTAATGAATCATGTAGAAGCCCCTTCAGTTGCTGATTGAGAAAATGCTATACCTGTTCGTTTACTTTATCTGCATGAAACACAGGATCATCTTTATCAGCCTTAACTCTTACAATACGCCAACCATCCATCCCTACTGGCAGGCGTCAGGCGCCAGGGGAAAATTGGTTGATCGGCGAGGTTACTGCGCTTGGTGCATAGATGGTGGAGCGCACGATGTTAGGGTGCTGCGAGCAGACACGCCGCACGCACGTAAGCAAGCAAGCGCATGACGGACTCTGCAGACCTAAGGAAGGCGTTCCGAGCGCCAATGAGTCGCAAGCGTCGATACAAATACTATTAGTTGGCGGAAGAAGTACTCCGATGCAGGGCGTGCGGTCCTCCTGTGGAGCCGTACCGGCGGAGTGCTGACGGAGGTTGCACACAGTGCCAAGGTGGATAGGGCCGATTGTGAGGTGTCGGTACAGATTGGTACACAGTAAAGTGTGAAGCTCGATGCGAGGTATCATAGTAGGGAAGTGGGTCAATATGTTACTCTGGAATGGGATGTTCTGGAAGCGGAATGCATACGGTGAAATGTCGCGATATCAAACACTTGAAGCCACAGGCAGTGAGCTGCGAAGCGAGCTGAGAACATAGATTCTTCTCAGATTTGTGGGTATCTCTAAGTTCGTGAAACGGGGTATCGTAAAAATGCGAGCAAGCTCTCGCGTGCGACCTTGGAACTCCAGAGATAAAACCGAAAGCTCAGAAATCCGCGTTGTCCTTTCCTTTACGTGACGCCAAAGCCTGCTTGTCTTCGAGACTCAGGCTCTCCCACCTGGAGATAACAGCGTCCATTCTCATTGTCTCTGTGTCTTTGGCAGTGGATCTGTCTGCGATGAACTGACTGCTAACAAGTTCGGCTGCCTTTTTGGTCCATTCTTCGCTTGTGCAATAATCGAGGGCCCCTTGCACCTCCGAGGGCAACCGAACGCCTAGGGCTACGCACTTCTGAGTCAAGAGCCTGAAGACAGGCTGAGCGTAGTAGCTATAGCTGAGTAGCACTGTGAGAGCACGCAGACATGTAACAAGACCCTGGTACCGCTCATCAATAGCGAGCTGTGAAACGAGAGGCTTGCTGTGCGCCATCTCGTCGAGGGTGCCGAAACTTGCCACAGTGATGCCGTGTATGACGAACGTTATCGCATTTGACCAGCCATGATGTGTATCGTGTAGCAGAACTAGACGCCGAATTTCCTTGAGAGCTGAGGATAGAACGGACCTCGCGCGGTCAGTGTGAGGTGTATGCTGTTCACATGAGGATTTGCGATCTACGACCGTTCGAAACAGCTTGACAATATTGACATGGTATTGCATCCTAAACATGGTCAGCGGTTTGTTGCTTGGAGTGAAGACTCGGAACTGGCTCACGCGCAAAGCAAGTGGACCTGAGAGGGATGCTTGTCGGGGTCCAAAGTGGAGGGCCTTGAGTGCCACCAAGATTTTAGCCGGGAGTAGCAGGCTTCGATTTCCTCGGCCCTTTGCGAGTCGACTGGATCAGTGCATTCGTTGTCTAGTATGATAGCGACGCAATCGGAGAGGATGATATGCAGGGCACACTCAGAGCGGAAGATGGCTAAGATTGATGCGTCAGTCATGCAAACAGGGTCGGACGAACTCACTTACGTTCGGTATCTTCGTATGGGATCTGCGCTGCAGGCATCTTCTGGAGAACTACAGGGAACGAGTATGTGATTGCCATGGAGCTTTAACATCGTTAATAAAGCCATCCGAGAACCTGAGTTTGACTCACAGCTGGAAATTGTAAACCGCCCATGCAGTTACCGCTCGAGCTCTCCTCCATCTGTCGACTGAGATGTGCGTAGGTGTCCTTTGATTTTGTGGCGACTCATGGTCGAACAAGCCAAGATTTTGGGCAGAAATACAAGCTTCCAGCAGAAATCTCTGCCCGTCTCTGTCTCGACCGTATTTGGCAAGAACCAGGTCTAGGGTACTGCTCAGCATGTGTTCGAACTATCCCCAGCTGTATCGTTTGGAGAGGTCCTAAACGGTAGTACTTACAGAAAATCATACCAGCTTGTACCTTTGTCAAGCTGTCCTTACCCTCTTCAAGGTCCCATAAACGCCGCGCCTCGTTGTAAAAGGAAGTCTGTATCGAGTTTTCGGAGAACGGCTTATTGCGGTCCTTCACCGCAGAAGAGTGAAACTAATTACGCGTCAGCAAAGGTTGCGAGAGCGATTCCTGCCTAGCACTTACGCATGCCGATGCAAGTAAGACATTCACCAGAAGTTCAGAGCAAAAGTCATGGCGGTGCGATGAAAGATCTGCCAGGAAAGCATCTCGCTCCAGGAAGTGGTAGTAAACGTACTCCCTCTCGGTCCAAATCATAAAAAGGTGAGCTAGAAAGCCTATGTCGTCCGAAATCTGGGTCCACTCGGCAACGTACCTCAGCCGCTGATCTGCAGCTAGGTCATCTGCAGCTGCAGTGGAGGGTGTGTGGAGGATAGCCTCGATTGAAGTCGGCCGCGGCAGAGAGCTTTGACTATCTGTGCTGCGGTTGGTCAAAATTGCTCCCTGTGCTGGACGCACGTTGCTTACCGAGCTGACAGATCTTGGGTGTGTCTGCGTCGTTGGGGGGCTGGGCCATCGAAGCCCATTGGGTAGATACCTGGAAAGGGCAGGCTGTAAGACTCCAGGCTTCCAGGAGAATCCAAAGCTTGGCGAAGCGGAGGAAGTGTAACTGAGTGTAGTGGGTCGCGGTTGATGTTACTTCCAGGTGTTATTTGCAGCGGCTGCTGAGTGCGCAAATCCCCATGGCGTACGAAATCTGCCAATTCCTGAATGCGTCGGGATGGTGGCACGTCTGGAGAGTTGGATCTGATGCGCTTGAGGATCTCCATAGCCTCGTGCTCAGGGCGTAGCCGAAGGAAATCATACAGCTGACGGAGATTGGACAGCTCGCCTTGCATCTCTTCGTTCTTTCGTTTCATCGCCTGCGATGGTTTCTCGTTGGGGCCGAGTTCGTAGATGCACTCTGTGTCCTTTTGCGAGCAGCATGTGCATACTGGGCGGTTGCCATCGCATTTTGATTTTCGTTTCCTGCATGCAACACAAGCACCGAGTGTTACTGTACGTTTGGGTTTCGACGTCAGGATGGGCCGTGACTGAGGTTGTGGTGTTGGCTCTTGATCCATTGGTGCTGGTTGAAGAGCCCGGAAATTAGACGACATAACGGCGATGCTCATCAAGGGATGGTGTTGGTAGAAGGCGAACCATTCCAGGGCGAGGATGAGCAAGGCAAGTGGGCACCCAGCCTTAAAATCGCGAGTGAGTTGCGAGTCAGCGATGGAGGTGAAAGAGAGACCGAGTGCGCCGCATCAGGCACTACGTTCGTGATGCTAGAGGCAGGATTTTCTGTGGGGAAGGCATGCCGGCGGGAAGGTGGGAACGAGCTTTACAACTACTGCAGCAAGGTTGTCGACAACCAACGTCTGGTCTGGGCAGGCACAAAACACCGAAGCCTGTCAGACTTTCAGACTGACGGCATTGCAGCGGCAAGATGTAATGACGAACCGAGGGCCTTTCTCGGTCATATAAAGTGCGGGATAGATAGAAAGGCCTAGCATCATTCACACGGCAAGGAATCCGCGGTTTAAGCGTTCCTTGACCTCTAGGACTTTTGGTAAACTTCGGCAAGTCATTCGCTGCGGGCCTGGGTCCGTTCGCATAGACTGGGTCCTTCGCCGTGCATTAGGTCGCCCGACAGGCGCCGCCCGTTAGTTTTCCGGTCTAGTCAGGTAGCCCTGCGGATGCATAAACCCGTTCACCAGCATTTCATGGTAGACATGAAAAACGTTATGGCTCATTCATGCAGGCCGAGTTCAAAATTAGAATGTCGATGGCGCAAAATGCATTCTTCCTTAAGTCGGCTCAATCTTTGGATCAAGACCTAGTCGAAAGCAGCAGATGCCAGCGGTTTTGGCGGATCAATGCGTCATTCTCCATCGGATGCCACCTCCGCGCAAGTCACGTCTTTGCATGACCACTCCCAAAACAGATGCCGAAGGACTTATTGCTTGTCGCGCGAAAATCGTCGCTCTTCCGAATGACGGTGGTAGTCAAGGTAGTTTAGAGCCGACGATATGGGACGGGGAAACAGTGCAACGCTAGCAGATCTGTCGACACCGGCTCAACAACAACGGTACCTCTGAAACCTGCAGCACTCTTGCCTTTGCAGCTGAAGCTGAGTGAGGGAAAAGCGGTGACGTGGAGCCGAGCTGAACGGTTGCAGACGTGCGAACCGGTGTGCACAAGGCGGACAAGTTACTGTAGATCTACTCATAGGGCTGTGGCGCATCGTCTCGGCTCCACACTACCTTGCCTTGCTTCCCACCATCGACGGCGATAACCTGGCCGTGAATGTGACTACTGAAATTGTGGCTTGCGAGGGAGAGTATGGACATGGCGACGGCCTTGATTGGTATTGGTTCTCCAAGCGCAGTCTATGCATGTCAGATACAAGATCGTACACATCCTTGGATCGCTCACGCGACGTTTGACAATCCTGGCGGTTAAGTTGCGGTACCACCGGGTACCATGGAACAGACAATGGTGTGCATATGGATGGCATACTTACTGTTGCCTGGGCTTCCAGGTAGTATTGGTCTGGGTTCTGCTTGCATTCGTGTTTCCATCGGTTCGTTCGAACCGGTCCTGGGGCGATTACATTGACACGAGCGCCGCGCCATTCACGTGGCACATCAGCTCGTAGCGAGTTAAGCAGTCCATCTTGTACGGCGCTCTTGCCAAGGCTATAATCAGCATGTTGCCGCTCGCCAAACAGGCCGCTTTCACTCCCGATTATGATTAGGTTGGGGTGTCGCATTAGGGTGTTGTTTCTACTTGCTTGACGCAAACCACGGACCCATTCGCGTGCGGTCAGCCATGTGCCAGCGATATTGATGTCGAGCACTTTTTGAAGCTGACCAAACGATGCATCGGCGAACGACGAGGCATCCAGTACCGAGAGATCGAGAGAGGCCAGCGCTATGGCAATGTCGACCGGACCGTGTACAGCGACAGCGGTAGCAAAGGCTTGCTGTACTTCAGCCTCGTTGGATACGTCACAATGGACGGAGATGAAGTTCGACTGCGCTGTATTTGACGGAGTATTGCCATCTTGAGAGGTCGAAGCGTAAACGATGTCCAGTGACGACACCTTTGCACCTGCTGCGATGAAATGATCAACCACAACACGCCCAATCAGGCCTGCACCGCCAGTGATAAGAACATGAGAGCCTTCGAGACCAAGCCCAAGAGATATATGTTCCATTGTCCTGACTCGATTGGATTCGATCACAAATTAGATGTTGCCCTAGTGAGTTGTGGGAGGTGGGGAAATCATGTTCCTCAAGGTTGCGGGGAACCTTTTGACAGTGCACGCACCGCACTTTTGTCCGTTGCGCTGTGGATGGCCTCTTTCCCTTACACTCTTAAGCGATGATCAGCAGCCCGCTGTCCGTACAAAGACTGCATCAGGGCTCGTACATGACACATGCGCACCATGAGCGACGCTGGGGGAGGTGCAGCAAGCGGAGTGCATGCCGTTCGACTATCTTATGATGTATTCGCTCATGATCGACGCTTGCAGCGTGACTGCCGCGGCCGAGTTTTCCGCTATAGCGGCATCGTGGCATCGCGGCATCAAGAGACAGGGCCATAAGAGGAAGATGGTCGACACGTCTTTCAACAATAGGGGTTGGCTATTGTGGGTGATAACAGCAGTACTTTAGCGTGGTTGAAGCTGTCGCAGTTTTCTGCTTCGACAACCTCGTCCAGAATCTGTTTGCGTAGGGTCGCAGCATCGACCTGGCTTCTGCACGTCTACTCAAACAGACATGAATCGACCTTCGACGGCCAATTGTGCTTGCGAAATGAAAACCGACGATTCGTCAGCATAAGCAGCACTCGTACTTGTGCGATTGCTGTCTTGCTTCCTCTAGTTCCTAGGCCGCCCAAGTAAATACATCAGCCAGCATGCCAAACGTGCTCATGCTCAATAGTATGCGCCCAACTCCGATCGCCTACCGGACAACGGCACTACCGAAAGCGAATACAATCTTTCCAATGCGTTTCAGCTCTTAATTGGTGGGTCGCGTTCCGTTTGGCGGGGCTGCCTCCGACCATATGCATCCAACTCACCGAAACCTCTCTACACCGCTGTGCCTTATCGGTCCATCCACTATACATTTATTACTTAGTCTCCTCGAAGCTAGCAGCATGACTAAAACTTGCACTGAATTTGAGTGCTGCTGCCAACTTGTCACTACTCTCGAGCTTCCTGATGCTCCAATTGGAGACAACGAGATGCATGACTCGTTAGTCGCAGCAGGAATTATAGCACACCACGAAACACAAAGCAGGCTGCACTATCAAACTTAGGCCTCCCGGAATACAATAACAACACAGCTTTAGGTCAGATCTTGAAAACAAAGTTCCAAACATCGATATCAAACTACAATAACAGTCCAGTTTTTGGCCACCTATCACGCATCTAAAACACCGCAGATACTTAGTCGCTTCATCTGGGCAACACTGGACCTTACAGGCCTGGACTTTTCACAAACAAGAGTATGTTATCCAGGCTAAGGTAAACTTTCGATCACCGGAAATCCCAAGTCACCAAGTAAGCCGTTTGTTACACATCTCCATCTGACCTGGAACATCCCGCATTGTTTGCCACATCAACCTCGCCGAATACACCACATAGAAGTAGTCTTGATACCTAAGAGCAAGTATGAGGCGCCTGGGATGGGCTAGATTGCCAGAAGCTCGGCATTAGCGTGTTGCGCACTTGTCTCGCAGCAGTCATGCAGACGGCTATCAAGACATGAAGTCTTAACAATACATGAACAAATGTGTTGATAAGATACTGTGTTCTTTTTATCATTCGGTTCAGTGAGCAATTTATCTAGCCTGGACCTGGCTTGACATGAAAAAAGAGGACGGGAACCTTCCAATGAGTAACCCGCTGAAAAGACATCTATAAATCCTGCTTGCAAAACATCATCCACCTGTCAGCTCACTTCTTGATGACAGTGATGCCAGACGTCTTGGCTTTTGGCTTCGGCTTTGTCTTCTTGACCTCATCCTTAGCCTTTTTGCGGCCCGTCAGCTCGTTCACCTTACCCTTCTTCGCTGGTGCCTTGATCTCCCCAGCTTCTGCCTTCCTCTTGCCCGTGACCTTGCCCTTCAACTGAGACTCCTTCGTAACACCATGAGGGCCCCTCTTAACACCCTTGTCGCTCCTCTCCTTCCTTTTCTTGGGCTCAGGCTGCGTCAAGCCATGCTCCTTGACATAGTGAATTACGTCAAGCGCGATGTCGCAGAACTCCTGACAGCCACGAATGAGCTTCAGAGTGCCCTTGCCGGAGATCAACCCAGCTCGCCAGCGATCGATGACTGCAAAGAATATCTCATCGACGTCGGCGTCTTGCGCGGAGCGTATACGTGTAGGCTCTTCATCAATGGCGGGTGGGCTGGGACGGAGGAGTTGGTTGCCAATATTGCCGCCATGGAAGCCATATCCTCTTCCCATCTCGTCACCAATCTCATACTGGACGAAGGCTTCGAGTACCATCACCGAGATGGTATGGAAGTTGATCACTGCGTGGGCGGGTTCAGCATCAGGTGTTTGTAGGGCTTTCTGGATTGGAAGGAACACGTTGAGGAAGAGCTCCATCTCTTGCTCGGCGTGATCTTCTGTGAGGGATACCTCGCGACGAACGAGATTCTCCTTCCCGCCGAGAATGGAAACTTTAGCTATGGGAAGATCTTTTTCGGTGACAGGAGGATGATAAGTTATTTCATAATCGGGAAGCTTCCATGAGATGGCCTCGATTCTGTCTCCGCTGTCATCGTCTGACAGCCCGAGGACAGAGCTCTGCTTGACTTTCGAGGTGTGCGATTCCGGCATAGATACACCGGCCTGATCTGACTTAACATGCGCAGGTATTGGACTGGCAGTAGCTGAACGGTGGCGTGGTGCCCGAGTGACCAACGGCTCGTCGTCATCGGAGACCGAACCTTCTTCACTGTGAACTTCAGTCACACACTGTGGCGTCTTTGTATCTCGAAGACCTGCACCTTGGGTGGAATGATGACCACCAGGCGACTTCTGAGAGTTCGATGAACTAAATTGCCAGTCTGGAGTCATCCAACGAGGCTGAGATTGAACGTATTGCGTAGCTACCGGCTGGGTGGGGTGCATTGGACCCGGGTTGTATGGGGAGGCGGGTTTGTCCTGCATGCCGCCCATAGACCGAAGTGGATCGCTGGAAAGGCCGTGAGGCTGGTGTGTCGCTATTGCTGGCTGCACAATGATCTGATCTCGGGCTGGTCTGGGGTCGTGTAGTAAGACCGGGTTCATATGCACAGCATCTGCTGTCAGGCTGCCGTTACCGAAGAGCTTCTGTCGCCCTCGCCACTGCATGGCAAGCTGCGAGTTAGTCGCAAGGTCTTTGTCTCCGCACGGCGAAGCAGTCTCCTCTGAACTGAGTCGGCGAGCACCAATGACAGAATCGACGGAGGGAGATCGTAAAGTAGTACCGTCACCGTGTTGTACTTGAGACTCGCCAATCGACTGCGGAGTGACTTGCGTATGTTTTTCGAAAGAAAGTAGTTGTGGTGCGCGCTCGACAGGAGTAGTGCCTGTAGATGAGGCTTGTGACTGAAGGTATGTTGACTCAGAGCCAACTCTGGAGGAATTCGTGACATCCTCGGGAGTGACATGCGAACCCAGACTCTTCGAAGCGTCCTTAGTCTGTTGCATCATCACAGCGAACGCGACCGCGGGCTCGAAGCACTTAACTTGCTCAACTGCTTCAGCGAGCGACCGGCTCTCAGATGCAGGCTCCTGCTTGATTGCCGGTGGATCAAAAGCGTTGGTAACGGCGGATATGGAGATTTCCCGAGTCTCTTCAACTGGGCGGATATCGTCGTCATCATCAAGACACTCGTTGGTGAATTCGGCAAAGATGTCTTGGTCATCATGCTCGCGCACCTCTGACTCTTGCTTCACTTGCACGTCCGCACCTACGTTCGAAACCGCATCTAGAAGCTGCGAGGCGCATAGTTGGTCGTGTATACAGATATGGTCCAGAAGGCTCTCCGGACGCTGAGCAGTTGCTGTATGAGAAGGTACCTGACGCCTCCATTCATCATGCTGGCCAAGGTGCTCATGAGCAGGCTCTTGTGAGGCTCGAACGGTAGTGTGGGTTTGATCAGAGTGACGTTCACCTTGCTGAACTGCGAGAACGTGGTCCGGCTGACAAAATCCATGGGAAGTCGCTAGCTGTTGAGCGCCTTGTCGAGGTAGCCCAGACTGCGCGACCATCGGCGGCACGGAGTAGTTCTCGACAGGTACAGCGTCATTCTTGGCTGCATCCATCGAATTGGATCTGCGCATTTGTTGATGGGTTTCGTTCATGCCGTCGAAGTGGGCAATCGGGCCTAGATTTGAACTGCTGGCAGGCTGTCCGCGACCCAGTAAGTTGCGCAGAGAGTTGGCAAAAGAAGCCATTGTCGCTCTTGAGATCTTCCACTGGCTCGGGTGTTGGCCGATGCTCAATTGACGTAGACTGGTTTTACAGAGGTTGATAGTTGGTTTAGGTGGTAGAGATGGTGACGAAATATTGCAATCGAGGTGACGCGCCCTCTTATATGGAGAATTGAGACCAAATACTACGGTGGCTGGTTATGAGTACAATTAATGTCAATTGTTCTTCTTTTACCTGCAGGCGGCAAAGTCCGCTCTCTCACCTACGTCCAAGAGCTGCGCAAGCCAAACGCACAGGGTCGTGAAGAAGGGCGGGCCCAAACAACTATCTGGACTTGTACTTGTATGACACACTCCGTATACTTGTGAATTTGAGGGCTGAATCTTTTTGCTGGCATCAATAGCTGAATCTAGGGGAGAGCACAACCCATTTCGAATGGAAGTACTACTGTGTCATGCATTGATTGTCGAGTCCACGGTACTGAGAGATTCGGCAAAGTAGCTACAGCAACTCACATGTAGAGAGCGCTGCATGTAAAGTTGAACAGGGATAGGTACCCGCCGACTGTAGCAAGACGGCGGCAGCAAAGGTTCAGGCCTGCACACATAGTGGGTCTTGTTTGCAGATGGACTGAATGTATTTCGAGATGCTGGAGGCCGTGATCAGATTATACGAGGTCTGTAGAGAAGGTGCAAGATGTCACCGCCGTTGCGAAAGTTGCGAAAGTTGCGAACGCAAATCTCGTAACATCAGTGTGAAAGCTCAAAGAGCATCGGACCGCCGCTTGATCAGGCATTGACTGTATTCTTCCATGTCCTGCAGTCATCTAGCTTGCAGCTCATGCAAATGCCCCTAAGTCCACCAACAACCTCTTGACAAAGCCATCAAAAAGCGGCGCCAGCGAGCAATCCCTGTACTTGTCCACAAAAGACCCTTCCTTCGAGCCTCCTGTTGCGCTATTGCTGCTGACATCTGTGCCTCCAATGACCGTACCCATAGGATACACCGGTCTTGTACCCTCTTCTACCAGCATGACGAACGCAGGGTCAATTGGCACTGATCCCAGGAACGGCACCTCGAAATCCCTCGCCATGATCTCCCCACCGCCCTTGCTGAACACATTCGTGCACTCGCTGCAATTCGGACATACGAAGCCTGCCATATTCTCCACTACACCCAGCACACGTATCCCCGTCTTCCTGCAAAAGTTCAACTCCTTCTTAACATCTGAGATCGAGATCGCCTGTGGTGTGGTAACCACAACGGCACCAGCGAGCTGGTTCGGCGGCGCTTTGGGGTTTGCGACCTGCTTGAGCAGCGTCTCGAGGAGGGAGATATGTTCGTCGCTCGTTCCGGGCGGGGTGTCGATGAGGAGAAAGTCCAGCTCAGGCCAGAGTACATCCGTCAAGAATTGCCGTACCATTGCTGTCTTCTTGGGGCCACGCCAGATAACGGCGTCGCTGCGATTCGCTAGAATGAAGCCGAGCGACATGCACGACAGCGCGCCAATCTTCTGCCATTCTCCTGTGATGTCGCCGTTCGTGCTGCTCTTGGGTGAGAGGGTCTGCGCCTCGTGAACGTCGACAGGTATCCAGCCACCCGGCGCTTGGCGCACCTTCTTCTCTTCGATGCCGAAGAAGCGCGGTATTGAAGGCCCAGTGAGGTCGATGTCGAGGACGCCTACGGAATGGCCTTGTAACGAGAGGGTAAGGGCGAGTTGGGTCGTGATACTCGATTTGCCGACCCCGCCTTTGCCAGACAAGACGAGGAGAATATTCCGCACATTTTCGAGAGGCATAGTGACGTCTGTCAGTCAGGCGCGTGAGTGGCTATGAGAAGAGAGTGTGTGGGGGAGGAACGCGGAAAGTTGCGCATTGTGTGAAGCGTGACGTGAATGTTGTGGTGCTTGGGTAATCATGGATAGAGAAGTGGCGGCGGCATCGGAAGCACTAGCGTGGCAAGGTTATCTGGACCTGAGCACGACATCCTTGACGGTCATGCCTAGGCAGTGTGACAGTGACATTGTCCAGTTTGTACTTCACGAGAGTGTGTCATTGGCCAGATCATTGTAGGAGAATATGCATCGCTTGTACAAAAATTAATTCCTCCATACAGCCCTAGATAGCTCCACTGTGCGGAAACATTGGACTAAAACATCTGACATATGAAAATACAATTCGTCTTCACTGATGCATCGGAGAACAATTCCAAAGCACGCTTACTTGCACTGCGAGCGCTCCAGGACCTCGCTGCAGGTCTGGTCGCTGCAGGGAGTGTTGCAAGAAGTGCTGACAGCGAGGTAGACGTAAGGCTGGCCAGCAACCTTGAACTGCTTGGAGAAGTCCTTTGCGTTGTATCCGTCGGCCCTGAAACCAGCACGGCAAGCGCAGTAGTACTTGCTTCCACCAGTGGTGGCGCAGCCGGTGGTGATGTCGCAGAAGTTCTCGGTAGGGTTGAAGGGGTTGCAGGTGCCGGGACAGATGGTATCGAGAGTGTCGCCGGTGTAGTCGCCAGCTGGGCTACCAGGGTCAGACCAACCACCACCAGTCTGCTCAGGGTATGACTCAGCTGGCTGATAGTAGGTCGCAAGGGTGGTAGGCTCGTAAGGCGCAACAGAGGGGACAGAAGTAGGCTCGTCAGGAATGGACGTGGGCTCATCAGGAATGCTAGTGGGCTCATCAGGAATGCTAGTGGGACCAGTGGGCCAGTACACGGCTGAGTTGTTGCCCGCGGGGAAGTAGGCGCTCGAGGTGTAGCCAGCGTAAGGAGCATCAGTGGTCTCATCACTGTAGTAAGCATCTGTGGGCTCGGGGTAGTAGGGCTCCTCTGTGGTCTGATAAGGGCTCTCCGTGGTCTCATCACTGTAGTAAGCAGCTATGGTCGGCTCGGGGTAGTAGGGCTCCTCTGTGGTCTGGTAAGGGCTCTCCGTGGTCTCATAACCACCCTTGCGAGTGTAAGTGTAGGTTTTGGCAGGCTTCGTTGCGTTGCCATCAGCGGAGGACGTGGGCTTGTAGCAGCTCTTGGGGCACTTTGGCTTTGGCTCAGGGCTGTAGGTGGGCCTTGACGGAGCGCCGCTGATATCGTAAAGCCAATCAGGAATAGAGCCATCCTCACCGTCGTACTCACCGGAGTCGTCGTCTGAGTACTGGGGCTGGGGGTAGGCGACGCTCTGAGGCCAGTTGAACTGGCGACGGACAGCGCGAAGGATCGAGCGCACCTTCTTCAACTGAGGGTAGTACTGTGCCGCAGGAGTAGGGTAGTACTGAGGCGCAGCCTCGTAGTCTGGGGTGGGAGTCGTGTAAGGCTCCTGTTGATATGGATCCGCAGCATACGAAGGAGTGGGGTAAGGAGTGTAAGCTGGCGTAGTGTCATACTCCGAGTATGGCTCGGCCGCGGTCTCGTAATCAGAATACTCCGGCGTGGATGAGGGCTGGTAAGGACTGTAGTCATCGTCGGGAATGCACCAGGCGGGGCACTCCTCGTTGTCATCATGTCCAGGGTAGGCCTCGTTGTCATCATGTCCAGGGTAGGCATCGTTGTCATCATGTCCAGGGTAGGCATCGTTGTCTTCGCCGTCGTAAGCGCCGCTATCGTCACCCTCCCAACCAGGGGGCTGGGCGGTGGGGTCGTAGTAGGGACTGTTGGGGTCATATGGGCTGTCTGGACGGTAAGGACCATAGTACGGATTCGAGCCGATGGGCCGAGCAAGGCTGCCTCCAGCAATTGGAGACAAGGCCTGAGAGTTTGTAGCCGAATTAGGCGCAGCTTCGACGGGAGCAGCGACGGGTACGCTGTCGACAGGGGCGCCAACATCGGCGGGGTCGATAGCCAGAGGAGTGCCAACCGCAGGCGCTGTCTCGATAGGAGCGCCAACATCGAGCATGTTGACAGCCAGAGGAGTGCCAACCGCAGGCGCTGTGTCAATAGGAGCGACAACGGCGCCGGGATCAACGAAAGATGGGCCCACGATGGGAGCGAGAATAGGTACGGGGTCGGCGATGGGCCCGGTGTCGACCGGTGCCACAACAGATGGGGTGTCGACAGGAGCCTTGACAGGCGCGGCACTGAGATCAACAATGGGCGTCGCCTCGCTTAGGCTAGTGACAGGGTCAACCGCCGGTGTGTTGGGCTCGGCGATCGCGGCAGGATTCGTCGGATCAACTGGAACGACCAGATCAGCAGGTGTATCAGAGAGAGCAATCGGCTGTGCTGCTGGTGTAGCATCGGTAAGAGCTGGAGGCTGAGAAGAAGCCACGAAAGTGTTGGCCCCCGGCAAGCCAGCTTTCAATATTCTGACGCCCTCTGAATTGAAGCGGATACCAGCCCCTGGGGTGCTGCCACCGCCAAAAGGTGCTACAGGCGTAGTGTCATCAAGCACCACGTCTGCGGTTCCAGTAGGAAGATCGGGAAGATCAGACAATGTTGTGATGACATCGGGGGGACCCAGTGCGAGATCTGCTTCGGAAGGGGTATCAATACCTGGGGCAACAACCGGTGCAACGACTTGTGCGTGCATGCAATGCAGGAGCATAGCTCCTACCACAAGGGACTTCATCTTGGCGAGCCCTCAATGAATTCAAGGGAGAGGCAATAGAAATGAGCGTAGTTGTCTAAAAGAGTGACTGAAGGAAGGCTTGGCTAGACATTGTGTCAGCTTCGACGCATCTGAAGATATAGCTGGCAAGCTTGAATTCTTGGAAGCCAGATCAAAACAAACCCCACTGGTTCTAGTGTCATCTACGAGCTGCAGCGGAGTCTTCCAAACTCTTTTGGTGGTGAGCCAGATCCAGTTGTGATGGCGACGCCTTGGAATGTAGCACGAGAGGCGACTGCTGCGTTCTGACGTCCCGTTTCAGCGGTGGAATGCGCGCGTCGTAGAGCGCAACCGCAGGACCGCTTTTGAAGCGCATGTCGACTGCGGAGGTAAAAACGAAGCTGTTGGTGCCTTGCTGCGGCGTCGTATGTCGCCTCTGGTTCATTCCGCTCGTCGGATGCTTCATGCGGCTCCTTTTTGTCGTGATGCTCATACACCACTCATCATCCGGAGCTAGGGCCGATTGAGGATGCACCTTTCAAGGTCATGATTTGCTGATTGCGATGAACACGGTTCGGTGACCGAGTCAAGCGCTGGAGTTCACTACTTCGATTCTTTCAAGAGGCTGACGCTGGTACTGTGTTGTTCTATCAGTAATTGCGTCGTTTGTCGCGGTGCGTGAGCTGCGGCACTGCCGTGGATAAGCAGTCACAAGCGACGTGCTCTCTGAGATCGTGAGTTCTGCCCCAGAACTCGTGTGCGTCATTCGCATGCTGCACAGACGTGGTGAACCCACGGCGGGTAGCCATGCGCCCTTAAAAGGCGAGAGCGAGCGGCGCGTCGCAGCACGGACTTGACTTGTTCCTTCGCATACAAGAGCCGTTCAGGCCTGCTGTAAGCACGAATCATTGCGAGTAGTCGGTTACGATACAAAATTCGTCCAGATGGCTGGATTTCAGGTCGGTGTAGGTCAGAAAAGGAGGTGGATTCTTACGTCATCATCAAATTTAGCGTCAATGCATCGCCAGCTTCCGTCGCCGATTGTCAAACATCAGCATGAGCCCCGACCTGACAATTCATCATCCACGCTTCTTCCAGAGCTTCGGGCAGTATCTGTGATCTGTGCTGTGGTAGAAGCTGCACACGTATCTTGTACATAATGGCTGGTTGCTCGGCTCTGCAATCGCTTGCAATCAGCTGACCTTCGAGTTCCATGGTCTCGTTACCATCCGCCCTATTGGCTTTCTGACTGGTTCACGAACGAGGCCACATCGTTGCTCTGATGAATGTCGCAAATGCCACGGCAGTCATCCTCTCTGTGATTGTAACGCACCTAATCGTTCGACCACGGAAGTCCTCGCGTTGGACGAGCGCGGTAGTCCTACGACCACAGGTCGGATCATCAGGTTGTAACAGATTTATACCGTTCAGTGTGTTCTTGGCCCTCAGCGAGCGCTTATTGGTCGACGTAGAGCCGTCATGGGCAGGATTTTCGGACCGGGGAAGGAGGACTCTCCGCAGAGGGAGCATCCTGTCAACGAAGTTGATGGCAACAGCGTGAACAGACGGGTCGAACTTTGGAAACTTATGTCCGAGCCTGAATCCTCAAAAGGGTCGCATCTCGTCTCTGCACGGAACTACGCTTCTCTGATTTGGTCGACTGGTCTGTTATCCTGCTCAGCGAATCCTTCCCGAGGTCTCCATCCACTACTTCCTCAGCACGCCTTGACTGACATGAACGCTTAGGAATTGGTGATGCGCAACCACATCACGATTTTCAAACTTCTGGGCCTCATTTCTCTACACGTGGGCCCTTCTCCAGTTGTCATTGACTGTTGAAGAGCCATCAGGGCCTCGCTACTCCTGCTTGTCTCGCATACTCCGTTTCCGAAAACCCCCAACCGAACGACTATAGCACCATTGACCGGCCGATGTGGGCCACTTTCTATATGCTATCGTTTTGGGGCCTCTATCCCGTCGCGACAGTAACTTGCAATGCGTTAGCCTACATCAATCGGTCAGATAACCATGGCGAGAATGGTTGACTTGATACTGCGGCGCAGTACCGACTTGATAGGCTTGGATGTGAACAGACAAAGATGAGACTTGCGATCGCTGCCAGGATCTGGACTCCTAGCGCTTGCTGTCATGAAGGTTTGTTCAAGGACGTCGAATTACTATCACTTTTCTCTGGTACCTTAAATTTACACACTTCGAGGCTAAGGTCCTTTGCATTTACGGAAGTCCGGGAAGAAGCGCTGCGCATAGCAGAAAGATCTCACACAGAGAGCCAGATTGGTCTTCTGGACTTCCATCAGAACCACGGATCAGCATGGCTATGGAACTTCATAATCCACACAGTGCGAATCAGACATGGAGGAGATATGCAATATTGCAAAGCCGGCAGTCGGCACACGAGCCGCATGGCCAATTGCTCGTCCTTCGACAAGTACGGGCTTCCGCCCTCCTTCTATCAAAAACCGACGCCACAAATACTCATCATGGACACCTCGTGGCAAGGCATCTAGTTCTCATTGGTTCCTGCCAAACCATGCGTTGGGCTAGCGCCGAGAGTGCCGGGGGCGGGATCCTAAGCAACTGCAAACTTGGCGATCCGGCGCCAAGTGTACACTCTCATCCTCAATGGCAGCGGAGCCAACCTTTTGCAAACCGTGTGGTTGTCTGGATGCGAATGTTCTCGCGGATCCAAGCAGCCAAGGAGATTTGCCTCCCTCGTACACGGGGTTTGATCATATTTGGACTACTCTCACTTGTTTCGAGGATTATACCATGGTGCACATGAGTATGTCCGATCTGATGATTGGACCATAGTTCAGTCCTAGCGTTTCTATGTTTCGATCCGTGAGAAAGGCGAGCATTTCACATGTAAAGTGCCGGGTGCTATAAAGAGCGCATCTCGTCCCTGGCATCCATCAAGCAGTCCACTGGAATCTGAACAAGTATAGATCCGTCAATATGCCTGCCCTTCCGCAGTTTGACTATCTTTTCGCTATTGGTACCCTCTTCGCATTCCTCGATGCGTGGAACATTGGTAAGTGCTCTTACTTCTTTGCGTCTTCGATAAAGCTTTCCGTTCTTAGCCTCAGTGTACAACAAAGGCTGACATGCTCCAAAAGGTGCCAACGATGTGGCAAACTCGTTTGCCACTTCGGTTGCTTCACGCTCGCTCACCCTTAAGCAAGCCATGTGCATCGCCTCCGTGATGGAGTTCGCTGGAGCCATGCTTGTGGGATCTCGTGTCACTGACACTATTCGTACCAAGGTCATCTCTATCGATCTCTTCGAGTCAGATCCTTCCGTTCTCATGCTGGCCATGGTCTGTGCTATTGTCGGTTCCGCTACTTACCTCACCATCGCCACCAGATTCACCATGCCAGTATCGACTACACACTCCATTATGGGTGGTGTTATTGGTGTTGGTATTGCTGCCGCTGGACCTCAAGGTGTCAACTGGTCTTTCAAGGGTGTGTCTCAGGTCTTCGCTGCCTGGGGTATCGCTCCCGCTATCTCCGGAGCCTTCGGTGCCATCATCTTCTTGATCACCAAGTACGGTGTTATGAGGCGCAGGAACCCAGTGAAGAAGGCCTTTATAATGGTCCCTCTTTACTTCTTCCTCACATCCTTCCTCCTAGCCCTTCTCATCGTCTGGAAGGGTGGATCTGCTAAGATCAAGCTCTCCGACTACGAGGCCGTTGGTGTCGCTTTCGGCGTCGGCGGTGCCGTTGCTGTGATTATTGCTACCTTCTTCATCCCTTTCCTGCACCGCAAGATCATGAAGGACGATTGGGAGCTCAAGGGTTGGGAGATTATTAAGGGACCTCTTCTCCTCAAGCGCTCAGAACCTCGCGATCGTCCTGAGGGTGTCACTAAGGGTCGCATTCCTGACTTCTACGAAGGCCACTTGACCGCTGAACAGCTCGAGGCTAAGCGCGCCAACCAAAGCGCCCCTATTCAGAGGAACGTTGAGGACCTCGAGAAGGGCGGTGCTCACATAACACAGCCCAAGATGAACCGGAGCGACTCTGACATCACTCCCATCCCTGAGCCTACCACTGCCGTCATCAACGAGCGTCCTCTTCGTCAGCTCTCCAAACCAAAGAAGAGTCCTCCCCCAGGTGCCTGGTACAACCCTCCGGTCGTCTGGTTCTGGATCAAGTACTTCGCTCTTCGTGGTGTCGAGCAAGATGTTGTCGACCAGCAAAAGCACAAGGACTTCCTCTCCGGGGACATCGAGAAAATTCACGCTACTGGCGAGCACTACGATAACCGCGCCGAGTACACCTACTCCTTCCTCCAGATCATGACTGCTTCGACCACCTCTTTTGCCCACGGTGCCAACGATGTCTCCAATGCAATCGGCCCATACACCACCATCTACTTCATCTGGTCTACGTAAGTCCCTCATCCCTCTCACTGCGTCTCATATACTAATATGCCCCAGCGCAAAGATCTCTTCTAAGGTTCCCGTCCCTCTTTGGATCCTCGCCTTCGGAGGTGCCGGTATTGTTGTCGGTCTGTGGACATATGGATACAACATCATGCGCGCGCTTGGAAACAAGATCACCCTGCACTCGCCCGCTCGTGGTTTCTCTATGGAGCTCGGTGCCGCCGTCACTATCATCATGGCGACTAAACTCGCGCTCCCAGTCAGCACGACACAATGCATCACTGGTGCTACGGTTGGCGTCGGTCTCTGTAATGGAACCTGGAGGACCATCAATTGGCGTATGGTCGCCTGGATCTACATGGGTTGGTTCATCACATTGCCTTGTGCTGGTCTGATGTCTGGATGCCTGATGGGTATTATTCTCAATGCACCGAGATGGGGCAACGGCATCTAGAACGTGGAGTGGAGCGATGGTGCTAGGTTTTTTGTACAAGGCATAGTATGGTGCGGATTACATGCGCTCTCTTTGGGAAGGGAGTTTGTTCTGCTCGTTGAAAAAGCTATCTGGATGGCACCTAGAATTCTAAATCGCCAGCTCGTTCTTTCTACAAAGCTTGCTCCGTCACCGCCGTAGTGCGTAGTCTTCTTACGAATTCATGTGCCTGGACATGAAAGTCGCGGGGTTAGCTTTGCTAGTCCGTTGAGCTACAAACTTCAAGCCCCAAGTTGAACTCGCAAGCTCTGCTGGTGCTCAGCACTCGATGGTGCGACTGAAAGAAGGGCAAGGATCCTGTGCTGTCGTAGACTACCCCACTGGCGAAGTTCGTAATCGCACCTAGCATTCGAAGGGTCAAAGTGCGACTTCTATGGCATTCCATCGCTCGAATGATATAGACGTGTTTATTCATTACAAACGCAAGGCTACGAAATCCGCCCCTCTTTCAATACTGCCCCGCTGCGAAGGATCACATCGCCGTCCCCCTTTTCTCCTTTTGGATGTATCCCCTCAGACCTTGTGCTAAGCGTCAACCAGGACATCTCGTATGATGCCCATCAGCGACATGCATGTGCATGTTCGCGATCGGGAGTTGTCCTTTCGCAGAAAAACACATTCACTCCACACACAGAAATTATCTGGGTGTGTCCGTGGACGGTCATCAGTTTCCAGGGTAAGCCCTCCCGTGCAGCGCTAAAGCTATCATTTAATCATAGTTGACAGCTTGCCGGGGACGGAAGGAGGTTAATTCTTTATCGCACTGGAAGTGATCCCTGTGTCGAAGATTGAAGTAATTCGTTCGTCGGTACGGCCGGCCTTCTCCGTGTAGCAATCAGCCATCTGTGTAGCAAGCTCAACCATCGGTCATCATGGTATCATGGCCTGCAGCTGGCTCGAGGAAAGGCACAGTGTTCTTTCCGAGCTCACACATGTCTTATTGCACTGACGCACGTCTACTAGCAGTTACCCACCACAGGTCTTTTTCGTCGAGCTCTGCGCTTCATATATGGACTTGAAGAAGAGAGTAGCCTCAATAGCCTGTATGTGCAACTCCTCTAGCCTGTAAGCTGTCTTCGGGTAGATCAATTCGTGTGTGGGTTTGCTCGTGTTAGCTTCAATACATGCGTACATGCTTCCAACTCCTCCACGAGCTGAGAGTGAGGGGCAAGAAAAAATTGACCAAGGTCGCAGGGGACAGCGATCGTGCAGCAATTAAAACTCCAGCCTTCGCGAGAGTATGCGCGCAGCAAAGTACATGTTGGAGTCTCAACCTTCGGCTTGTGAACATGGACAATGTTGCGAAGGCGCCTGCCGCTAGCGGCGAATTCCACTGCGCCGATCTCGCATTCGGCAAAGCTCGGATGATCTGATCTTTGATCTCCGAGAAAGATCTGATAATCTGACTTCCATCTGATAAGCACACTCTCTCCGGAAAGACAGCGAACGCCGCCAATTCGACATGTCTTCTGACGATCAAGGCATTGCTGCTCTCACGCCCCCAGCTGACCACCACAGCAGTGCTGGCTCGCCCGCAGACTACAGCTCACCTCAGAGTTTCTACAGCCCGGCCGCAGACTCTGCTCGCCGCCAGTCCAACGTTCGCAGTGAGTATATACCAGCGCTCTGCTTGTACCTCCGCCCCGCCACAGCCCATAGCTGCGACACTCTGCATATTCCCGCCGAAGTCGACCTTCTCCCTCCACCGCGTGGTGGGGCCAAATTGGCAGGTCACAGTGATGTTGTGCGGGGTTCTGCATTCCAATAGCCCGTCCTGTTCCGTTTGTCTCAAAGTCTGCACAGACTTGGATGCTAACCCTTCGCCAGCTCTCGTCCCCACGCCTGCCTTATGCGCAGCAACCTCTTCTGGCACCGTTGCCACGACGTCTTCAACATCCAGCAGCGGCGGCCCCTGCACTCCTGCAGCGGGCGGCCTTACCGTTGGACCCACAGGCAGGAGCTATGTTATCCCTCCGAGGCCTAAGCCCGGCCGCAAGCCCGCCACCGATGAGCCTGCCTCGAAGCGTAAAGCGCAAAACCGCGAGTCTCAGCGAGCTTTCCGCGCTCGCAAGGCCGCTAAAGTGACAGAGCTGGCCGAGCAGGTTGAGCAGATGCAGCAGAGGCACAATGAGGAGAAGAACGAGCTGCTTAACGAAATCAACAACCTGCACAAGCAGCTGCACGATGCCAGGCGGACACTAGAGCAGCAGTGCGATTACACCAAGCAGGTTGAGGAAGAGCGCGATTATTGGAAGGAGCAGCACGATAACGTGCTGCGTAGCCAGCCCAACGACAACGGCCAAGCCAACGGCCAAGTCAAGGGCCAGATCAACGGTCGCAACGATGCCACAGCGACCCTTTATCAGCCTCCTGTATCTCACAATTCTCCGACTCGCCACTCTGTCAGCAGCTTCCATGGCTTTGGTACTCCCATATCGGATGATGTACCTGGGGGCTGCTCTAACTGTCAGCCTGGCAACTGCGCTTGTATCAACAAGATGGAAGAAGACATGAAGGAGCTGGAGGACATCATGGACCAACCATTCATGCCAGCTGTTCCATTGCCTCGCCGCAACAATCGCTCGGCAACCGGTGTCAACCTCACTCTTTCATCCGAACCAGAGGAGATTGATTTCACAGGGTTTGGGCGTCCTTCGACGGCACTGCTTGATGACGACCAAAAGATCCACGACTCATGTGGCTTCTGTGAGAACGGCGGTCATTGCGTCTGCCGAGATGCTCGGGAAAAACTACAGGCTGAACTTGCACCTCTGTCGCGCATTTCGAATGATAACTCTGAGCAACAGAAGAAGCTGGTTCTGCCCGGTGGTTGTGACGAATGTCAGACCAATCCTGCGAGGCGGGCCTGGTGCTTGCGTGTTGCACAGCTCCGTGAGGAAGAAGGCTCACGTTCGAGGCGCAACTCAGGACCAAGGAGTCCGAAGATGGACACATTAGAGCCACCGGTCGTCTCGCGGATCGACATGAACATCAGCCGCGCATCTCCCATCCCTGGAAAGCGCTCTGTTGGTTGCAGTGAGACGTTCACACTCCTCGATGGACGCATTCCAATGGATGATCCCTGCGCATTCCAGACCCTGCGGCCCATGCTTTCTGATGGGCAACGCGACACTTTCACCATGGAGCCGCGCGTGTACAGCGCTATGGAGATTGACGCTGCGGACATCATCACGACCATGCAAAATGCCAGAGGGCCTCTAAAGCCACGAGAGTCTGACGGCGAGTATGCACCTCTAGTCGCGGCTGCTGAAGAGCGACGTCGTGCTACGCATTCGCCTGCGGTACAACCCTCCGAAGAAGATCTTCCAACCCCCATGGAGGTGTAAAATTTCGCGCTGCACTCAGTCGGATCTTTCTATTTCTTTCCAGTCATTGTTGATACCCTTTTAGTCTCCTTACGTGAACTGGTAGCACAGCACGGGGAGCGCGTATATGTTCATGGACGCATACACACTGTTCATACGGCCGCAATGGTTCATGATTCGGCCTAGTAATTCTGGTTTCTTGGGAGCTGACTTGAGAATGGTCCTCCATGTAGCTGTCTAGCTACATATGCGCAATCAGATACAATGAATGAATGCAATGATTTCATGATCATCGACAGCATCTTCCGAAGTGATTTCTTCACGCAAATCTGACCCCACAGATGAACCGCCGCCAGTCTCTTGCATCGATAACACGGACATCTGAAGCTCTGTTGCTGCCTTGGCATCAGCCGCCCCTTTCCACGCCTTTCAGCGGCCTTCCACGCGCCCAAGCATGACTTTGCGGTGCCCTGATGCTCTTAATACCCACCGCACCATTTCCTCCGGTCGTGGACTTTCCAAGACTTTCTTGAGCCTATGTGCACCACCGCAGCATGCTCGACTTGCAGAGCGAGTGCCTGGCGGAGATGCTTCGGGCCTGTTTGGCGATGGTTGGAGTGGGGTCAAATCATGACGCGATCTTATTTGTTCGATGTGAAATTTTTTATCTTATCTGATGATCAGTTTTCGATGACTGCCGCAGACCGATGTCGCAAGGACGGTGATTGGCTGCCACGGGGCCAAAAGGGCTGCATATATGCTATTTGGGGTATAGGCGGCAGACATGATGGAACTGGTACGTAAATTGTTGTTCATCATGTTGCAGCTTACGGGCATGCGCTGCGACAACCAGCTTGGGCTTAGACTTGGATGTTTGTGGACGAGTGTTACTCCACGCGTTCGTTGAGACGACCATCTTCGACAACAGACTATGCAAAGAAGAAGTCTGCTAAGAGCTCAAGGTTCTGCTGAGCTACGGAATGATACCAGGTGTACAACACTCGCTGACAGCTTCGCTGCTCGATACGACCCGTGTAATACCCCTACTTCTCCCCGCATCCCCAATGCAACACCCGTCTCCACCATGGGTCACTTTGCCAGGACATTTTGCCTGCACATTACATGTATCTCATGCTCACAGTTTCGCTGCTACTTGACTGTAAGAATTGAGGTGTTTTTTATCAACCAATCACAACTAATCAGGCACTTTGGCGGGTAAGTCATCTTACACGCTCACAAGAAGAACCACCTGCTAACAAGCAAATAGAGTGGTTAACGCGATGCCCTGCTATCTATAGTCAGGCATTTCCTTCGGGAGCGTGTGTTCGAATCACACAGGTGTCGATCTTTTTGCCGGTACGGAGATCTGCACAGTGTGGTCATCATGCTGCGGATGGGCGAGGTTTGAGGACGAAGGCGAATATGTATGCCACGAAGTTATCGTGCTTGGCTACGATGGAGGGGAAATGGAATGAAGACTTTGGGGGCAAAGATGGAGAAGTTTTTTGTTCATGGGTGCAAGGGTTTGCTAGCGTGCTTTGAGCAGACATCATAGAGGCGAGTGCTGCTTTCGGCAGGTCTGTTATCCTTGCGCTCCTGGGATGCTATCCGGAGCGTATCTCACGCTGTGCGTGTTGCAGGTCATCAGTACTAGGAGAAGAAGCTCGCGAAGCAGGGCTTGTACTATCCTCTTTTAATGGGCTGTCTGTTCTTTACGTGCCCAGGAACTTTTTCGTACTTGTGCTCTCTCGATTTGAGCACTTTCGTCGTTAAGCGAGGGTTGCACATATGCTGTCTCTGATCGGGTACAGTCAGAGACAATGAAGCAAGATGCTCTTACTGGGGTCTTTTAAAAGTTCTGCATATCCCAGAAAGACGATTGGGGAGAGCAGGCCTTGATATGGCACCAGGATTGAAGTGGAAGTTCATTCGTGAATGAGCAATACAAGCAAGTAATAGACAACTCCTGTCCGCTTTTTCCAGGCGATGAAACTAACAGAGATCTTGATGTATTCAAGGTTTACGCGTGTGAGTATCAACAGCTTTAAGTCTTCAATGCAACCGTCTCCCACTTTAGGAGGCTGCAAATTACGTTCTGCTATCGGTGAACCATCAAAACAATCTCTCTCCATTTACTCACCAGGCCCCAACCGTCCTCAAAGCCTCTCCTTCCCTATCGATTCGATCCAGAGCCAGTCGTGTTTTCTCCTGTATTTCTCGTTGCACATCATCCATAGTACCCCCAGCATCCACCACCACGAGATCAGCTCCTTCCCTTCTCCCTCGGATTTCCTCAAACAGCTCTCTGACGCGATCTTGCATGGCCTTCTTCTCGTATCGCTCGGTCCCGTACCCGCCTCTCGTCGCTGCATCCTCCGCAGAGATGTGCAGAAAGAGCACCAGGTCTGGCCGCGGCAGCCCTACATCTGGGTGCCTGCACCATTCTAGGGTCATGCTGGGGTTCTGCTTCGCAGCGGAGTATACGATGCCGGAGTAGTAATAGCGGTCGATGATCACTGTTGTGCCTTGCTCAATTGCTTTTGTGATTTTCGGTCTGTGGGGTGTGGTCAGGACGTGCTTGGAATGCGACACGCAACGCCATTGCTCAGAAAGTCTGTTACACGGCGCTGAATCTCAAGAATCGACGTACACTGCTTCCCACCTGTTTGCGCTGAAGAGCAGGTGGATCACGTGGTCTTCTTGCTCCGATTCGCCCGACAGGTAGCTGTTAATCATTTGGCCGATGGGTGTTGTACGATCTCAGAATCTTCGTCAGCCTGCTTCTGTTCAAGCGGTAGCGCTTGACGTTGTCTGAGACTTGCGATGCACGTCACATACCAGGAAACCTCATGAACATCACACTCTGTCCTTCTTTCTGCAGCGCCTCGACCAGCATCTGGCATTGTGTCGTCTTGCCTGCTCGATCGAGGCCTTCAAACACTATCAGCTTGCCTCGAGCCATCGTGGAACAAATCCGACAAACTTGATGATTGATTGTAGGAGTTGGACCGTGGAGGCAGTCGTGAATAGGGCTGCTAGCGTATGGCGCTAGTGCGATGCTTGTTTCGCTTCTACCACTGCGAGCATTCGCGTCTTGAACATTCAACACCAAAGTTTCGCAACTACCATCCAACCTACTAAAAACTGTTCTCCAGCATAGGCACACATACACAGCCATCACCACCAGACTTGCAGCTCCAACCAACCATCTTCGCAGCCATCGCCCCCTCCCCATCCCTGGCCCTAAACTACACCATGCCACGCGACCCAATCACCGGGCAGGCCGCCCCATTCCAGACCGAAGTAACCCCCATCCCCGACGATCTGGCCTACGAAACCTACATCAAGGCCGCCACGGGCAAGATCATCCTAGCCTGTTTCTGGCCCGAGGACAAAACATCGCGCATCTTGATCAACCAGCTGACAAAACGGCTGCCGGACATTGAGAATCTCGGGGTCGTGGGCGTGTATAGTCTGGATGTGTATAGTTTGCCGAAGATAGCGGAGGAGCTGGATATTACGTTTGTGCCGACGCTGATGTGGTGAGTGCCTTTTGCGAGTGAACGGGGTTTGAATTGGGTTGTGAGCTGTTGGACTGGACTTGGATTGAAAGGCTGACGGAGTTAGGTTCAATGACCGCGTGCAGGATGCGCTGGTGTGGCATGATGGGGTTCGGATCGAGGGCGAGAAGGTCAGCGGAGGGGTGCAGCGGATCATATCTCGAATTGCAGAAGCAGGGCTTGAAGATGATGAGGGTGATGCGTGGGAGAGCATGGGCGGGATATACCGGGGTGTGGGATCTCATTGAACATGTTTCATCGATTCAAGTTGCCGCTCTTGATAGCATCGAGCATGTGCGTCATTGGTAAGAATTAACCTCTGGATTACAACCACTACTTCAGCCCGTGTAAGAGCTATCGAAGCGGACTCTCAGGTATCTCTACATCAGACTCTTCGACGTCTCTCATCCACGTCTCGTCGAGATCTTCATCTTCGGCCCCGGTCGCGTCGTCGACCTCCTGTGTATCGGTTTTCTTTTTGCGCTTTGGCTTGAACATGGCGGCAATCTCCTCTTCGCCATATGTACGCAGACTGAGTTCTTTCATCAAGGTAGCCCACTTGAGGTTGGTTCTGCAGCCCGGACACGAGCCTTCCATGGGTATCAGAGCGCCTTCAGCATCATCGTCCACAAATAAGAACCGCTTCGACAAACAGGATAGATGTGAGATTGTTTTGCAGGTCTCGACGGGACACACTACAACCATCATGTATGAGGGATGTGCACTTTCCTTGCAGACCCCACAGCTGCTGTTGCTGTCGTTTTGTAGCGTCTTCATCGATTTCTCGACGTACGGTCTGCAATCTTCGTATGCAACTGGGATGTTGCGTATGATATCCGGGATATAATGCGAGCCAACCTCAGCCCAAATCTCTGGCGCAAGTCTCGGCATCTCAGCGGGAGTAACTGTCACCGTTACGCTCTCTCTGAGTCTCTCCTCCATCTTGGCCGTGTGCCGTTCCCACTGCTTAAACACGTCGAGTGCGAAGAACCTCAGATGCAACGGCCATCTCCTGAAGCTATCCACACCGAGCAAATGATGCAAATTTTTCAGCCTCGCTTCCAACGACATGGGCGGCTTCTTTCGTCGCCCTGTCGGTACTGCAGCTTTCTTGCCTTTCTGCAGCTCCATGGCCCGCGCGTCTCTAACGTCTCGGTCCATGTGCCGCGTCATGTGCGTATTTTGCCACGCCCATTCAAATTGGAGTGCAGCAAAGTGGGATGGAAAGCCAGTTACGATGCATGTCATTTCCCACGGGCGCTTCCCCTGCATAGCTGTGCGCTTTGCGCCGCCCTTGCTCGTGCCATTGTGCTGGCCGAGGCGGCGTGCTGGGTTTGGTGTGCTGCCAATGTAGTAGGACTTGCGGTTCTTGGAGCGCAGGAGGTAGCAGCAGTAGAAGGCTGGAATGGGCTTCCTTTCGATTTTGAGAAGTTCGGCCATGAGAAGATCGTGTGTTGCAGTGTTGATGTTGTTGTTGATCGATCGTGACACGATGCCCAATGCGGATGTAGAGATGACGGGTTGGGAAGGTGGTCCGCTTTGATTGGAGGAAGTAGACCTGGTGTGGGCCTGAGGCTGACCGGCTCGACTGTACCCTGGCTGCTGCTGACCACAGTCGATGTGGGCCAGCGCATACGGTATTCTGGGTGCACGTAGTGTTCAGTCACCATGCACGCTGAGTTCACTGGAGGCGCCTAGAGTCTGAGATATTTTTGAGAGACATCTGACGTCTGATGGTGGGCGAGATATGATGCAGCGAGGTGGCGAACGGGGCCAGCCTGAAGTTCCAAAGAACGCAAGGAAACAATGCACACGGCGCTTTTTATCGCTGGAACAGGACTGTTATTGATCACATGGTCCCTGTACACTGGCCATCAATAGACGCTGTTGGCATACAGAATTGAGGGCATTGTCAGTGTGAGATGAGATGGAAGTGCCGTGCAGCCTTGCGCTACCCAGCAGACATCTCCAGCTGTGCACGATTATCTCAGGCATGGTTCGAGCAGCCTTTGCACAAAGGGTGCAGCTGCATGTCTTTCCTTGCCATTGTCGATCATTGGTTTCAAAGCCGTCATGTATTTGGCTGGTGCTGCATGCGTGTTGTGTTGGACTAAATTATAGTTACAGGGTAATGCTCCGCATGTTCTTTCGGCCAGAGCGCTAGTGTGCCTTCGCGCAACGATGGATCGCACCTCGCCCCGGCTTCCTCAGTTCCTCTACTCGCCATTTCCTCGCTCGAACACGACTCACACCTCTCCGCCGGCCTCACTTGCACGCCCATTCAGCCACCCTCCACGGCGCTCACGATTTCTGGAGGAAGCGCACACACTCTTTTCCACCGTACTGCAATTGTCAGAGCACATATCCGGGCAACGGCAGTCGCCTGCCGCATACGCAGGTCTCATGCCTGCGAATATCTCCCCACGATAGCCCGCGCATCACCCTCACAACAGCCCTGGAGCGGTCGCTGCACGTTCTGGGCCATCTTGGACGTCGTCACAAAGCCAAATCCTAGAATATCCGGCAACATCACAAGACCCATCTGACTCGACGATGGCCGACTTCATGCCAGCCGGCGGGCTACCAACCGGCGCAACGATAACGACGTTTCGAGTCGCTACGGACGGCGGCATGTCTGAAGGCGGGCCCTCACGCTCGCGCATGGGTGGTGCTGCGGTCTCTGCAATCGGCGCAGTTGTGAATGCTATACCGCTGAGTGCACGCAAGGCAGCGCCGCTGGATCTGTCCACGGTTGAACGCCGGGGACATAATGCGCCGAACAATTTGCCGCCAAAGCCTCAGCGCATGTTTGGTCTGCAGGAAGCTCCCACATACAGACCGACGGCCGAGCAGTTCAAAGACCCAGTTGCCTACATGCAGAGCATACGAGAGGAGGCGCAACAGTTCGGCATTGTGAAGATCGTCCCCCCTGACACATGGAACCCGCCCTTCGCTGTGGATACTGAGCGCTTCCACTTCCGCACACGTCGACAGGAACTGAACTCTGTAGAAGGTGGTACGCGAGCCAATCTAAATTATCTCGACCAGTTGGCCAAATTCCACAAGCAACATGGCCACAGTCTGACTCGCTTTCCGAGCGTGGACAAGCGACCACTCGATTTGTACAAGCTGAAGAAGGCTGTCGAAACGAGGGGTGGCTTCGAGCGTGTCTGTAAGCAGAAGAAATGGGCGGAGATTGGACGTGATCTCGGCTACAGTGGCAAGATCATGTCCTCACTTTCTACATCATTGAAGAACTCTTATCAAAAATGGCTGCATCCTTACGAACAGTACCTGGCACTCGCCAAGCCTGCTGTTCACCAGATGCTCGAGCACGAACATGGTGGACCGTTCACGCCATCTCCTGCGCACTCGCCGCTGAAGAAACAAGGGACGCCTACAGCGAATGCGACAGAGTCGCCAGCCATCAGAGCATCAACAGCACTGAACGCATCGCTACACGGCGACCCCGTGCCCACACCACCTGAGCTCCCCAGACCCGCGATTGCATCAGGTGGCTTCACACCAGTCAATGCTGGGGGCTTCACAGCAGTCAACGGCAATACAGCGCCAACTCCTGCAACGCCTGCACCCAGCGCATTTTCTGCAGTGAACACACCAAGCGCACTACCCAGGGAATTTATCGACTCGCGCACTTCGACCCCGATGCGCAATGGCGACAGCCCCATGCTTTCAGCCCACAACACACCAGATCTGAGGCCAACATCACATGGTCTAACACCATTGTCCAACGGACATGCATTCAACCAATTGAAACGTGCTTTATCCAACGAGGGAGAGAGCAGTATGAATGAAGACGCCGATGAGGCGAACGGCCGTCGCAGTAAGCGGCTAAGGAAAGGTAAGCACACACTTGTATGCATGCATATGCAAAGTCACCTCGCTTGTCGTATCCTTGCAAGTTTCATTGGTGGTGACATTGGCTGACGGCCTAATTTGTAGACGCGCCTACCGTAGCCGGCTCCCACATGACGCAGCCCCGCCAGTCAACCCCGGGCAATATCAATCCACGCGTACGGTCCGCCGATGAGCGCCCTGGCGATGTGAGTGCCGCCATTGTATATCACTGCAATAATTTAGCTGATTATCGTAGCGTTGTGAGACTTGTGGTACCGATAACGATCCGAACAACATCTTGCTGTGCGACAGCTGCGACAACGGCTACCATGGCTATTGCCTTGACCCACCAATTCGCGGCATCCCTGCGCATGAATGGCACTGCCCACGATGCTTGGTTGGCTCGGGCGAATTCGGTTTTGAAGAAGGCGGCGTATACTCGCTGAAGCAGTTCCAAGAAAAGGCGCACACCTTCAAGCAAGCCCACTTTGCTGGCAAGACTGTCTTCGATCCGGTCACGAATGCTCACAAACAGCCCACTGAAGATGAGATCGAGAAGGAGTTCTGGAGGCTCGTCGAAAATCTCACAGAGACGGTCGAAGTGGAGTACGGGGCTGACGTGCACACAACAACACACGGCAGTGGTTTCCCAACTATCGAACGCAACCCGCGAGATCCATACTCAACCGACCCCTGGAACTTGAACATCCTGCCCTATGCACCGGATTCGCTTTTCAGGCACATCAAGTCTGACATCTCGGGTATGACGGTCCCCTGGCTCTACGTTGGGATGGTGTTCTCAACTTTCTGCTGGCATGCCGAGGATCACTATACGTATTCAGCCAACTATCAGCATTTTGGTGCTACAAAGACCTGGTATGGTATCCCTGCGGAGGACGTAGGAAAATTCGAGCAGGCTATGCGCGAGGCTGTTCCGGAGCTTTTCGAGACACAACCAGATCTTCTTTTCCAGCTGGTCACACTTCTGACTCCTGAGCAACTGAAGAAGGCTGGCGTTAAGGTCTTTGCCCTCGACCAACGTGCAGGAGAGTTTGTTATTACATTCCCGCAAGCCTACCATGCTGGCTTCAACCACGGCTTCAACTTCAACGAGGCTGTCAATTTCGCACCAAGCGATTGGGAGCCATTCGGCGAACACGGCGTTCAGCGTCTCCAGGAGTACAGGCGACAACCATGCTTCTCGCATGACGAGCTGCTGATGGCAGCGGCAAGTCGAAAGGACACAACCATCAAGACAGCTAAATGGCTAGCTCCAGCTTTAGATCGGATGCGAGCACGCGAAGAGCGCGTACGATCCACCTTCCTCGAAGCGCACAAGGCCTCGCGCCCGCACGCTTGCAAATTAGATGGGAGTGAGGGCCCGAGCGGACACGAGCCAGCGCAGTGCCACCTTGAGTTCCTCGTTGATAATACCAATGTACAGGAAGAGGACATGACTTGTACCTTCTGTAAAGCGTACAGCTACCTGTCTCGATTTTATTGCCGCATTTCCAAGAAGGTCGTGTGCTTACAGCATGCCGGGCTGTTCGAATGCTGTTCTGGCAGTTCAGTCGAACAACGCTTTCAGGGTGAGGCAGGCGAACACCTTCTCGTCTACCGCACTACAGGCGACGTGATCACCTCAACCCTCCAGAAAGTCGCGGAGAAGGCGGGACTGCCGGACATTTGGGAGGCCAAACTGGAAGCTTTGATGGCGGAAGGACCTCAGCCGCAGCTGAAGGTCTTACGCACCCTGGTGAACGAAGGCGAGAAGATCGACTGGGAACTTCCAGGTCTGCCGGATCTCAAAGACTTCGTTGAGAAGTGCTCTGAAATCGCTGAAGAAGCCATTGCGTACACTACACGCAAACAGCAGGCCCGTCAGAAAAACGTGCGGACTGGCAGAGGCCGGGGCACCAACAAAAGTACAGCAGCTGAGACTGAAGACAAGGACCGTGAGTATCGCAGCATGGAGAACATCCAGAAGCTTCTCACAAAAGCGAAGGATCTCGGCTTCGATTGTCCAGAGATCACCGCCCTGCGCGATCGTGCGCAAAGTATCGCCGAGTTTCAAGACAAGGCGCGCATTGCGCTCCGCGACCGACCCAACCAACAAAGTATAGCTCGTCTCGATGAGTTGCTTGAAGAGGGCAAGGCGTTCAACGTGGACGTGCCAGAGCTGGAATCGCTCGAGAAGGTTGTCCAGCAGCTCAAATGGCTGCGCGAAAGCGACGAGTTTAAGTACAAGCCAGCCACGACGCTCCAAGAAGTCGGCGAGCTCATCACTCGCGGTGTTGAGTTGGGCATTCCCGAGAACCATCCTGAGATCCAGTTCCTTCAGGGTAAGAAAGAGCAAGGAGAGTTCTGGGAGACTAAAGCTAAAGAGCTGATGGCTGTTGAGAACGTTCACTACCAACAACTAGACGCTCTGTCCAAGCAAGCCGCCAGCTTGCCCGTTACCCCAGAAACTCGAGCGGCCGTAGATGCAATCCTCAAGAAGCAGCGTGACGCGCAAGACCTTATTATGTCGCTATTCGAGCGAAGCAAGAACCCTGATTTCCGTCAACGACCAACTTACAAGGAGGTACGCGACGCGATGGAGGCTTTGAGCGCTCTTAATAGTAAGCCCGCTGGGACTATCGATCTCGAGAAGGAGCAAAAGCGACACGAAGATTGGATGCGTCGTGGCAAGAAGCTCTTCGGCAAGGCCAATGCGCCGCTGCACATTCTCCACCAACACATGAAAGCGGTAGACGAACGCAACCGGTCATGTTTCGATTTGACTGATCAGCCGCGTATGCCTGTAGAGCCTGCTTCACGAGAAGCCAGTCCAGTTGACGGCGAGGAAGTGGATGGTTCCAACTCTAGTCGAGATGTGTTCTGCATCTGCCGTAAGCCTGAAGCTGGTATGATGATCGAATGCGAGCTTTGTCACGAGTGGTGAGTCGACCATACATTTGATTGAGTATTTACTAACGAACACAAGGTATCACGGCAAGTGTCTCAAGATTGCGCGCGGCAAGGTCAAAGAGGATGACAAGTACACTTGTCCCATCTGCGACTACCGCGTGAAAATCCCGCGCGACGCCACACGTCCGAAGCTCGAAGACCTCCAAGTCTGGCAAGACGAGCTGCCCAATCTACCATTCCAGCCTGAAGAGGAGGAGACGCTAGACTCGATCATCGACCACGGAACCAAGTTCCGCGAATACGTGCAACAGTACATCAACCCGGTCATGTCGAGCCCCGAGGAGCTCACTACTCAGCGCTTCTATCTCCGCAAACTCGAAGGCGCCGACATTCTCCTCACAGAGGAGGTCAACTTCTTCCGTCAGGAATTGCACAAGTGGGCCCCTGTTGCGCCCAACCCTCCGCCCATCCTACAGGTCTCTTTGTCCACACGTAAGCCTCGACCGACGAAGCAGCAGAAGCTCATGAGCCAGCTCGGGATTTCGAATCCAGACGATCTACCACCGCATCTGCGCACGAAGAACCACCAAGTGAAGCGCAAGGACGGAGAGCTTGGTGGACCGCCAGGCAGTGGACCGAACACGAATTCATCGCACACACCGCCAGGTGACCCTCGCCGCGAGTCTGGCGAGAATGAGTTCTTCAACTCGAACACGACATCGGCGTACAACAATTCGCCTACATTTGCGACCAAGGCGCCCCTGACCTTCGGGGCCTTGACCTTCGGGGCCAGCTCTACGGTGGCTCCGCTCGATCCAGGTCTATTTGAAAGTTCAACACAGGTACCGGCGTCGCCGATGCAGGACCTGTTCAAGAGCTCTGGCAACGGCCAAGAGATGTTTGGCGAGGCCATGGAGATGGGCGGCGGCCAAGCCGAGGAGGCTCTGGCGGTCACCGAAGGCAACAGCTACCTGGACTAGGAGTCTAGCGTCTTCGACATGCCAGCGTCGCCATGGCGGGAGGCGGCAGAACCGACATGATGATTATCTTTCATTCCAGGCACTAGGAGGACTTTGTACATTAGGCTCTGTATCGGCTGCTGGTGTCATTTTACTTGTTGCACATGTTTTCATTTTGGAGTGGGGTAGTTGTAGGGGTATGTAGGCTGTTCGATGGCTGTTGCGTAGTCGTGTGTTGTTAGCATATGGACTGAAGGGCCTGCTTGTCGCATTCGACTGGAGTTGGGGGGTTATGGCGGCCTGGGGGCCGAGATACCCACTGAAAAGGCGCAGTATGCAACTGTTTGTAATTGTCGGTAAAGGAATGACGAAGTCGTGTTTGAGCTTGTTGGTCGCGGTATGTGCATTGACCTGGCCCGTGCTTGCGGCTTCGAAAAAGATGGAGAGCACCTCCGAGCGTGGACTTCGACTTGGGACGACATCTCACCATGCTGCCAAGTAGAGGGCTGCGGCCCGCCCAGTTCGGCCCCTTAAACTCGCGCCATTCGACACATGTCTACAGTAATGCTTCGAGAAAGGTGCGCAAACTCGATACGCTGGACATGTCGCCGTAGCACTCGTCCGCCTCCGCAGGTCGCCGCGTGCCCGTCGCGACCATGCGATGGCGCACCGACGTCTGCGGCACCGCCATTGCGGCTGTACCGTGAGCAAGCCTGCTAACATCTGGCTCGCAGTTCTCTTCCCTCCCCCGCATCGCGGGCGTCCCTTCATCACGCACAAGCCTGCTGTCCGCTCCACGGAGGACTGGCGCAGGCGCAAACCCGCACTTGGCCCTGGACACATCGTCAGTCCGCTACGGATCGTGGTACGCCCCATGGAGCTGGGGCAAGCCAAGCACACCAGGCGGACCGGTCGAGACGGTCCCGGTCGCTGAGTTTTCGAGCACACCTGCACCACCCGCGCCTGCTGCACCCGCACTCGAGCCCCAAGTCACCACGGCCACCCCTGAAATCGCCCCCGCAGCCATCGACCAGGTCGCCGTCACAGAGAACATCATCACATCGGCCAAGCGCACAGGGACGCTGGACCAGGAGACAATCGACGCCCTGCTCGCCAATGCCACCCCCGTCAAGGACGCCATCCCCACCAAGGCGACCAAGGTGATCGAGTTCGACCCAACACAGCTCATTGATCACCCCGGGCAGCTTGCTGAGCTCGGCCTCGACTACGGCTGGGGCATCACCACCATGTTCGAGAAGCTGCTGGAGACCATCTACCTCCAGACGGGCTGGGGCTGGGCCGGCACCATCATGGCTACCACGGTCATTGTGCGCAGCGGCATGTTCGTGTTCCAGGCACTCAGCTCCGACAGGATGGCCGCCATGGCCGCGCTGAAGCCAATCACGGGTCCCCTGCAGGAGCAAATGAACGCTGCCATTGCCTCGGGCGACAAGCAGAAGGCCGACCTGCTCAAGATGCAGCAGGCTGCTGTCATGAGGCCTTACATGGGCGGTATGGGCGCCATGGTTGCTTTCACAGGTGTGCAGGCCGTGGTTGGTTTCTGTGCCTTCCGTTGCCTTCGAGCTATGGGTGAACTCCCCGTCCCCGGCATGGTCAATGATGGCTTCTTGTGGTTCTCGGACTTGAGCGCGCGCGACCCCTACTTTATTCTGCCCCTCGCCACCACCACCATCATGTACAAGATCTTCAAGGTACGTAAGACGCGCATATACATTTTTTTTTTACTGATCTGACCTGTTTCACAGAGCGGTGGCGAGACTGGTGTCGCAGACGTGACTAACGAAGCCGCCTCTCGACGCAAGCTCATGACCGGCATGGCCTTCTTCATCGGTCTCATCACCGCATTCCAGGCCTCGGCACTGCAGCTCTACTTCCTGGTGTCCGGTATCCTCGGCGCGGGAACCAGCTTCCTGCTCAAGCAAAACAAGTTCAGACGCATGATCGGCATCCGCCCCGTTCCCACCCCAGAGAGCCACGAAGTCTTCACCAAGGTCGTCAAGGGCGAGCTCAAGCTCAAGGACATCAAGGGCGCCGACGGCAAAATCCGCTACCAAGCCCCCACCAAATTCAACAAGCCCACGACGCGCCGCAACGCCACGCTCGCCGGCGGCGCCATCAAGATCAAGGAAGGCACCCAGCTGCCCCTGCACCTGCTCCCGGAACAGCCCAAGATCGACAAGGAATTTCCTGACCGCGACGCCGACTTTGACGAGGGCCCCAAGGGCAGTCTCACCGACAAGATGGACTACTACCGCCGCAACTACCGGCTGGCCTTTATCAAGCGCCGTGTAAGCGATAGCATGCGCGGTATGATGCAAAAGGCGGGTTACGACGTTGGCAAGGATCTGAGCCGCGAGGAGGAGAAGCGCAAGAGGAAGGCGGAGCAGTATGAGGTGGAGCGGAGGCGGAGGTTCGAGAACAGGAGGTAGGGAGATGTGCAATAGCAGTGGACTGCATGTAGGGTGTATGACAAGGGGTGTACGTGTAGATTCTTGTACAAATACCGGACGCCGACCGTGTCTTGATCTTGCTCTTTTGATCTTTTGCAGCGTCATTATCAGACAGACTCTGTTTGGTGCGTCCATGGACCTGCTCATCCCCAATTACTCAAGCGCAGTATACATGTCCAACTCCTGCCCATTCCTCCTCCGCCTCTCAACAGGATCCGCGCGCATCTCCACCCCAGGCCCCACGCGCCTCGAATCCGCTCGCCCCGCGGGGAATATCTATGTGCACGTCAGCCTCATCACCCCCAGCCCCATTTCCTCACCCCCTCGCTACTACTAATCAATACACATACCTTGGTCCCACTCCAGCCCAATCTGTACGCCGCCTCATTCGCCACCAGCTCGCCAAAGCCCAGCATCAGCCCGTTGACAAACGGCAGCAGCAGATTGATGGCCGCGCCGCGGATCAGGCCCCAGAATGTGGGAGGCTTGTAGAGGATCAGGGGTGAGGCGCTCGAGGGGGGGGAAGGCGAGCGGTCTTCGGAGGCGTAGTTTTCAGAGTCGGAGGGGAAGGTTGCGGTGCTGGCGTCGAGGCCGCCGGCTGGTGCTGGGGTGTCGAGGAGGTCGAGGGGGTCTGACATGGTGGGGTTGCGATTGGTGCCGGGATGGGCGTGTGTTGGTTTGGAGGAGGGCCCCGGGAAGGAGGGTGTAGGCGGCGCGGCCGGGAGATGGGATGGAGAGATGGTGATGAGGCTCTGGATGTCTGGATATCTCCGGTCTTGGCGCGGGAGCGGGAGCTTTGGGCAAGGCGGGTGCAAGGGTACGTGCTGGACGGTCGACACTGGGGATGCTCACGTCGGGGCTCGATCTGAAAGTTAGTCGAGGGGTGGGATGGCGCTCGGAAGTCACGCAAGAGCATCAGCAGCAGTCTTGTTCAATTCGGCGGGCAGGTGAGGGATTGCGTGTTTGCGCGCTCCGCAGGTACAAACGGTACCGTACGTCACGCCAGCCGCTGCCGCCTGCAACCCCACCGCGCCTATTCTTGGAGCTCTGCCGACACCAGCACTTCGTGCAGCTCTGCACCACTTCACGCTCGCCATCCGCTTTGGTCATGTCTTCCAGCGCGCCCGCCAACCGCGACGACCAGATTGCACAGCTTGCAGGCCTGACTGGAGTTGCACCCGCAGAGGCACGCCCGCCCCAGAGCTGCTGTTGCTGCAGCCATCGAAAGCCCTAGAAGCTACTTACTAACCTCCCGCCGCAGGCAGAGCGCTACCTCGACGCCGCGAACGGAGACCTCCAAGTCGCCGCCGAGCTCTTCTACGAGCAATCAGTAGAGACAGAGCAAGCATCCGACACAGACATGGCCGGCGACGACCACACCACAGATCCCGCAGCCAACCCGCCCCAGCAGCCCGTGCCCGGTGGCGGCCGCACCCTGGGCGGCGCATACGTCCCGCCGACCGAGGCCTCGTCGTCGTCGTCTTCGTCTTCGCGACAGCAGTCGGCCGCGCGACAGGCGCCACAGCAGCGGGGCGTCGCGGGGCTGCGGACGCTCAAGGACCTGCAGTCTTCGGGCGGCGGCGGCGGACACGGACACGGACACGACGACGACGACTCGGACGACGACGCCAAGGACGACGAGAACCAGGACTTCTTTGCGGGCGGCGAGAAGTCGGGGCTCGCGGTGCAGAACCCCAACCAGGCCAACCCACGGGACCACATCAACAACATCCTGAAGAGGGCGCGGCAGTGAGTGAAGGTGCCCCTTGGAGATGGCGTGGTACTGACCAGCGCCGCAGAAACGCTCCTCGGCCAGGCGGCGACGACGAACGACCGGCCTCGCGCTTCACCGGCGGCGGCAACACACTCGGCGGCGACGACGCTCCCTCGCGACACATCCCCGACCCCAACGCCAGCCAGCCCGCACCTCAGCCGCGCGCCCACCGCGAGCTCCACCTCTGGCGCGATGGCTTCTCCGTCGACGACGGGCCCCTCTTCCGCTACGACGACCCGGCCAACTCGCGTACCCTGGAGATGATCAACACCGGCCACGCTCCGCTGCACATCCTGAACGTCGAGCACGGCCAGGAAGTCGACGTCGAGGTCCACGCGCACAAGGACGAGGACTACAAGCAGCCCAAGAAGAAGTACGTCCCCTTTGGCGGTTCTGGCCAGCGCCTCGGCAGCCCAACACCCGGCGCGAGCGCTTCTGCACCTGCCGCCGCCTCGTCGAGCACAACAGCTGCCTCGACCTCAACAGGCTCCGCACAGCCCTCGGTGGACGTCGACACCTCGGCTCCCACCGTCACACTGCAGATCCGCCTCGGCGACGGCACACGCCTGCAGTCGCGTTTTAACACGACGCACACCGTTGGCGACGTCTACGACTTTGTGGACCGTGCGGGAACCGACGGCCGTGCGTATGCCCTCATGACTACGTTCCCCTCCAAGGAGTTGACGGACAAGGCGCTGGTGTTGGGCGACATGGCTGAGTTCAAGCGAGGAGGGGTTGTCGTGCAGAAGTGGAAGTAGATGACACGGCTTTTCCAGCAGAGGACCGGGGAGTGTGCATGGAGTAGTATTCCGCGAGCAAGTCCAAGACTCGCACTAAACCGCGCTCCAATGCATACTCCTCCCTCCAAACGTAAAATAGATTTAGATACAAACCTGCCCCCGGGAATCCAGAATCAAGCTCGTCATTCAATCCAGACCACATCTGTTGTCCGCACATCTCCATGGTACAAATAAATTGTATTGCATCCTCACCACCGCGAAACACACACCCAACCCAATACTCTTAACCTTGCCCTTGCCCTTGCCCTTGGACGAACCCAGCTAGTGCCCGTTTCCCGCACCGCACCGCACCGCGACATCCGCCCTGTGGTGCGACTCCAACCCGTTGAGGTGCGACGAGCTACGAAAGTATGGGTTTATCTTAAGGAGGCAGTGCTGAACGCGAGCGAGGGAGAGTGTGTGCTGGGGAAGGAAGATGGACACGGAAAAAGTGGAAGATGGAAGGTAGTGTGTAAGGTTATTAGACCATAGATGGATGAAGAAGAAGAAGAAATATCCTCTTTGTACTACTTTATTGTTCCAGTTTATCAACCAGGTATTTCTGGAGTGAGTGCTGGAAAACAAGCACAGAAATGGGAGGTACGCTGCCTGCCGCTTTGAGCACTGGCTTGTGTCAAGCGTACGAAGAATCCCGTTTCTTTTGAGCAATCATGTTCGGCGCCCGTGCACGCGGAGGTGATTCCTCAGAAAAAACGGGATTCTTCGTACAGTACTCGTCATGCGCTGGGTCAAGTCAACAAAGCGCGATCGCGGAGCCCTTGTTCCTGTCCTGTGCAATAATTTACAAGCATGCGATAGCAGTAAGGCCGAGAGATGACTGGACTAGACTTTGCGTGCAGATAGCGGGAATTACTTGCATTTAACCCTAAGATTGGCTGTTTGACTTGCAGCGGTGTTGTGCAGAGGAGGAAGGACCGTAAGGTTATGGTTGAGCAGCTGCAATACCTGGGCTGGGTACACTCGAAGCCAAGGTCAGAGCAAGCTGGATCCTGGCGGGAACTGATACGCGGGTTTGATACACGGTCTCTCAACGTTTCTAGGGAGGGAGATAAGTTTGGGTACCAGAGGGATTCGCGCGAGTGAGGGAGATTGAGTAGCACTGTTCCTCGCTCGATGCATGGCGGCGATTGCTCCGATGCGTGTAATCTGATATTACGTTACGATGCCAATGTCAACGGGCGCACTGAGTCGGACCCTTGCCGTCACCTTCCTCAACACGCGTGCGACTTGACGATTGCGACTCAACCCGCCCTGCCTATCAGCGGAGCCTCATCTGCAGAACCAACATTTCGCGGCAGCCGTCCTCTCGCGCCGATCGTTCATTTCCCCAGCCTTGGAATCGGCGGCGCAAGACAGGGATGCGGCTCTGGGCCAGCGCTGATCGCTTCACCTTGATGACTGCCGTTTCGAATAGGCCCGAGCACACGCGTCGCACCAGCGCCCGCCAATGCGAAACAGGGTTTGAGGCAAATCAGAGTGGGGTGTGCAACGCGTCATTGCCGCGCTGGGACAACCCTGCAGCCGTCGTGCAGCGCCGTGTGTGGCCCCCTGCGCGAGCGAGGTATGGGGTGTGAAAAGAGACGGGTGGCCCGAGACGGAGAGCTTCTGAGCGACGTACGGTGATTTGAGATTGGGCGACGTTTGCGCCGTGCATGTCAGCCTTGTTTCTTGATCCTCACTTTTTGGGAGCACTCGTTGAGACGGTCTTGCTGGATTTCTGTCCTTTTGCTGGAGCCCTTTGCTTGAGTCGGTTGCGAGCGTAAGCTGGACCTGCCGACGTGACGACTATCGAGTAGTCTTTCTCTCACTTGCAGCGCAAATCGCCCCTTCCGTCGCGGCGACTCAACAATCGCTGTCGTTCGCACCACAGCACTGTCCGGACTGCTTACCATCCAAACAAGCTTTACCTACACTCGTTTCCGCTGCGATGCAGCATCGGTAATCCTACGCGCCGTCATCCTACACAGCACGCCTGATACCACAACACGTTAGCTCGCAACCCTAGGACGATAAACGAATACACGATACGAGCACCGACACATCCGCCAACATGTTTGTCCGATCACCTCGCAGATTTGCGATTCTTTCCTTCGTAGCGTTTGTTTTCATATTAGCTGTTTTGCAGCAAAGCCCGTGGGCGAAAGAGAGAGTGTACGAGCAGGTATCGCTGCTCAACGACGCATACCACAAACACCAAGATCCGATACCGAACGAGACCCAGGACCAGTCGCAAGCACATCTTGAAGATGCATGGCAGCATGCTGTGCCGCCGCCGGCTCCGAGTCCTACCCTGAAGAGCCCCTCGAGCGAGCCCGTGTCGGCGACGAAGCCGCGCCCTCCGTGGGTCACGGCGCCGAGCAGGATTGGCAACTTTATTCCTCCGTTTTCAAGGCCGGCGGATATGAAGGCGTACATGAGAAAGATGCTGAAGTGGGGGAGACCGAGCTGGGATGGGCACTGGCCGCCTTTCTCGGACTATATTGATAAGGAGTACGACCCAAACCGATGGGAGCAGTTCGACATGGACTTTAGTATTTACGACGCCGGGCACGATGACCTCAACAGTAGTCTCGTCAACAGTCCGATCGCTTACAAGCCGTTTCCGAAATACAACAGCCCGGAATGGCAGGAGAAGTGGCACGGCGAGTACGTCCCTTGCATTGGACCGCGAGGTATCGCGTTGAATGAAAGCTCGGATGATGAGATCCAAGCTTACCGTGGACTGCCCCAAGGCTTCCCCAAGGCGTACGCTGGCGGCTACGATGTCATTGGCCTCGACGAGGATGTCTGCTTCGACCGATACTCACGTTACGGCCCGTACGGATATGGCGACGACATGTTTCCAGAAGATGTCAAGGGCTGGAGAGCGCCACAGCTCGTCCCCGAGTGGGATGAAGTGAAGTGGGGCGAGCTGCAGGATCTCTGCCTCGAGATCAACAAGAACCGCTTCCGCCCAGAGGCGCGATCGCCGATTGTCAAGATCCCGAGCACTACACTGCCTGCTCCGGCGGCAGCATCATCAGCCTTTGCAATCCCCACGGATACGAGCCACAGCAACCTCGAGAACCGCGGCAAGTTCGAGAAGAAGTATCACCACCGCACAGCTATCCTGATCCGTGCTTGGACTGGGTACACTTATGAAGAGAACGATATTACAGCTATTCGAGCTATGGTCTCTGAGCTTTCGCTGCAGTCAGGAGGCGAGTATGCCGTCTTCCTTTACGTACACGTCAAGGATCGCAGCCTCAAGATCTTCGAAGACCAGGCTCTTTATGACAGAGTGCTCGAAGAGAATGTACCTGTGGAACTTCGCGACATTGCCGTTCTCTGGTCGGAAGCCATCTTTCCCAACTGGTATCCCAAGGTCATGGATTGGCAGGTCTACTGGCAGCAGTTCATGTGCCTTCAGTGGTTCAGTCTTACGCATCCCGAGTTCGACTATGTCTGGAATTGGGAAACAGATGCGCGTTACACAGGACACCATTACCATTTCTTCGAGAAAATTAGCGAGTTTGCGGATAAGCAACCCAGGAAGCTTCTTTGGGAGCGCAACAAGCGCTACTACCTACCCGACATCCACGGCGATTACCAGTCTTTTGTTGAGCAGACCCACAAGGACGTTCTGAATGCTTCCGCAAACTCGCTCATCCCTAGTCCAGTATGGGGTCCTCGGCCATGGGCTCGCGCCGACCCTCCCCAGAAGCCTCTCGGCCCAACACCGCCTGTGGACTTCGAAGACGACGACTTTCGGTGGGGCGTAAACGAGCCCGCCGACTTCATCACCCTGCTGCCCATGTGGGATCCGCGCAACACAACCTGGTCCTACAAAGACAAAATCTGGAACTACCTGCCCAACATCCGACCCATCTTCACCCCGCAAGACGGGCAAGCAGATTGGTTCACGCACCCCGACTTCGAGCAGATCGACCGCCGCGTCTTCATCAACACGGTCGTCCGCTTCTCAAAACGCATGCTCCAGGCCATGCACGAGGAGAACCTCGTTGGCAGGAGTATGCAGGCCGAGATGTGGCCCAGCACCGTCGCGCTCCAACACGGCCTCAAGGCCGTCTACGCACCGCACCCCATCTTCAACGACCGCCACTGGCCCGCCCCGTACACAGAGGCCATCTTCGACACGGCGTCGAGCGTCAACGAGCAAGGCGGGCCCGAGGAGCACAGACAGGGCGCGTGGTGCGAGGAAGCAGATTCTCCATACAACCACGACCGCGAGTTCAACTTCCAGGGCTGGAGCTGGTACTACGCAAGCAGATTCCCACGCAATCTGTATAGGAGGTGGCTCAACTGGCCCATCAGCAAGCAGAAATGGGGCGAGGAGGAACACACAGACGGCGGGCCCGGCAGCGACAGTCCGTTTGAGGAGAAGAGAATGTGTCTCCCGGGAATTCTGCTGCATCCGGTTAAGAAGATGAAGAAGGATTTGGTCAAGCCGTGAGGAATCGGCACAGTATTTGGGGAGAGGGAGGAAGGTGGCGGACAATGGACGCGCAAAAAGTATTACATATCTGGCATATCTTCACTTCATATAGACGCATGGCTCGTTTTTATTTCCACTTGTTCGGTTGGATTACCTAGGGTCACAGGTTTAGGCGTTTCGGAGCGGCAGCGATATGTTGCAAGGCTTGAGCAGACTTTGTTGCTTTGTCTTATTAGGTTTACCGCTTAGATAGCGAATGGGATGGTTTTATACTTGAAGTCTGTTTTAAAGCGAAGGAGCCGCTGCGTGGTGGGCTTGTGGTGGGTGGTGAGGGAGGATGAAGAGAGGTGAGGGAGGACGCCAACGGCAGAGCAATGTCAAGAGGAGGCACTGTGTTTGTGTTGGATGATAGAGAGCCAGGACGGTATCAACCTCGCTCTTGACGATATGCCAGATATCAAAATTGTTCGTTAGGAGGTAAATACTAGATGACGAAAGCGCCACGGAGAAGATACGTCTCGCACGCATCGTTTGCCGTCGAGCATGCCCTGCGCAAGCAGGCCCAGCCTGTCCTTCAGCCGCGCAGACACTAACCCAACGCGAACGCTCTCGTTGAACGCTTTGGCGAATTCAGCCATGTCGACGACCTCGTCCTCGACCCCCAGCGCGGAGAACCCTCACGCCGAGATGCCCCCGCGCGAAACCATCCGTTTTGTCGACGTCCTCGGCGGAAGTCACGCCAATGGCTTTGGAGCCCGGCGGCGTGACGGCCTGCGCGAGGCTGACGTCCGCGCTCACCTGCGCAGGAGCCAGTCGTGCGTATTCACGAGCCGAACCATAGCGCCCGCTTCCCTCGGCCACGTGGCGCGGCTGCGGTCCGCGGCAGTCACATGCCACACGTGCGCCTGCATACGCGAGCACGGGATGAGCATCTCGTATTGGTGGACCGCGCGGCGAGTGAGGTAAGCGCACAGGAGCGCGTTGAGCTGCGTCCGTTTGTTGAGGATCGCGGCGCTGCCGCCGGCGCGCTGTAACTCTGACATGGTGAGCTGGGACGAGTGGGGATATTTCACCGTGCTTCGATGAGAAAACTTGATGTGAGATATATATAGTGAGATTGGAATGTGGCTTCTGAGATGCACATTTAGCAAGGGACTGAGGGCGTTGTTCGTGTTGAATAGCATATAGACAGCATATCCTGTGCAGCTTCGCGCTATTGAGAGACTGGGAGACGAAGGGATCGCAGAGGACAGTGGTGTTCAAATACTGCTAGGCACTGAGGTCTGTAATACTGATCCAGATGCTTGGTAGAAAGGAGATCACATGGCACTGCTATCGACAGAATTGCCAACGTGCGAGTTAGAGCGAGAGCAGTATGTTTTTGGTAGTAGTCAGTGACAGCAATGGATATCGTATCGAGAATAGCTACTGTCTGCAGGCACTGATTCTGAATTTACGATTTGAATACGAAGTGGCACAACGCAAGCTGGTTCTCAAAGACATATACTTCCTACAGCCAGGTACAATCACATGCGCTGGCTCTGTATAGGCGCTCATTGTACCCATGATTTCACGCGTTAAGATACTTTGGTTGGTTGATACGCTGCAGCGCTGTCAGATCGAGATAGTTTACATAGAAGCTGTGTATCACAATTTTAAGATCTCCATACCAGTACCACTTGTTAGTATTGAGAGACTAGAGGCCTGACAGCATTTACTTCTACCTGACAGTTCCAAGGTTGTCTTTAGATTCACAGCCAAACACTGCCCATGGTCTCCTGCGAGGACCACATCCAACTTATTTTGTAAAGCGACAGCAGTCAAAAGGGGAGCTCGCTACCATACGAACAAATCAGGGACACTTCGATCCAATATTGAGTTGTGGTACATCTCAGAAAGACCAACCCGTACAAAGCGGGTGAGCTTATGAGTACCATGGATGGTAATTTAAAATCAATAATAGGGAAAATACCCGGCTTTGGATAGATTATAAGTACAATCAGTTCGGGCACTGCTACATTTTCACGGAACTGAACATAAATTCTCTCAAACATCCAATATCCCATCAGAGCAACACGAAATTTTCATCCCAACACTAAAGCAATGAATCACCACAAAACGCAAACTGCCTCCGAATCCGCCAGGAGCTCCTCATCGGTATATTCGACAGAGGAAATGTCCGCCACCTCATCCTCTCCCTCCAACACATCAAGCAAAACTTCGCTTGCATTTTCCGCAGCAAAATCATCAGAGCCTTACATCCCTCTCACAGACACGAAAATCTCGTCTCTAGCGAAAAAAACAGCAGAGCGCCTAGGCGGCAAACTAAACCCGCACTCGCCCGCCATGCTCCCTGACGAGGAGACAATATACCTGTCCTACCATCCCTCCCACGGCATCAGCACGGTCACCCGCGCGATGATCCGCGATGATCTTTCGAAATTCGAGCAGCGGATTTGTCCACACAGATGTACCTCAGATGCAGCATTTTACAAGGCAGTTCGACGTCATTGCGGCTTCCGGATCGTTGGGAAGGGTTCTCGGATGTTTTTCGATGTGGAAGTTGAGAGTGTAAGCAAAACCTGGTGTTGTGCGAGACAGGGGTGTAAGGCTGAAGCGTGGATAGAAATGGGGAGTGACACTAAGATGCTCACGATTGAGATTAGGCGGTAGTTGGTAGAAACAGGTTATGCGTGGTTTGTAGATACTCGTTGATAGTGGGAATACTTCATTAATTTTTATATAAAAGTGCTTGAATACCTCCATGCTGCTACTTCGCTCCGCTGCGTAGATGCGTGAAGCCGGACCCTGACTTTGAAAGTGTGCTTGTTGAACCACAATAAGTTGGGCGGGATCAGGGTTTACCGCAAGCTGCACCAACCCATTCAACCGTAGTTGAGTGCTCTTATTACCACTGTTCAATCCAAGGCTAACGCCGCAAAGTCTTAATGCGAGACTGAGCCGTGGAGATCGACCACTTCATGTAAACGTGTCTCGGTGCTGCCTCATACCGTGGAGTGTCACATGCGGCTTCCATTCCCACAGTCCGGCCAAATTGTTAGATTCATCTTTCTCTAGTGGAGTAGGAGCAAAAGCACGATGCGGAAGTGTGAGAATAGACTGTGGGACAAAGGCATGAGTTGGAATGGAACCGGGTACCGGCAAGGTCACTCTACAGATCCGCAGGAAATGAACGGTGAGCTTGAGGGTCTTGTGGTGAGGCGTATGGAAGTGGACAGAAGCTCAAAAAAACGTCCTGATTCGGGCATGGATTCAGTCAATCATACCAAACACCTCCGCGAAGTAGTTCCTCAGCTCAGCACAGGTCTCTGTCCCATCATCCCCTCTACACCCTTCTTCAGAGACAACTTCCCACACCTGTCTCTCAACATCGTATCCAAACATATTCACAATGCCCTCGACTTTGCCCCACAACCTTGTGTATCTCCCATCTCCTGTCCTCGCTTCCGTTCCATCCATCTTCAAGATCTTCTTTGGATCCAACTTGTGCATGTTCTGATGCACGAACAACGGCTTCACCTTTTCCATTGGCGCAGCAAACCCATCCCACCGATCACTATCGTGTATGTGGCTTTTGCTCGGCGGCTTGTACGCGAAGTCCGTTCTTGGATCCATCTGCGCCAGTCCGCTCAATCTGTAATCACCATTTTCGAAGTACCCCAATCCTGCAACGCCGGTTTTGACCTGGTACCATGGCAGTCCAACGGACATGGCAGCTTGGACGAACGTCTCCTTATCTCCAGCACCATGCGATCCCTGGCAGAGCAGCGGGTAGTAATAGTCCGGCCCAAAGTAGTTGTAGTACACCATCATGAGCAAACTCTCACGGTGAGCGTCTTTGTTGAGCAGAACGATGCTACTCTCTGTCGATGCGCGTGCTGCTGGAGATTCGTAAGGGATACCGGCGATGTGGTAGTAGTGCTCTGATATGGTGAGACCGAAGAGATCGGGCCAAAGGACGAGGCCATGCGTTGTGTACGGCGCTGTGGTGAAAAGAGACGATGGGTCGTGCGCGGGGAAGGCATCAGTGTCGAGGAACAGAACGTGTTGGAAGGAGGAGAAGAGGATGGCGAAGAGCTTGAACTGGTAGCTCGTTGGGGCTCGAGCTTTTGGTGCTGTTTCGTAGATCTCGGAGAGAACGACACAGGCCGCATTCAGCGAAGGGAGAATAAACTCGCAGACATGCGGGTCGTACGTTGTCCAATCGTCAACGAAAACTTCGACAGGAAGTTGACAGCCGGTGCGCCGCAGCATGCGAATCGAGACGAGGAGTATTGGCATGTACTTCGCATTTGCCGTCGTGACAATGCCAGTGTTGCCCTTGGAAAATGCTAGTCGTGGTGAAAGGCGTTGTGCAGAGGAGCGCATCAAGTAGTGTGACTTCATCAAAGCAGCCTCTTGCTCGTCCGTGAAGTTGACCAGTCTTGAAAGAGCCGTCTTTGAGATGTTGAGAGGTTCAAACTTGGTCTCCTGGCTTGTCGGATGGCCATTATCGACTTGGAGAGGTTCAATATCTGGTCGAGCATCTTCGAGAGCAAGAGCAAGATCGCTCCAAAATGTGCGAACACCGTGGCGGAATGTTGATTTGGTTGCTGTAAGGTTCGATGAACCTAGTCCAGCTTTCGTGTTGATCCATAGAGATGTGATAGAGTCTATTGAGCTATGGTAAGCTCTGATTTTGACTAAGACGTAATATACGACCAGAACGATAGGAATGGGAAGCAGTCTCAGCAACACCGACGTTTTGGAGACAAGCATGGCCACGATACGCACCCAGGAGGAAAGGAAGAAACACAGGACTTTTGCCGTCTTCGATAATCGTAAGCACCGGAAGTTACGATGCACCTTATCGGCTTCAAAGAGTCACTTGGCAATCGAAGTATTCGCTCGGACCAATGAACCGATCAGCTCAGCCTTGTGTGATCAAGCCAATGTCGAAGACGCAGGTTAAGGCCAACCCTAGTCTGTCCCGCTCACTTTGACCTTTACTGGATGGCTAATTAGGCAAAAGGGCGCAGTAGTTCAGTATAGATAGACCGCCGTGCTACTAAGAGCGGCGCAGCATGTAGTCGCGGACCGAGGTTGGCGATATGTTTCGCGGAGCAGGTAGCAACATCACGAAGCGTTCCATTCGAGACACTGAGGAAGTACTTGAGTATTCCATCGATCTGATTTGTGGTCTTGGCTGCCCGCATGCATGCGATCCTGGCGTGATGTTTTGAGATAAATGTAGTAGTTATGGTTCAGCCTTAGCTCTGGTTGCGTCTTCGTAAGCGCGACGGTCATCTCCATCGAGGCAAGACCGATAAAACACGGATGACGCAGCATGACATCCATCGGAACTTCGTAGCGGTGACGACGCCATACGTTGCAACCGTGTAAGTGTGGTTTTCTTGAGTTGCTGTGGAAGTGGAACCGCATGCGGTGATAATTACACAGCTTGGCGCACATTCTCTGGAATGTAGGTTGGCTGCCTTGGAAACTGGCACTCAATTCAACTTTGAGAGTATCTGTCGGTCGTAACAGATGTCGCGGCAGAAGTAATTGGGGTGAACAAACAGTCCCCGGAAGAGTGATGGTGGTCGCTCTTTCGTGCTAGCCAGCATGAAAGGTGTGTCAAGGTTGAGCACCACCGAACACCCTGCTAAGCCATACCACCCTCGGTCTCACCGTGGCTGACCGAACCACCTCGATTTAAATGCATCTGCTGGCTATTCGTTGCTAGGTTGGTTGCGCAGCCTGTCAATCATGGCCATAATGCTGTACGGATTGTGAGGAGATTGTGAGGTGAGACTCGTGTTGGCACATGAATGCTTGCTAGCTTTAGATGGAAGACGAGGAGTTCTGCACGCATTCTCTGACAATGGATCTCTGGGAACAGAGTTAGGCTAGTTTGCATGTACCACGCCGTCATTTTCAAAGCAAACGTCTCCATAGAAGATACAGCGATGAAGTGACGAGGACCACGAGAGACATTTTTCTACTATTCTACGTGGTACGTTCTTCTACATGTGTGTACTTTTATTGCAATTTAAACTCAACAAGGACTGACTGGGAACAGCGGTTCACAAGTGGTGAGATGCAAGGTGCGGTGAACGGGTGATTGTCATGCAAACACTCAAAACTCGGGACAAGCACCTGGCCGTTGGCCATAAGACATCGCAAGACGAGCTGAAACCGATAATGGAAGAATGTTAAATGATCGACCAAGGAATCCGAATTCCTTCCAGCGCCTCGCTACCACCCACCGCGCTATGCCTGCAAAAAGGAACGAGATCGAATAACATGCAAAGCGAATTGGAAAAACTCAATTCGCAGATTATTCGAGACAAGAAATTCGCATAAACACAAAAATACTTAAGGAAGAGGATGGATTGAGAGATCCAAAGCTTCGACCAGCCCCTGTTGCCGCCTTACGGCTGAGCCTGTACTTTTATCCTGTGTCCGGCTTTTGTTGCAAATCCACCCCGGAACACCACCGTCCGCTAAAGGTATCAAACTCCATCGCTTGAGGTCCCCAGTCTATACGCACACCGACCCGTTTCCATGCCGGTAGCCTGCAAATGCCACGAGATCTTAACCATTTCTGAACGACGAACTCCCCGAATTCAATCTTGCCAGCGCCAGCCTTTCCGAAAAAACCGTCCCATACCAAATCGCTTGTGCAGATCCAAGGATGCAGATGACAAGTTGCTGAAGAGCTCCACGGGGGAATGATACCTTATATACGAGTGGCTTACGCCGGTGATTTGTTTGCCGAGCTTGAGTTGTTGCGGCGGTCATCGTTCACCGACAAAGAGCCAAAGGCACTAGGAAGGAAAGAGAAGGGATCGCCGCCGCCGTTGGGAGCGCCCTGGTTAGGGTACGAGTCAGCAGCGCTGAAAGCAGCTTCGGCAGCACGGCTGTCGAAAGGAGTGTTGTGCATGCCGCCGTTCTGGGAATACTGAGCGCCCATAGGGGGATAGGGGCTAGCAGCACCCATGCCGGAGGGCAGAGCATACTGGCTAGGTGGTCCACCGTACTGCTGGGGTGGGAAGCCACCCTGTGCATAACCAGCAGGACCATAGGGACCAGCGCTAGGAGTACCCCCCATGGAAGGAGGACCCATGCCGAAGCTCGATGGGGTGTCCATGGGCGAGGGGAAGGCGCTGTCAGCAACAACGGCAGCTCCCGCGCGGCTCGCACCGCACCGCAGACAAGCCGTGTTCTTGGCGAAGTTGTGGTAGCCACAACCGTTCTCGCCACACTTCCAGTCACCAGCGCGGAAGGGAACGACGCCGGTGCCTCCGCGCATGTGACCTCCGCCCATGCCGTGTCCGTGTCCGTGGCCACCCATGTGGTGCTGAGGGGGACCCATCATGCCGGGGTGTCCATAACCGAAACCTCCGCCGTAGCCACCCATAGGATCGCCGCCCTGGGGTCCTTGTTGCATAGCCGGGAAAGAGCAGCGGAAGCATGCGGTGCGACGCTGAAAGTTGGAGAAGCCGCATGAGGGGCAGTTCCAGTCACCCGGACGAGGCCTGTTCTTGCTGGGAGGAAAGGGCGTGATAATTTCTGCGGCACGGTCGAGGACTCGGCTGGAGGAAGGCGAGACCTCGATAGCCTTTTCGTTGAGGGCGCGGCCGTTCATGCAGAGACTCTCGGCGGCCTCTTCGTGAGACGAGAAAATAGCGAAACCAGTACCGGTAGGCTTATGCTGATCGGGGGTGCGCAGCGTCCAGAATGCGATTGGACGACCGCCAAACTGGGTGAACCAGCTTTCAAGTTCGGATTGGGTTGTGTCGTGGGGCAAACCGCTCATGTGAAGAACTTTGCTGCGCTCGGACAGGAAGGCACGAACATCGGCGCGAGCGTCCATGGGTTTGGTGAGCACGTCAGGGTGCTCTTGAGGCGGTTGGCTCTTGCGAATAAGGCCGCGAAGTACTCTTGCGAGGGTGACAGCCTCTTCCATGGCCCGCCTTGGCGAGGCAGGGGCGAGAGCTTGCAAGTGGAAGGGAAGGTTGTGCTTGATAGGAGCTGAGGACTGCACGGGCTCAACTTCAAGAGCGGCACAAATGTTAGTCAGCGCGCTCGATCCGAAAGGTAGGGACTCGGGGTGGTGTGCTTGCCAGCGCTGGTACTCGGTACGCAGGTCGAATGTGCGAGAGTGTTGGAGGTATGGAGGTAAGACGACGGCCTTATCGCGGGCCTCGCGAGGCAGCTGTACACGCAGGTCCCACGAGTCGAGGGTCACGAATGCGAATTCGTATTGTTTGGGGATGATGTGCTCCTGTGCGAACTGATCGAAGCGGTTGATGGCATCCCTGAAGGAACCGGCGTTCCTAACCTGATCCCAGGTCAGAGTGGTCAAGCTTGCTGCAGATATACGTCAGCCAATTGCGGAGTAGGGCTGCTAGAAGAGGACAACTTACTGCACAATGCAGTGATGGGGGTGTTGACGGGTTTCACAAGCACACTCTCACGGTGAAGCTGGCGACATGCATTAGCGGCTGTGGGCACAATGGCGGATGCAGTGGAAGTAATACCTCTTCGCAAGACTTTGCGTCGAGCAGGATCCAGCCAAGCTCAATGACCTCAGCGGAGTCTTTGGTGACATACACGCCGTGTTCGTCACACGTCGTGGCGACATGTATCACGACATAGCGGTCGAGGTTCGGTGCCTGCGGCGTGGGGGTTGGTTGAGAGGCCATTATCACCGGATTGCTGGGGGGGCCAGCAGCTCAGTTATCTTCTCGAGTGTTGCGTAGGGTGTAGCTGCACTCAGCTGCGAGCTGGAGTCGGGCAAAGGTAGTATGGAAAGAGCGTTTGTTTGGGCCTGGATGTGAAAGAAGGCGCGCGGACGTCAGCGGGCAGGTGAACGGGGAGCACCTGATGAGGGGAGCTTCAGGCTTCGCGGAGGAGAAGTGGGCGGTGGAGGCTCTGCAAATAGAGACGAGACAAGGCAGAGGATCTCCAGGTGAGATGAGACAGGTGGTCGGAGGTGCGGTAGGGATGGCAGCAGCTCCGTGCGAGTGTTCATCAGAAGATTTCTTGATGTGGATGTGAGGAGCTAACGCGCTCTCAGCGCCAGACATGGACTTGGCGAGTTCGACGAGATCTGTGCGGTCCTGCAGAGCCGGAGCATGAACGCTGTGGACGAGAAAGTATTCCTTTTCTCACGATGCTTGACTCCTCATAGGCAACACTGGTGGCGAGTCTGGCGCTCACGGAGCGTCTGTCGTTCTGCACAATTCCACCTGCGAGCTCCAAACCGCATGTTCTCCATGCTCCCAGTTCCAATCTCAACGCGGCCTGCAGACGGGTAGCGGTTTAGCGGCCGGCGACAGAACGCTCGGCGAAGCTGCCCGCTTGATTGGCACCTGAAACCACCACAACGCCACTCATTGATCAACGCACGCGTCTGTTGAACGCTCTCGCGTGTGCTCCGCCTCCGCTGTGCAACTCTGTGCGCCCCTCAAATATCGAATTGACATCCACCTGCAACCCATTGACGATTGCTGCTGCTCGCTCGAGCTGAAGGCTGTGGTCCTCTGCGCCGCACCCGGAAAACCACAACACAACATTTGCAGGATCAACTAAGACCGCCCCGCCGGCCCTCCACGCATCAAGTGTCAAGCAGCTCCCTGCAACTGGAGTCTTTTGGCGAGTGCGTTGTCAGCGTAACCGTTATGCACTTGTCGTGCGGCTGAGCCCAGATGTCAGCACCCCACGCATGTGAAGCTATCGATATGCTATCTTGCGACGTGCTATCTTGCGACGTGCTATCTTGCGACGTGCTATCTTGCGACCGAAGAGCTCGCTGTCTCTTATGCAAAATAGCATCTGAGTCACTTCCACGTTGACGAGCGACGTGACGCGCAGATCTATAAATATGCTGGGACCTCCTGAGACGCTGTTCCACCTTAACAAAGCCTCCCATCAACGGTGCTCTTGCCGTCGACGTTGCTTACCCCTGGCACGCGTCGCTCCCCGCAGCCACACGCGTTGTTTGAGGGACGTCAATTCTTTGTTTCTGCGCGCGGCAGAGCAGATCCGCATCTCACTGCTCGCTCCTGTCCCGTTGATAGGATGCTCAACCGCCTTGCTGACATGTCCTACGCACTAGTCGTGACCAAACTCAATTCGTCCACGTCTGCTCGGGGTTTGGCTTTGTGTGGTTGTTCCGTTGGACCAGGCCGCGATGCCCCTGAACACAAAGACCGCGCCGCACTGAGCGTTTGCTGCGACTGATTGCACTTTTTACAAGCAGCCACTGCCCACTTCTACCCTCTAATTTGCCGACCTTGTCATTGAGCGCCGATCGCTTGTGAGCGTGAAGTTGTTCAGCGCCTTGATCTGGACAATGTCGCGGCGTTTCAAAACGGGCCCACAACCCGCGGAGCGGTAAGTCTTGACCTTGGGCAACACTGCTACAGCTCTATGTACCCCGCGTGCTTCCGCAGCACCCTGAATTTACCCTGCCGCGAGCCTCGAGGTCGTCCATAAAATTATACATCCACTGAGTGCGCGTCTAGATCTGGCATTATGGGCTGGTTCAAACGCTTCTCCAGGAAGAAGTCGACGCCCAAGAAAAGCGTGGACCTCCGCGCGCCGCGCAACGACTACTACTCCCCGGCGACCTACGAGTATCATGGGCCGGACCAGACGACGCACCTGCCGGAGAAGATTCTGCGCCGCATCTTCGAGGAGGTCTGTCCGCACGCGACCGACGACACGCTCGACGGCAGCGAGGATAGTGGCAACGATGGGTGCATGACCTGTGACATGCGCGACCTGGCACATTGCGCCCTGACTCGGCGGTCATGGTACGGCATTGCTGCTGGTCTTCTGTGAGTGTCTCGAGAACCTCCTTGGATCCACAAGGCTGACCCAGCGTAGCTACAACAGTGTCCGAATTGACGCCGTCCACTACTGCGAGCTCGAAGAGATCTTCGCTGAGCAGCGAAAGCGCAAGTCGCGCAATGGCGACCAAGAAGATATCCCAACGGCGCGTCTCCAGATGCTGAGCAACAGCGTGCGCGGCAATCAGCACCTTGGCCAGCGAGTGCGCTTCGTGAAATTGCCGTACATGACACGCGAGTCTTGCAAGGCAGATCTCGCACGCCTTGTGTCCGGCTGTCCGAACCTCGAATACATCGACCTGCCAGAGGGTTTCTACAACGGCGATCAGTCGTGCCAATTGCTGCGACAGGAGCTGCAGGCGCGGTGTCCGCATATCCATAGGATGAAGTACAATGAGGGTGGCGAGCAGTCGCTAGAGTCGTTGCTCCATGGCTACTGGCAAGAGCTGCGTGTGGTCGAACTGAACAAGCTGCGCATCGAGCCGAGCATACTGAGGCAGGTCTTTGGTTTGCTCCCTCGATTGACCGAGCTCAGTGTGAAAGGCGGCGCATGGATGAACGACTCATTTTTCCACGACACCCCTGGTTTGCCACAATTTCCGCCTCTGGAGACCCTCAAATTGGAGAAGGTTCACAGTGTGACAGCACAAGGATTGGTGCAATACCTCTCCAATCACATGTGTGCCGCTAGGCTAAAGACACTGGTCATCAAGAACTGCAACGGGATCCCAGTCGCAGACCTGCACGCCATACTGAGGGCAGCATCGAACCTAAGAACGTTCGAGTACAACGCCACAGTCACAGCATCACTGCCATTGGATCCTTTGCCATCTCTAGAATCCTACAGTCTTCAAACACTCCACTACGAGATTATCGCAAATTCGACGAACCAGATCTACTCGCCGGGCGCCTCGTACTACCAATACTTGGCCAAGTCGTTGCTTTCCAACAGCCTTCCCAGACTGCGGCAGGTATACGTTCAAGATCCTGAGTTTCCTGAAGTCCTCACATTAGCACCTCCCATCTGTCCCTTCGGCGAGGCCCCACCGCCTCTCTTCAATCAACCACTCGAGATCTTCTCCAAGGGCCTAGATGAACTCGAGTGGATCTTTACATCCATCATCCCACCAGAAGCTGGACAAAGGCGAGCATCCATGGCTGGCGGTCGTCCGCTCAGCAGCTACTCAGCACACAGGGGCCTTGGACCGCAGTGGGGTGGTGATGCTCGAAAGAGTGTAGTCGTACCCAATGGGTTCGGTGGGTTCTTGGCCATACCCGCAGACAACGATGCTCGACCGAGAAGCGCAGGGCACATGACAGCAGGTGGCGGAGGTGGCAGCTTCGGTGGCTTTGGCCACAGCCACTCGCACTCCCTCAGCACGAGCCCTGGCGGCCCGGGAGTGCGGTCGAGCTGGATGACCCATGCGGGACGTGATAAGCGCGCTTCTAGGGCCGACTTGTGGCGATGAGGTAAAATTTACCGCTACTGTACACCTACAAATTTGCATAGGGGTTGCATCGTTCCGCAGATTACACTGGGCATAAATGTCTCTTACGTCGGTATATCCTTTCGCAATTTCTTTCTCAAATACCCCTTTCTCTCATACACCCGACTGTATCATAGCAGCAGGCGTTCGGGAATTTATCATGGCTGGGTACGATACTTCGTGGCATCAGGATAGCATCTAGTTGTACATAGTAATCGGAGCCTTTCTTCGCCCGCTTCAATCTTTGGTGAGTATCTCGAGTACTACCAGTACTGTCCCTTGTCATCATGACTGTGCTCCACACTGCCCCCATTCGCACCCCTTCCAACTCCTCTCCGCCTTCACAAGATCAACTGGACACTCCCCGTCGCCTCTCTTCAGCATCTCCCGCACTATCTTCCTCGCCACCTCTCGCGCGTCAGATTCCCCCTCCTCAATCCACAACTGCTCATGCCTCGCCGCACACCTTATGTTCCACGTCCCCTTTCCCAGCCCTCTTGCATCTCTGCCTGCGCCGCTGTTATTACCGCTGTCCACGGCAGCGATCTCACTTTCCACGTCTCCATGGTGAACAATCTCGGGGCTCACACTCCAGCACTTCCACCCCTGTGCACACGCCCTCAGCAACGCGACATCGAATGCCTGCACGTCATCTTCTGCTTTCGAAAGCCGCTGCACGATGAGCTCCGCAGAGCGCCGATGCACTGCGTACGCTACTGTGCAGAGCGGCGCCAGGGTTCTGTGCAGGATCCGCTGTTTCTCGGGAACGCGAAGGGCGCGCAAGAAGTTAGATGTGTCCGGGTGCAAGACGGCATGTGGCGGTGTTGTGTGGTCTGTGTATAGTATGTGAGGATGTAACCGTAGGAAGGGGTTTGACAAAGAAGGCAGGGCGTCGTCGCAGTGCCCAGGGTAGAAGATGTCCCACGTCGATGGATCAGGCCAGTAAGAGTCCGCTCTTCCAAGTAGCTTGTGAAGATTCGACGCCAGAAGGGGGACTTGCTGTACGCGGATGCTGAGATCGAAGTCTGCGTCGTCTTCGAGGATGAGTGCTGTTGAGACTCCGCTTGAGAGGAAGGTGCGGAGAGCGTGGAGGTGGCCGAGCCATGCGAGCGCGCTTCCTTCTGATATTGAGGAGCCTGAGCCGAGTCGTAACGAGTGCAGGTCGTCCTTAGTCCAATCTGGCTGAGACGGCACCTCGATCTGTAAGTTGGTCAGGTTCGCGGCCCATAGGAGTCCTGGGAGACGGCGTGAACGCGGGCGGGATACGGCTAGGATGGTGCCGAAGCCTAGTGTTGCATTTGGTGCTGTAAGGCTCTGTTGTTGCAGAGGTGGTAGATATCCATCACGGTGGAGAAGAATGCAAGCAATTACTACTATGATTGCTGCGAGAATTAGTCTCTGCCGCATGATATTGGAAGAGTACTTTTGAAGTCAGACGATGTTTTTGGAAGGCATACATGATGTGAAGACGTTTGCCAATTAGCAGGATTCGTTGGTGAAGGTGAACCAGAGGCGAGAGCGAGTGTTGACCGGCGTCTACCTTGAAGCACTTGCCCTGGCGTCCAGCAACGCTGGAACATATTGTCGACAGCACATTCGATAATCTTAGAGGTGTTCTAAGATTGCAAAGGTAAATGTTGAGTCTCGTTGGCCATCCATTCTGCGACGAACCAGCCGTCCTTTTTGCTAGTCAAGGGTGGGTTTGAGCTTGGGGCTGTCCACACACGCGGACCGGCGGCGATCCTCTGAGTGCGAGTGACTACCTTTGCGATGTTTCAGGTCCGTATTCACCTTCTGCGTAAAACGTGATCCAAAGTGGTCTGGATGCAAATGCAATGACATCCTGAACAGACATCAAGCCTAACATGCATGATGTCATCCAGCGATAAAGGCGACCGTCAGCAACACTGACCGGCGTAAATTGACCGGCAAGCCTCTGGCTCACACCGTCGTGCAAATCCATAGGAGGTGAGCTGGCAGTGCGCCAGCGTCGATGCGTATTCGCCTATATTCGTATGACCTCGGCGAGCGTCCACCAACAGCTCTCATTTCCTCGTTCCAATCAAAGACCAGGTCCAACAACACGACCTTGATTCTCCACAGCCTCCAACTCTTCGATAGGACGCTATTGTCAGCTAGTCAAGCGCAATCCATCTGGTATCTCCCAGCCGTGGCTGGATGCCGAGCTGCCTATTTTGTGAAATTGCAAGCAGATCGTGGGGAGAACCTTGCTCTTGTATATGCATCAGGTTTCAGCTCGTGACCACCGCGATCCTTGGTCTTAAGGGTCTGTGGGGAACGCTGCGGTGCTCATAGCATAAGGAATAGGTGCGTTTCATCATGTCTGCTTCCAGCGAGGTCATCTGCTAGGGCTGGCACTAGAGAAAAGAGGGGTCCACAAGCCCTGTCTATTTCTAGGTGGGCACGGTCGAGCCGCCTTAACGCTCGCTTCCTCCTGAAATGAGTGGCATGCGAAGCAATGCGCCGTCCGCCTGGTCTCTGGTATAATTTATTGAATAGAAGCCGTTTACCCGCTCGCACCTGCCGCGCTGATCGTGCACATTTCACCTTCCTCGCAGCTTCCAAAGTCTCCATGGGCGACTGTACGCAGCTAATGCAACCCTTGGTCCCTTGCATACTCCACGCTTGCTCGGGAACGCGAATGCACAGTTGTCGCACAACATGGCAAGCGACATAACAGAGCCGCCGGCTGCGGCGCCCCAGAAACTGTCTCGCTACCGCAGTGTGAGACGCGCGCAAGAGCAGGCACAACAATCGCAGCATTCCACACCCCCAATACCACCGATGCCACCGATGCCACCGATGCCCGTCATGCCTGAGGCGCATACTTCTGGAGGTGCCCAGAGCGAGACGCCCGATACCAACATAGGCAGGAGCATGAGCCGTTACCACCGCCGACCTCCCACCACGCACGCGACCAGCCCCAACGCTGCCCCTCTCCGCTCTAGCACCACTCCGCAAGCCCCTCCACTGCCCCAGACCACACTGCCCCCGTCCTCATCTGCCCGTCACCGTGCTGTAAGCTCGCCACAGCATTCCTCGCTGACAGCAAACAATGTCCCGCCTTGCCCAAGGACAGCTAGCAAACGTGCAGATGCCGCATCACTACCACGAGATGCTCGACTGGCCTCGCAGCAGCATGAGGATCCAAGACTGCTCCTGCAGAAGGAGAGGGAACGCCAGCGGTTGCTCAAGGAGAAGATGGAGGGAGAGGCACGCGCAGCCAAAGAAGCAAAGATAGCCGAAATTGAGCGTCTGGAGAAGCTGCGCCTAGAGCAGGAGGAGGCAGCCCGCCTGGAACGCGAGCGAGTAGCTGAGGCCGCCGAAGCGCTGAGACTGCAACGAGAGGAGGAGAAGGCAGAGAAGGAGCGTGGGAAGAAGCTGCGTAAAGCTGAGGCACAAAAGATGATAGACCAAAAGAAGGAGGAAGAGCGCCGAGCCAAGTTGGAGAGGGAGAATAAGGCACGGCTGGCTGAGAAGTCACGTACCTTCCTATCACAGTCGTCAGGGTCGCCGCCATCATCGCCCCCACGACATGAGGGCTTCGGCCTGTTCAAACGGCGCAAGGATGAAGGCCTGTCCATTTCGAGCGAGGAGAGGCCTACCACAACGGCAAGGCCCCGGCCGGCGACGCACAACTCGAATGACCAAAGGCCCAAAACAGCCAGGCAGCCCAGTGGTACAAAGGAGCCAGATGCCATCTTGAGTGGTGGTGGTGGCGCTGTACTGGGTATCGACGCCCCAACATCAGCAGTTAATGGTGGCGAGAGGCGCGTCACAGTTGTGTTCAACAAACGACGCATTCAGCTCCCGATTACGCCAACTACCACACCTCTTGATCTCTTTAAATCGGCCGATGTCATTCTTCCGGAACCCGTTCCAGTTCGAACAGCTGTGGCTATAGAATGGTTCAAGAAAGTGGATATCAAACGACCGCTTCGTAACTACGAATATGTGCGCGACGTCATGAACTCATGGGACCACGATGACCAAAACGAGCTCATCATCACCGACTCAGCGATTGACGGGATCGATCAGGAAGAGCTCCTTTCTTACGGTGTGCCCGAGAAGCGGCCGGAAGGCATGTCTTGCATACTCAATCATTCCTCAAAACCCGGAAAGTGGAACAAGAGGTTTTTCGTCTTGCGTCCAGACGGACAGCTCGTCACAGCCAAGAACGAGAAGGTGAAGACCTCGGATCAAGAGAACGTGTGCCATCTTACAGACTACGACATCTACCAAGTCACACAAGCGAAAATTGGGAGGGTCAAACCCCCGAAGAAGATTGTCTTCGCTGTTAAGAGTCTACAAAAGTCAAACATCTTTGCGGATGAGTCGCAGTACGTTCACTTCTTCTGTACAAGCGACAGAGTTATTGCAAACGCATTCTGGAAGGCCTTGCAGACATGGCGAAGTTGGCACCTGAAGTACGAGAAGGGTGAGGGGCTCAAGAAGTCGCCCGCTACGAAGAAAGTCTTGGATAGTGTTGGACCTGGCATTCTGCCCTCAGCTTCATCGCACAGTCGTGGCGAGTCCGTTGGATCACATTATCAGTTGGGGGCATTTACATCGCTCATTGACATGAGCGACTTCAATAAGAAGTTGGACGAGATCGAGGTGCACAAGCCTGGAGAGTTTCCAGATGATGCACCGCTTTCGAAGCTGGGTGGTGTACAACCCATGATGCACGCCAGAAAGAGGTCAGTTCGAACTAAGCAGCCACCGCCTATCAGTCGTGGTCTTGCTGCTCTCGCGACAAGCAACGCTCCTGAGGACAACAGTCGTCAGAATTCCATCACGCAGAGCTTCAGATCTCAGGACGAGGAGACTTTCGCCGCTACTGGGCTTCTCGGCCGGACCTACACGACTCGCCAGAAAGCAGTGCAAGACCGCGAGCAGAAGCAAAATGGCGCTTTCACTGAAGGACCTTCACTTATTAGCAACATGGACCACATGGTCCCAAGCTCTGGACTCAACCGCAGCTCTTCTACGCGAAGCAGTGGCGGCCATCATCGAAGAACCTCAAGTGATATTCGGCGTACTGCCTCCAAGCGTGCCCCTGGAATGCCACAGCCTTTGGTCGACTTGACTCCAACGTACCGCCCCCCACCCCAATTTGCCAAGCAAGGCAAAGGCTACAACCCCGGAGCCAACGCAGGTCCCCTTGTGGAAAGCGCCACTTCCATGGAAGAGGCAATCCAGATCCCCTCCTCCACAGACTGGCGTGCCAAACCGCGCCCAGTGTATGCGCCTCAGCCAAATGAGCGCACCAAGTCGCTGAAGGGTCGTGGCCAACCACTGGCAGCGCACACCTTCAACAACCACAGCGGCGCGCCGCAAGATGACAGCGAAGCCTTCACAGGCGGATTGCTGTCGCAAGCTGGCTATGCGCAAGGCAATGCAAAGGTCGGCCGTGGAGTGATGGACGGTTCGAAGGCACGTGGTCCCATGCTGGACTTCTCCGATGAACGAGAGTTCCAATCAGGCAGTCTGCTCGCGAACATCGGTGGCGCAAGTGGGCCTGTTATTGATCGATCAGGCAAGTAGCGTTTGGCTGATCGTGGCGTGGAGGCGAACAGGAGGATTGCGAGTAATGGGTGGGAAACGAAACGGTGTTATTCTTAGCATTTCAGGAGTTCGATATCCCGAGTAATGGTGTTTGCGGCCTGCGGGATCTGGGAGATGTCGTTTGTTGTTGGGTTCGTATTCGCGTGCGTTGTCTTACGTGCTCCAGCGCATTGATGGGATTTGGGAGCTGTTGAGGCTGACGAGGCCCTTGTTGCGGGTGGATTTTCGGCCTGCGCTTTGTATCTGCTCATAACCCCGGTTTTCACACAATTAATGCAAACGCCCCATTGCTGCATTTTGCTAGCTACCCGATGCGCTACGACGGCTGTGGGAGAAATCTTCACGTGGCCCACCTCCAGGCTCCACAGCTCCACAAACTTGAGGCGGAGAGCGTCTGCTGCCAAACGTCAACCCCCGACCCCGCATCATCGGTGGCATGACGGAACTATGCAGCGGTATAGCTCTGCTGACATTGGCTGGGCGATCGTGAGGTCTGCTCATGTGGTGTTTACTGTGGTAGAAGATGGGAGAACCGCAGAAGAAGCATGCACCCCGGCTTTTGTCGGCCATTTCTCCGCTTCTATCCCGACTGGCAGTTTGTTGAGCTGTTGGCAACAAACTCTGCTGAGGCTGCACAACCTCACCAAATCCCACGGGCCGCGGCGAAAGGAAGAATTGCTTGCTTGGGGCTGGTGTTGGTCTTGCTGTGGAGTGTGGAGTGTGTGGAGTCGGCGTTGCAGCCGCACAAATGGCTGCCATTGGACAATGCATCGTTCCACGGTCGTGAAATGATGTCAGACGGCAGCTCGGACCCGTGATAGCTGCCAATTAACCCCAACCTCTCTCGCGAGCGGCAGAGAGTGCTGGGCAGCTCAATGCATTGCCAGTTTGATCGTGATTGTTCTCTCCCTTGTTTGCTCTGCTAATCCCAGAGGCAATTTTGCATTCCTTCCCTGCACCCCCCATTGCGGCTCCTCAACGTGCCCGGCACGGCCAGATCGATCCCAACACTAAGGAATACACGCGCTTGTCTAGTGCCATCCCCAGTAGCTCTAAACGAGACCAGCCTCGAGCTCGAAGCTGTGCAGCTAGGCCCGGGATCCTCTCCAAGCTTTCCCCTCAAAACCACGGCGCAGCCCGTCACACCTCACGTAGCTGCCAGCATTCCTGACCGACACAATGGCAACCGAGACACGAGACGTCAGCAACCACGTCCTCTTCGAGGTCGCGACTGAGGTCGCAAACAGAGGTACGAGCTACTGGAAGCTCTAGCAGCAGCCGTCTGCCCCACGCTTCACTCGCTGACCTCGACGCCGCAGTGGGTGGCATCTACTCGGTGCTCAAGTCCAAGGCCCAGGTCACCACCGCCGAGTATGGCGCAGCATACACCCTGCTGGGGCCCTGGAACAGAGCTTCGGTATGCGCAACTGCAGCAAAGACATGGTGCTTCATCACTGACGAGTAATCTAGGCGCAAGTCGAGGTCGAGCCCATAGAGCCCAAGGACCCTGCTCTGCAAGCCACCATCAAGTCGATGGAAGAACGCGGCGTCAAGACGCTGTACGGACGCTGGCTCATCGACGGAGCTCCTCGCGTGCTCCTCTTCGACACAGGCACAGGCTACAGATGGCTCGACGAGTGGAAGGGCGACCTGTGGTCTTCCGCCGGCATTCCCTCGCCGCCTAGCGATTCCGAGACTAACGAGGCTATCGTCTTCGGCTACCTCATTGCATGGTTTTTGGGCGAGTACACATTCCACGAGAAGAAGCGCGCTATCATCGTGCAATTCCACGAGTGGCTCGCGGGTGTCGCGGTGCCGCTCTGCAAAAAGCGCCGCATCGATGTGACTACCATCTTCACCACTCACGCCACGCTGCTCGGTCGCTACCTCTGTGCAGGCTCGGTCGATTTCTACAACAACCTGCAATACTTCGATGTCGATGCCGAGGCTGGGAAGCGTGGTATCTACCACCGCTACTGCATAGAACGCGCAGCAACACATTCGGCTGATGTGTTCACAACTGTCTCCCACATCACCGCATATGAGAGCGAACATCTTCTGAAGCGCAAGCCGGACGGTGTCTTGCCCAACGGTCTGAACGTGAAGAAATTCTCGGCTACCCACGAGTTCCAGAACTTGCACCAGCAGTCCAAGGTCAAGATCAACGACTTTATTCGAGGTCACTTCTACGGCCACAACGACTTCGACCCTGACAAGACTCTCTACTTCTTCACAGCTGGAAGGTACGAGTATCGCAACAAGGGTGTCGATATGTTCATTGAGTCTCTGGCGCGATTGAACCACAAGATGAAGCACGAGAACTCGGATATGACCGTCGTGGCTTTCATCATTCTCCCTGCGCAGACCACTTCGCTGTCTGTCGACTCCCTCAAGGGTCAGGCTGTCATCAAGTCTCTGCACGACACCGTTGACAACATTGCCGCGAACGTAGCCAAGAAGCTTTTTGAGCGCTCATTGACCTGGACCGAAGGCCAGGAACTGCCTGAGGACAAGGACCTGCTCTCGCCTCAGGACAAGATTCTGCTTCGTCGCAGGTTATACGCTATGAAGAGGCACAACCTGCCTCCTATCGTCACACACAACATGGCAAATGATGCAGAGGACCCCGTTCTGAACCAGCTGCGAAGGTGTCAGCTCTTCAACCACCCTTCAGACCGCGTCAAAGTTGTGTTCCATCCCGAGTTCTTGAACTCTGCCAACCCCGTTCTTCCTCTCGACTACGACGATTTCGTTCGCGGAACCCATCTGGGTGTATTCTCGTCATATTATGAGCCATGGGGCTACACACCCGCCGAGTGCACGGTCATGGGTGTTCCTAGCATCACAACGAACCTCTCAGGTTTCGGTTGCTACATGGAGGAATTGATTGAGAACGCCCAAGATTACGGTATCTACATTGTCGACCGCAGGATGAAGGGTGTCGATGACTCGGTCAACCAGCTCGTGGACTACATGTTCGATTTCACAAAGAAGAGCAAGCGCCAGCGTATCAACCAGCGTAACCGGACGGAGCGACTGAGCGACCTGCTTGACTGGAAGCGCATGGGCTTGGAATATGTCAAGGCCCGACAACTGGCGCTGCGGAGAGCGTACCCCAACGCCTACGAGGATGACGATGAGCCCGACTTCTTCAGCGCTAACGAGGCGAAGATCTCGAGGCCATTGTCAGAGCCTGGATCGCCCCGTGATCGTTCAGGCATGATGACTCCAGGAGACTTTGCGTCGTTGCAGGAAGGCCGTGAAGGGCTGAGCACCGAAGATTACATTGCATGGAAGCTTCCGTAAGTACCAGAGCTCCACAGACTGGAGTTGTGCGCTAACCATGAGACAGTGAAGAGGAAGAGACGGACGAAGTGTTCCAGTTCCCACTCACTCTCAAGCCCAAGAAAGGCACAGGCTCGGGCGCTGCAACACCGACGCTTGAGAAGGCCAATGGCACAGAGTAGGTAGTGTAGTAGGAGAAGCAGGGGTGAAGAAGTTGCATTGTCTATGTCTATCGTTTCCCTGTGTTTACCACGCTATCATTATTGCATAAAGAGAAGCCACGACGCGTTTCGATGTACTACCAGATCTGTCAACACTATGCCGGTGCGCACAGTGCTTTTGGGCCATTTTCTCTATTCGGTGCCTTTGGTGAGCCATTTCTCCCCACAGTGCTGCGTTGTTAGACGTGCTTTATGCGGGATCCTTGCACGGAAGCCCCGGAAGTGTGTCTCTTTCTTCTCGAATGATGTCAAACTGGAGGCAGGCCGAGTACAGTTGTCAGCCGAAACGGTTGTGGTGTCGATCTCGGACAGGCGAATGGGTGCAGTGACTTGGCTGAGGCGCAGCGGCTTGGTTGCATGCGATAAGAAAGCCTCCTTTTGCGCAATCAAAGCGTGCGTCGTTCATGTTTCACAACTTGTGGCTTTTTTGGTGCTTGACGGTGCTTGACGGTGCTTGATTCGCTGTGTTCCCGTGGGCGGTTCGTTTTCGCGTGGCCCACGGCTGCATAACAAAAGCTCCGAGGCAATCCCTCGAACCTGGAATTTGCGATGACGCCAAGTGAGATTGTGATGGATCGAGACCCCATCTCGCACAGCGCTCATTCACTAACCGCAACCACGCCGACCCGCTCAACTCTTTTCTTCCCACACATCCCTTCCCCTTCCCCTTCCCCGGTCGCCATGCACACCCACCCACTTTATCTTTCACGCTGCACGCTACTCGGGTCGGTCCGTTGGGTGCTTGGCTGAGCGTGTCGATTACTCCTGGCCAGCGCGCCGTGTCTGCATCCGTCGCCTTAACCACTGCACCCACCTGATCAACACCAACTAAAGACCTCGGGAGCCGGGGGGCGCGGAGACTGCCACCATGTTCGCTGAGACGATTGTGCCCGCTGCCCGCTGGGTCAGGGACCACACGCCGAGTTTCCTGGCTATATTTAAGCCCAAGCTGAACTTTATCACGCTGCACTGTATGTACGAGCTGGCTGCATGGTGGACGACTACTGACCGAGAGCAGACACTTATCTGATCGTCATGACCCTGATCGGGTCCGTCATCCTGTATGGCGAGAGAAACATGGACTATATTGACGCGCTCTTCTTCGCCAGCGGTTCCGCGACACAGAGTGGACTAAATACGTGCGTTCAATTCGAGCAACGCTGAGAAGAAGTGCTGACCACAGTCCAGGATCGACGTCAACACGCTCGCTCTGTACCAGCAAGTCGCAATCATGCTGATCACCTGCATCTGCACACCGATCTTCATCAACACCTTCGTCGTCTTCATCCGCCTGTACTGGTTCGAAAAGCGCTTCCAGAGCGTCGTCCTCGAGGCCCGCAGCATGCGCGCCACTCGCACCCGGACCATGTCAAAGCGCAAGAGCCAGATGAAGGAGGACCAGGAGCCGCACCTCGGCGATGCGGAGCGTGGAGTGGGCAATCGCCGCATCAATGTCATGCGCAGCTCTAGTGGACATGCCGAGGGCGGAGTTATTGAGGACGAGCACGCCTTCCAGGAGACGAACGGCAATGCCGGCATCACCCAGCGCAAGCCTTCGCGGCCGAGCAGCGACGATGACGACATCGACCCTCTCGACCAACGTAGCACTCCACAGCACACGAACTCGGGCATTGTGTGGGCAGACAATGTCAACACGAAGACTCCGATGAGACGTCGCGATTCTGATGCCGTTGGTTCGCCCGCAGAGAACCTCCCTGTCCAAGACAAGGAGAAGAGCATTGCAATCGTAGAGAAGCAGCGGGCTGCCAAAGAAGGCACCCTGCGCATCCCAGGCCCACGCGACTTTGATCGAGGATTGGTACCGGAGCACGTCGCTGACGGTGACCTAACACGCGAAGTGACTCGTGCATCCCGCGAAGATGACCAACGAGCCTCGAGGCGGCGATCTCGCTCCATGAGCGTAGGAGAAGCGAATGGAGACGCGCACAAGTTCAGGAACCACATCACATTCGACGGCCCACAGCGCCCTACGACCAACGCTTCAGTGTACCGGAAACAGGATCCTGATGCGCCCAATTCGAGCATGCACCTTCGCAATCGATCGAGATCACGAACCATCGCCAGCTTCTTCACTAGGGACAAGGAGGAGGGGGACGAAGCAGATCCCATGCCATACCTCAGTTGGGCACCCACGCTAGGACGTAACTCCAACTTTGTTGATCTGACTGAAGATCAGCGGGAGGAGCTTGGCGGCATCGAATACCGTGCTTTGAAGACGTTGGCCTGGGTTCTCTGCGCGTACTTCGTTGGCTTCCATCTGCTCGGCATGGTCTGCCTCACGCCCTGGATTACGCGGTCTAAGCGCTACACGCAAGTTGTCGAGAATGTTGGTGTCAATCCTGTCTGGTGGGGCTTCTTCACTCCCGCGTCCATGTTCAACGATCTTGGTTTCACGCTGACTCCGGATTCCATGGTCTCGTTCCAGTTCGCGGTGTTGCCTCTCGTACTCGGTACATTCTTGATCATCATCGGAAACACTGGCTTTCCGTGCATGCTTCGCTTCGTAATCTGGCTCTGTTCCTTGGCCGTGCCAAAGGGAAGCAGTATATGGGATGAGTTTCGATTTCTCCTCGATCACCCTCGTCGATGCTTCACCCTACTATTTCCCAGCAAGGCCAATTGGGTGCTCTTCGGTGTTCTGGTCTTGCTGAACGGTATCGATCTGGTCTTCTTCATTATCCTAGATCTCAACGACCCAACTGTCACCGTCCTCCCGCCAGGCTTCCGCTTCTTGGATGGCCTGTTTCAAGCCGCCGCAACCCGCACCGCCGGATTCGCCGTCGTCAACATCGCCGAACTGCATCCTGCCATCCAGGTCAGCTACCTGATTATGATGTATATTTCGATCTTCCCGATCGCCATGTCCATGCGTCAGACCAACGTCTACGAAGAGAAGTCCCTCGGCGTCTGGGCCGACGATGACGACGACGCAACCTCCAGCTACCTCGGGCACCACCTGCGGCGTCAACTCTCCTTCGATCTCTGGTTCGTCTTCTTGGGCTTTTTCTTGATCGCCATCGTCGAAGGCGGCCGGCTCGAAAACACAAATGACTACGCCTTCACGCTCTTCAGCGTGCTCTTTGAAATCGTCTCCGCATACGGCACCGTCGGCCTCAGCCTCGGCTACCCCGGCGTCAACACCTCTTTCTCCGGCCAGTTCAAAACCCTCTCCAAACTCATCATCATCGCCATGCAGATTCGCGGCCGCCACCGCGGTCTGCCTTATGCTCTGGATCGCGCTATCCTCCTTCCGAGCGAGTCGCTGCATCAGAAGGAGAACGAGGACGCGACACGGCGCATGAACGCACGGCGCAATAGCGCGGCTGTTGGCGCCTGGGATGGTCCCGATTCCCTTATGCGCCAGGGCACGGGATTCAGCCACAGGAGCAGCGTGTCCAGTCAGCGTCCGCCAGCTTCGAATCGAGCCAAGGCGAAGCGTTTCCTGTCCGGCGCGTTTAGCGCTGGGCCCAGTGCGCCGAGGCATAAAGAGCACTAGCATTGTTCCATGGCGTTTAAAAGGCGTGTGTTTTGGGAGCGATATAGATTTGTAGCGTTTTTGCGAGTTCGAGGTGTGTGTTCGGTTTGGGATACCAATCGTTCTGGTGTATATGAGATGCGTTACGTAGATTATATATCTCATGTGTCAATGGGTGTAAGCTCAGAATACTGCAAGCTTTCTTAACGGCATAAGTATGGGTTCGCTGTGGGCCAACTGCGTGATGTTGATCACAAACATACACGAGCCTGGCGTTGTCACTCCAGTGCATCAACACGCGTCCGTAGTGCCGCGTAAGGCGCGCATAATTAAAACGTTGATCGTCCGCGAGCCTGCGACTTCAATCGGACGCTGTCAGATGCTACCCAGGGTCCCAGATCAAGTGAGACTTGGTGCACACATGGGATACGAGTTGGAATGAACAACGAGAGAATATACATGTCTAGACGATGCGCGTTACCTCAAACATTCGCTGCTCTTTCAGGAGATGCCTTGAATGCTCGCTCTGTGTACTAACAAGATGCTCGACCATTTGCAACTGAACACTATTGCCGTACGCAGATTAGTCTGCCGCTGGAACTGTGTAGTTCTAGGCACCCCTCCTTTCTCGGGAGCTCTCTGTCCATGGTTTAGAGATGCGCTTGCAGCTGGGTTACAAGAAAACTACTCATGGTAACAACAGTGGTCTAGTCAGCGATCCACTTGTTAGTCTTGTATGCGTGGTCAATTGCATTGTTACGAGGGAAAGTACATAGGTACTGGTGGCTCGAGATTTAGAACCGGGCAGACGCAACATTTGTTGATACCTTCTATTGAACATAGCGCTACAGCTGTATAGCGTTACAGTAGGGGCTTTGTGCTGCAGTACGTTGGTCAAATGAATCAGTTATCTATTCCATCAGGCATCAATACATAATGAACCTTTTCCCCTAATCGCCGAACATTCACAAGGTGATCCGCTTTGCTATCGAATCGAACTGAAGACGCCATCTCAGCACAATCACCTATTGCTCGCCTCCGAGCTTGTTGCGCTCAAACATTCGCAATCAGTGTGATCAGACAACCGATGGCGTGCCCAGTTTACGACTTGTGAAATAGCCAAAGAGACGACGATGGCAAAGGGAATCGTCATGTTCGTTGGTAGTACATCTGAGCCCCAGTAATTTGTGCATGCAGCGGCTGTTGTGAAGCCGGTCCGTACAAGAGCTTTCTGGGAGAAGCTTCTACGCTTGCTACGATATAGCAACGCACACACTATGCCGAACAGACTGCATGATAGGACGAATGTGGAGGCTGAAGGCGCAATCACAGTGACTCCCATCAGTGTATTTCCAGATGGCGTATCGCAGAGTTTATACTCTCGTGACATGTCGCCACGGGCACGAGTGCCAGGTCGATTTTGGAGTTGAGTCGGTAGATAAAGCTGCATGTTGAACTTAGTGTACATATTCGAGCGCTTAGCAGAGATCTTACATCACACAATGATCTGTGCGGCCTTTCATTTGGAAGATTTTGTCGATAGGTCGATATTGGGACGATCAAAACAGTCGCAACGAGGTAGAGGCCGGCTTGACAATACCACAAAGATAACGTCTTGAACACAGATCTCACCCAACGACCTCTCGTCGAGTGACTGCACTGAAGGGCTGTACATTGTGCATCGGCTTCTGCTCCAGGCTTTAGAAGCTCCGGAAAACAGCAATCTGGAGAACCACTAGGTCCACCTCCTTTCCCGTGCTGCGATAATTCGTGTTTTGCAAGAGCGCTCTTTTGCGCCCATTGCCACAGCTGACGTATCGATGCTTCGACATTGTTGGCCACTGGCGACCAACCTTGGGAGCCGGAGGAAGCCTCGTTGCGGATTGTCCGCATATCAAAGATGATTATCAATTATGATGCTCGTCCGGTAGAATCAGCAAGTGTACTGGTCGCGGATACGCTGTAGTTGTGTTCAACAGAGGAGAAGTTGAGCATAGGAAAACCGACAGGATAACATCGGACCATATCGCGAATGTATCTTCGGGGGAGATCTGGGATCTAGATTCATGCTTCACCGGTAGGAGCGGGGCCTGGTCGCAATATAGCGGACGGATGCGCTGTCAGAGGCGCAGCATACAGCTGGACCAGGCTGACACGCGTCAAGCCTGCCTTCTTCCCGCTAAAATGCACTCTTTGTCCCAGCACAGATCTCACGGTTTGGAGAATTTAGTGCTGTCGTAGAATTCCAGCAGATTATCGGCTCGTTGCGCAGATGAAGTTGCCTCCCCATCTTGTCCTCCTGGCTTCGGCCATGCCAGTCGTGATTGCAGCATTCTACACAGACAAAAACTCTGCAAATCATAGTCATAGTACCGGAATAGTACCTTCGATCATCATCAGTGATGATAGGAAGAGAGTCGATACTCATGGTCAGAGCAACGGAGACATATCTGATCTGGGACTCGAAGACCAGGTCACGAGTGGGATTCAGGGTATGTTCGTCGAAAGACTGATATCGAACAAGAGTATTGCCAACTTTAAGCAGCCGGGTTCATTCTGGAATCGCACGAACCGAGCCACTCCAGCCCGACCGCCTTCCCCAGTTTCGCCCTGTCTCTCGCACCGTGGACCTCCGAAGCGAAACCGCCTATTTCCATCCAGGCGTTCGGGGACGGAGATTCTGCCAGCAAAGCGGACAAAGCGTTCGAGAAACTGGTACCGCTTCTCGTTCTAGTGCTGACAGCTGTTACCCAGCAATATTGTTATCGACACAAGCATGAGACTGGACTCCTAGCGAGCGCGGGCTTGTCCGGGTGGCTTTTTGCGTCGATTCGGACAGACGCAACAGCTTCGAGCTTTCTCCTTTTGGCTATCGGCCTGTCATATATTGTATTCCACACGGCGTACTGTAGAACCGTTCTAAGGGCGATCTCAGAGGGAGAGGGAACCATGGCAGTTACCATTCTGCTGGCCCTTACACTTGTCGGAACCATATGCCAGATACCCAGTCTTGCGCATTTGTGGTCGGAGAGCAGTGGTCTACCGAGCCTCTGGGCTGTCTTTCCACTGCACATTGGCGCTGCGTACTTCACGTCGTTGATAGTTCGGACGGCCAGAGCATACGTGTGGATTGGAAACGCACCACGCCCTTTACATCCCATCATCGAACACTCCGATCGGAGCGTGAGAGACCTTGGAGCCTAGCCTGCAGGCATTCGCGTACACCAAGCACTGATCTAGTCAGCGACACGCTGGAAGCCGGGATTTTGGTCTTCGGGTTATCGTTTCGTATGTATTGTGTCCGGGTTTAACGGCGTTTGATGACTGAGACCACCAGCGGAGTGCTGCTGTGGTAGGTCCGCATCAGGATTACATTGGATGCATTGTTATTTTATTCTGGTGCCTTTAATGTTTGCAAACATGAATGATGAATGTTGAGTGTAATCATTACGTACCGACTATGAAGTGCCGATAACTCTTACTGTCAAGTCATTCGCAACACAGGAGATAGATCGATCGGAGCCTACTAGTCTGTCAGTGTTCTGTGACGGGGTTGCCATCTCAGAAGCGCTCGTGGACGCCTTGCTGCCCAGATCAAGGCCCCTTGGGCGCTCATCGAAGCGTTTTGGTGAACTGAATCGGTCCTAAACGATTGCCAGGCATGTCGAACCGAAGCGCTGAGGGCACGGCCGAGAAGGCTGAGTGTTACGCCTATGCGTCTGCCTGCATCCGTAGCGACGTGGCTGTCAGTGATGTCCACCGCGCCTGCCTACAGTATGCATCCATGTACAATACATCTTCGACGCGCTCGCGTGAAAATGGGTATAGAATGTTATATGCGAACGCTATGCAAATCTAAAGTATATTGCCATCGTGGACCAACCTCGAACCATTACCGCTTGGTCTTGTTGTCTCTGCGAGTCGCCTCTTTCTTCTCTTGGGATACGACCTCGTGGACTTTGGTATCCAATCCAACATAGAACTTCTTGCCTCTCCACTCAACCGTTGCACCACCCCAGAAGGCTGTGACCCAAACCGGCAGAGCAAAAAACTCCCGACCGAGCCAAGCATAGAAGAATTCGCGGAAGCCTCTCCTCTTACCATCAAGCAAGCTCGGCTGAGGATGATCCTTGTTGGTGAGCAGGGGCTTGGTGGCTCCATCTTGGTGATACGCTGCATTCGATTGCCGGGGTAAGACAAAGTCAGGCGTATCGTTGTCGATCTCAACAGTCTTAGCGGAGTGCAGTAGCAGGTACTGAACGTAGTCGACCAGACACCAAGCCGCCATATGCAATAGCCAGATGAGAGCGAATGAGACCCAAGTAGGGTTGATGAACGCATGGAAATACGGTAGCGTGGTCAGTGCATACGCACCGTACACACCACAGAACATGCTCTCGGTGCCAGGCTCCACAAAAGTCGCAAGGGTCACCGTATACTTCCTGACTCGCAGCCAGCGTATACGACGATCGAGATACGCAGCCACAGACGTGTGACTTATAGGTTGGAAGCAGAAGTCGCCGAATAGCATCTCATGCTTTCCCCATCTCTCCTTCTTCTCGCCTGGCGCAGGCTTGTATTCGCGCTTCTCAAATGCTTGTGGCTGCTTCCACAACGCGTCGCCAATCAAGTGGTCTTCGCAGATGTTATCAGAGAAGAAGTCGATACCAGGTGCGTACTTTGGGTGTGAAGAGGTGACGTAATTCAGCTGCGCGCGTCGGAACATTGTGCTCTTGCCCATGATGCAAGGCGCGACCTTGACCGTGTTAATGGCCTGGTAGAACTTTGCGTGCGCGGAAGACATGAACGCTTCGTCAAGACGCCCGCCACCACGTTGCAGAAGGCGTTTCCAGGGGTTCGCCGAAGCTTTGGACGAGGAACTGGCAGCGGCTGCTGTGCTGTCTTCTCGTTCTTCTGATTGTCCGCTCAGCAACTCCTTGCGCTCCTCCAGGGTCAAGCTCTGTGAGTCGAGATCCACTGTCAGCGGAGTCTGGTGCACGAACTTGAACTTAGTCTTCATCTTGCAGCCCCTGTCGTTGGTGTAACCACACAGCAGGTCGACAAACCGAGCACCAATGCCCTTTCCAACCCAGACATTACAGTCAAGGATCCATACGAGTTCACCCTTCGCTTCACGGTAGGCACGACTCATGTTCCTGATTTTGGGGTTCGGTCCAAGCGCTTTTCTGTCCTTCTTGAGTAGTGGATCCTCCTCCTCAATCGTAATTCGTACATCGGTGTTAGGGAAGTCGTGGATAAGGCGTTCGAGGATAGGATACGCGGGATCTGAGCGACTGGCGACGCAGAAGACATTGTCAAGCTTGGGGTAGGTTTGGCGCAGACTCGATGCCAAACACTCGTACAGGCGCGGGTCGAGGCCGGAGACAGGACGAATGATGGTGATGTGCGGCACATCTTCCTCCTTCATGGCAAGACATGCTGCTGGCTGGGGCCGTCTCCAATAGTAGCGGAATCTGTGTTCGTGTCAGTAATATTTCCTGGAAGCATGACGTAGCCTGCAGGCAGTTTACATACAACTGCGTGAATCCTATACCACAGACGCCCCAAACAATCACCCACCAGATGAGACTGCCGAGGGCCACATAGTACTGCACCTTGGAGCCATTGCTGGTCTCGGCGCTCTTAAGGAGCTCAGAGCGCATGCGCGTTGAGTTATGCAAGGATGTGGGGAAGGCACGGAATGGGGTCCTGGCGACGCGTTGACACGGCTTGCGGCTTGGCAGGAACGAGTTACAATCACGTGAAATTCCGGTGATGCAACTGTTCCCTGGCTCTGCCAATCGTGAGATCTCAGAGGTAGTCAAAATATTCTGCGTTGTTGTTTGGGAAAAGTCCGTTTGCAAGCTCGTGAAACGAACACGTTCATCTCCGAACTTTCCGCCCTATCACTTGCAGCAGTCATGGATCAGGTCACTAACAATCAACCAACACGGCGCAGCCTGTCAGAAGGCAACCTGCTGTGTCGTCGTCAAACGCTCTCATTAACCTTGTCCGGTTGGTAAATGCAGCTCTAAGTCCCCAATGCAGTCGCTATCAAGTGCGCAAAACCCTCGCCCATGATGCCACATACAGTTATTATACAATGTATAGCTTCGAGACCCCGCGCTACGCTTCAACATCAAATGTGAAGCCGAGAGGTGTCAGAATCTTGTTCTGCACGACCTTGTTGGCCTCCTCACCGCCACGCTCCATAGCAACAGCGCCGACAATAGCGTACAGTGAAGTCATCAGGACAGACTCTTGTCCAGAGCCTTGCAGGTTGTCTGCACGCTTTGGTGTCCACCTTGTGACCTTGTCCAAGCCGTAGCGCTCTGCAAGCTGTGCTAACCGTGTCTTATCCAAGACTCTTTGTTCTGCCTCGGTGGAGAGGCCTTCGAGGCCGTTCAGCGCAGGGTGGAGATATGGCCTGCGACCATAGCTGTCGACCTTTGGCTCGCCCGATGCATCTCTAGGCCACGACTTGGCTTGCGGAGACTTGACGAGCGCTTGCGATGTCTGGAGCTCGACTATCCGTCGTCCTGCATGTTATCAATTCTTGCTTTCCAATCTCAGGTCTGCTGGTACATACCCAGGTATGCAAGTCTGTCATTGAAGCCCCGCCTTCCATGATCGAAGCTCTTGTGTGTCACCGCCAGCCATTTCACCTCGTCATCCAGCACTTGATCGCCACCGGGTCCCAGCATCCGTACATAGGCATCGTCTAGTCTCTTAGGATCCTCGTTGACTTTGAACACACCTCCTTTCGCGGCCGGCCGTATCCTGAAGGGTGCCTGCATACGTGGTGGTGTCTGCTGCCATCGCGGCCTGTCTGCTGCTTCGGTGTCGTGCTCGGGCGCACGTGACGGGGTTGCAGTCGAGAAGCTGGAGGCGCATGCGGAGGTCCGCACGAGGGCAGGCCTGGAGGCGTTCGCGCAGCGCAACGACGGCGCAGCTGAGGAGAAGAGGATTCGAGTCGTCCGTTTCGATGCCATTATGGCTGACGTATAATTGGTGGCGGAGAGATGCGCGGATTACAACAGGCGACGCACTGCGATGCTTGAGGTTGACGCAGGTGAAGTTCGAAAAGTTGCGGCCGAATTGCGCCTTTCCCCATACAGCTAGCCCGAGTCGCGTTCCCCAGCTGGACGTCTTCAGCGCGACGCGCAGATTGTCAGCGTGAGGTTTGGCTTTGTGCTTGACTTAAGTTTGGTTATGGCGGACGTCTCCAGCCGTAAGTCTTTGAGGGACTTGCTGGCGGAGCAGCTGCCCAAAGACGTGCCTTTTACCTTCTATCATTACTCCACACCTCCCTCCAAAGCCCCGGCCCTCTTCTCCGCGCCGCCACACGTCAAATCAGAACGGACATACTGCGAATCACATTTTCTCTCCGCGGCCATCGTACCAAAAGATGCAGCTCGCTCTCGGTTACCTGAAGAGCTGCTCGTTCTTGCCATCGAAGTCCTGATCTACACCACTAAGCGTCTCACCACTATCTTCATCTCCAAGGCGGACTCGACAGGCTATCTTTCAGAGCTAAAACTACCGCGATCGCAAAGCGGGTCGCCATTGAAATCGATATGCGGTACCTTTGTATCATGGCTAGCCAGAGAACGGCAGAGAGAGGGCAAGAAGCTGGTTATATCACTGTTTGCCAGAGCACAGGATCAGTATCTCTTCCCAGCGAGCATTGACAATAAGAAGAAGCACGTGCTTGATGACCGAGGGCTTGTAAAATGGTGGTGCAAGGTGCTGGACCCGGTTCTATGGGAATATCAGGCTGAAGAAGACCGCAAGCCGCTTCAAGAAAGACTGGCCGAGGGCAACGGCAGTAGATCTGGGACGACTTCTGGAACTACTGCCAAGGGCTATCTTGTCATTCCAGGATACGAGCCGTACGACACACTTCGATATGTCCCCGCCCAACCCGTACCGAACACACCTCGACGATGGGCTGCTGCACACCCACTGTTGCAGATTGCGCCTCATCCAGCGGCGCCCCCACGGTGCCTTGTACCACACTTTCCTGACGACCCAAAAGCACGCTTCCTCGACGAATTAGACGAAGAACTACCCGACCGCGGCGAAGGGGCTGTAGTAGACGGAGGAACCCCCTCGCGCAGTAATGGCATGTGGAAGAGTGTCAAGACACTGGATCAGTTCTGGGAGTTTATGGCGTTCCGCCAGGAATGCTCATCTGGGCGCATCGTAGGCTTCATATGGGTCGTTCTGACACCACCGAAAGACTCGATCTCGGAGGAAGATGCGGACACATCATCGCAGTTCTCTCAGGCTTCTCAACAGTCGACAGTCGAGCCTCAGGGAAGTCTACCGACGCCGCAAAAGAAGAAGCCTACCAACAAGCGCCGCACTAGGCCTCAAAAGAGGACTGGTCCTATCCCGTTGGTCCTTCCGCGCATCAAGTCGAGTTCGTCCAACCTCTCAACTTCATCTGCGACCTCTTTGGCTTCCATATCAAAGCTTCCGGAGAACAGTCCGTATTACACGTGGCCAGCCTCTTCTCGGGGCACGATATGCTTAAGCGAGAAAAACTACAACCGAGCACATGAAGTCCTGATCCATTCATCATTCGCCACACGAGCAGCCACCGCACGTAGCACACACCAATTTAAGAAGGAGGTTGGCGTGCTCGGTGGGTTATCTCAGTGGGGTTGGACTGTGGTTGGCCAGAACGAGATCGCAGCGCCCATAGCGAGTGCAGCTGCTAGTACGACACCGGTAACTGTGATGGGCGTACGCAAGAAGAGGAAGGATGGCGACGCATGTGCAGCAAGCGCAAATGGGCCGAATACGCTTGATGCAGGTCTGGTGCGCAAGAAAGCGAAGATTGAACCTACGCCAGCCGCACCAGCGGAGAGCACGAACGGCGTTCAAGTGCTGAGCGCTGGGTTGGTGCGGAAGAAGCCCAGGTCTTAATGGGTGCTTGGCCGCCATTATGGATTCACGATTTTCTTTTCGAATTTTGTATTAGTAACCCGAATCATGCTCACGTATGACCAACAACGACTTCCTACTATCAAGAGCTGGAGTAATGAACACGATTTCCAAGGTAGCAGATGCTGTATTACACACTATTGACTAACGATTATCTGTTCATGTCTTCATGGCGGCACTCCTCGTATGCGTTGTTTGCTCCGTCTGCTCCCCTACTGAACAGAAAATGCTTACAAAAGAACAGCTAAACTACAACTCTTTCCACAACCCACTCAAGTACAACATTATCTGAGGAACCCCTGCTCATCATAATAGCTCCCCGGCGTCATAGTCGGACTTGTGACCTGTAACCTGACACCCACGTTTGGCGTGCCATCGCCTAGCACACTCCTCGTCCGATCACTCTTCACCTCGAAGCTCTCTCTGTGATTCTTACCGCTCCTTGCATGTCCCAGCACTGGGCTCTCCTGCGGCGTACCCGGCTCATCCTTCGCAACCTCGAACTGCCTCTTCTTGCTCTTCGCACCAACACTCGGCTTCGCAGTTTCCTGTGGCGGCGTAGAGCTGCTCCAAAACGCATCACTCTCATCCCACAGACTACTCTTACTCTTCTCCGCCCCCGCCATGGCATCCCCCTGCGCCACACCCCTTTCTCCACCGAGCGCCCCGGCCGCCCGCGGTGTATCTTGAAGACCCAACAGCATCTGATCCCCATCCCAGCATCCTGATCCCTCATCGCTCCCCTCCAGCACCGTCCCAACCAGCCTCCTCACCTCCTCATCGTCCAACTCCACGCCCTCCGCCTCATACCCATCCAGCTCATCGAGCCAACTCTCGTCGCCAGGAAGCTGCACGCTGGACTCGCGCCCGAGACGCAGATATCTCCGCTCCTCCCGCCCGGCGCGGTCTTTGCGCGCATCCAACGCGTCGCTGTTCATGCGGCGGAGTTGCTGTATCGAGCTCCGCAGTGGCCTTGGAGGCGAGACGCGCGGGCCGCGCAGCCCGGGTTTGAGATACGGCATATCGTTGAAGTTGAGGCTCAGGGCTGGCAGGGAAGCGTGGGCGGGTCGAGGCGAGCAGGGTGCGTGCAGCCCAACTGCTGTCAGGGATGTGTGGGGCGAGTGCTTGGGTGAGGAGTACAGGGAGCTTGCTTGCGAGCGCGCTGTTGGCGAGTCTGGGTTTTGGGGCGAGGGGAATGTGGCGGCAAGGAGCGGGTCCAGAAGGCCGGGTGTTGTGGGGATGGCGATGCTAGTCCGGCTGCTGTTTAAGGAATGCGTTGTGCTGCCGTGGGAGTGGGAGAAGCCGCTGGTGAGGAGACTGAAAGCGTCTTTGGTGAGAACTGAGGGGTCAATGGTTCTTGGTGACCCTTCTTCTGGGATCGTTGTAGCGTGTATTGGAAGGCTGTATTGGCGGTTCAAAGTAAACCTGGGAGGCAAATCGGTCTTCGGTGAGACTGGAGGGAAGTCGTCGTAGCGGTTTTGCTCGTACTCCATAGTTCCCTTTGAACCGATAGAAGACTCTTCAGGGATCGTGGTGCATGCTGACTGATACGTGCGAGATGGGACATTCATAGGGGTCTGGAAACCCAGGCCAGGCTGCTCCGGATCAAATTCATCAAGGTCTATGAGACTAGTTGGAGATGGACACGATTGACGATCTGGACTGCCGACCCTGAAAGGATATTGTTGCAAATACGGTGTATCGGGCATTGGAAACATCAAGCTGTGATCCGGAGTATGTAGAACAGTGTCTTCGTTAGGCTCCAAGATCGATATTGGCAGCGGAAAGCTGGACAGACTGAATATTGAACCAGTGCTCAAGCGATTCTGCTCACGTTTTGAGAGCTCCGGTAGGATCTGGTCGGCCGGCGAGACAACGTAAGTCTGGTCGTAGCTGACTAGAGGTAATGTTGTAGATGTAGATTTCAACGATGCCCTAAGCGAAGTTGTCGTAAAGCTCAATTCAGGCGCGAAAGTATCGGAAGTCGGTGGGGTTGGTAGCGAACGAGTATTAGGAACATCCAGACCTGACGGTCTCTTCGCGACTAGCATTTCAGTGGACGGACAATCCTCTCCGGTCGGGACCGGGCTCGGTCCTCGGCTTCGAATGGAGTGTATAGTGGGGACTAGAGAGATGCGCACACTATGTCCTCTTCGGTGGCCTTGACGCGCGCTGGGGCTACCTTTCAGCGCCGAGGGTGGTCTGCTGGCGGATGTGAGGGGCGCGGGATCCCACTGGAACGGGTTTCCACAACTGCTCCTAGATGATGCTCTCGAAGTCTGGCGTTTGGGCGATTTTATGGTCAGCCTTGGGTTCGTCGTGATTTGACAGTATTTCTCTGGGGATCCTGACGAAGTCACGAGCGTCTTGGATCTTCGCTTCGGTGTCCTTGAACGCGCTGTCGATGGGCTCGCACTCGCAGAAACGACTCTGCTCATGGTGATTGACTCAGCCCTCTTGACAGAACCAACGGAACCCGGCGTATGGACTGAGCCGAGGGTATGGGTGCTTGATTCTTCGTGAAGCGCAGTCGAGTCTTCGACAAATTCGCGCCGTGCTTCAGGCGAAGCTACCTCGATTTCTGCAGCGCTGCTCTTCATCGAACCATGCAGACTGTACATGCTCTCACGGGTTTCGACGACAGGATTCATCTTCTCGATTGGGGTATTCTTCCGTTCTCGCTTGGTGATTTTCGGGGCTCGCGCGTTGGAAGATTGCACGATAATTGGACTGGGGCGAGGATTCAATATAGAGCTGTCGGTCGAACCAAAACTTGAGATTGAGGTCTTAGAAGGTTGATGGTGCAGCTGACTCTTTCGCCTGACTTCATCTTTGATCCGAGCGATGTCGAGTGGGAGCGGCGGTAGAATCACATCTGGCGCCTTGCCGGAGGCCTGGCTGTGAAGGCTTGTAGATCGTTGCCGGATTTGTGGACGCTCAGTCTCCACTGGAACTTCGGTGACTGATTTTGCTCGCTGCAGGCGCTTGGAACATTCTAGAGGTACCGGATTAATCATGTCCGATTCCAAGTCCAAGTTGCGAAAAGCCGGGTGATGCTGGAGTAACGATTGACAAGAGGAGGGCTGACTTCCGCATTCCTTAAGCGACGCCAACGTTGGTCTCGACCCAGATAGGTGACTGTTACCTAGAATCGGGACCAGAGATGACGTTTTCGGATCCTCCAACACAGCGGAGAGTCTATTGTCCCTCAGTCGCTTCATCTTCATGGTATGGCCCGACAACTTTCGACTGTGAAACGGCCACGAGAGACTGCTTGTCCTTTTCCTAGGCTCCGTCGGTATTGAGGGAACATAGTGCTCTGGCTGCGAGCCGGCAGGCCCTTTGATGGATGGTGCTGCGGAACCTATTGTCTCCACTGACGGAAGTGTTCCCCATCCTGACTTTGCATTGAAAGGAAGGATGGTGTTCCGCCTGAGCACTGCGCGAGGCCTTGTGACTTCATTAAGCTTGAATTCCTTCTGTGCTTGGCTTATGGTCAATCCTCGTTCGTCGAACTCAGCGAGGAGCTGCTTATGCCTGCGTACCGCCCGAATAAGGAGTAGGATCAGGGCGGCCAGAAGACCCAAGATGACGACGCCTACGGCGCTTACGATTGCGATGATCGTAGTGGTGCTCAAAGATACGTCAGCCTCGGTGCGCGAGTGTAGGTTTGCCATTGCGTCCTTGTCACTTTGAAGAATTAATCCAAAGTCGATGTCAAGTAGACCCCAGGCGCGTGTCGATAGGATGGTGAGTAGGTGCCTTGACACTCTTTGTATAGTTAAATCAGTCTGCTTTACTCAATCAGTAACCTCATCTTTCAATCCCAATAGCCATGCCAGTCGAGGAGGCCAACAGCAACCGGCGCAACAATTCCCACGACGATGGCGATCCCAGAACCGACCAAACGTCGGGCCATGCGCGAGTAAACATACAATCTGGTATATTTTGGCGTTCTTTCTTCGTCGTATGGGTAAAGATGACGGAATGCAAGGCAAATATGGGGAGCAAAACAAAGATCGATGGCGCCCAGGGAGGGATGAGGTTGGAATGCATTGTTTGGGTCTGGCCGCGCATCACGCGACAGACATTCGCTGCTATACATTATGCACAGATAGCAATGACATCTTCTGGCGGAAATACTTGTACGTTCCCGTAGCTGTCAAATGCCGCGTGGTGCGGTGAAGCATCGGCACATGCTCGCTCGACCTCTGTGCACAGGCGTGCTGAGCAAGATCTAGGTTCTTCGCAATGAACCAACATTTCAGGGTTGCTACCTGAGAGAGTAACAGGACAAGCACATCGAGCTGCGTCAGTGCAACAGGTTGTTGTGGAGTGGTAGCAGTCGCGACAGACATCCTCAAGGGAGGATAAGACTGAGCTTCCCCGCGGCTCAATGTCTTAGGTACCGACTACCACACCTACACCAAAAAGAAGATCATGCATATGTGTACCAGGTACATGGCACACTACGACTGGTGCTCCGTCGTGGTGCTGAAACAATGCGATGATGTGCAGCTTCCCCGCGAACCCTCTACCAGACTGTTGGTGGTGAGGCGCATTGACGGTGGCTAAGACATAGCTCGAGACAGCTGTCTAGTTTTTTTTTCACAGACGCGTCGAAAATCTGTGCGTTTGTGTCGAGTTTGGTGCTGGTGGCAAAGGCTTCCATTGTTATAAGCCCAAACGCGCACGCGTCGGAGCCGTGTGAGCGCTTACACGAACGGATTGCTGTTCACCGATTGTGCTGGATGTCAGGGTATCAATCGATTCGGAAGAAAGATAGTACTAGTCCAAACATACAGTCGGGTATCAGTGAATGCATGATGTGGGATAGAACTCAATTGGTCGAACTTGGAAAAAGTTGGGTATAATGAACGAAGCAAAGAACAAACTATCTCTTCTTCCAGAACATCACCTTCTCCTTTACACTTGTCTTTGGTGGCCCTTCGAAGCTCGGAGCAGATTCAACATCCATCTGCTCGAGCTTCGCAGCACTGTTTCTCGCTAGGGCTTTCTTTAGCCTCCTCTCGTCTGCCTTCCTCAGCCAGCTGACATACAAGCAGTACAGAGCAGCAATGCAACCGATACCCCCAAAGACGCCGCCAATAACAGCGCCGATGAGACCTTGGCTTTCCCACTGGTTCTGCTTGGGCCGCTCATAAGCTTCAGGTGTTGACTTGGGGCAGAAAGTGACAGGCATGACCATGTTGTTCTTTTGTACGGCTTTGGCAAGGAAGAAGTTGCTGCTGTCGAAGTCGGCCATAAGGTAGACCTGACTAAGAAAAGCAGCACCGAGACGGAAAGGGGAGTTGTCATTCTCGTCGCGGTTCTGTACGGGTGTAATGTTTGAGGCATTCTTGAGGACCTCGGGCGGAAAAGTGATGGTGAAGCCATCATCCAGCACGATCGAGAGAGTAGCGTTGAACCTTTGGTCAGCCTTCAGTGAATTGTCGCCCCAGTAGTTGTCCTTCGAAGCTGTAGCTGCCTTGATAAAATTTCGGGTGATTTGATATGGCAGTGACAGTGGGAACTGGTCGGTAGTGATCTCTGCCTCGAAGGGTTGTGGTGTTGACTTCATGTCGGGGAATGCCGCAGTGCTGAACAAAGACTGGTTTGTGTTGCCCCCGTTCTGTGTGATAAGGATGTCCTTGACACGTACGCTCATGGGATTGACCTTGTCTAAGTCCATAGGATATTGGTGCGGTGTCCCTGTGAAACGACCAGAGTCGTAGCCTCCGAAAACATTGCTTCCATTGACCTTGCCGCCGGCACGATCGAAGCCTTGCCCAATGTAAAGCGAGTAGGTCTTGCCCGCGATCATCTCGCGGCTGGCAAGATCTCTCAGAAGTGTTGAGTCCGCACCTATCCCCACCCTTCCTGGGACGATGTTGCCTGATGTGGCAACTTCTATTGTGGAGTTTGGAACAAGGGTCTGTGATGCTCCATCAGTCTCAAAAAAGTGTGTATACAACCGCAGAGTGTCTTGGCCAAAGTAGCCATCGAGGGTATTGTTGAGGTCCGCATCCAAGGTCTTGAAGTTCTTGTACTCGACGAACCTGGTAAAGACTTCAGTGACCTATATAGCCTTGCCGAACAAAGGTGACCTACGAGGTAGACTGGTCACTGGTGAAGAAACCACCTGTCGACTCCTTGCAATTGGCTAGTGTGCTATCGTTGCAAAAGCCGAGTGTCCCGAATGACATATGGTTTTGTGATAACGATGGCCACAAGCTGTGATTCTGTGCTGACGTCGCTGATGCGGTCTCGCCCGTGCCAACTCCGATGAAAGACCCATACTGGAACTTGGGCGAATCATGAACAGCGCGCTTGTGGATGTCGACGTAGATAGGCTTGAGTGAACAGTTGAAAGCATCTGTTGACTGAGCAAACAGCACAGTTGCGGAGATAAAGAGAGCAAGAGACGACATGATGAAGGATGAAGATAAAGACGCTTGAGTCCAGCAAGCTATGCCACAAAGCAGATTTGAGCTTTGGAGGAGTATGCACCGAGGGCTGACCAAGAGACGGCAAAGATGAACGCGCAAACGTCTCGCATGCAGTCGAGGCGCCTTGGTGTCTTTGTAGGTCTGATCTGTCTGCACCTCGAAAGACTAAGATGAGTCTGCATAGCACGAACCACTCATAGATCGTCCGGAAGGCCGGCTTATCCCCAGGCTGCTGTTCATAGAATACGCTTCCTCCTTTGGGCGCTACCCAGGACCGGAGTCAAGGAAGGGAGCGCCTGCTGACGCCTCTGCGGAGCGCACCGCAGGTACGAAGGATGGAAAACGGCTACGCGTAGGCGCTTCGAAGAAGGACCGCGTGCGGAACATCTTTCATCCTCCCCTTGTGTAAAGATGCTTGCTGGGCTGATATGTAGTCATTGGGTGGACGTTGATAAACGTTTCACGTTGGATGGAAGGGCGTCTACGAGGGATGGTCCATTGGATGGGGATAATCGAAGCGCCCACGTAGTGCACGGACTTGTGGGGCAAATAGCTATTCTTGTCTTTCGACCTCTGCAACACCAACACCACCTTGCGCATGCAATCTTGTCCCACGCTACTCGCCTTGCTTTGTTGCTTTCGAGCCGGTCGATTGAGCTGCGAGAGCTTACAAGACGAGCTGGTCTAGGCACACGCCAGCTGAGAGCTTACGACGACTGCGGCAGTCGTTCCCCTCATCATGGTCAGCAGCATCACCAGCCCAGAATCGCACGAGTGAGGCAAGACACTTCAGATCGGCAAGTCAGATATTGCCACGCGATCTGCAGTATCTCTAGTGGTGTCTGCCACCTGCACACAAAAGTCGTCCTCACCGTACTGCATCATGCCGCATGAGCGCTCACGGCCGCCGTCAGTTAAGCGTTCCTTCGCATGTGCTTAGCCGGCTTGATTGTGTACTCACCCCAGTACAAAAGAAGTGAATTGTAAGAACACACAAAGCTGTGTTCAGCAGGCTGCCTTGATCGCGACTATGTGCATAATGCGTAGCATGATTCAAATAATGTACGTGTGCCGGATACCGGGTTCCATCAGCATCCACTACCTTTCAGTCCGTGGACGCCGCCCGCTTCCACGAACTTGCAATCGCCCGTGCCTATGTTTGTAGAGTTCTCCGCCACCGTCAGGCTTACGTTTCTGAAGTCGATATTGTAGCAGGGGTGCACCTTCGAGCACGAGATCCCAGTAGTCTCGTTGGCGCCCTTATCAAGGTGTAGATAACCGGTCCAGTTTGCGTACACGATATTCGAGATCTCCATCAAACTGCTTCCCTGGAACGCCTTTGTATCGTTGTTACCGCTGTCTTGATTGATCTCCGGTCCAGCCTCAGCACCCTCAACATGGAAGTTCGAGAACAGGATGTTGCGAACGCTGCCCCATCCCGCGCCGCGAGGCACATCCGCCGACTCGTAGCTGCGACTCGACTGGTTAACCAGCACCCCAACCCAGGTCTTGATCAAAACAGAACCATGCAGCCATCCATTGCGGATCAGCCTTGCGCCATCGATGACCACGTTCTCGACGCTCGAGTCCTCGAGATACTGACCCAGACTGCCAATCGCGATACCGTTCCCCCCATGACATGTCACATTCCTAATCTTAATGTTATAACTCCTCGGCTTGATTGCCACACAGTCGTCTCCGCCCTGGTACACGAAATTCTCCAGCAGGATGTTATTCGCATCCATGGTATCAAACCCATCAGTATTCTGAATCCAGTTCGTTCCATTCCGCGGCGCAGACGGCGCCGTAGCATTGACCGTGATATTAGCAAACGCCATGTTCGTCCCGTTCATGATGTTGATGGCCCACAACTGGGGATCGCGGATGTAGAAATTGGATACGGATACGTCTGACACGTTCCAGAAGACGAACGGCATGGGACGCCCAGGCTGGGTGTCGCCGACGGGTGAGGCGGCTTCGGCAACATACTAAACAACTGTTAGCGCGCAATCTAGTGATGGTCGAGTATAGGCGGTAGCCTTGTTGGCTGCGTTCCATTGTGTTCATCAGGGGTCGCAAGAGACGTACCCACGTGTTGCCGTTGCCGAAAATACCGCCTGTGCTGTAGCCGTTGATCCAGATGCCGTCGCCGGTGAGGACGAAGCCTGCGGCGTGGTTTTGGAAGAAAATTGGGTAGGAATTGTGCCGCCAATAGGTGAGGTCTGGTGAGAAGGTCCATTGACCATGCCAGTGTATGCGGACGTCGTTCACTGTGGGATTGAGGCGTGAAGCGATGTAGTAGTCTTCGTTCTCGGGAAAGACAATGTCACCGCCGTTACCGCAAGTCGTAAAGGACTCAAGGATGTTGGGAACGTCATCTGTTTGGTTGCCATTGGCGTGAACAGTGCACTGCAGGCGTCCGTTAGGAAGGGTGACTCGCTCGATACTTGTAGATGCAATAGTGTTTGTCAAGGTTAGAGCTAGTAGCGTCCCAGAGGTGATTTGCATCTTGACTGAATATTTGAGAGAGAGTATCGATAGGTTGCAGCGGACTCAGCATGGTCTGCTACACCCCGATGTTTTATTTCGCTCGGCTTTATCCTGCAGAACAACACTAGGCAAAACGAGGGGAAATAAGCCTTTACCAAGAGAAGCTTGATTGGAGGCATAATGAGTCCGTACCCTGTCGATCTCTGGAGATTGCACTTGTGTCGTCAATTTCGGCGCAGCTGCGACCGAGAAGTCCGGGGAAACCATGGTCTGACGTCATAAGCCACTCTATCCATTGATCCAACAATGCCACCGAGCCCGAGCAATCTTATATAGCAAACAAACGGTGTCTCGAGAAACCATCTTAGTAAAACAATTAGACAGGACCGGACAAGACCACTTCCTGCCAGGAGAACAGATGCCCATGACGGCAATCACCTCAACAGCCTCCGAACCCATCAAGCAAACCCTCAGATCATAGCCGAAGCGAACATTTGGTGCAGTCAAACCAAAACAGATCACCGGAACTTTTAAAACTCTCTTGCAGACATACGAGATGATCATTCGATCTCGGGAACGCCTCCCATCACACTCAGATTGTCACTAAGCCATCGAGAGACCCGTCACTCAAAGGCAGCCTTGAGAAGGTATCCGCGCTGGAGCTCGGCGATCAGGTCCTGAACGAAAAGTTAGCAGAAGCGCATGCTTCAGGCAGGTGGAGTACTCGCCTTGAAAGGATCGACGGGTGCGGCCTCCTTCTCACAATCGGGTGCTGCTGATGCGACGGTAACGCCGTAGGCATCAATTTCGTTGGAAGAAATGGATGTGGCTGTTGACGGAGAGCTACTGGCGCTGCTGGTATCTTCGACAAGACTCCGGTCGTAGGGGTGGTTGTGGTTGCGGGTGCCTGCCTGGCCCTGGGAGACGGTCGTGCTTGCACTTTCCTCATGCGCGGACGCCTCCACCTCAATCACCTCGACGTCATCCTTTGGAGCATTCAGCTCCTTCGCTTGGGACTTGCTCAGAGACGGAACAGCGCGTTCGACCTCGAAAACACGAGCATCAAGGGCATACTTCGCTGCGTTGAAGTTGACGAACAGACGGTATTTCCTCAACTCGACGTCCAGCCAGCCTGCGTATCTGAAATTATTCTCATAGCACCACTGGCCGACAAAGTTCCTCGCAGCGTTGAGATTGGAGAACGTCGTAGGCCATACTTCGCGAGGCATGAGCGTTGAAAGACGGGCGATGTCGGCTTCGATCGCATCTATACCGTGTCAGCAGCACTCTCCTTCCAGGCTACTCCGCAGTGCGGCCATGACATACCCGTCATCGTCTTCGCCTTATCATCAGCCTTGGCTGTCTTCTCGGCTCGACGCTTCCACTCCTTCGGCACACGATCCATTTCAAACCTCTCCCTCTCCCACCCCCTCCTCGCAGTATTCCACGTAGCATACCCTTGAAACTTCCCCTCGCTCACGCCCTCGAAGCGCGCATACTCGTACCCACGCAGCGCCGCAACGCCCGCAACGTACTTGGCTGCTACATCCGCAGACGCGAAGGAAGCAGGCCAAGCTTGCACCAGAGCAGTAAGGCGCGGTATCTCTGCCTCAACGGCATCTAAACGTGTCAGCAGTGCCAATATCAAGTAGCCAGGACAGACGCCCTGGATCTCCCCACTTACCGCGCAGACTCTTCCGATCCGGTAACCCCTCGTCAAGATGGAACTCGCCCTGCTGATGCGCCCTGATGGCAATGAGGAAGCACACTCTATCCTTCACCAAGTTGACGGTGGGGTGGGGGTCGCTGGCGCGCAGGTTGTAGGCAGTGGGCAAGCCGTAGTCGAACGCTGCGGCGTCGCAGAGCGCCTTTACGAAGAGTTTGGCGGCGTCGATGGTGGCGAAGCGCTGAGGGTAGCAGGGAGCATAGGTAAGCTCTATGGCATCGACAGCGACCCAGACGGTACCTGTGAGAGTTAGTGTGCTGTTGGAGGAGTAGATGAAGAAGCGTTACGCTTAAACTTATCAGACATGGGCATGGTGTGTATCGTCTTTCGGACTGGAGGTTTGAGCGATAAAGATTTGTTTCAGAAGTGTAATATTGAGGGAAGGGTTGCTGCTGGAGACGAAGCGGTTATATATGGCGGCCATATATGTATCGCTCCGATGCGCGACTGGTGCACAGCTGCGTGCGAAGATGCATGCCTGACAAACGACTATGCACATGTCTGTCTCAGATCTAAGCCAATAGAAGCTCACTTTACCACCCTATGCTCATGTTGATCGAGCATGCCGCGCAGGTGTGCAAACGGACCATGTACTCGAGCGGTGGAGGTAGCTACATAAGTGGCTGGATCTACGTTTTGGAGCATGAAGACAAAACATGGATCTGTGTTTGCTTAATTTGATACCGATCCCTATGATGATCTGTCGAGACACATACATCAAATATACCGGCCTTCCGGGGACGCCTAGGAGTGAGGACTGAACGATAACATATGAGTTGCAATAATTGCACCTTGCTGCCTTTGCAAGTCGGATCACATTACTCTTCCGACACTACATACATATACAAGATAAGCGTCATACGCCACTATGGCGACCTTCCATACCCTCTGCGATGCTACCATTACGAACGAAGGTAGTCGCACGATTTTCGCGCTATCGACATGCATACCACATCTACACATTGCCACCCAGTAACTTTTGAACATAATACGCACCGCTACGTACAAATAACCATGTACGACGACTCCCCTTCAGACTACTCCTCTTCCTCGTCGCTCTCCTCCTCATCCTTCCTGTACATGAAGTACTGCACAAACACGCACGCATCCAGAATCAGCGTTCCAAAGCTACCCAGCAGCCACGAGAAATTGACCGCAATGTACCGCGCGTAGATATCCCACGCCTCACCCTCCCTGCAGGGATGGTGCTTACAGCGCGGCTTGTACACAACGATACTCAGCACGTACGTCAGGTTGCCGAGACACGCAAACAGGAAGAACAGCATGCTGATGCCGTCAGTGCTCTTGCGGCGGTAGTTGAGCAGCAGCTGCGGGATGCGGCTCCCAAGATACAGCGCCGCGCAGATGTAGCCGAAGATCTGGCCCCAGAGATTGAAGTCGGGCTTTGAGTCGGGTACGTCGGGGGTGTCGTCGGGCGGGGCCTGGATCGCGCTGAGCCACCATCCGAAGACGCCGGCGGCCATTACCAGGAGGACGGTGCCGAGGTTGAATATAATGGTTTTTGCTGTCGATTGCGCTTGGGGACGTCGCTCGACGTGCACTTCGCCGTTGGCGTCGCCGTGCAGGGGCGTTGCGGGCGAGAGGTGCGTGCCATCGATCGAGAGGAAGCGCTCGCGGAACGATGATTGAGAGTGATTTGAGTGACGGCGGTCTGCATCTGAGATCCTGGGACGCTGACCGTTGGACTGGCCGTTGGCGACGACGCTGGCATACGAAGCGCCGTTCTGGCGGCGATCGGAGAGGAGCGGTTCGTCCTCGCTCACGGGAGAGTTGCTTTCGTCAGAGTCGTCGCCAGGCTTGTTGACTACGTCACGAAGCGTGAATCCTTTGTACCAGAAGCATTGGAGCAGCAGGACGATGTCGGCCAGGGTGTAGTAGACAGCCAGGATAGTCATAGTGGGCAGCACGCCCTGAAGGACGGCGCCAAAGATGTTGAAGAAATCACCGAGAAGCCATATTATGATGAACACAACGGAGAGGCCTTCTGCAGAGCTTCTCTTCCAGTTTTCGATGATTTGAGGTGAGAAGACGACTACGGCATGTCAGCTGGGAGTAATTCTTGGTTGTCACGCAGCTGCCACGCCATGAGGTCGACCGTGTGATACCGACGCGTGGGAGAACTGACCTATCCAACACGCGATACTGATTGATCCAAAAATTTGGCTGATGGCATCGATGTCCAACCGCAGGCCTTGGGCTGGCGGAAACATTTTGCCTATGACGTATGCCCACACTCGAACCTCAAATGCCCCTTCTCTTTCAGCTCCAGTCAGAACCAATTGCAACTGAGTGTACTCTCGCTAGATCAATTGACTTAATACGCCGGGATGTGTTTCGCGAATGTGAGTTGTGATAGACGCCAGGTGAGGCGAACCTGCTCGCGTCCCGGAACCAAGTTGGCGCGTGCTCAAAGAAATGACTGTGGCCGAGCTTCTTTCTCTTGCACGTCTTGTGTTGCGAGGATACGGAGAGGATAATCTGGCGATTCAACAAGTTTACACCTCGGTAGTCCGGAAAATAATGAACTGGACTTTCAATGGCTTATTCCGCGATGACTGGGCATGAAAATCGCAAACGCCAAGGTCTGAAGATCTGGGGTAAGCTGCAAGGCACGATGCAACCGGAGTTGAGCCGCATCACGTGCAATGTAAGGAGAGTCGAAGCCAGAACAGATAGATTGCTGGCAGGTATCGTGAGTCTAGATGTTCCCAATCCATGCATGTCCAAAGGCGACATTTACATAAAATGCATTCTCCAAGACCGTCACCACGGTTGGTATCACAGGTTGTTGTCGGTCTTGAATTTGTCCCAAGCCTCGTTCAGCGTCGCAAAGACAGACGCGCTGATCATCTTCTGCTCTGTAGTGGCAGATTGAGGAATCTGTTGGCCGCTTTAGCGATGGAATACTTTGGGACATGTTTTCCAACATACCTTATCGGGATGCACCTTCGCAATCGCCTTCATGTAGTTGATCTTGACCTTGTTTGGCATTACAAGATCACCCATGCCGACCTTCTTCCAACCGGCCTCTGGCCACAGCACATTGTCCAAAGATCCGAGTAGTGCACGGAGGTTATCGGTCTTGCCGCCTTTCCAGGCGATGAGTTTCGCGTCGACCTGATCAGCAAGGGCAAACTTTTCATCGTCAGCCTTCTCAGCTGCTGCATTAGCGAGCTTCAGCCTCTTGACAGCCTCAGAGTCAGGCGTGTTCCCGCCAAGGTCTGACATCGCGGAAGGCTTCGGGGTGGGCTTCCGAACAGGCGGACGCTTAGCAGGAGCTGGTGCTGTATCGTTATTACCACCAGCGGCAGCCTTCTCACACCTGTTACGTCCAGAGATACTAACAGCACCGCCAACGCCATCTTGAACAGCCAACTTCCAGACTTTATGCGCATCTGTCCATTTCTCCATGTGCTCGAGAGCCTCGGCTTTGCGCATCAGCGCTTTACCGTAGAATTCCTTCATATGTTTGTCGCCCTCAACGCCGCCTGATGCTATCTTTTCGCCATCTCCTTTGGAAACTCCGATGATGGCTAAAGCTGCATCTGCGTCCGCAATTGCCGCTTTCGGATCGCCGACTTTGTTGTTTGTCACAGCTCGATTGCAGAGTACGATGATCCTTACTGGATGTGTATCAGGGAGGGGACCCAAAGCAGACGTGTAGGCAATGTGAGCAGCGGAATAGTCACCACGCTTGAAGGCCTCCGAACCCTTCTGACGATCCCTGGCAGATGTGCTGAGCGCAGATGCAGAGGCAGGAGGTATTCTTCGAGGCGGTGCTTTCGGTCTGGGCGGCGATGGCGTGCGAGCGGGCATTCGGGTGCTAGGCGTTGAGGATGCCTGGAGGAAGGGATTGGTTGACTGGCTTGGCACTGGCTGTCGCGCTTTTGGTGTTGAGCCTGCTGGCTCGGGCGAGAACAAATCAACCTCTGGCTGAGGCTGCGGTGTTGCCTTTTTCCGGCGTGCAGGGCTGACATATGCTTGCGCGCTCTGTTCCTCCACGTCTTGCCTAGTCAACCGCGCTGCAGGCTTCTTGTCGTAGCTCGGCGTAGATTGGCGTTGAGCGGGAGATTGTGAAGACATGCGGTCAGGTAGGCCATTACGAGACATTTCCTGCTCTCGCCTTTGTCGCACAGGCAACTCATCGGTTCGCTGACCCTGACGAACTGGCTTGCTGGGCCGTCCTCCAGCTTCAAGCATCATGGCCTCGTCGGTGGCGCTTGCGTCGTTGCGTTGTTGTCTGCTCGTCTTTGGTGCTGCCTCAGCTGCCTGTGCATCACGCATCCATTTTGGCATATTCGGGTCACCGCCATCTTGCTGAAAGTCGGCCACGGCCTTCTGCACTTGTTTCCGACCCTGCTTCCACAGTGAGTTGGCCGACTTGAAAAGACTACTTCCAATCTCAGAAGCAACCTGCGCGACGTCCTTCTCTTGCTGCTGACCGTCGTGTCGACGCTGGCCAGAGCGGCTGCGAGCATCATTACTGCGCGCCCAAGCCGGTACAGGCTCGCTGCCTCTTCCTTCCCTTGCATTGAATCTGCTATCTCCTCGTCTGGAGCGCTGCTCAGACTCCTCGGGCCTTCGCCGCGAGCTATCTCGACTGGGCTCTTGTGATCTCTGTTTCGCTTCCGCATGCGCTTGATTCAAGATCCATCCAACGGCCCCTTGTACATCAAGCCCAGAGTCGGTGGTCGCAAGCGCTATGGCAGACTGATCCGCTGAGAAGCCCATGTCTACGAGCTCAGCAACAGCTTTGTCGTGGGCACTGATAGAACTCGAAGACGTCTCTCGTGGTGCCTCTGGTTGTCGCTGCTCCACCACCGGCCTGGGCTCTTCCCTCTTGAACTCCTCCACCGGCTTCCCTAGCAGCCCAAGTATGTCGTCATCGTCGTCGTTGGCGGGCGGCGGTGGAGCGGGCGAGGCCGACTTTTGTGCCATCTGCTTAAGACCGAACATGTCGTCGTCGTCGTCGTCTGCGAAAGCGTTTACGTTGGACGCTCGCGGGAGAGGCGTGTGGCCTCTCGAAGCAGTCGCACTGAACGCTGGAGTGCTTCGACCGCTGCCATTTGAGGGAGGAGGGAAGTGACTTGACTTGTCGACTGGTGCTGCTTTGTTGAAAGCCGCAAGAAGATCATCCTCGGCGGGAGGAGACTGTATGGGGCGCTTTGAAGTGGTGTCGAGGCCGGCGAAGGGTTTGTTGATAGTTTGCGACAGCGTCTGCTTGCTAAACGGGTTGTTCGAGCCAGGCGGAGGGATGGCGCCCAGAGTCGAGGGCTCTGGCGTGCTCTTTCCACTTCCTACATTGTTCCAGAACTGCGAGTCGGCGCCGCCAAAGCTCGCATCGTACTGCTTCCTCCGCTCTACCTCCTGCCTCAGCTTCTCCTCCTGCAGCTGCTTCTGCCGTTCCTGCAACGAGAGGCCACTGCCCGCGGGCTTGGCACTCTTGCTCGAGACCAAGCTGGCGAAGCTGTCGTTGGCAGGGGTCGCAGGCTTTGAGGGAGGTTTGAACGGCTTCGGCTGCTGTGCTCCTCCCGATTGCTGTCCAGACAGGCCAGACAGCGGTGTGGAACGACCAGAGAGCTGCGGCGTGGGGCTCTGGCGAAAGGGAGGGAACGCCGCGGGGGTCGTTGCGGGTTGTTTAGCGGGCTGTGACCAGTCAAGGCCATTGAGATCGTCCATGGCGGTGTCTAGATGTCGTAGTACGCAAAGAGACCGCTAGCAATCATGACATCGTTACAGGGGTGTGGAGGTGGACAAGCTGTCCACTGCACGCTGCAGTTGGTTGCGACCGCTGGCATCTGCGGCGTTGGTCGCACAGCCACTCAGCCACAATACACGACCCTGGCACTCCTGGCATCCCTCGACAACCCTTCTCTTTGCTCCGCTCGCAATATTTCAGCCGCTGCCCTACACCATCATCGCTATGGCTGCCACATATCGAAATGCTAATACTGCTGAAACTATCGTGTGTGCAGCTGCCTGGAGAGCGTTGTTTGACCGGTTCGAACAGCGCCGGGGCCCTGACGTTTTCACTGTAGAATGATTATTGATTCAGCCTTGTTTGCATGGCAGCTTCCCTTCGAGCTTGTCATTGGTTCAGGCAGCAGTAAAGCTTTCTACCAGCCAAGCTGAAATCCAGCTGTCCAGCGATCACCGTTGTCCGCGTAGGTCCAAGAGGAGGTCGCTTATGCACGACTTCGCTGTCACCTATGCTGACTGTGCACCATAAAGCAGCCTCGCTGCCATCCTTGCCAGCCGGTCACAAGGTCTGTTGTTGCATGAACCATCTTTCACCTCTCTCGCTCGTACTTGTTGCTTCTTTTGTTTCCGTGACTGCACTTTTGCCTCTCCCCAACCATGGACTTCTTACGACTTCATCAATTTGGCCCAGGCGCTCTGACGTCCAACGCCACCACGACTAGTCTCCCTTCCTCCTTTCTAGAAACTTTTGTTCCTGGCTATGGCATCATGTCACAGATCATTCTGCGCCTATTCGGCATCGATATAGGACTGGTCGCATCTGGCTGCGTCATCCTCTTCGGTCTCTCACATGCTACTCTCTTCTGCGCTTCGAGGTTCTCCTCCTACTTCGATCGTTATTTCACATCAGCCGTCACTATTGACGGGGATGACCCGCTTTACCGGGATGTTGTCAAGTGGGCCACAGAACAACCAATGACGCGAACCAGTAGAGATCTAAGAGCAGAGACGAAGCCGCGAGGCGCGCAGTACGACCCCGAGGATGACTCTGAGTCGGATGACGACAAGTCAACTAAACTGAGCATTTTCAATTATGGGAAATTGGCCAACAATGTACCTCCACGCTACGAACCCAACTATGGAAGTGACAAGTTTGTGCATGGCGGCCGTACCTACTATTTGTCAAGAGAAAGAAAGGACAAAAAGGCTCCCTGGTGGGGAGACGCATGGGACGAAGCCATGATTGTCCGGTGTACTGGTCGAAGCACGCAGCCCATCAAGAGCTTTCTTCTCCATGTCAAGCAATGGAACCTGAAGAACGAGGATCAAACCACAAATATACACAGGCCCTCACCGAAAGGCGAAAACAATGGGGATACCAGATGGAAACGACAGTCGAACCGAGCATCCCGACCGATGCGCACCGTTTCACTTGAGAAGGAACAGAAGAGGATCATCGTGAACGACGTCAACGAATACCTTCAACCCAATACCAGACGCTGGTATAACGCACGAGGAATTCCGTATCGTCGAGGTTACCTCTTTCATGGTCCACCGGGGACAGGCAAGACATCACTCTCGTTCGCGCTCGCTGGCATTTTCGGTCTGGACATATACTGCATCTCGCTCAGCGAAGTCGGTCTCACCGAAGCAGATCTTAACAAGCTGTTCACGGAGCTCCCGCGCCGGGGCATCGTGCTCCTGGAAGACATCGACTCCGCAGGCCTACGCCGCGACAACGAGCCGGCACCCGAGTTGGCACCCGAGCCTGCCTCACCCACCATCTCTGAGACCAAAGCTCCAACACGAAGTGATCCTCCAGGGCCGCGCAAGAGCCTGATCAGTCTCGCTGGTCTGCTCAATGTCATCGACGGCGTAGCCTCGCACGAAGGCCGCGTGCTCATCATGACAACCAATCACCCCGAGAACCTCGATGAAGCTCTCACGCGGCCAGGACGAGTGGATATTCGTATTCCCTTTACGCTGGCAACACGGACCCAAATCGAAGATATATTCATACGCATGTACGGCACAGACATGCGCAAGTCGCTATCCCGAAGCCAGACCAGCAATGCAAATCAGAAGCGTTCGCAAAACCCGATGCGCAGGGGCACGCAGCGCAGGAAAACGAGGAGCATAGCTGAAGATGTCGAGGATGAGGATGACATTAAGGACTTGCTGTATGAGAAGCCGGTCTCGCAGATCCCTGACAAGGCTGCGCTGCGGCAGATGGCTGTGGATTTTGCCGAGATAATACCTGAGAGCATATTTTCGCCAGCTGCTATACAAGGCTACCTTCTTACCCGGAAGCGAGAGCCTCAGCGAGCTTTGGACGAGGCGTGTGCGTGGCGGGATGAGCAGCTCAGGGCTATGGATGAGAAGGAGCGATAGATTATGTACGTATAGCCCACGAATGAAACCGAGAATGCTACCACGCCTGCCAGCCTGACGCCTGTCTATTGCATGAAGGCGGTCTCTTGGCAATGAAAGAGGGCTGGTGGGTGTGCAAGTGTTGGCAAGGGTAAGCGAGGATAAGCACCGAGAACGAGTGCTGATCACCCGGCGAGCCTCATGGTCCACAACAATCGCATCGCCAGCCCATTGTTTCCTCTCACCACCTAGACAAAAAAAGTCGGACACTTCTGATGAGGTCAGCGGCCAAAAGTGTCCGATATTTTTTGTCCAGGTGGTGCTCTCCTTGTCTTGCTTACCTGATCCGAGGAAGATCACAATTCCTCTGACTCCGAAAATGCCGTCACACCCTGATTTTCCCTCATGAACCCCTCCAGTCTCTCCAAACTCTCCTCTGACCAATACTCCTCTCGAGGCCCATAGCCTTCATACACCCTCTCATCCTCCAGCCCTATCCACCCATGTCTCTCCCCACCAGCAAAAATATGCGCATCAGGTCTTAACCCCCCATTCGCCCAGTACCGTCCCTCTGCATCACGCACTCCATCAACAGTGCCAACCCGCACGATCTTCAACGCACCGCCAAACGCATAGTGACTCCAGAGAACCGTGTAGCATGACGGACAGCGCACCATAGTCTGTCCCTTTTCGCTAGTTGCCGTGGGGATTGGCACGCGTAAGAGTTGCTCTTCGGCGGCAGAGCCATGGTGTCCGGTTGATAGCTTTGCGTGGACAAGGAAGGGCTCGTAGATGGCGTTTAGGGCGAAGGAGGATCCGGTTTCGCGTTGGCAGTAGGTGCAATGGCAGGCGTGGATGATGAGGGGAGGGGAGGGGAGAGTGTAGGTTACGTGGGAGCAAGAGCAGCGGCCGGTTAAAGGGTAGATGGTTGGCTTTTGCAGATTTTGGTGGTTAGGGGTTTGTTTGGGGGACTCGGATTCGCTGTGAGGATCTGTGGGGGACGGCTGTGGTGCGGGCTGGGACATGGCCTTGGATTGGGGCCGGATTACGATCTCGGCGGGTTATGGTCTTGTATTGGGGCCGAATTATGGTTTTGTATGGCGCTGGGACTATGAGTTTCTGGTCCATGCCTCTGGACATATATCGTGCCGTCGCTCTGCTTTGTATGAGAACTCAACTCATCACGCTTTTGCGGAGGCCAATTGCGCGATCTCTTTGGCGTTATTCATAGCCTGTGAGACTTTGCGTGAAATCTGATAGCTGTCGAGGTACCCGTTGTTTCCCTTGTCTTACATTGTGGTATCACCATGGAGTATTGCTGCTGCAGGATGGTCACCGTAAGGTAATCGAGCAGGATTGTAGGGTCCTTTCAGGCGAGGATACACTTGAGCCGACAACGCTAAAGTTCGGCTGACGATTGCGCCGATCCGAAGGTCTCTTGGCACACACTTTCAGTTATTTAATAGTCTAACGTGCTTTCAAATATATAGGAATAAGATAATAAAATAGACTTAAGAAGACTCTAACCCTTAACTAACCCTAACTAACCCTAACTAACCCTAACTAACCCTAATCTTAAGTATATTAGACCCTACCTACCTAGTAAGGTCTAGAGGCTAAGCTGATAATATAGTACTATTATAGCCTTAACTCCCTTATAAGAGAGAGTTATTATACCGTTTAGGCTACTTATCTTAGTAGGTTAGAGCTAGAGCTTAATAAACTAACTCTAATCTTAAGAAAAAAGTTAGAAATATATTCTAATATATTCTTAACGTTTTAGAAAATAAAAATTCATTTAACTTTTAAATAGTTAGGTGGGTCTGCCAAGTCAAGGTTGAGCTCCTAGCGTTGTTCGGCTCAACCGCGCCCTCTTTTCAGGCCACCTGCACTAACTCGCTCAGCCGAACGACTACAGTAACAATTTCAGCCCATCTGCAGCTGCCAGACGATTGAAACCGTGCATCCACATCTGCGTGTATTCCCAATATAGCAACCTTGCATATTATCATAGAAAGGCTGAACTTGGCTTACACCTGCCGATTGAGAGAAAGTGGGACCGACTCCCCAGCGCCAATCAGATTGATGCGCCAACCTCACACCTCACCGGTACCTTGCGCCTCAGCCGCCTCCGCGCTCGAGCATCAACCCCTCATCACGCACATTTGCACGGCATCACTTCTCATCCTCCAAGCACGCAGAAGCTTGATTCAGAAAGATCTGTACAGCCACGCACACCATCACACATGGCAGCCTTAACGCCGTCTTCCGCGCTCCAGGAGCATCCGAGATTCCGTAGCCAGCTGAGCTGGTGTCTTGGCCCTCCACAAGTGCATCCTGCAACGTGCATGTGGCACACCATGTCATGCCGTGATTTGCTGGTCGCCGTCTCTAAGTCTCATGGAGACAAAGGCGGCGGCTCTTTTAACCCTCAAGCCTAGCACTTCCAAGATTGGCATGCGTGGCCGACGTATCGAGAGGGCTGCGGTAAGGCTTTCAGGCAACGGTGCGGGAAGATGTTAAGTGTGGTGCGCCCTGCGCCTGGATGCTGATGCTGTCTTCCGTTTTTCAGTCAGATTGTCTTTTCGTGTGCGCTGTCGATCAGTTTGCGTGGGTAAAGAGCTGGGGATCTTGGCCAAGATCGACTTGGACGGGGGCCTGAATACAACAGAGTAAGACACGGCTGTCCGCATCTGCTCGGGTGAACGATCAACAACCGCATACCACCGTCCAAATCAGTATGAGGTCTTGGCACCTCTTCTCGGCGGCTCTTGCGATCGCTGTTCCGGTCCAGGCACAATCGCAATCGTTCGCGATCACAAGCTCACGTCGATTCTCGTCGATAAGAGATGTGCAGCCAACGGCAACGGAAACAGCATCCGGTCCTATACAGACAGGTCAAGCGTGTGCAGATGTTGCAGATCTTGTAACTTCTTCGAGGGCAGACATTATAAGCGTCAATGCTGAGGTTGGTGTTTACAACATCAAAATTCAAAGCGCCGAGCCGTGAAAGCTGACCATGTCATAGCTCGCATATTCGTGTCTCAAGTCTGTGCCAATAAGTGCATATGAGGCAAATTTCACGGTCAACTCGATCAAGCAGATGGTAGAGTTCCAGTCGACTCTGACGTACCTCAAAGATCCGCCCAAAGGCTGGCCTAATGACCCCGTGGATCTCCTTGCTGGACTAGATAGTATTGCATCCAAAGTCAACGACGGCACATACACAAACGAGTACGACTTCGAGAACGATATTGCAGAACTCTTAGTCAAAGCACATGACGGACACCTCGCTTTCAATGGTATGGCATATAGTGGTGCTTTCAGGTGGCGGAGAAACCTCAATATCGCATTGATATCTGCGTCAAGAGATGGGAGCGCTATTCCTGAGGTCTGGTCTATTGGAGACTTTGGCGCTTCCCAACCTGGTTATGAACCATCCCCAATCACTCAAATCGACGGTCAGGACGTGCAGCAGTTTCTCGAGGCAGAGGCGTTGAAGAACGCCTACCACGACCCCGACACGAGGTACAATGCCCTGTTCTTCATGTCCAGCGCTGAGGCCTATGGATTGTTCACAAGCCCGTGGTTCTACCCTGGCCCTACAACGAGTGTCACCTATCAGAATGGAACCACCAGAGAATACATTAACGCTGCTGTGATCCTGCAGCCAAATACCTGGTCTAGCATCGCCAGCCCAGATGACTTTTACTCGGTATATATTACACCCCGAAGCCCCGACTCCTCTGGAACGAAGGCGAAGAAGCGAGATCCGAACGCCATTCCGTTACACCTTGATAACCCTCGTGACCACGAGATAACAGGCTATAACAAGATCCAGCAAGGCTCCGCTCCATCAACCTACCCCAGGCCCTCACTAGCCCACTCCGCCAAACGTGTGCCTCTCGCAGGCTATTTCGTGAATACCGGCGCCGGGGAGGTCGGTGTTTTCGTCGTAGGCACGTTCAATACAGACGATGTCGCTGGTGCACAGGAATTCCAGCAGGTGACTGAGGAGTTCATTTCCACCGCTCAGTCCCGCGGCGTCAGCCGCATCATCATCGACGTCCGGCAAAATGGCGGCGGAAAGCTCATCTCTGGCTACGACATGTACAAGCAATTCTTCCCGGACCAAGAGCCGCAGACGCAGTCGCGCTGGCGCGGCCACGCAGCGAGCGAGATATTCGGCGAGAACATCTCCAACTCCTTGACAACTCTGAACGTAAACGTCTCTGTAAGCCCTTTCAACAAAGCATCTTTCGTCGGCGCCGACGGCAACGATTTTGGCTCTTGGTCCGATATGTACCCCCCCGTACAGCACCACAACGACCGCTTCACAAGCCTGCTGCGCTACAACCTCTCCGACCCCCTGACAACCAGCAACGAGGAACTGGCCACTGGAATCACGGTGACTGGCTACGGCGACCGCGCAGACTTCACCACCCCGCCGTTTCGCGCCGAGGACATCGTCGTCCTCTCCGACGGCATCTGCGCTTCCACGTGTGCAATCTTCCTCGAACTCATGGTCCAGCAATCCAACGTGCGCACCGTCGCCGTTGGCGGCCGCCCACGACCCGGCCCCATGGTACCCGTCGGCGGCACAAAGGGCACGCTCGTCTTACCCGCCGAGTTTCTGCAGGGCATAGCTCAGTACGTCGTCGCGTCATTTGCGGACACCAGGGCGCGGGTGCTGGCCTGGGCGCAAGTTGTGCCGAACCCCTTCGCCATCGCGTATTCCGACGCAAGTGTCAATTTTCAGGATAACATCCGCAAGGGTAAGGAGGGTGCGGGCGTGCCGACGCAGTTCCTCAACGACACGGCAAGTTGCCGGATCTGGTACGAGCCGGGTATGTACCTCAACGTTACGAGTTTGTGGGCGAAGACCGCGGAGGTCGCGTGGGGGAACAACGGGGCGCTAGACGAAAGGGCGTGTGTAAGTGGGAGTGTGACGAGCAGGGAGCAACAGACGGGTGGCGGTGATGCGAACCCGAGCGGGACCGAGGACGGCGCGGCAGGCTCGAGGGAGAGTGAAGATGCCGCTGCTGGGCTGAGGCCTAGTGGCGAGGGGTGGACCGCGGTTATCGTCTGCGGTGCTGTTGTTTTGAGTTCGATGAGTGTTGGTATGGGCATCATCTGGTGATGATGGGTCTTCTTGCATTACTGGCGTCCTAGCGCATCTTGAATATTGACACGTACAAGCGAACTCCACTACCCTGTCGTAGCTGAGATAGCTGTATATCAGACTTTGCAGTCTCAACTCAGGAAGAAACTCGTACGTTTCCACGCAAGATTATCACTCAAACCAACACTCGCCCGCTTACTCAGTAGCCCCTTGCCCTGATATCATTCAATCTTGGCGAGTGGACTCTAAAATGCACTCCCTACTACCCTACAGTGATCTCGACACGGACTGAGGTGTGCTTAGCCCATGGTATTCAGGCTGACATCCTCCCCAATCGAGATTCACTGTCCATCGCAGAGCACCTCAGAAACAGCGTATGCAAATCTGCGAGCCCATCAGCACATCGTCCCCACACTCCAGATTTGCATGATACTGACACTCCCTACCCTCATTCTCACATATATCCCCTTCGAACCAGACTCCCGAGATCCATCTAAACTGACAGAGTGTCCATCGTATCTCTAGTCATCTAGTCAATTCCTGTTCAGAACGACTGAACTCGGGTCTTTTGACTCAAGGAGTACCCTTCGCAATCAACATCCAGCTCAGCCCTGGCTACTGAGACCCCGAAACTGAACATTGCGGGCTAGGGCGGCGCCATATTCCCCCAACAAGAGATGATGTAGCTAAGTCAAGCGAAGACTGCGGGGTTTTTCAATTTTCTATGAGGGGATGACCACGTTTAGGCAGGGAGAGATGCGCCACTTTATAGAGAGAATTCGTTCAGATGAGAAAACTCGTGAGTTTTTACATGCCAATAAGAAACATAAAATTGTCTGGGAAAACAAAGTGAATTACTTGAAACCAAGTGACTCGCCGCAGATACATCTGTACACATTAGTTCAGAAGAGCGGAACTCCCATCCCTCCACAGCGGCGTTTCATAGCACCGAGCTCGCCCCAATCACCGCAGCTTATTCTCAAGTTGTTCTGGGTCCACGCAACCAGCTCGTAATACACCCAACCTTGATCGACCGACAGACAATGTCCAGCTAACTTGATATCCCACAGCATAGCGACCAGTAGACATCGACCCCGATATCTTCTATAAAAGCAGTAGTGAAGTCTTAACCACCATACCGGAAGCAGACCCAGTGCGAATCCTGCCTCGAAGAGTGGCTTCTGGACCCAGCTCGGCTCGCTGCGACAGCACTATACGACTGTCATGAAAACAAGAACGACACAGGCAACGATGAACATAGCTGGAGAGGGATTTCGGCACACTGGGCGGGCGCGACTAAAGAGTGATTAGAAAGCCGAGGACAGATTTCTCCGCGGGTGACTTACTTACCGTATAAAGTCTGTCGATATGTGCACACCGCAACTCACAGACTTCATCGTAGCTCGGGAGGGGAAACCATATCTCTTGCTGGGCAAGAAATATTGATTGGGATGACGATACATGCTTACCCCAAGCCGAGCACAGCGCCCACCGCAAGCCATCGATTCTCTCGAAATTCGCTCACGCTTGGAGAGTCTTATGCAGATCTTCTGCAGCCTGTCGCTGTATCTCGCACATTGCACAGCTTCACAGGCGAGTTCTCCGTTGCCGTGTTCACATGACATGCCAACGTCGTAGACTTCGAGCACACAGTACTTTCTGGCTCCACAGTCCTTCCCCCGACCAACTGCAGCTAGCACGAGACGCTTCCAGTGGCACAATTCCTCGCCATGGAGTACGTCAGGGATAGTGGTGATGTGGTAAACATTTGTCTCTGGCCTGGCATATACATCTCCCCAAACAATCCCAACGCCTCCACAGCGGGCTACCTCTAAACCGTGACAAAGACACACAAATCCAAGGACAGATTCCCGCGACCACGCTCTTACTACCTACAAGTATCTTCCTTCTATCCTCTATTTTGGATTAGCCTCAGAGACCTGAGTTGCGCGTGCTCGCTCCTCCTGATACACCTTGTGGCTGTGGCATCCATCTACGGTCTGGTTTCGAACGACCCTGCAACTGAGAGCCCTGACATTCCTATGCTGCCCGTCACAAACGACGGTACCTATCTACAACAGCAGGTCCAGATCCAGGTCCAAGACGGACAACAAGTCTGTGTTTTGAGCGTGCCAAATCCCACAAACTTCACTTATACACAGCCAATGCAAGTTCCGTATCACAACTTCCGAGCATGACAATAGAGAAGGCGGGAGCTGATAATGTTCTTGTATCGCCCACACCACCACAGAGCACAAACGGCAAGACCAAACCAGAGCGATGCATACATAACCCCGGAATTGCTGCTCAAAAGACGTACTAGAATGAAGAAGCAATCAGCAAGCCTTGCAAACAGAGGACACGGAGGAAACAGAAAAGAATCGAATAACCCGTCTCGCTATCCGCTCAGGATTTTAGCAATGGCAACGCACAAGGATCTACCGCTATCGCGTAAAAAAGACGTCTCTGCAAAAGAAACGAGACACTACAGTACCGCACCGCGCAAAGTACGTATGTACCCCAGCGCCGTGCTTCAACGAACAAATCTCTCAGTGGACAAAGAAAGAAAAAGAAAAAAAAAATAAAAATTAGCAGCTTCGCCTGTGGTATACCTCGCTCCAGCGTCACCCAACCCCAGCCTCCACGCACCTCTGAGTGATGTATCCCCAAACACACAAACTACCTCTTCTCATCCCCATTAACGCCATCAAACCCGTTATTCCGCTCCGCCCTTCCCTCCCCGTCATGCCTCTGCTCGACCGGCCCCGCCCTCCCAATCCGCGCCAACCACGTCTCGGCACTCCTCACCGTGCCATCCACAACCGTCGTAATCTGGCCCATCATATCCAGCCCCTCCATCGCAAACGCAAGCATACGGTTCGCGCCGCGCACCGCCTCGCCTCCCTCCCCCCTTTCTCCCCTTTCACCCCTCTCCACACTAGCATCAGCACCAGCATTAGCTGCGCCCGCCTCCTCATCCGGCTGTGCGCGTCGCCCAGCTTGCTGCCAGCGCTGCGGGACGCTGAGCAACTGCGTGCGCACGACCTGGGAGGCGTTCTGCGGGAGGGCGCCGCCGGTGTAGCGGCTCACGGAGTGGACGACGCGCTGGAGGGTGGTCCAGATGTCCGAGGTGAGGGTTTTGATGTTTTGGGCGATGGCGCGGACGCGGGGGTCTTTCTCTTCTTCTTCTGAGGAGGGGGAGGAGGAAGACTGGTGGAGGGCGGTTTCGTACTCGGCGAGGAGGAGGCGCAGGGCGTGCATGACGGCGTCGATGTGGCGGGTTGCGCTGCGGAGGAGGTGGAGACATTGTTTGAGGGAGCGGAGGGAGGTGGTGGAGAGGGCGGCGCCGAGGCCCGAGGTGGTCATTATGAGTTGGGTTGACCAGGGGACGCGGCGGTCCTGGACGGCGGAGGGCTGGGGGTCCTTTGCAGCGGTGGAGTCGGTCGCGGGGGCGTTTTCTTCGTAGGTGGGGGAGCGGTGGTCGTCGTAGGCGGGGAGGGATTCGGCGTAGGATGACTGCGAGTTGCCGCGGGCGCGGGACTCGGTGCGGGAGTCGACGTCCATGGCGTCGGCGCTGGGGCTGGCGGCGCGCTGTCGCTTGCGAGGCAAGTCGGCGTCGCCCTGCTCGAGGTCCGAGGGGCGTCGATGCTGTTCGCCCAGGTAGCGGCGCAGGTTCTGCTCCATGCCGGTCCGCCTGCCGACCGACGAGACGGTGTTGACGACCGGGGAGCCGACGTTGCGCTCGACGAGCTCGGCGCCGTACTTGACGAAGCGCGGGGAGTAGTCCTTGGTGAGGTTATACGCCGCCAGCGAGCCGCTGATGGTGCCGCCGAGCCACGGGTGGTTGGACGTCAGCAGCGAGAGCATGGGCTGGGGCTCGGCGGCGGGCTCGCGGGCGGCCATGGTGAAGGAGCGTGCCGTCGGCGACCGCACAAAGTCTGCCTGCTGTCAGTCGCATTGCCGCAGAGGCATCTCGCGCGCACGCACCTGGATTGCCCAGCCCGCTCAGCGCCTCTGCAGCCAGACGCACATCCGGGTCGTCCATGCTGACGCTCGCCGCGTCCTGGGCGCTCAGCACGCTCGCCGTGTCCATGGGGCTGCCCATGTCTGCAGGAAGCCCGTCCGGCACCTTGGGGAACGTCGCGCTGTGCAGCGCCGGCAGCTCGACAGACGCGCGCGCCGCATGCCTCGCCGGCGGACTCGCATCGCGCAGGTCGAGCGTCCTGACGCCGGGCAGGCGGCCGCTGCTCTGGCGGTCCGGCGCATGCGTGGGCACGCTGGGCAGCTGGAAGCTCTCGGGCTCGTGCTGCATGTACGCCGGCGGGGGCAGACGCTGCTGCTCCTCCTGCATCGTCGTGGTAGCGCCGACGAGATGCCCCTCGTCCTGCGCCGCACACCGTCCAGGCAAGATTCGCAGTCGCTCGCGACAGTCTGCAGTGCCTCGACACAATCCCCAGTCCCCAGTCCCCTTGTGGCTGGCCGAGTCCGTGGTTGCCTTGCCTGTCCTCTGGTGTCGTCGCTCAAAACGGCCGTGCTCCGGCTCCGAGTCGGACGTCGAATTGGCGAAGCAGCGACGTCAGGAGTGCTCGACGTTGTCGTCGTCAAAAAAACCGTCGTCGTCACAAAAACCCAGCAATCTCACCGCCCGTCAGCGTCGCGCAATCTCTCTCGAGTCGAAGAAACCCTTGATACTCGGCGAGGGGGTCGTGGAAGCGACGAGTCAACGAGTCGAGGCGTCGCTGCAAATTGGCCTTGCATTTCACATGTCAGAATTCCGCATCACATGTCGTGCAGATCCGCCATTGGGAACTAGCCGTGACGCCGACGACGACGACGAGTCACGACGAGTAAACGACGGCCATGACGCCGCTAGCTATTTCTAAGCGAGACAACGGCTCTGCTCTCTGGACACCGGCTTGTCGTCTTGCGAGCAATTGCCGTGCAGTGCCCGCAGCTGGCCTCTCATGTGCCGACGCGTTGAACACCGGCACTACTGGCACATCAGCCTGCAGCGCGCTAGGGGACCCATGTGCGCTCCCCGCAAATCTGCCGTTTTATACTAAGCACGTGATACCCATCGTAGCTTCCAATGTTTTCATAGCCGGCTGCTCTCACACACCACCTTTGCTTTGTAGATTGAAACGAGATCCATGCTGATACACCACACTGTCTCTTATACAGATGATAGTGCGAGGTTGATCGCGTAGAAAATGCTAGGTGTGGGATTAGACGACAATTTACCACTACTGTGTATAGCATAGCCCCACTCAGCTCGGTACCGCATTGGCCAATCACTTCGCGTGCATTCCCCATCCCATCCGCTTACTTCACGCCATCGCGAACACACCACCATACAAACAACGATAAAAGTTAAAGTGGATATAACACCATGAAAATTCCCCATCCCACGACACCTGCCACGCCATCGCCAACGCTCGAACAGCCGCATACGCACGGACCGTGAATCACTCAAAGGTGCATCGACAGCTTTTATCCCACGACACAATTACACCTGACTGAACCTCGTCACCCTCCCCAGCAAATCCAACCCCACGTCCCCACACGCCCCTTCAAAAACCTCAATCCCCGGTATTGTCAACAACTCATCACGTGTCCGCGGTCGCTTGAGAGATAGTAATTCCAACGTCTGCCCCGAAACGAGCGTGTCAGCAGTGCTGTCCAGCTTCCGAGCGACTAGTCTGCTGAGCGCGCTGAGTTTGCTATGGAGGAGCTTTGAGCGGGGCGTGAGGGGCGTGGAGGCAGCGGTAGGGTGTGCAGGTGCGCTGGTTTGTTCCTGGATGCTGATGGATAGGCTGGCTGCTCTTTTGCGCTTTTGGCCGCATGTCCGGCGCTTAGAAGACGGGCTGAAGTCTAACGATGGTAGGCTGGAGTCCGAGTCTAGGGCCGCGTTCGAGTCCTCTGCGAGCTTCGTTGTGGATAATGCGAATGACAGGCCGGTATGCAGGGGAGGTGTTCGCAGTGGTGGGTCGAATGCGGGCGAAGAGTCTGGTGTCGATGGCTTGATCTGTAGCGTGCTGGCGCGATCTGCTTTATTTACTGCGTCAGATGAAGTCGCTGATGCTGCGAGAACGGACTCCGGCACGTCCATGTTGTTCTTGGTCATAAACGCAGTGATGACCGCGACTAGCTCCTTGCCGTGCGTCTTCTGGGTCACTTTGCCCAGACCCTTGATACCCAGCAAGGCTTCGACATTAACGGGACGCTGCTCAGCAAGTCGCGTGAGGATTGCGTCGCTGATCCGAGAGCTGTTTCCTGTGCGCCATTGCTGTAGCTCCTGGTAGAGAGCTAGTGACGCTGGGTCAAGATGAGAAACGGCTGTCTCCGTAGCTCGCGGGACCTTGGCTTTGACGTCCGTCAATGCACCCGTCGTTGCCTTCGTCTTGGTCGTGGACTTGGCTGTCTTCGAACTTTGGCCAGTCTTCTTGGACCTGGACAAATCCTCAATCGCGGTAGGTACGCCAAAGAAAAAGGCCGACGTCATAATGTGGCCTCCTTCTTCTGCAGGCTCCAGATACAGCGACCCAACTCCGGCAAGTTTGAACCCCAGATAATTCTCCGCGTGTATAGGCTTTGGCGGCACCGGGTCCATCTGGAGTCGTTTGTAGTTCAAACAGTGATACAGCATGATGCCAGCATAAGCATCTCCTGCAGCGTACTTGATTTGTTCCTGACTCAACGACCTGCTCCAATTCGACCTTCTAACATCTCCCTTGTACAGTGCAAGTCCAAGATGTTGCTCAACTTGATGCGCGAGGCTCGTCATCTTGGTCGACACGAGCTCGGGTTTCCGTCCACCGAACGTGACAAGACGGTGCAGATGACTGAGCTCGACTGCGCCCTTGGGCCGCATCTTGAAGTACCTTCGTAGCCGCGCAAAGTCCGCACTAAGTATCCCCACGCCGATTTTCCCAATCTCCGGGTTTTCGATCAGCTTGCGCAGGGACGGGCCTATGATATCGTCGGTCGTCTTTCCGGCGTGCAGGCCAATGTGGAAAAGCGCAATCTTCTCTTCTGTCGCGACCTGTATCAGGCCAATCTTGTTCTGGAGCCTGTCAGACTTCCAGTCGTTCCACGGCCATTCCATGTCGAAGCCGACTACTTCCTCGCCCAGGAACTGCTTGGCCAGGATTTCCGATTCAGCTTTCGTTTTGCTGTACTGCACTTTGACCTGCTCGCCGTTCGGTCCACGGTACAGCTGATGGCTCCACCATTTCTTCCGGGGTCTTTCTTTCGTTGAAGTGACTCCAAATGCTGCGAGCCCCTGCTGCGATTGGTGCTCTGACCCCGGCGGGATCCGAAAGCGCAGTGGCCAGCGCGCCGTCTCGGTCTTGCTTTTGCTTGCTGCGTTCTTGAGAGCAGCGGTTTTGGTTTCAGTGCCTGTCATTCCAACCGGGTACCGACAAGACATGGAAACTCAGAAACGTAAGAGTAATGGCTGGTGATTACCATACTGCTGTTGGCGACATGCTCGACCCTGTCGATGCGGCTAGTGTGAAAGTCGCCACCACGCTAAGGCGCGAAAGCACGTGTGCGCTCACTTCTTATGATCCTCACATTTACAACACGAACACCATGTCTGCCAAGCTTATACATACTTAGCTGCATGTTCAGACATATGTTCAAAGCTCCCAAGTCTATTGTCTTGTCCGCCTGCGTCCTCTGCATCATTGTACAACATCACAAAGACCGTTCACATCACGTAACGTCACTGAGCGAAAGCCATCACAACAAAAAACATAACGAGCCCAAGAAAAGCAAACTGAACCAAGAAGAGTATCCTAATTCGCGCTAGCTACCAGAATACGACCGCAAGATCCAACGACAGCCCTACACGCTTGCCGGGTGACAGCTTTCTTGATGTTTTTGCCTGCCCTGAAGCCGAGGCAGCCACAACCCGCTGTCTCCCTTCTGCTTGCACAAGTTGCCATGATACATAATACGCTTGTGAATTCCCAGGATTAATCTGGCAGAGATGCTGTGGATGACGAGGTATCACAGAATCGAGCAATATGACGTTTCAGTGAGGGCAGTTCCGCGTAATCGAAGAATAGCTCACAGCAGAAGGGAGGACACAATGTACAAGTTAAAGGATACGGTCGGGTCGTGGAAAAAGCTGTGTCTTGGTATAAGGTCCGTCCCTACGTGCCGGACCTTACTTCTAAACTTTCCAGTTGCAAACTTCATAATGTTTGTCCGTGCAATACAAGTCAATGCGGCTGGCCCCGTCGACTGTTAGCCAAGTCGTCTATTGGCGTCATGTGATAAGGAACACTACGGTCTCTTCGCCCCTGTAGCCCTGAAAACGGATGCCTGTCTAGTGTCCAGCCGGATTCTTTGCTCATACGATAGCGCGCATCGCAGCAACATTTCCCACTTGCAATTGTCCATTGGCTGTAGCAACCGCGCGTTATTTTACTCACCACAAGTTACAGACTTTCTCGCACGCCGGAGGGAGAACAGTCGGCATTCACACCATCCAAATTATACCATCAGTTGCTTGATTTCTCGCTCCAAGTACGCTCCAGACATATTATCACAACATAAATGGAACCTCAGTCCTCGCAAGCATAGCACCAGAAGTGTCTGCAAGCGTCGCAGCGCGCTGGATGCTCGGACGCCTCGTTGCCCGAGCCACAGCCGCAACATTCCCAATGCGTCTTCTCCAGTAGCTCTGGGCGGCGAATAGTGTGTTCGACTATGTGGCGGTTGGGCGTCTTTGCGCGCGTGAGTTTGGATGACCGAGGCACTGTATAACTAGTGAAGCAGATCGATTTTGTCAAGGGGGTATCTTGGTATGCGTAGGACGTTGATGGAATGCAGAGTTGCTGTTTATATGTTGACACGAATGGAAACTTTCCATGCATGAATATGTAATAGACACGGCACAGGTGACGTTCATGTACAGTGTGTGAGCCATGTTGAAGTGCGAGACAGGCACTGTTAGTGGAGATTCTTACCTCACACTGACAGGTGAACATTGCGAAGCGACGTGCCCAACAATGTCCACCACAGTCATCCCTACAAGGCTCACGGCCCATGTCCTCATATCTATCGCTCTTCGCTAGCCCGGTCTCTGCATATGCGTGCATTGTGCTGGGGTATCCTCCGCTGTTTATTTTATACTCAGCACATCGTCCTCCAATTTCAGCGATCCAACCTGTCTGGCGCCATCAACATCGACTGCATCCAGCCCTACGAGTCCAACAATTGCTTCATCGTCGATCATGTCTCTCATTTCCGGCTTTGTCCCTGGCTGCTGTCCCCATGTGCTGCCGCCAATCTGAGCTCAGCAATCTTCTCATCGTCGTACTTGGTGAACACGCGCTGATTCTTCTTCTCCGGCTTTGCATGCTCCTCCGACTTGAACTGGTACCCTCTGACTCTTGGGCCTTGGCCTGTCTTCTCTGGCAGTGCAGACTCGTAATAACGCTCGAAGGTAGCCACATCTGCTTCGAACGAATCTCCCTCGATGGATGCGCGCATACCCGCGAAGAACGATGAAAGAATGGCGTAATTGTGGATCTGTATAAGTGCCCATCCAAGCATTTCCTTTGCCGCAAGTAGGTGCTGAATGTAGGCGCGGTGGTGCTTGGTGCATGTGTAGCACCCGCAGCCTTCGCTGAGAGGAGTGACGGAAGTAGCATGTGTGTCTGACCACATGTCAAGCCCGAGATCTTGGCGCGAGCTGGTGTTTGTGTCCTTGGGCGGCGCAGGAAAAGCGAAGTTCAGCGCGATGCCGGCGTCCGTAGCGTCTCCGAGGAATGGTACGATGAAGATGTCCATGCCCAGGCCGACTTGACGGAGAATCTCTTGCGGGCTAGCAGGTGCATGGAAGGAGAGACGGGGTAGGTGGTGAAGCTCCTCAGATAAGTCGTCAAGGAGATAAGCGTCGTAAATAGCCACGCCAGAGATCTTGTCCGCCATATCGTCGACCAAATGCTCCAAATACCAGCTCTGTAGATCGCGGTCTATCGGCAGAATAGGCGCGAAAATGCCCCAGCTCGGTTCGTCCTTGTCTAATGTGTCCTTCTTTGCAATGATGTCGCGCGTCCAAACCTCAGTCCTGTCACTCATCTTATCCTTCCTTTTTATCCCTATTGCCTCTTGACCGAATGGGATGTCAGCCAGACCGACCACAATGTCTGGCTGTAGCTTCCGTGCCGCGGCAGCATAATATTCTGAGCTCAGCGCCTTGAAACCAACGGATGTCAGAACACCCAGCTCCTTATTTGTGCTATGTATTGGGGACGGTATTGGTGGGTTACGGCGGGGGCCAAGGACGAGGAGGGTGTCTTCTGGGAGGGCAATGAACTTTCGTAGGGGCTCAGGAACCTCATACTGAAAGACGGGCGGTGTCCTCTGAGGTATCTTCTCGATGACTGTGAATGTCAGCGAGAGGCTACATCATTCGGGTGGTGCGTATTTACAATCCTCGAGCGCGACATAGACGCCATTGAGCTTCAAATTCTTCGAGAAGTTGTCCTGCGATATGTGTGGGATTGCGCCACGCGAAGTGTTGCCAATGAATCCGGGTGTTGCTATAGTGTTGCGTTTGGGAAGGGAAAGACGGCCGAGGCGCGGTGCGAGTGTGCCCGTTGCCTTGACAATTGCAAACTCGAGCATCTCTGGTGGTAAATGGTCTAGCTTTGGCATTGGAATCTCATCTGGCGCTGACCCAGGCAGGAGTGAAGACAGCAGCTCCATGGCACGTTATGGCTTCCTCTGAGCCTGGCTCAGCTGTCGCGTGGAACTTTTTGGTGTCGCGGGGTGAATTGAAAGACGCGCTAAAATCTGGGTCCACCGCATTGCAAAGCGCGCGTTATCTCATCGCAACTGCGTTTGCACCTCTACAAAACTTCAGCTGTTCCTTTATCTTCGAAACAATCGGGGCTGGACCCTCACCTGCTCGATTAGGGAATAGCACAAGGGAATCGACGCCAACTCGAAGTCAGGCTCAGTCAGCATTGTGAGAGCAGTCTATGCGCTTCTGCCTTGCTCATGACTCGTGGAGTAGCTGAGAGTAGAGTCTGTACATACCCATGAGGTTTCCCCCTCGTAACTTTTCTCATTCACCAGAACAAATCAGGAGTGGCCTATCATGCCTCCGCGATGGCTGCAACACCCTATCACAGTCTTCTTAATCCCTCTCATGACGTTGTTAATGGTACCGAATCTCTACAAATTCTTACCCTATATTGCCGACCCATCATATGATGAGACAAAGCTGCAAAGAATAGCCGGCCTCATGGACGATATATACACGACTCTAGTCAATGCCACGTTCATACCACATAATGCCATCACTCGCGGACCACACGTCGTCAACCAAACCGCATTGCTGTGCATACCGAGCGCCTCGGTATTGCGTCTCATGGAGATTCTGCCATATGTGGATCTCTCATTGGTTGACGAGCCCGATTGGATCCATGGTGGCCACTTCATGGACTACAGAAACACGAACCACCTCGCAGAACTGTGCGATCCTTGTCGTGGTCAGAGCATTGGTTGGACCGACTATATGTTACCAACTGATATCGCCTTGACCAACTGGGGAACTGGAGGTTGGAACAATGACCGCAGCTGGGTGATGATCTATGACACCGCACGAGATGCAATTCGAATCTTTGACGCAGAGATGTGGGTAACGCGCTGGGGCGCCGAGCGCGAATTTGGCAAAGAGATGGATTCTTGGTGGTTCGAGGACGACGGTGGGCTATGGTGGGACAGAGACCATGGCGCCTCGCACATTTTGCGCGCTATTGCTAACAATTATAAGAGCTTGGAATGGACACCATGGGTGACATCGAACCGTGAGAATGGCTTTGGCGTTTCCACTGCGACCATCAAGGACCTTCTGATACGCAACGGTTGGCTGGAGACCTTCGACCGTGATCAGTTCAACGCCGACTTCATCCGTGGTAAACATAAGCCCTCGGGGAAAGGTTACGCAGAAGCAGCGCTCAGAGAAATCGACAGCATCACGGGATTCAACCGATCGATCGTACGAGACGGCTGGACAGATTGGGATACGGACGTGGGTGAATGGTGGTATGCGCAAGACCGACTGAAGCGCTACCGTCAGCAGCTCTCAAAAGCCACTGAGCTTGAAGAACAACAGGTTCAGGAATGGCACATTCAGCACATGACTTGGCATCTCGAGGACCTCCAACACCGCCTTGACACTGCCCGCGCAGAGGTTGCAAGGCTTTGCCCTGATGATGTTTGTGTGAAAGAGGAAGACCTGATCTTGTGGGAGTTCGTGGCTTTGCAACGCACTTACGAGGAAGCAAAGTACACCAATATAAGTCAGGTATGCGAGCAAAAGCTGTACTACACCCCATCAGACGATCCAGACTGGCTTGAAAAATGCCTTCTTGCCAAGCAGTCGGCGTTCTCGTGGCTTGATTTGGCATACCGTCAATCCGAAGGCGAAGCGCTGGCATACTGTGAGAAGACTGGAAGCCAGCTACTTACATTCAAGACTGTGTTCGACCGAACACGAGACAAGTTTGCAGAAATGGAGAAGATGATTGTCGACGACGACGCTGGTCTTGAACGGCTGGAAACAGCCTACAAAGACAGGCTTGAACATCTGAAGGAAAAGGCACGCACTTTGTATGGGGCTGAAGCGTCTGCATTGATTAATCGGCGATGGTACATCAAAGATGATACCGAAACACTCAAAGACGAGATGGCAAACCTCCAGCGAGGCGAAGGGCGAGAAAGAGGAAGGAAGTGGCTATTTGATTATCTGAGAGACGATGAGGAATGAGCAACACTGTGTCCTGATCGTGCGCAATGATATCGGTGCAGAAAGCTGCTTCAAGCGTCTTAGGCGTCCGACTCTGTTGTCATGAGCTCAGCAATAGACAACGTCCAATTGTTGGCTGATCCCAAAATCGGTTACCAAGGACCATGTCGGTGCAAGTGGTGTTCATACCACTCATCATGGACTCTCCACAGCAGAAACCTGCCTCCTCAGCAGCCGTTGCTAGTAGCGACCTGCTATTGAAGCTAATGGTGTAACAATCTACATGGTCGCTTGAACTGATGGTATCACAGCAGATTGAAGCATACGACGAACGCTCAGCCTAGAGATTAGGCGCGGGGTGATCGGGAAGCTTCTTCTACACTCGACACGAGAAGTGGGTCTCGGCAGGAGGAAACACACTCTGAAAGACGGAAGAGAGCCCTTGACGGGTGTGGCGTGCCAGATAGTGAAGAGAAGTACCAAGAAGACGAGAGCATCTCACTATGGGATAATACGCGTTCAAATGTCGTCTGACCTATTGGCACAGCGGCACTACATTTCAACAGCGCAATCCCGATGCAGCTATGATCAGTCCTTGGTCACATCTACCGATTATTACCAGCCATTGCATTGCAGTCTTGTGTTGACAGATTTCCATAGTAATCTACAAGAAGTAAGATTTCAAGTCGTCGCAGGACGGTAGAAGGCTCGCCAGAGTTGCGGGTCTGTCACAATATAGCTAATTGTTGTCCGTCCAACATCCTGTCTGACCCGGGGTGGCTTCTGATTCGTAGTCGAACGCTGATGAAAGCCCAGAATCTGTTCAGATTAAGCCCAGCGTCCGTCAAAATCCCCTCTCGAAGTCAGATTCGCCAATCCTTCAAACGGCCCAAGACTAGGCGGCACATCCTCCGGCCTGGTGCCCCATGCGCTCTCACTCGGCCCCAGCGTTAGTTCCAATACACCTCCGTTCAGGAAGAAGCTATGCGTAATCCAATTCTTTGTGTACGGCACCCCATCCAGCGTTATGCTCTGGATGTAGATGCTCTTGTATAATGGATCAAAGTTCAGGTTCCGGATCGTCGCCGTATTCCCCGTCTGCCCATTCCTAATACTGACTTCCTCAAAGAACGGCGGCGTGATGAAGTACACATCCTGCCCGGCATTCGGGTACAGCCCCATCATGACCAGTGCCTCAAAGCTGCCCATCGCACCGGAGTCATCGTTGCCCGGGATGCCAGACACAGTGTCGTTGAACTGGCTGGGTATATACTGGTGAGCGCGCTCCGCGCTCTTTGCCGGTCGCCCGGCATAGTGGTATAGATACAGATTCAGAAAGGCTTGCTCGTCGCCGACGTACAGGATGCCTGATTCGTGCAGCCAGTCAAGACGTGCGAGGAATGTCTCTGTTCCGCCGAGGGTACTGATTAATGACGACATGTCGCCAGGGACGTAGAACGTGTACAGCCACACCGGCCCTTCGTATGTCTCGCCGCCTGCGGGATTGAGGTAGCAGCCGGTGAAGTTTAGGAGAGGGGAGCAATAGATAGGGTCCTGAAAGCCGAAGGTGCCGTTCAGATAGCGCGGTTGAAGAAAGCCGGTGAAACTTGTGTCTACGCCGTTAACAGCGCTACGTTGCGTGGGGTTAAACATGTTGCGCCAGTTGCCGCTGCGCTGGAGATACTTCGCTGCGTCATCGAGATGGCCGAGAGCACGTGCTAGTGTGCTGATGGCGAAGTCGTTGTAAGCGTATTCGACAGTGCGGGAGATGGACCGCGTCTCGAGGCCTGTCCCATCTGTATCTAGGTTTTCGGTGGGAATGTATCCAAGTGCTTTCCAAGCTGCCAGCCCTCCGCGACCCTCAAGATTCCAATCTGGAGGTTCGACTTCGGCATCCTTGACGACGGCTTCGTAGGCGAGGTTCCAGTCTATACCCGCCGTAATGTTCTTGAGGTATGCGTCCGCAAGAACGATGTCAGCATTTGATCCACCCTGCGTGGATCCTTTGCACAAACTCATTCGGCAGTCGGGAAGGTAGCCGGTGTGTCTGTATATACTCAACAGACTACGCACCATCTGGGTCTGGCTGTGTGGATCAAGAATTGTTATCAGTGGATGAATGCTCCGGAAAGAGTCCCAAATACAATAGTAAGAATCATAGTATGGTTCGCCGTCATTCCAGTAAGGGTTCTCATTCGTGTAGTCCTGCGGCGATATCAAGGAGCGGTATACGCCGCTCCAGAATGCGCGAAGCAGAACCTCGTCAACGCCTCCGTCCTTGAGTGTAATTACAGAGAACTTGTCGTTCCAAGCAGCTGCGGCTGAAGCGGCAATGCCATCGAAGTCGCTGTTCGGGATCTCACGCTCAGCGTTGGCACAGGCTTGCGCCTCGCTGATAAAGCTCATGCCGACACGAGCGAGGATTTGGTTAGCGGATCGCGGCTGCTCAAACTGTACCCACCCGCCGGCAGGGGTATCACTGGGTGTCGATCGACTATCCCCAGGTCTGATCTTTAGGCTGGTGGCTTGCTGGGAGGCGCGGGAGTTCGACCATATACCTGCGTCTTTGACTGATGCACCGTCGAAATCCAGACAAAAGTAGGATTGATACGTTCCGCTACCAAACGATGGCGCAAATTGTCCACCTCCTGTGATTCGCCCGTTGTCAGGGTACACGGTGATATTAGCCTGGCTCCTTGTCTGGGGCAAGTCGGCAAGTTCCACCAAGATATGCGGGTTCAGTGTAGTGTTTGCTGTGGTTGGAGTGTCCGGAAATGTGAATCTGTAAAGAGCAGTATGATTCGTGACTGTCATCTCTGTCCTGATGTTGGCGGTCATGCTCACGTCAAAATATCCAGGTCGCCCGTTTGCACTCCCTTGTTGGCGCGGTGTCGCTCGCTGCCACAATGTATACTTGCACGCGTTGATATCGCCATTGGGACATCCTGATTGTGGAAAGATGGGAAAATTACCAAGGGATGCTGAGCCACCAGTACCACTATCGTGCATGTGGGAGAAACCGTAGATCGGGGTGTCGTCTGACGAAAAGCCTCCTTGGTTTTCTCCGCCGGAAGTATCTGCTCCAGCTTTGGCCATCCCTGGTCTACGTCAGCGGTTGAGGGGCAGAAGAAGAGTATATTGCATACCAAATGGAAGTGTCGCGCCGGGAAAGACATGTCCTAGATGGAGTCAATGACTAAGTTCGAATGAAACTATCTTTCGATCTCTGACCTCCGTTGGTCGTTCCGATGAGAGGATTTACATATTCGTATGGCCATTTGCCTCTGGCATCAGGTTGACTTTGAGCGTGGATTAATCCTACGAATGTCACACCTGCAGACATAATGGCGACATGTGCGGATGACTTCATTATCAGAACGTTGGATCAATAACGATAGAGAATGGTGTCTGATGCGTAACTTGGAAAGTCTCCACGTGTATATATGGGCACTCATTCCTGCCCTCTTGGCGTGACACGATGTAACTTCCGCCGGCATGCTCATGATCACACATTCGAATTTCGAGAACCGTACCCATACAGGAAGTCGCGCAGCATTTACCAGCATGGTGTTGAGGATATGATGTAACCATACTGCGGAGTGGCGCGGGGTACATTGTTAGTGGCCGATCTGTGAGACGCGGGGACACTTTTACTTGAGAAGGTGTGCATCTCATGACTTGAAAGCTCGGATCAATTGGGTGATTTGTTGCGTTGCAATGCGTTGCTTTCCAGTTTGCTTCGAGTAAATCCGGAGCGACCGGGTGAATCGTACATTTAGACAGGCATTTAGTAAGGCTCGTAGCGCTTCTTGTCCTTCTTGTCCTTTTTCTCCTTTCGCTTCTCCTTTCGGTCCTTCTTTTCCTTCTTCTTTGAATCCGCGCTTTCGTCGATATCCATCGTCTCATCAGCGGGTGCATCAGTCTTCCAAGCGCGGACCTGGCCGTCTTCGCCGACTGTGTATGTTGTTTGTGTCTGGTGAACTATTAGTATGACCACGGGAGAGATCTTCGAGCAAAAACTCACATGTACATCTGTGAACAGATCTCGCACAACCTCTTCGCCATGCGCACCTGTCAGTCTGACGCCCTTCGCGAGGTCGTAAGAATACTGCAGCACATCTGCACCCTTGTATATAGGTACGAGATCAAAATGACTCTCACTATCTTTGTTAGCACATATATATCAGAATCAGTATTGAAGATGCTCACCTATGCTTCCCTGTAGCAATGACTGGTTGGGTGCCAACCCAATGCATCTTTGCGAGGTATTCGCAGCCTAGAGGCCCCCTTACGTCGCCAAAGGTCTTTGGCGCTGGCTCTTCCTCTTCCTCTTTCTGGCTCTGTAATGCATAGAATCCCATCGTTTCGTCAGTACCAAGGGCAAATATGTCGGTGCTGGGGTACATGAAGCCTGCGTGTGCGATGGCAGACCGATGGTTGACGACTTGATACAGGGCATCATCCTCATCGGCCTGTGATGTGTCGAAAATGTTCACGAGGCCGTCTGTACTAGATGAGAGGAGTAATGTGGGTAGTGTTGGGTGTAGTTGCAGAGATGTGACTGTGTCTGTGTGAGATTCCAGAAACGAGCGGAGAGGCGCTGATGGGTTGCGCTGGTCCCTACTCAATGTTAAGGGCTGGTCGCTTGGTTCATGTACGATAAGCATACCAGACGTAGACAGGTGACTCATGAGGACCATCGTCGGGGTTTTCAATGCCGCAAGCCACAAAGTTGTTCTGCGCATTGCAGACGAGCGCCGAAATGAGCTTGCTAGCTGATAACCCGTCAGCTCTCACCAGAAAGACCTGTTACTCTATTTGGACGTACGACTCTGAATCTCCATGATCTTTTGTCTGCTTCGCTTGTCCCAATACCTGATCAAGCCGTCGCGGCCCGCAGTCGCTACGACGTTGCTCGATGCATCATTCGCTCTCTCCAGACAGGTAATGCTGTTATTGGCGGTCTTGACAACCTCTATCGCCTTGAGATCCGGACTCGCAAAACGCAGAGAATCATCCGAACCAATGATGGCAAGCTGATCTGTCTTGGAGTAAGTGAGCGGGTCCTGCCGCGCAGCTGTGGAGATGATCCTGTAGATGTACGAGTTGGCCGGGATCCCAACGTCAGAGCTGAAGAGCTGTATCGCCATATTGCTCTTCGTACGATCGAGAGTCGAACGAGATGGCTGGATTAGTCAGAAGACGGCGAATGGCGAGACGTGGCCTGGGGCTGGAAGAGTTTACTAGTTGACGAAGGTGAAGGGAAAACTTTTGCATGCGGAACAGAGCGCGACCCTCGTGTTTCTATGTCATGGCGAGTCTGTCATCTAAATTGCATATCTCTGCGATTACAACAAAAGCATGTTCGCGATCTAGTCTGTGTATATGGACAGCTGACATGCCATCTGATAACGCGTATTCACCAATGAACAGGAGAGCATCAAAACAGTCTTCACGATCATGAACCGTTGCCTATCAAGTCGCATAATAGCATCTTGATCGTGCATAAACAATTAAATCCTCTGAGTCAAGTCTGACATGTTTACATAGTATGTTGCCTTGATATGAAGCTCGTTAAGATATTATTCAATCAGTACGAGTGATTAACGACGGGCGTCTCTCTCCGAACAATCCAATCCCAGCCCCCTACCATAACGGCAGGGAACAAATGGGAAGTCACTCCAACGCCTTCAGCGCTTGCGCTCGGCGTTGGCGATAACGAGGTTCGTGAAGAAACAGAGAACAGCCGCGTGCGAAGATTTTACGGGAGGTGCGCGCGTTCGCGTCCGTGCAGCGTTGAGTAAGCGGAAAGCGCTGATTGGACACGGGTATGACCTCGGGAGTCGGAGCAAGGATGAACGACGACATCGATGCGTGGAACAGGACCAGCACATCCACGTTCGAATCCGCGACGACGACGACGACGAGGCAAACAGTAACAATGGCTTCTCAGCGTGTCTTCCAGCTAGGCCTGCGCCGTGCAGCTGCCCCCGCCTTCAAGGTCCAGCCCGCTGGCCGCACCGTCACAAAGAGGTACGTCGAAGCAAGCCACCGACCTCTCACGAATACACTGGGATCGGCTGTCTCCTCGCCTTGAGCAGACGTACAGGCGCGGCGACGAACTGCTGCAGTCATCTTCAGCGACAATTCTACAGCCCTTGTCGCCAGCACTGCGAGACTTAGCGGATAACATATCCGTCCCCTCCAAACGTGTACTGACGACGATTAGGCTCGCAGCAACACAATCCGCATCCCAGGAAACCGCCGCCGAGATCATTGCGAAGCAGCGACTCCAACGTCCCGTCTCGCCCCACCTGTCCATCTACCGCCCGCAAATCACCTGGTACGCATCGTCGCTGAACCGCATCACTGGCATTACTCTCAGCGGCTCGCTCTACCTGTTTGGCCTTGCGTACCTCGCTGCGCCGTACACGGGATGGCACCTTGAGACCGCGAGCATGGTCGCGACAGTCGCGGCGTGGCCCACGGCGGCGAAGATTGCGCTCAAGAGCTTCTTTGCTTTCCCCATGTTCTTCCACAGCTTCAATGGCGTCAGGCATTTGCTGTGGGATGTCGGTATTGGCTTCACGAACCAGCAGGTCATCCGCACAGGGTGGACGGCTATTGGAATCACGGTCGCTACATCTCTCTACTACGTCTTCTTTCAGTAGAGCCTGAAAGGAGCTATAATGGTGTGAGACGAGGACTGGTGAAACACAGAAAGAATGGTGCATGTAGTTGAGGAGCATGGAGTGGCATTGAAGCTGGAACAAGATGGGAGCGATGAGCGAGGGCTAGATGATCTGGAGGGATGGAAGCGTATCTTGTACATTCTACATGTTTTCCAATACGATTCATTCAATTCATGGGTATCTATTGCAACTGTGTGCTAGCTCCGTTGCTCGCCGGACATTGAGAGGGTTCTGAAGGCCAATGGTTGCTCAGCACTGTTTTGAAGTCTTGATCAGCCCGTCCTGCTCCACTTGGTCTCATCGCCGTTGACTCTATTGGGCTCGTCATCCCTCGGCCTGACCGTCCCCGCGCCAGGCCCAAGCTCCTCCCCAATGACCATCCCACTGAAGTTCCCCTCCTCGTCAACATACTGATCCATGTTCTCCGCCGTAATCCATCCGCTCGCGCCTGGCGCTGTTTCATCCTCGAAGTCAACATCCCCCTCGTCGTCCGCATCCGGATCCGGGTGCAGGTCCGCACATGTGTTCATAGCGCTGAAGATGGTACTGATACACGCGCCGTCTGGAGCCGATGTGTAATTGGGCGGCAGAACAGTGAGCTCGAGGGTCTGAATGTCTTCTTCAGCGTTGACAGACTCGGCGTCGTTGAGCGAGAGGCTCATGTAGAGTGCTTCGATTTGCGATTTCCACTTCATTGTTGCGTGGAGCGCGATGGTAGGGTAGGTAATGGCGGCGCCGGTAGGTGTCGGGGCGGTCTGAAAGAAAACCAGAGACCTAGAGCTGTCAGTGCTGTATCTGTAGACCTTGTGTCCGTAAAGAGCTTACTCAGAAGTCACCCAGATGTCCACATCCTTAATCAGGGTGTCGTCGCCGTCTGTGGTAGTGGTGAACTTGGCGAACACAGGGTCTTCTTGTAGCTGCAGTACTGGTGCTGAAAGTGTTATGCCTGAGTAGTTCGCGTATGTGACTGGCTTTGCGCCGAAGAAAGTCGTTGGTGTCTGTTCCTGGTGCTCTTGCAGTGGGGTGAAGTCGGTGGCCTGGGGGGCGGTATCGAGGTGTCGAATTGACATTTTGGGAATTAGAATGAGTCAAGTTGAGTTACGCGACAGCGAATCTGCACTTTTGGGGTCCTAAGAGTGCTCAATGTTGTGGCTGTGCGGGGTTCACGTTGGTGTAGCTGCCTTCGAAAAAGTGACCGAGCGTCATAGCTCCCTCCCTCGATCAACAGGTGGGGCTCAACCACATGCATTCTACACATTGCACTCGATTCAGACGCGTCTGATCATCTTGCTCTCTTTACAATGCCTTGAAAGAACCTAGGTTGTGCGAAAGCCACAAATATGTCCTTCCCCACCAGACCAATCGCGAAACTCACCGGCCACAATGGCATCGTCCACGCAGTCGCCTACTCATCCGGCTCACAGTCCTATATCCTGACTGGATCCTCCGACCGTACGATCCGTCTTTACAATCCACAGAAGGCTCCCACGACCTCTGTCGCGCCAATCGCATCGAACGTTTACCCGCCCGGCCTCGTCAACAAGTACAGTGCGCACGGTTATGAGGTACTGTCTATCGACGTCAACACGGACAATGACAAGTTTGTCTCCACCGGCGGCGACAAGACAGTCTTCGTCTGGGACGTGCAGACCGCTCAGACAGTGAGACGCTTCACCGGCCACTCAGGGCGCGTCAACCGTGGAGTCTTCGGTGGTGAAGGAGACAGCATAATCGCGAGTGGCAGCTTTGACGGGACAGTTAAAATATGGGACCTGAAGTCGAACGCATACAAGCCCATCATGACCCTCGATGATGCCAAAGACAGCATCACAGACGTAGCCATCCACGATGCAGAGATCCTGGCTTCTAGTGTTGACGGCCGAATTAGAAGCTATGATCTTAGAACCGGCATGTGTCAGGCTGACGTGATTGGAGCGCCTTGCACGAGCTTGAATGTCTCGAAAAAGGGTACAGAGTTGCTGGTGAGCTCATTAGACTCAACCATCAGGCTCATGGATCGGGCGAACGGGGAGCAATTGAAGGCGTACAAGGACGACGCGTTCATCAACAAGGACCTCAAAGTCAGGAGCACACTGGGTCTGAACGACAGCGTCGTGCTAAGCGGCAGCGACGATGGCATGGTATTTGCCTGGGACGTTATGGGTGACGAGTGCATGCACCGTTTCAAGCATTCTGAAATGCGCGAGATCCAAGGCAAGAAGCCAGCGCCGCAATCAACCAGCAAGAAAGAGGTCGTGTCAGCTGTGGCATTCTGTAAGACAAGAAGGGAGTGGGTCAGTGGAGGTGGCGATGGGAATGTCATTGTCTGGGGCGCATGAGCTGCCAATACTTCGGTAATTCCACACGATGCACCTGAAGCTGCTTCTCTTGACTGAAGGATGCCAGATCAGAAAATAAAGCTGGCTTGTTGCGAACACCACTTTCCACTCGAACCCATCTGCAACACACAGCCTCTCGGCGTCGACACCTAGTGTTGCGTTTCTGGATACGTACTCGATTACGCTCGCCCTCACTTCGCGCCTGACGCCCTTTGGTAAATCGGTAATGGCTCGTGGATAATGCCTGTCTCAAGCGCTTGGTCTTTCTCATGGTAAGATCGCCCTTCGGGTCGCGGCATCGTTGACAATGATCCGGTTCGGAATCCTTTCTTGACACCACGCTTCCTTCTTCTGTCCCAAATGAAGACTGCTATCGAAATTATTCCCAGGGCGCCAATGAATACACCGACGATGATCGCTGCGTGCGTACTGCTACTGGCTGGTTTATGTCGAGGATGTCCAGATTGGAAGGGCTCGGTTGGCTGCATTGTGGGTACGCTTGCGAGTAATAACGAAGTCGTGTGCGCAAAGGTTGAATGCGAAGCAGGCTCCATATTTGCAAAGAGTTCAGCATGAAAGATTTCCTGCGGTGATGAGGGATGTATGATGAGTTCCGAGGGAGTACGAAGGGATCGCTCGCAATGCAAGGATTGCGGTCCGGCTCGATCGATGCAAATACGAGTACCAGTCAGTGAATGCGACCCCAGGGCAGCATATCATATAGGTCAAGGTTCTATAATACCGGGCACACATTCAGAGCCGCAACCAGCAGTTGGCACGAGACTCCCGCCTATCGGTGTGTTACTGTAGCACTTGCGTAAATGCACACCTGCAAGCCGCCCTCCTTCTGGTAGTCGTTAAGCAGGCGTCAAACTGTAGGTCTGAACTTGGCAATCTGACGAGCATTGAACGGTAGGTCAGCGTCGCTTGGTCCGAGCCAGAGAATGACCTGCACGTATAATAATTAAGTGCTGGCAAACATCAGCACAAGCCCTACACCAGAGCTCGGTTCTAAGCCTTGCTGCATGTCCCTGAAATCAGCGATAGCGAGTGCGTTGAAGTTGCGTTTCAGCGTGCGCCGCGCTCGACGAGCAAAACCGTGACGTCAATCCGCATAGAAAGATGGAGCAAATCCCCGCCTTGAGACAATCGAATCTCAAGAGGTTCTGTCATCTCCCAGAATACCTAGGTATTGAAATGTCTCTTGTCGTTCCCGCAATCCAGAGCGCGGCACCGGAATCACCTTTATACTAAAGATTCTTCCATCTATGCATCTCCGCCTCGTCACTTGCTTCGACTGCGACCGTGTGTCCAGTCCAGCGTAGGCCCACGTATTTTCTCCAAGCACCATCGGCAGTATCGCGGCATGCCACCGGGTCGACTCCCACAACGCCGCGGCTTCAGGACGACCTCGAGGTGCCCTGCTTGCTGGTGTCATTTACATATGGATACATACAAATAGACTGTCATCTCCGCTTCGCATGGACGTTGCAGCCGTACGGGTGCCTGTACCTGACCGTGCAATCGAGGACGGCGACACTGCAGATGATTGGGTCTCCTCGAGCTTGTGGCACTCCACGCCACTTTCAAGAGGCGGACAGTTCAAAATTAACACCAAGATGAAGCTTTGTCCACAACGATTCGGAGATGATACAGTGAACTAAAAACAGTGCATCGTTCGTTACCTCTGGTGCCATACCGATTCAGCTCTAGACAATGGAAGCACTAAGCCTTACATATACGATTTCACTACGCTCAGTAGATGGAGATCCTCAGACTGCTTTCGACTAACGACAGGGAACCAGGCGTTTCTGCTTCACAGGTGGTTGCGACATCGTGTATGCCAATACTTAGTAACAGCTTCCCACGTAGTATACGCAAGGATGTACCGTGTCACAAGTAAGTAACACACCAGGTCAAGACAACATTTACTGATAAGCAGATGTCACGCGAATTACCTGCTCGACACTCACGCTCACTCTCGAATCTGGGGTTGAAACATCGATCTCGGACCAACTTTACAAAGCCATCGTCATGTACGAGCAATCCGACCGCTCTTTCAAGAGCCATCAGTCGAAAACGCTACCTTTACGTACATCACCGCCGTGCGCACCGTCTGGCCATAGAGCGTCCGTCGCCATACCCCAATCAGAGCATCAAGACGATTACCGCTGTACGATTACGAAACAAAGTCCCGAGATCACGGTGGTCAATATCTCAATTTATCTGCAGAAGCATATTGGCGCTGATCGTATCCCTTGTTGGCAAGTGCGACGCAAACTCATTGCACTCGAGCAGCCCATCTGTGCACATTTTTGCACGTCTGATCCTGCATTCTTCAGTGCAGCACGTCGGCGAACCAATACGCCGTGCATTTCTTTCGGCTCACGGGAATACCTGCCGTTCTTTGGCAGATGGACTGATAAGAGTCGAGTATGGAGCTGTCGAGAAGAGGGTTGCAACACGTCAGCTTGGATCACAGAAGATCGTGAAACTGCAAATCTTAGGCTCCATGCCAAAATTCAATGGATCGGACATTTAGACGATGATGATGCGAAGCTCCTGCAGGCCGTCAAAGCGAGAGCCGAAGAAGGTGGAGGGTTGAAATATGAGTGAAGAACAAATGTGCGTATCACCCACACAGGGCTTCAACCTCTCTCGTTCTTCGTCATCGCTACCAGTTACCTCTGCACACAGCACTGGACATCATGAGTGTATCTTAACCAAACAACCCTTACGCCATTTACAGCAGCCTGTGCGAAGCTTATTGAAAGTATGATTGATTGAGAGTTAACTATCGAGGGGTGAACGGAAGTACCCAACCACTAGCGTCAATAAACACATTAATTACTAAGCCCATATGAGGAAGGAAACCACCATCAACAAAGCTAAGAACTCATGTCATCACGAAACGCGAGTAAGTGCAACTCCCAGGATGTGAGTCTACGGGCCCTACTTAGCTGAGGGTATGATTTCTGCCAATATCCGCGATGCTCGCCTTACGAGGTGAAAGAATTCACGGTTTGCATACAAAAGTCGCTGCCTGACCGAGTCTTCTTGGGAACAACTGTCCAGTTCAGCTTCTGGGGCATATGATTCAAAGCTGGCAGATCCCACTCCAGTCAGAGCAGAACTTTCAGGGTTACAATCTGCAACGCCTGCATTGCACCAGCTTGGCTTACCGAGATGGCTTACCAAGATGGCTTATCCAGGCAAGATCATATTGCATACTCAGAAAGAGTGAGACATTGATGTGCAAGTCGATTATGGTAATGCCGAGCAGTGGTCCGAAAGATCTTGGGCAGTGCTACAGCATGCAAGGCTGGATAGTGCGAGGCCGGGCGGGAATAGAGATGGTGTTTATCGGGGGATTAGTAAACTCAGAGGCACTGCCAAGCACTGGCACCGAGTTGTGGAAAAGGCAGGGGACAAGATCTATGACGGGTCTCTGAATCTCCTCATACGTTTGTGAAATGACCGCACTTTGCGAACGTTTTACAAGCGCAGCCAGTCCGCGAGGGGTATTCTTGAGTGGGCAACTAAGGCTTCCGTTGGTTCCGTCGACGTAGCGGCTATCAACAGTGGAGAATCTGGATTACACCTCCACCTTCGACTGACCTTGTTCACGACTTCTTGTATCTTCGCAACTTCGACCGTTCAAAGTATCGTGTTATTCTCTAAGTTAACATCGAGCTTGTAGTCGACGGCTCAAAGATCATCAAGATGCGCTCGCACAGGTATGAGCTCTTGGTAACGAGATTGATGGGTGCTTAGCTACAGCTTGTGGATCCGTCCAGAAGCTTCGAAGCTCAAATCTGCCATGTCTCATGAACACCGTGCAGATTCAGCGTCCTTGACAGGTTTCGCATCTGAGGCTATCAACGCTTCTTGCGAGGAGTGTTTCAGACGTGTGCGCGTTTCGGCCTCCATCACGAACCCCGACACCAACTCCAACAACGCATTGGCAAGTCGAGCCGCATGGCCTCGGCAACATCAAATCCACGGCCATCGCATTCTAGGTCACTGATTTGCACCACTGTTCGCAGCTTGAATCCATGCATAGCGAGAACTTGCATCTTCATGCGGCAAGCTAGGGAGCCCTCTGGGTCTGCTTTGATAGTTCATGACAAGATGACCTCTTTCTCTGCTCAACTCGACCCGCAAGTGAGATGCAATTAAAGCAGTATTGAGGCTCACACTGAGTCGGCTTGCACTGTACTGCTCCGCAGAGTGTCGCCGTCGCCAAGGAGTATGGCGGAGGCTTCACGCGATACCTGTTTCAGGACTCTCAAGCTAAGGCGTCATGGGATATGCACTCCAGGATGCGTGTGATGATGAGTGCCAGCTTCGACACAGGAAAGACTGGAGGCCGCGTACACCTACGTGACTCATTGTTCAGCCTAATAAACATTGATCTCTTCAGCATCTGGCCTGGCTATATATGATGTACCCTTTACACGGTTTCAGTCTTTCATTACCTCTCATTCAACACTATACCTCGCCAAAGCCGCCATGATTTTCGCTTCATCTATACTCATCGCCGCTTTGGCCAGCCTAGCACAGGCGCAAAGTGTCACACCCTCGGGTTTTTCTCCGTCAGCGAGCAGCAAGCTAGGCGTCTTTTTTAACACTACCATGGTTACGACACCAGGCGAGATGCTCTCAAAAGCTGGTATGTGCATCACTATCCGTATTCATGGGCTGCGGCTGACTATTCACAGAAACAGCCAGTCAGCCAAAGATCGCGGTATCAAGTTCAATGGCCAACTCGAGTGCAACCTACATGTTCGTCATGCTCGACCTCGATGTCCCACCAGCAGACGGAAGCACAAAGCGCCGTGTCTTACTTCACGCTATGAACACAGGGTTCAAGACAACGCAGCAAAAGGTCGGCGGGTCGGCCACGTTGCTCGCGTCATCTGAGAAAGGACCAGCAGCATACATACCACCTGGCCCACCTCCGACGGATACCATTCCTCATCGCTACGTTCAGCTTCTGTTTCAGCAGCCGGCAGACTTGAAAGTCCAAGCCTCCGACTTCAAAGAGACCTCGGCTCGGATAAACTTCGATATCAACGCCTTCATGACCAAGAATAATGTCGGTGCTCCAATGGCCGGTAACTTCTTCATGGTCGATGGAAGAGCCTCGGCGACTGCCAAAGGCACTGCGGCAGCTCGCGGGACCGGTGGGCTCCCCACAAGCACTGTTCAACCTTTCACTGGAGCTGCTGACAAGCTCGACTTCCCTCCTACTATCGCCGGTCTACTGGGTGTCGCTCTGCTCGCCTTTCAGATGTGAAGCGCATGGGATGATATACTAGTTTCTACTTTCGTTCAGTTTGATACCACAATTCATGTTTACATTTCTTGGGCTTCTAGGCTCTTACTTTGAAAGTCTCGATCTTTAACAACGTTATTGATAACATTTTCCCGTATTTTGCTCACGTTGTCCGCTACTTGAAAGAGAAATGTGTTGTCTTCTCCATAGTGCACGGACAAACTCGTATCATCCCCAGCCACTACGATCAGCGGTGTGCCGCGAATCATTCGTCCAGGAGTACAAACCCGCCATCTAGCGATCACGTTCTTTGAAAGATCATCAACTCGATCGTACAGTACTCTGGTGCCAACGGTAGCGTTCGGTAGACAGCAAATTTGCACAAACAGGGCTTCACACATCAAGTTCAGAGCTTGCCATAATAGAGATGGTCTGGTGGCCGACCCCACTGATGATCTCTTAGTACAGACTAGACTGGCAGCATCTCAGGTGACATTGAATATAACGGAGTCACTGCACGTGTATGCTAGCCACATCCACCGGCACCTGCGATGGACAGAGCAACATGCTAAATGTTCAGCGAGTTGTCCATGTAGACACTGACGATAAAATCCCGTGTCAGTGTTGAAGATCTGCCTCGAACAACCAACGAAACAATTGCTCGGGAAAAAGCTTTACTCGAGTTGAGTGAGTGAAGTCGAACTTGTCTTCGCGAGGAGCACTTGAACCTCGAATCTAACTTCAGAGTGACTGCGGACAAGATAGGCCGGATACGAGAGCACTTGACGCTTTGGCCATAATACGGATGTCTTCGGGCTGTCGGATGTGACCTTACAAGCTAGCGGTCGACCGAGTCCGAGCCAGTGACGACCCAAAAGAACATTGCCACTGCTCGCACGACTCACATGCTCCCCAATTCTACCACAGAGGACTAAAGTGCCGCAACAGCGCAGCGAATACGGCGGGAGTTTGTTCGCCCACAGGTGGAAGCCGCAAGCGACTTAGCGGACGCTACTCAGGGTGGCGAACGGGGTGGTGGAGGGTCAAATTTAGAAATGGTACGCGGACACTAGCGAGCTAGTGTGCACCGCTGGGCGCTAACCAGCCTCACGCTTTAGCAGGGTACAAGGGTTGTGCATGAATGAATGAGAATACGAGATGGCCCAGAGACGTTTCTCGAGGTTTCTGAATGGCCAGCACCTACATTGAACGGCTCTTATTGATTGTTCCGCGATCGACACCGGCCCTTGTATTCTCACCCATTCATGCCCAACCCTTGTACCGAAAACACGAGAACCGACGTCATGTGCGGTGATATTCTTGTCATGCGTACCGTAGTGATAGCATCCAAAGTGGTGAAGCCCAATGTTGTACGAGATATCAAATCTGCATATAAGGCTTGAGACACGTCCTTCCAATTCACATCCCATCCACGCACATCGACAGCAATCACTTGGTCCTAGGTCTACTACTATCTAATATCTAATCCAAAGACATCCCGAACCTCTCAGAATGTACACCAAGACTCTTGCCTTCGCACTTGCTTTGACCTCCGCGGTCACCGCCAGCCCTCTCCACAAGCGCCAGGACAACTCGCCTTGCCAGGTCACATACCGCGCTTGCATTGCTTCCGGAGTTCCTCAGGTTGCTTGTGCCTGCGATCTTGAGACCTGTGATGGAGAAGACAGCGCGCGCGTTCGCGAGTACTGCGCTTCAGCCACTGCAACCATCGTTCGCACAAGTACCAAGTCTACTCCGGCGACTACTTCGACGGAGAGCGGCACATCTTACTCTTCAGCTGCCACACCATCTCCAAGCAGCATTTCCGGCATCCCCGGAGGTTGCAACCCAGCACACCCTGGCTCGTGCCCTTCCTCATATTTCCAGACCACTGTAGTCACCCCTACGCCTACTTCCATCCCAGGTGGATGCAACCCAGCGCATCCCGGATCATGCCCTACCCCCACCGCACAGCCCTCTGTTGCGGTTCCTTCAACTGCTCCTGGCTCCGATCCCAAGAAGACCGACAAGACATGGGCGCTCAACAACCTGAGCCGCTACTGCGGTGAGGGCAACACCGGCTGCGACTACAACTTTGTCATCGAGGCCAACGGCAAGACTGAGCGATGCACCGTCATTCGCATGCCCGGCAAAGATGCCGCAACCGAGTCTTGGAGCAATCAGCCCTGCACATCTGGATCTCCCTACACCGTCTCCTGGGGCTACGTTGCCCAGCCTGCTCCCGCTTTCGCCGTTGTCACGATTGTGAATGGCAAGGAGCTGGCTTGGTTCGGTGTCTCTGATATCAACGGCCAGAAGGTCACTCTTTCCAACCCCTTCGGATCGGGACAGTACCCTAACACTACCGCTCCGGTCTACACTTACTAAGTGTCGACGTGAGCGGTAATACTGAATTCATGACGCCTGTACTGCGACGAGAAGAGTAACCGTTTCGCGATGAACCACCTGTACATCTGTATATATCTGCATGCAACCATAGCATAGACTTTAATGATCAATGACACACATCACACACACACACACACACACACACACACTATAGAAGATGTCTCTAATTTCATTGCATTGTGAAGGTTGTTCCTGATTTGGCTCACCAATGGAGGTGTTCTGTTGACAAGATAAGCCTCCACTGCAAGCGTCAAGCTCAGGCATACAGGCAAGGCTTCTTTGCTCACGTTATCAGGGCTTGTTAAGCAGCCGCAGACGAGTAAATTGGCATATGTTCTGTTGAGAAGCTGTGAAAGCTGAGAGAATTGGATCAGATCGAACAATATTGAGCAGGAGTTGATGAGATTCCTCTGTAGATTGGATCAGTCAGGGTATCTGATTATATACAGATTGAGACCGAAATATGGCCTAACTAATCGCGATCCCCTTTTTAGATTGCTGAAGGTTCGGTAACTCAATCTTGCTGACAGTCCGATCATGATCCTCCGCGACAGAAGCTTACTTATAAGGGAGGGCTAGCTCTGCTAATTATCTTCGCTCTTTCCTTTGCAGTAGGGTTGATAAGACTAAGCACCCTATTGTAGCTAAGACGCAAGTAATTAGTCGCGTTGTAGACGCGGGTACTCAGTACTGCATGCATTATATTATGCCACTACAGGCTGCTACAAACCCTGGAAGCTCACATATAAGGCAGCTCCTGCTGCAGTGGCTGTAGTTATGCTTGAATCGGACGATTTAGCCCTACAATCGCAAGCCCCCCTCTGCGAGCTTAGGCACGGCTTTGCTTTTGCGCAATACCCCAGTACCTCTGATACTTTTGTTCACGACTCAGGCGACTTTTACATAAATTGCAAATTTGACGGTCTATCAGTACACCAGCCCAGGGCTGACTCCAGACGTCGTTTCAACCTCAGTTTCGATGCCAACAATTCACTTGCTCACAGTTTGCTACAGCGACAAAAGATGACTAGATTTATCATTTTGACGAGCATGCGAAAGAGGAGTGGAGAGAGGAAGTGTCGGTGATTCAAAGGTCTCGGAGACCAAAGATCTGGCAAATTAAAACCGTTCACTGACCGTTGGAAATGGACAGGGGGCAATAATATACAGCGAACAGGCAGCAGCGACAAAGCAGACAAGCTCATTACTGTAAGTGCTTGGTGGCACAGTCCAGCACCCAAGACCATACTCGAGGATTTAACGGTGTCAGAAATCGCCTCGGACTCAAGATACTTTCTATCAGATATCAGGCTATTGTAGGGAACATACCGCACACAATGAAGAGGAGTAATCAGCTGCTACAGGATGAAGACGTAACCGGTTCAACTTCGAACCAAGCTGCACCTGAAACACTGAGCCAACGCTCACAACTTGCTCTTCCCAATACCCCAGATCTCAGCGCCGGGATTGTTCTCCTTCTTCCCTACACTTGCATTGGATGCAACACCCTGCTGTCCTTCCTCGACGTAGAGCGCCTGATTCTGCCTCATCGTCTCGACCGCTTCCCTCTCGATGCGCTTCAGCAGCTCCTCGTTCGTAGGGATATCATGGATTAACCCAATCACCTGACCCGCCGTCCACACGCCAAAATCTGGATCACCATTGAGGAAGACCTGGCGTCCGCGCTTTCCACTTACATACTCAGCGACCTCTTCGAACTTCCCCGTAGGACTTGTCTTCTCGATATCAACAGCCTGGAGCGCGACCTTATTCGCGAAGAGGCGCGACGTGTTCTTCCACCGGCGCAGCACGAGCGCGGTGTCAGTCTCCTGCGCGTCAACGATGGCTTTCTTGATGTTATCATGGATCGGCGCTTCAACTGTGCACATGAAACGCGTGCCCATGTTGATTCCGCATGCGCCAAGCGCCAGCGCGGCAGCCAGGCCCTGGCCGTCTGCAAACCCACCGGAGGCGATGAATGGCACACCGAGGCTCTGACGAGCCCGAGACAAAAGAATGAAGTTGGTGATGTCTGTCTCGCCAACGTGGCCGGCGCACTCGAAGCCGTCAATACTAAGGAAGTCTACGCCTAGCTTGACCGCGGATTGTGCGTGCCGGATTGTGGTGCATTTATGCAGAATCGTGGTTCCCGCGGCTTTCAGCTGCCTGATCACGGGCCCAGGACTGTTGCCGGCGGTCTCGACGATGTTCACCTTCTCTTCGATGATGACGCGTGCGTAGGCGGCGTAGTCGGGCGGTACCATGGCCGGGAGGAGCGTGAGATTGACGCCGAAAGGGTTCTTGGTCATGGTACGGCAGCGGCGGATTTCTTTGCGTAGGTCTTCGGGGGTAGGTTGGGTGAGGGCTGTGAGCTGCAGGATGTCAGCGTCTGGAGGGATGGAGCGAGTATACGTCTGGCTTACGATACCCAGGCCACCAGCGTTGGAGACAGCAGAGGCAAGCTCAGCATATCCAACCCATTGCATGCCACCTTGAACGACAGGTACTGGGTTGTCAGTATACCGCCGGAGCTTGGAGGGCTCGTTGAGGCTTACTTCTGATGCCGAGCGCACGGGTGAGCTCCGTATTGAAAGGCATGGCGCAAACTGTATCTCAGGTTTTGATCTTAGGTTCAGACGAGAGCAACTTTGCCTGTAAATATTACGAGGTTATCAGAAGAAGGTTGCAGGCTCCAACGGTTGGCAAGATGATGTTGCGGCTACAAGCTGGGGCTGTGGGGAAGCTGAGAGCCGAGGCACATGCGCGAGTCGTGTCGTAGCGAGGTACGTCCGTCCCTGGTCCTATCACATGCATCACGATTTGTTGTTGACGAGTCGACCAACCTGGCCAAGCTGTTTCATTCTTTGTAGCCGCTACATGCCTAGTCGTGCTCTATCTTCGTCGCGGAACAGCATGCGGTTCGGCGCTGAGCTGCCCTCCAAAATCGAAGGCATCAAGACTTGACCTCGACGAGGATTGAGTGGGCACCATGCGAGTTTTGACGATCCCCAGTTCTGTCTCATTAGCTTTGCTAATGATCTGTTCTTTCGAATCTGATGGCGCGTGCGCTCCAGTACTTTTGCGACTCGACGCTACAGGGCCCGCTGGAAGTCTTGCACTGCGTGTCGAAAATTCCCCTGTTGCCAGGGAAGATATTCCGATGTTAGTCATCGCCCGGTGCCAAGCATTAGAAAACATCCCGTCGAGCACCGGGAGCGACGCCGTTACAATCCCCAGTGCCAAGTCCAGACTGGTCCAAGCCAGGACTTCCACGTAGTCCCATGTCATATCTCGATGAACAAGCGGCCGCACCTGTCGAAGCAGTCCACCAAGCACGGTGATACCTCCAACGGCCCAGACCACAAAGAGCCTGATCTTTTTCGCTTGGTCCATTTGGATAGTCCACAAGATTACTATCGGGGCAGACAACAAGACCGCACCTTGCGCTACATGAATACCACTCAGTATTCGGCCCTGCGCAGTCGTGTCGAGACAGCGTGGAAGAGGTTCCGTCGCGCCACGAGCGTAAAGAGACCATTGGGCTTGGACTGGATAGCATGTGAAGACTAACCAAAATAGCGCAGCGAGCATGTATGCCCCAATCGTGACCAGGAAGATATCGCAGAACCACCTCCACCGTCTCGAGGCTCCGGTTGCTAGACGTCGAATGAACAGAGCAATGGAGATCTTGATCAAGCTGACAGCTTGGTAGAAGGTGATCTTACAAAACACTCCTATCAAGGTGCCGATCTCGTATTGGTCGTAGGTTACCTCCCACGTATGTAATCCCACGCCACCGAAGTAAAGTCCAATTGTTTGGGCGATGGGGTAGGTCAAGGCGAGTATCTGTCAGATCCATCTGTCAGCTCATTCAAACCACTCCTTCTTCTCAATTACGACTTACTGCTGCGATGAGTATAGCCCAGTCATCCCAGCCTGATCGCATCTGCTCTTTTCGCGCTCGAAGTACTAGCCGCACGGTAGTTGGTAGCACTATCGACAGCATGACAACCACAAGACCGGCTTGCACCCCAACCACACGACTTTCGTGTACGTAGTCTGGCGGCGCTCGAGCGGCAAGGAAGTAGCCCATCGCTGGATTAGCATCCTTCATGCCAACCATTCGGAGGAGGCCCTTGACAATGTAGTGGTCTCTCTGATTGTTCGGGGCCTGCCCAACGAAGGCCGAGAGCCCGTCTGTTGGGAGCAACTGAGGATTGTCTGGAATTGACATCATACCGGATCGACCCGCTGGTAGAGCTGGACTTTCTGCCATGCCGATGCGCTTGAAACCCGATCGAGGTCGTCAATTTCCAGGTAGTCTTGGCTCAGAGATGCGCAGTATAATGAAGAGCGCAATGATCGAGTCATGCTGGTCCGAGGGAGCATGTACACCTTCATAAAGAGTGGCAAGGCAAAATGTCGTAGATGAGACACGGCAAAGTACAGTCCTTCAGACGGGTGGCGACCCTTCGATGGCGTATAGAACCATGCTCTCGGGCTGGAGCAGCAAGATTCCTTACGGCAAAGGCATCTTATTGGGAAGTTTACAAGGTGTGCTGTTGCGAAGGATTCGTATTTACCCGCGACTTGAAGCGAATATCAACCTGTGGACTACTCTACGAAAGCATTGACAGACTCTGGTCAGACTAGGGCTTTGTAAACGTGGAATCAGTTTTTTTTTTCAGACTTATGGAAACATATCTAGCATCTTGACTTCGCGGGTCGACTTCTCACGAGCAACAACACTCCAGTGCGGCCCGGCAGTCGCGCCCCACCCGCCAAGCGAACTAGCGACCTTAAGTGCCATCCTTTTCCTCCTTCTCACTCCTTCAACGTTAGCCTCTCCGTCTTGGCTAATGTGACAGCATAAGACACACCAGCCGGCCATATGGTTCTTGCACCTCTCTTATGCTCCCGCTTTTTGAGCGCGAACAGAGTGTCACTATCCTCAAATCATCTGCGGTCAAGAAGCACCTACCTACGAAGAAAGTGAGGACTAACGCAGGCTCGTTTCCGGCTTTAATACCTATGCATCAAACCTCCCATTTCGGCACATGCCGTATAAGGACGGCGATATCGTATCCAGACGGGGACTTGATGCGGAAGGATCGTAGGAGCGCGTTACGTCCCATTACGCAGTAGGGTATGCAAGATGAGATTGGCTCGACAGGGGTGCATGCGTGACGGAGAACCTACAGAATGCCAGCTATATGAAGACCTCAATATCATCACCACTACTATCTCCCTACATCTGCGATGTTCGTTTCAACAGTTTGTATCGCGTTACTTGCGACTCTCACAGCTGGTCAACGAACCAACTGCACCGGCATCAACGCCATCAATCCGAAATGCCGTAGTGCTGAGGTGCCATACACTCGGGACTTTTTCTACGTCGGCGGCAGACCTCTGGAATCCGCAACTGGCGAGCTGGTTGCAGACAAACTCTATGTAGAGAAGATCGTCCCTGTCTCACGTGCTCGGAAGTCAACACCTTTGGTCTTCTTCCATGGCGGAGGATGTACCGCAACGTCGTGGCTCAACACACCGGACAACAGAAAGGGATTTGCTTCCTACTTCATCGAACAAGGTTATACGGTCTACCTTGTGGATTCAGCTTCCGTCGGCCGAAGTGCATCTGCGGATTTTGCCAACTTTCCCATGACAGCCGGTTCATCTTCGCTGTTAGTTGAACAAGGGTTTACAGGTGTGAAACACTACAACTCGTATCCCCAGTCTCAGCTTCACACACAATGGCAAGGCACTGGGAGGGCAGGTGATCCTGTCTTCGAGAACTTCAGGAAATCCATGGTCCCCTACACTACAAACAATACGGCGTTTGAACTTGCTTTGCGGAAGTCGGGATGTGAGCTGCTCGAGCTCATTGGACCATCATACCTCATTGCCCATTCCGCAGGCGGAGCAACTAGCATTCTTCTATCAAATGACTGCCCACAGCACGTCGCAGCAAGCATCAACCTCGAAGCAAGCACGACACCATTCACATGGTATACAGTCGGTACTGACAGCATTCCGTACAACCCCTATGGACTGTCAACCACCCCTTTGAGCTACGAACCGGCCATCTCCAGTCCTTCCGAGCTCGTCACTGAGATTATCGGCAATGCCACGACGGCGCGGAGGCAGTGCGTCAGACAAGTTGAGCCGGCACGCAAGCTGCCGAACATCGCTAGTGTGCCGTACGTTATGATCACTGCGGAGGCGAGTGTCCATATCACGTACGATCACTGTATCGTCGACTACCTCAAGCAGGTCGGCGCAGAACCTGAGTGGATCAAGTTGAGCGAGATTGGGATCAAGGGAAATGCGCATTTCATGCACCTCGAAAAGAACAACAAAGAGATTGCCGAGGTGGTGTTGAAGTGGATTGCGAAGAGAGAGCGGTAGCGGTCGAGAGTGTGGAGTGAACTCAATCTGCATGTCGGCGAGACTGGTGTACATGTATAGAGGTTTCAGCCAGAGTTAGCTCGTTATCTGCTCTAGAAACCTCCAGGAGTGCTCCATCTGGATGTCGAAAGCGAATCGAATGGTAACTTTGGCTCTAGAAGCCTTTTGCAGTAGTCTCGCTATCTGTAAATTTTTATATAGATATAAGTCAGTTGTCACGTTACCTTTGTACACTAGGGGCTGCCAGAGCTGCAGCTATATAATCCAGTACGATATCGCAAACCTTAAAGAGCAACCAGAACTATATTCGGAAGGCGCTTCAGTCAGCAACATGATTACATTCACGGTCAGCATACTTTGGTGACTTGGATCTGCTGCGGAGTTCCGGAGATCAGCACGGACCTTTTCGCTGGTGTGGACGTGTTGTGGGGCAACAACAAACAACGGCCTTCACTCTGGACACGTCCAGCTCAACACCACAGCGCCAACGATGCCAGGCAGAACGGCAACGCGCTCGACGCGCACAGCACGCGCTGGTGCTGGGACCAAAGCAGTGGGAACAAAATCTGCGCGATCGTCAACAATCGAAGTCCCGGACGAAGGCCCCGTCACCTCGTTGCGCACCCGCATTGCACAAGTCTTCAGCGATGCGTCCAAGACGACGGCGACACAGCGCAAGCTTGTCGTCACCCTGCGAAAAATTCAGGAAGAGTGCTGCTTCGAGCCTCCGGAGACAAACAAGGGCAGGAACGAAGAGCGTGAGACGTTCGAGGAGGACGACTTCATTGCTGAGATGGGCCGCGTCGTGCTGCGCGTCATGAACGTGAAGAAAAGCGAGCCTGCTGGCGACCGCATTGTCCGCTTTCTGACCACGTTCCTCAAGTACGCCACAGAGAAGGACGCCAAGCTCATGGAGGAGCAGCCGCAGGACGACATTACACCGAGCAGCCGCCTGAGCGAGTCCATCATCAAGACGGTGCTGCGCCTCATCCAATCAAAAGACAAGACGGTCCGCTTCCGCGCCACTCAGACTATCACACAACTGCTCAACAACCTCGAGGCGATAGACGCGGACATCTACTCTCTCATCATCTCCAGTCTGACCAAGCGGCTGCGGGATAAGGAGGCTCCAGTGCGTGTACAGGCGGTCATGGGCCTGGGACGCCTCGCGAGCGACGATGAAGGCGAGGACGAGGACAGCGACGACGAAGCCAGCACCACCCTCTCGAAGCTTGTCGACATCATGCAGAACGATCCAGATGCCCAGGTCCGCCGCACGATCCTCGCAAACATACCCTTCTTCAAAGACACCATTAGAGCGCAGCTCGAGCGCGCGCGCGATACCGACCCCGCCACCCGAAGGCTAGTCTACTCCAAGATTCTGCCAGTCCTTGGCGATTTCCGTCATCTGTCGCTCGTGGAGCGCGAGAAGATGATACGGTGGGGCCTAAGAGATCGCGACGACACGGTGCGCAAAGCTACAGCGCAGCTGTTTTCTGAACGCTGGATCGAGATGTGCGCTTCCAGTCGTGATACACGGCCAGAGGAGGAGAAGGTGGCAGGCTCTACGGCCCCGCCAAGTCTGGAGGCTCTTTGCGAGCTGCTGGAGCGCCTCGATATTGTCCGAGCAGGCCAAGAGGAAGGCATGGCACATGAAGCCATGCGGCAGTTCTGGGCCCGGAGACCTGACTATGTCGAGGCCATCGAGTTCAGCAATCAGTTCTGGCTGGAGCTGGACCCCTCATCAGCTTTCGTCGCGCGCAGCTTGAACGACTACGCTCAGAGCATCGACGACGAGCAGATGCGACAGCTGATCGAAGACAAGATACCCGAACCCCACAACTTCGGTTTCGTCCTCGAGAAGAAGCTCAACGATGTGGCGGAGGCCATGGAAAAATTCGCAATGGTAGAGGAAAACAATCCTGAGTTTGCCGATGAACAGGAGGAATGTGAAGATGCCGAATTCGTCGCTGAACAAGTTCTGCACATCGCCATGTCGCTTGATTTCTCGGACGAGGTGGGTAGACGCAACGTGTACAGTATCACCCGGACGGCCCTTGCTCTCGCTTCTCTGCCAGAAGAAAGCACGAAGCTATGTATCGAGCTGCTGCGCATCGTTTGCGGTAACCGTGGCGAAGCGGACTTTTGTGCGGTGATCATGGAAGCGGTCAATGAAGTACACGATACACTCAGTGATGATCCGAACGATGCCAGCGGCGCAGGTGACGACGCAGAAAGCTTTCACTCAGCACAATCCGACCACAGCAGCCCTCCTCCAGCGAGCAGGAGAGCGAAGCCGGTAAAGACAGCTGAACAAGAAGAAGCGGATAAGCATACCGAGACTATGGTGTACTCAAAGTGTCTCCACATTCTGCAGTGCACACTGCAGAACGTGACTTGCGATCTGGAATCAAACACAAACTTGACGACTGCACTCAACACACTCATCATCCCCGCCGTGCAGTCACACCATTCCATCATCCGTGAGCGAGGTGTCATTTGTCTAGGGCTCGCGTCTCTGCTCAGCAAAGTATGTACCAAGCCCATTTGTTCGCTCTCCGCTAACATGCGTAGGATCTTGCGGTTAACAACCTTGTGCTCTTCTTTCACTGCTACAACAAGGGAAGTGACGAGCTAAAGCAGATAACACTTCAAGTCATTTCAGATGTCATCATCACACACCCGCACCTCCTTGCACCGCCCATACCGGATCCAGACACAACAGAGCAGTCCGAGGTGCCAGAGCAGAGCCCGCTGCTGAAGCCGCTCAGTAGAGTGCTGCGCAAGGGAGTCACTCACGAGAATGTTGCCGTCGCACGCGTTGCCATTGAGGCAGCAGGAAAACTAGTATTGCACTCTCTCCTGCCTGAAGAGGAGACTGCAGATGTTGTGAGGGCTTTCACACTGACATACTTTGATCCTGAGGGACAGCAGAAACCCGCGATGATCCAGGCTCTGGGTTACATTCTTCCTGTATTCTGCCATTCGAAGATCAAGAATGCACAGATCATGGGGAGCGTCGTTGTCTCGGTCATCGGCAAGCTCCTCATTATGCGTGACGAAGTCGATGAAGACGAGGAAGCTGCAGAAATGGTTGGCTGGCCTAGAATCACCGCGTACCTAGCCGATATGACGGACGGCCGCAAGGTCGTAGGGCAGACAGAGACCAGCAGCGACGGAAAGATCAGCTACAGCGCAGAGTCTGAGGTACCCCACATCATGCTTGCAGTCGAGCTGCTCGAGCGTGCGCTCACCGCCAGTTGCTCAAGGGACGAGCGCAAACCTCTTCTCGCAATCCTCACCAAACTCCACATACCATCTTCAGCGCCACAGAAGACAGTCAGCGAGACAACCGCCGAGCATCTCGAAACACTTCAAACCCTAGTTTCCGAAGCCGTCGAGGAAAAAATCGGCGTAGACGCAACACAACGCAACGCCCTCATCAAACTCGACGCCACCCTAACCAAGCGCCTCGGCGACGCCGCCATGGCCCAGGAAGACCGCGAAGACACAGTCACACCCGATACAGCAGCCGCCCGCGAAACCCCCGCAGCGGAAGCGCGCTCAGCCCGGGCTCGCTCGAGCATCGCTCCCTCCGTCGACGGCAGCGACATGGACGTCGACGACGACGACGAGGACACGATGCTGGCGGGCATGCAAGGCGAGGGCACGCGCATGCCTCTCGAAGCTGAGGACAGCGAGGACGAAAGCACGCCCCGCGCGTCGAGGGCCCGTCCTACGAGGGAGTCGGCCGAGAAGACGGAGGCTGATATTATGGATGAGCTGCTTGCTAGTGATGACGAGATGACGATGTAGATGTGTGTTGATATGTACGGTATGATTGGTCGGGATGGCGTTGTTAGAGGGTTGAGGGCTTTTTGATACCAGGGATATCTAGGTGGGCACTATATTTGTTATTCATTGTTCATCTTTGCCTGTCTGCGTATTCAGTCTCCTGCACTATTCTCTTGTAAAGTTCATGTGGCCCGTGGATATTTCAAAGATAAGTCGATTCGACGACGATCCGGGAAGTGTGCTTGCAAGGTGAAGTCTCCTTGGGCCTGGATATATCACTACAGCCGGAATGATGCTATTTGACTGGAAGAGGGCTGAGATGAAACCCTGTGGCGAGCTAGGTGAGTGTGTCAAACACGGATTGACGAGTGATGTTTGCCTTTTTGTCCTGGATCGTGTGCGATCGTGATTCAGTACAGAAGGGCGCTAACGATGCTGGGAGTTGTTCTCGTGTGTCTGCTCGCTTTTGTAGCGGCTGTTGGTCACGAGGTGGAAGCAAGGTGTGAGCCATGGGTGCAGAAGTGGTGTGGGTGGACTCGTACCTGAGAGGTGTGGAGCTGACTTGGAAGAACGCTACTGTGGACTGTGGGAGATAGGGCAGAGTGAATGTTTTGAGAGAAAGGTATGGTTCCATCGAGTCGCAGAGGTCGGTGAAGATTAATGGTTAGTTGCTGTGCATGACGCTTCGCGATTCATTGGTTTGGAGCAAGACATTTTTATATTGTTCGTACATGGCAGAAGTCGAGCCATATCAAAGCATGGCGTTTGGTCGAGGACGGAGGTTGTAAGTAGAAGCTGTGGAGCAGAGTCGCGGTCGCACTGCCAAGACCGAGAACGCCGACTGGCCGGCCATCCGTGAATCTTTTGGAACATCACCGCGCGACCGCCATCGACGACAACGCCGCAATGGCCGCCCCACGAACGCTCCTGGCGTCTCTCAGCGCGACACGGCTCGCCGCATCATCACTGTCCACGCTCCGCCCCGAAGTGTGCCGATTCGCAACGCCCTCGTACCAGACGATCCGATGCGCCGTAACGAAGAAGACGGAGCCCGCGAAGAAGAAAAAGACACGCAACACATTCCGCCAATACGACCTCAAAAACACCGAGCAATTCCCGCTCGTCGACGCCATGCAGTACATACGCGCCTTCGAAGTCGGGCGAAACCCATCCTCGTCCAAGTACGAATTGCACGTGCGTCTGCGCACGCTCAAGAACGGCCCCGTCGTGCGCAACCGCTTACGGCTCCCGCACTCGGTCAAGACAGATTTGCGCATCTGCGTCATCGCGCCCGCAGACTCGAAGCACGGCCAGGAAGCGCGGGCCGCGGGCGCGACGCTGGTCGGCGAGGACGACATCTTCAAGCAGATCCTGGACGGCGTGGTCGAGTTCGATAGGTGTATTTGCCACATTGACTCGCTACAGAAGCTGAATAAGGCGGGGTTGGGGAGGGTGCTGGGTCCCAAGGGGCTGATGCCGAGCACCAAGACGGGCACGGTGGTTACGAATGTTGGGCCTACGGTGAGGAATATGGTGGGTGGGAGTGAGTATAGGGAGAGGTTGGGTGTGGTTCGGATGGCGGTTGGACAGCTGGGGTTCACGCCGGTGGAGATGCAGGAGAATATCAAGTCGTTCATGGACGCGTTGAAGAAGGATATCGCGCAGCTGCAGGACCGTGTGTCCAAGGAGATTCACGAAGTGGTATGTTGCTCCATTGCAGGAAACCGTGTCCAGTCGCTTACAGTTGCAGGTTCTCAGCTCGACCAATGCGCCGGGCTTCACGCTGAACGGCGAGTTCAAGGGCCCCAACTCGATATCCCCGGCCCTTTTGACCGGGCCCTTGTAAATGCATGTAGCTTTTCCGCTGTACGAACAATGTACCATATGAACGCCGCCGCTATGCTGGTGTCGCTCGAGCCTTTACTTCTTCAGCGTCTTGAGCACCTTGACCGCCTCCCCTTGCTCCTCCATGTCGGCGTAAATCTTCATGATCTGCATCACCCTCCCCGATCCAGACGGCCCTGCTTTCCTCGCCTGTTGCAGCGCCGTGCTGAGATCAAGCAGCAGCACACTCCGCACCCTCGCCAGCCGCTGTGTCTGCGCAGCAACAAACGGATGCTCCTCCAGCCCCTTGGCACCCTGCTTGACCAGCCTGTACTGCACCACATTCCTCCTCAACCTGGCAACGCTCGTGCCGTACTGTGTACCCTCCTCATCCTCATCCTCATCCTCGCTCTCACTGCTATCACTCACACCCCCACCCCCCGCCCCCTCCCCAATAACACCCTCCTCGCACTCCCCCAACCTCGCCTCAACCTCCACAAGCCTCCTCCCCACCTCAATCTCCCCCCTCACATCCCGCCTCTCCTTTACCAACCCCGCAACCTCCTCCTCCCGCTCCCGCACCAGCCGCTCCAAACCCGCAACCTCCTTCCCGAACCCCAGCAATCCCACGCGCACACCCTCCACCCGCTCCTCGCCGCCGCGCAGGCTGTTCCCGAGCGTCAGGAAATCGGCATAGTTTGCGTTGACGAGGTCGAGCAGCTCGGCGCTGAGCAGCTTGCTGCGCTCGCGCAGTTCGGCGCGCAGGTCCTCGAGGGTCTGGTGGCGGTTGCGGAGCGTGGAGAGGTAGGTTGAGGGAGTGAAGTGTGGGGTGAGGAAGTCCGGGCGGGCGAGGGGTTGGGCGAAGGGGAGTGTGGAGAGGTTGTCTTCGTCGTCGGAGTCGGGGGAGGAGGAGGGGGCGCTGGAGTCGGTGCGGGAGTCTGAGATCTGGGGGGGTGTTAGTTTCGTTGCTTTGTAAGGCGTGTATTGTGACGCACGTAGAATTGGCTCATTGTGTCGTGTGGAGTGCTTCGCGCGCCCGCAACACGTACAGCTGGCGCGTTGTCCTGATAAAGTTACCCGCGCCGATAAGCTTAATTATCCTTATCGGCATCCGACCGCGGCACCGCCTCGGAAAGCTGCTCTTCGTGACGACACATTACCAAGCACGCGCCCCGCCGTGGGGCAGACGTCGGCTATGTCGCTGTTCTGTGCCCCGGCGGTGGCTGCATCGCTTCCACCCCTCCCCAGGAATTGCTGCTCGTAGACTGTCCCCTTTGCCTCTCGTCGCCTCGGTATACACAGCCGCCCTAGATTATGGCCCCGCTGCCCCAGCCCGACCTCCCCGAGCCCGCGCACCCGCTCGTCGACTCGATGCTGAGCCGCAAGTTTGGCAAGGAAGTCGCAAACTACTTCTCCGGTAGCTCGACACCGCCTCCGCTCCAAGTCCCAGCCATGTACTGACACCGCCACAGGCTCGCCATTGAACCGCGTCTCGTTCCTGCGGCCCGACCACGCCTTCCTGTCCTCGGCGCTGCGCCACCCCAGCGCGACCTTTGTCCTGTTCAAGAACATCGAGCCGCTCGTCTCGTCGCCCACGTCGCTGGCCCGCGTCTCGTACGCCGATGTCGAGCCCATCATCGGCAAGGACATCTTCAACACGACTGAGGAGGATGTGATTGCGCAGTACAATTCCAGCCTGTACATTCCGCAGATTGTGTTCCTTGGGCTAGATGAGCGGAAGGAGGGGTTTGTGTATAAGGAGCATTACAAGGGACAGCCCTGGTTCGCTGTTGATGTCACGCCCAAGGAGAGCGTCAAGGAGGCGGCCGAGGCGCTGATCGCGAGACTGCAATCGCAGGGCCTGGATTTTTCAAAGGGGCGCATGCACCTCTCGCTCGCCGCAGAAGAAGGTTGGTCCTTTCTCTCTCTCTGATTTGGTCTCCCCCCCACACCACGTCACGACCACTGACCCCTACAGCCGCCATCTACGCCGAGGCCCGCCACCTCCTCGACTGGAACGCCCGCAACCCTTTCTGCGCCGCCTGCGGCTACAAAACCCTCTCCGTAAACGCAGGCTTCAAACGCACCTGCCCACCCAAAGACATCGCCCCCGCCGTCAACACCAGCGACCGCCCCCCCTGCGCAACACGCACCGGCATCTCCAACCTCTGCTTCCCCCGCACAGACCCCACCGTCATCATGGCCGTCGTCAGCGCAGACGGAAAGCGCATCCTGCTCGGCCGCCAGAAGCGCTGGCCCGCGTACTGGTACAGCACGCTGGCCGGCTTCCTCGAGCCCGCGGAGAGCGTCGAGGAAGCTGTGCGCCGCGAGGTGTGGGAGGAGTCCGGTGTGTATTTGGGGCGTGTGGTTATTCATTCCACGCAGCCGTGGCCGTACCCTGCGAATCTGATGATTGGCGCGATTGGGCAGGCGATTCCGCATGGGGAGACGGTGCATTTGGGTCATGATGCGGAGCTTGAGGATGCGAAGTGGTTTGAGGCTGATGAGGTGAGGGAGGCGCTGCGGGTGGGAACGAGTGGATTGGGTGAGGAGCCAGGGTCGGAGTGGAAGGAGGGCGGGTTGAGGTTGCCGCCCAAGACGGCGATTGCGCATCAGTTGATAAGTGCGCTTGTGAACGGGTTCGCGAGCGGGTCGCCCATGATCTGAGCTCGTGACGGGGAACGGTGTAGAGTAGTAGCCTATAGACGAACAATTGCCTACAACACACTCTACGGCAGCACAATATACTTCCTCAACCGCTCCGGCACCGCAGCATACAGCTTCTTTTCCTCCAACCACCTCCTACTAAACAACCGATCCGCATACCGATACGCCCCATCGCACAACAACGTCACAACCGTACTCCCCCTGCCCAACTTCTCAGCCACCTCCTTGGCCGCAACAACATTCAAGCACGAACTCGCCCCGAGATACAATCCCTCCTCATCCAAACACCGATACACCATCTCAATCGTCTTCTCATCGCTGATATGCAGACTCCCATCCAGCAACTCCAGATCCGGCGCCAGATTATCCGTCACCCGACCCTGTCCTATCCCCTCGGTTATGCTGCCCCCCGCGCGCTCCGCCAGTTTGCCGCCGGATTGGATGTAGCTGTGTAGTACGCTGCCTGGGGGATCGGCGAGGAAGGATTTCACGCGGCCGCCGCTTTTTTCTTTGAGGTACCGGGTTGTTCCTGCGAGGGACCCGCCGGTGCCTGTGGCGCAAGTAAACGCGTCGATTTTGCCGGCCGTCTGCGCCCAGATCTCCGGGCCCGTGGTCTCGATGTGCGCCTGGCGGTTCGCCGTGTTATCGAACTGGTTGGTCCACACCGCATTGTCCAGACGCTCGGCGTGGCGCTTGGCTTGGTGGTTGTAGTTCTCCGGGTTATCGAATGCGACGGCGGGGACGGGGTGGACTTCTGCGCCGAGCAAGCGCAGGAGGTCGATTTTCCCCTGTGACTGTGTGTTGGGCATGTAGATTACTAGGTTGTAGCCTTTGGAGCGGCAGACGTGGGCGAGGCCGATGCCCGTGTTTCCTGCGGTGCCTTCGATGACGGTGCCGCCTGGTTTTAGGAGGCCTGCTTTTTCGGCGTGTTCGACGACGAAGAGGGCGGCGCGGTCTTTGACGCTGCCACCGGGGTTTTGGAATTCCGCTTTGCCGAGCACGTTGCAGCCTGTTTCTTCAGAGAGCTTTTTGAGGCGGATCAGAGGTGTTTTGCCAATGGCTGTGTTGTGTTAGTGTAGTCCTGGGAAGCTTGTCTGAGCTACGTACCATCGAGGAAGCCCCGCTGCCCGATACCTTGCGCTTTCGAGATGCCAATTGCCGTCTGGTGGTTGGCTTCAAAGGACACGGCGTCGGCGCTGCGACGCGCTGAGGCGGCGAATTGCCGCGCTGCTGTTCTGAACATGGTGGCGTGTGGGAGGGGAGAGAATGCGTCGTGGTGAAGCTCGCCGTATTTCAAAGCTCCAGATGGCGGCGGCGAATCAGACCGAGGCTCCATGCGACGACCCGATGTCGCAATCCCGCGGACTTGCCACGGGCTAGCTGAGTTGGGAAGACGTCATTGTGGACACTTGAGGTTTTTGTTGTATTTGGGCTGTATGCTCAGCGACGAGCCTACTCTAGTTGACGTGTGAGTATGAGGGATAGTTGTGGAAGACCAAGATATAATGACTCAATGAAGATAATATGGAAGATGGAGACTAGGCTCTCATGTGACAGTAAGGCTTCCAGAACTTTACAGTAACGTGTTTTACAAGCGAGTCGTCAATACAAGCGAGTCGTCAGCCCCACCAACTTTGATCAACCACCTTAAGTCTTTTCATCATGCCTCAACGCTATGCCCCTCAAGTACTATCAAATGAAGCTGATGTTCAGCTTGCTATTAATTCTATTGTTTCAAAGCAGATTCAGTCTGAAAGCCGCGCTGCTCTAGCCTTTAACGTCCCTCGTATGACAATGCGCGACCGACGCGCTGGGAAGCCTGCCCGACGCGATTGCCAGCCCAACTCAAAGAGGCTTACCCAGCTAGAAGAGGAGGTGATTGTTAAATACATACTTGATCTAGATCTACGTGGATTTGCGCCTACGTACGCAGCTGTACGTGATATGGCTAATAGACTGCTGGCTGCACGCAGTGCTAGTCAGGTTGGCGTCCACTGGCCGCGCAACTTTGTTAAGCGTACAGAGAGTCTTACAACGCGTTTCAACCGAGCGTATGACAGACAGAGAGCTCTATGCGAGGATCCTGTCCTTATCCAAGGCTGGTTTGAGCTTGTAGAGCAGACAAAGGCCAAGTACGGCATCTGCGACGAAGACGTCTACAACTTTGACGAGGCTGGCTTTATAATGGGCAAGATCACAACGCAGCTTGTTGTGACAGGATCAGAGAGGAGAGGCAGGCCAAAGACTGTTCAGCCTGGCGACCGTGAGTGGGTGACAGTAATAGCAGCTATCAACGCTGCTGGCTGGTCAATCCCACCGTTCCTAATCTTTGCTGGCAAGTACCACCTCTCTGCCTGGTATGAGGAGACAGAGATCCCACGCAACTGGGCAATTGCAGTTAGCGACAATGGCTAGACAAATAACGAGCTTGGGGTAGAGTGGCTGAAGCACTTTAACGCTCACACTCAGGCTTGTGTAGTAGGAGCGCGGCGCCTACTTATCCTTGACGGCCACGAAAGCCACCACTCTCTTGGATTCCAGGAGCTCTGCAAGGAGCACAACATCTACACGCTCTGTATGCCACCTCACTCCTCTCACCTACTCCAGCCCCTTGACGTTGGCTGCTTCTCGCCGTTAAAGCGCGCCTATAGTCGTGAGGTAGAGAGCCTGATGCGCAACCACATCAACCACATCACCAAGCTTGAGTTTCTGCCTGCGTTTAAGGCAGCCTTTAATCGATCGTTCACGCCAGTCAATATCTGCTCAGCCTTCCGGGGAGCAGGTCTAATACCTTATCAGCCAGAGGCTGTCCTGTCAAAGCTAGACGTACAGCTACGTACACCTACTCCACCAGCGGCTCTCACAGAGGCTCTCTGGGAGGCTCGTACTCCAAGCAACGCCCGCGAGCTTGAGGCTCAATCAAGCCTAATTCGTGAGCGCATACGCCAGCACAAGAGCTCGTCACCAGCTTCTATAATTGAGAAGATAGACCAGCTTAAGAAAGGAGCTGAGATGATGATCCTCTCAGCTGAGCTGATGAAGGAAAGGATTGCTAGCCTTGAGAGGGCTAACAAAGCAGCGTCAAAGCGTAGGGAGCGCAAGAAGAAGCGTATACAGAAGCAAGGAGTGTTAACAAAGGGGACTGGAGAGGATATACTTGCTCAACGTGAGGCAGATCAGCAGCTTGCTCGTGAGGAGCGTCATGGAGGAGAGCGATCAGGCCTTAGCCGCCAGGCTCTGGTGCGCTGTAAGACGTGTAGGGAGACTGGGCACAACTCACGTACATGCAAGAAAGAGGCTGTAGCTACTGCTTAATCTACTCTATTAATTTCTAGATACTTTACTATTGCGTTGTTAAGATATACGCGTTAAGAGGTGCACAGAGTTGGTGGGGCTGACGACTCGCTTGTATTGACGACTCGCTTGTAAAACACGTTACCTAGAGTTATGGGATTCCATGCTAAGCTCGATAAACTCGACTAAGAGCGTGGCCTGCGAAAGCATTCACTTGCTTGTAATCTCTCATCGAATGGATTTAGAAGTATCCATTTATATCTGACCCATCAGTCGCTATTACTGTCAAAGTCATCAGGGTCGTAGCCGAGGAACCCAGTAGTGAAGAGGCGTGACGCGATTATTGGCAGACTCCCCTCTGTGATCAGATCCTCGTATGCTTCGAGTTCAGGAAAGTTCTTCAGTGCATAGCCCTTCATTTCTTCAGACAACACGTCCAAACGCTCCATCATGCACCCAACGAGGTAACCTTTTATCCATTGATTATACCCGTACCCCTTTCGATGCGATGTATAGTGGTGTTTCAAGACATCAACAAGGACCTCGACGGGCTTTCTGCTGTAATCAACATTGACACCGGGGGATGAACTTAACACCCGGCTGGCAATGCCTATAAAGCCGTACACCCTGTCCAGTAGCTCAGTGCATTCCGAAGCTATGAAATCTACGGCCAGCTATCCTAGTCGTAAGTCCATAGTTCGCTCGCGAATAGGAATATGAAGGTTTCGCCTTCTCTCAAGCACGTCTGAGGCAGGGCGGTATACGATCTCGCCATACTCCAGCCTCAAATCAGTCGGATCATATCGATGTGGACCATATCATATCGCCAAGAATCGTGCCAGGCACACTTTTTGAACGATCCATACACGATACCAATATGGCATGTGTAAGAGTCGGGATTGACAAACAAAGTGGTTGCTTTCCTGGTCGTTGAAAAGGAGTTTATCCTCGTCCGCAACTTTCCCAAGCCACGCGATGACAGACCCAGCCATGGAGTACACATCACCCATCAGCTTTACCTGTTGACTACGTTCATCTTTGTCGCCCTGATTGATGTCTATGTCAAAATGCCAAAATCCCGCACAGAGCAAACGTCAGGCGTGCGGACTCCTTACAGATAGCATCGACCAATAGATACGACTCAACCCATGCGTCTGCTTTGCGAAATTCGACGAGGGAATCCCAGAGGTTCCGGCCGATCTCGATCTTCTCTCCATCGCATCCAATGGTAACCTGCTCATTGGTATCTCCATCCTGTTCAGGATCTGTCTGGTCTCGGTGGATGCGCCACTCGTACGATAGAGCTATGTATCCCGGACGCTCGGGGTCGGCCAGGTCGGTGTGGATAAGTTTGCATCTGATTACTTCATCGTCCTTGTTCGGAGAGACTTTCAGTAGCCTGATACTGGTGCTACTATCAAGCGGTTGGTATATCGCGTTTGAAGCCTCGCATGTTTTCTGCCTCGCGCTGCCTGCCATGTCGGTGCTTGGTATGGCTTCTGGCTTGCTAGGCGGAAGTGCAGTTCATGCTTGGCCTTCGGAGGTTCAAAACGACAACATGGCGAATTTTTCGCGAGGGCGTCGGTAGTGATTATAAGCAGGCTGACGCCGAGAATAACAAGTCAGAATCGCGCAAACATGAGCTTGAGGCTGTGACTCTCAGTGTCATCATTCTATTGGTGAGTGATCGCCCCTCGTTGTGTCACCTTCCAAGGTTCCATTCTCAGCGCGTCTCAGCCTTCCATGATTCCATCACTCTGTTCCGACTTCAAAGTACACACTCCTGTAACCCTCTACACCTTGAACATTACTATTGTTCTCTTTTAGATTGCTAGTCATCTCGGTGTGGACATTCCACGAGCTCTCGTACTCAACCCCGCTCGGTTGCGGCATCTTCTATGATTGAGGCTGTGCTGCAATGGTTAACAGCCAAGTTGATGCACAGCCAAGTTGATGCACAGCCAACCATAGCGCCTACGAAACAATGTTCAGGGTCCTCAGCACTCATAGCGGTGTGCTCTCTCCGTGACTGGCACCTGCTAGAGTCGCTACTTCACCGGAATAATTAGGGGACGAGAGGCACACCAGAAAGAGGAGCTCTTAGCCACGCTCATCATGCCAATTCAGCTAACGCCAGATGTGAGGAGTCAGCAAGGCTCCGGAGTACACATTGACGTCCCTATGTCTACAAGTTCGGCGGCTTCTTTGAAAGCACTGTTTTCGCGTTGGTCACTGATAGGGTTAGTGAAGATTGACATCAGTTTGGAGGCAGTCAGCAAGTAGAGTAAACAGAGTTTGTGGGCTACATCAGCAATAGTGATGGTGCGATTCTAGTACCATATCTTAAAACTACTCACGAGCTCCTCTTGTAGCAGGGCTCGTCAAGCTAACACATCAGATCCAGCACCGAGCAATACCTTCGACAAAGAAGCAACGGGCAGCTGTCCACTCTTCGCTGCAAACACGGCAAGCACAGCAAAACCCACAGAAACAACATAGCCCACACGGTTCCAAGTGGAGCCAGTAGCTGGCTGTTGCTCATCATCCCAGAGCCCAGAGTGCTCCCGCTGTGGCATTGGTAGCGCGTTGATTCTCGCAGCTCCTTGCACACGCTCGCAGATCATATCGGTGACTGACTCGGGGCTCGAGTACGGCACAACGTATCGCGCCACAAGCTTTGAGATGAATGTGTCTTGCGCGTTCATGCTCTGGTCTCCATGTGAGGCTTTCAAGAATTTCATAGCGCGCGGGAAGCGGATGCGTTGTGTCTCCGCGAGTGCCTCCGAGATCTGAGCCTCAGTAGGACTCGTCGTGGTTGAGCTGGAGACAAGTGCGTGCAGTTGATTTGCGAGTACGGCAGCATCTTCAATTGCGCTGTTACCGCCTTGACCCGCGATGGGGTTGAACTGGGTCCACGTCAGCTTTGGGGAGTATCAGCAAGGAAAGTAGACGCACTTTGTGAGCTGCATCGCCAATAGTAATGATGCGGTTGTAGTGCCATCTCTTGAAAACTGTTTCTGGAAGGGCCTGCATAGTTGCAGTTGTTCGAGTGGCGTACAACTCGCCGAACGTCAATGTCTCTGTTATGACATCACTGGCGTGTTCGGCAGCAAGTGCATCTTTCTGATCGTCTGTGAAGCGTGGGATCTCGTCGTGCAGCCCGCGAGTCACAACGGGCAGCTTCTTGAACAAGAACCAGTAGATACGGTGGTTTGGTCCAGTCGCGACGAGGTACGAATACTTCTGGCCTTGATTGTTCTGTGAGGAGTACTTTGGGAACTTCTGATTGGGCCGAGAGATGCCGAAGATGCAGCAATACTCAGTCGGCACGTTTGATCTTTCATCCGCAGGGAAGTGTTTTGGGTCGTCTCGGTCTGCGAGCCGCCACATCTCGCGGCGAACCATACTATGGACGCCGTCTGCGCCCACGAGGACATCGCCACGGAAAGTACTTCCATCCTCAGTGGTGACTAGCACTCCTTCGGTTGTTTGATCAACATTGGTAACGCCTTTCTTGGTGAGAACTTTGGACTTGTCGCTTAGATTGTCGTAGAGAATCTGGATGATCATCTGGCGGTCGACGAAGAGAGGCTCATAACCAAGACTGTGTTTCGTCAGTGGAGGATGTTCGCTCACAAGTGCTTGACCTACCGCTTAATGAACTTCTTCGAAGCATCTTTGAGTTCTGATACGATTTGGCCATGCTCGTTCACCATGTTGAGAGTCTGGAAGGCATCTGCGCCTTCAATCAAGGCCTTGATGGCATCATAGCAGCCGAGTTGGTCCAGTATTCTGAACCCATTGGGAAAGATGCCTATGCTGGCGCCCACGTCAGGAGCGATCTTGCCGTACTTCTCTAAAACCAGGTAGTCAATCCCAAGTTGTTCGAGAATGTTAGCAAGCGTCAATCCAGCTATACTGCCTCCCGCTATGAGGACTTTGATATGGTTTGGGTTGGACATGTTGGGATGAGGACAGAGAAAGATGCCAGTAGCTAGAGGAACTAGTCCACGTCGAGGTTTTGGATGCTCAAGGGTAGCATCTCAACCATAATTATATCTTTGTCTCGCAGCCCTGTCTGCAGTTCGTCCGCGATTAGCTGTTGACGATATCCCTGACATGATGTTTGAGGAACAGACGCCAAGTCGTACATCCCAGCGCTTGAATAAAGAAGGCATGTACATTTTCTTAATCGCACATTGAGTAATTAGGGCTATAGGTAGGGATGGGCGCTTAGCGTACATTAAGGGGTAAAGAACGATAAAGGACGATCCCCTGTTTTATATAAATAAAGTACGCTTATTTTAAGGGACGCCCTTAGGTTTCCTTTGTTAGCAACTAAAAAGTAACTATCTTAACTAACATTAACATCACAACTTTAACATCTATACATCCTTAACACCCTAACAACACCTTATAGTAAGATATGATTATATAAGAAACTGCTTATAAAACATCTGCCGGAGAGGCCTCTACGAAGAATCCTGTTTCTTTTGAGGAATCACGTTCGGCGCCCGTGCACGCGTAGGTGATTCCTCAGAAAAAACAGGATTCTTCGTAAACGCCCAGCCATCTTGCGATATGCACGACTTAGTACAAGAGTACTACTGTATATACTACACCATAACTAGCACTCGCTAAGCCTTATACAATTAAGCGCTGTACTTAAAAATCCTTCATCTATAAAGTACGATAAAGTACGATCGTCATACTAAAACGTCTATTGGGACGTTGCTGGCACGCCCATCCCTAGCTATGGGCGCCAAGGTGGATGTTGTATGATGCTGCACCTTTGGAGTCGGGCCGAGATTTCATGCATGACTTCGTACAACTGTGCGACGATCAGCCACGACGATCAGACACGACTCAGGGCCTGTTCACTTTCGAATCGGCGGATCGTTCAGAAAACGGCGGATTTGGCGTTAGACAAAATGGGATACGCCCTCCCCCCCTATTTTACTTTCAACTTCTATTTTAAACAAATCTAGACTTTTTGCTAGTAAATGAGCTTTTATCCTTCCTTGGCGACTAAATGGGGAAGGTTGATTAGTGCGCCGTTTTTCTCTCATACAAATCTGCGGTTTTATTAACGGAGGGTTTTGGCCTCTGTTACTAAATCGGCGCGCTGTTTTTGCTGCACGTGACCATAGAGGAGTGAAAGTAAACACCCCAAGTACCGATTTCCAGTTGCCGGATGTATAGCGTTGCTACTCCTGACTGATTTTGGCGCCAAATCTACGCTACTCTCCCCTATACGAGAACACCGAAATCGGCCGCCGATTCGGAAGTAAACAGGCCCTTAGTTGTCTCTTCCCTAAGATTCTCGGTCTGAGCGACGTCACAAGATTGTACGCTCCCATTGTGATGGAGTGGAGTGGGGACAAAGGAAGAAGGAAGTACGTAGCTGCCGCGCGGTTTGGAAAGCGCGCTATACGTGTCCTGTCTCTGATGCGTCACCACTGGTTCGTCATCTAGTCAACCAAAGAGGACCCACTTTTGACGATGGGCGATGCCGTTGCATCTTTCCTAGGTAGAACAGACCCTACGACTGGCGATCTCGGCTTGCTTTCCCTGCATGGTTGTAAAGCAGGTTATGTCGTTGGCCCCAAACCGTGGCATAATCATCATTGGCGCTGGCTGGACACCACGAGTAGACAGCGTCGTGCAGTGACCCTCAGTTTGTACTACTTCCTTGCAATTGCCCATGCTTCCACGTTATCAAACTGACGAGGATAGATTTACAACGGCTATTGTCGTTGTTTCCAGTCTCCTGAGTTGGGGAACTGAAGCCATTCAGTCCAACGCCTCAATCAACCCAAACACTGTCTTCCGCCTCGGATTCGGCGCTGTTGACACACGGGCGTTGATTCTAGGCGGCAGCTTTCCCACTAACATGATCAGCCTCTTTCTAATCGCCAACTTACCTCAGGTCCTCTTATCATTCCACCACCTGGACAAAAAATATCGGACACCTTTGGCCGCTGACCTCATCAAAAGTGTCCGACTTTTTTTTGTCTGGGTGGTGATTCCTATACTTTGCTTACAATGGGATGTTCACCGCCATGTTGCTTGGCTACGAGTGGACATCCTACGCATCAAAGCGGAAAGGCCTTCGTATCTCACGGGTGCCGTCCGGCCTACAACGATCAACCTACTTCCTTCAGCTACCATACCGGTTCGGATTTCTTCTCGTTGTCCTGAGCGGCACGTTACATTGGCTGGTCTCACCGAGTATCTTCGTTGTCTCTACGGACGGATACGATCGGAATGGCAGGCTTTATGGATCGTCAAACATGTGCGGGTACTCGCCTATTGCAATGCTAGTCGTCATCCTACTCGCAATCGTTATGGTCGCTACAGTGATCGGCTTCGGCTACATACCATACAAGAGCGGCATGCCGCTGGCGGGCAGCTGCGGTCTGGCTATTAGCGTGGCGTGTCATTCAGACAAAGAAGCCAAAGGCAAAAACTTCTCCATCCACGAAGAGAAGCTACGGTGGGGTGTTGTGGGCACAAGTGCAGATGAGATTGGGCATTGCTCTTTCTCGAGCACAGAGGTTGGGCCGTTGGTGGAAGGCCGCACGTATACTTGAGGTCGAATTATGAGCTGCTGTTGCAAGACCTGCCGCGCTGGGATTTCTCTGCGTAGCCTGATCCACTTGGATCTTGCAATAAACACGCTAGTCTGAATCATACCAGGAACTTATGCTATGAAGTTTGGTAACCATCTCGTGGGAGGCTATCTTACTATCTGGTGAGTTGAACGCTTGTACTCAGCAGAGCCATTGAAAGGTTCCAGGTCTTACGAAAATGAGTCCCGCCTGTCTCTGCTTGAGCTACCCTAATGATGACCTCACAGGAGATGAGCTTTTCTACTGTAGAGTTTCCGGTTAAAGGTAATCCAATGGATGCATGATAGCCTGAACAAATATCGTTACCGTTGGATTCTTTCCAGAGCCAGTGGTTGCCCACCTTCGGAAGGCAGGCTCGACGGAGATATCTAACCGTATTAGGGTTTAATTGAATTTTAGCGTGACACGAGAGACGCGTGCGTCGTCCGGGAGACGCGCTTCGACCGCCCACTTTTCCTCCGCTCAACCCCTCGCATACAGCAGCACACACCATGGCGGACAGACAGACAGCATACTCAATCAGCATCTTCGGCAGCCAGGCGGGCGACGAAAGGCAAGATGGCACCACCCCGTCGCGCGTCCAGCAACAGCTGGTCGACTTCATCATGGACTTCCACCTCGACAACGTCTTCCTCTACAGAGATCAGATACGCGAGAACGTACTCGTGAAACAATACTACTGCGATATCGACATTGCGCATTTGATTTCATACGACGAGGAGCTTGCACATAAGCTCCAGCAAGACCCTGCCGAAGTAATCCCTTTGGTAAGCTTACCAAGTAAATCTCGTGAGACGTAGTAGCTGATATGGCAAAGTTTGAAGCGGCACTTAAGACATGCACACAGCGCATCGTTTACCCCTCGCAAAGGAACATCAAGCTTCCCGAACACCAGCTGCTCCTCCACTCGTCTGCCTCGGAGCTGTCCATCCGCGACCTCACAGCGAACAACGTCTCCCACCTCGTGCGCATTCCAGGTATCATCATTGGCGCCTCCACACTATCCTCGAAATCTACAGTACTTGCCATACGCTGTCGGAACTGCCAGCATGAAGAGATGCTTCCGGTTTCCGGCGGCTTTGCTGGTGTTTCGCTGCCACGTACATGTGCGCGACAGGCTGGTGAAGGCGAGGACAAGTGCCCTCTGGATCCATACTATGTCATGCACGAGCGCTGTCAATTCATCGATCAGCAAGTGCTGAAGCTACAAGAAGCACCAGATCAGGTGCCTGTTGGAGAGTTGCCGCGACACATCATGATCTCCGCAGACCGATACCTCGCCAATAGAGTCGTTCCCGGTACACGATGCACGGTTATGGGCATCTTCTCGATCTACCAGCAAAAGGGCTCGAAGAAATCCTCCAGCGCCGCAGTCGCCATTCGCAACCCCTACATTCGAGCAGTCGGTCTGCATGCAGACGTCGATCACACAAACAAAGGCAACGCTGTCTTCACAGAAGAGGAAGAGCAGGAGTTCCTGGAGATGAGCCGGCGACCAGACATCTACTCGGTGTTTGCCAAGTGCATTGCGCCCTCCATCTACGGAAACGAGGACATCAAGAAGGCCATTGCCTGCCTGCTGATGGGTGGCTCCAAGAAGATTTTGCCAGATGGCATGAAGCTTCGTGGCGACATCAATGTGCTGCTCTTGGGTGACCCAGGTACCGCCAAATCGCAATTGCTGAAATTCGTCGAGAAGGTATCACCAATCGCCATCTACACTTCTGGAAAGGGTTCGTCTGCGGCCGGTTTGACAGCATCCGTCCAACGTGACCACACGACACGAGAATTCTACCTCGAAGGTGGTGCCATGGTGCTTGCAGACGGCGGTGTGGTATGCATTGACGAGTTCGACAAGATGAGGGACGAGGACAGAGTGGCCATCCACGAAGCCATGGAACAGCAGACTATTTCCATCGCAAAAGCCGGTATAACAACTATCTTGAACTCAAGAACATCGGTGTTAGCCGCAGCTAATCCCATCTTCGGACGCTATGACGACATGAAGACACCCGGCGAGAATATCGACTTCCAAACGACCATTCTGTCACGTTTCGACATGATCTTCATTGTCCGCGATGACCATGACCGCAGCCGCGACGAGCGCATCGCAAAACACGTCATGGGCATTGCGATGGGTGGGCGCGGCGTCGAAGAACAGGTCCAGGCTGAGATTCCGATCGAGAAGATGAAACGCTACATCACATACTGCAGGCAGAAGTGCGCGCCTCGCCTTTCGCCAGAAGCAGCAGAGAAATTGAGCTCGCACTTCGTCAGCATCAGGAGACAAGTGCATGCATCCGAAGTGAACGCCAACCAGCGTAGCAGCATCCCGATCACAGTTCGCCAGTTGGAGGCTATCATTCGTATCACAGAGTCGCTGGCTAAGCTTAGTCTGAGTCCTATCGCGGATGAGAGCCATGTTGATGAAGCGATCAGGCTGTTCCTTGCTTCTACTATGGATGCAGTTACACAAGGTGAGGGTCAGAGCTCGAAAGAGCTTATGGACGAAACGAACAAGGTGGAAGAGGAGTTGAGAAGACGTATGCCCATTGGGTGGCAGGTCAACTTGTCCTCGCTCAAGCGGGAGTTTGTGGATGGAAAGGGATACTCTGAGCAAGCGCTCGCGCGCGCATTGCATGTCATGGCGGCCAGAGAAACGATAAGAATGCGACATGGAGGCAGTGTTGTGTTCAGGGCAGGTGCTTAAATAGGCCTAGTGCCGAACTAGAGTCGCTGTTTCCCCGCCCGATGATGCGGGATGGAAGGATGTTGATGAATTTTATGCACAATGTTGTAACGCTGGCGTTTCTAGCGTAGTTAGATGCACGTTGATCAAGATACCAATTTCCTATCTAGCCTCAAATGTCGCTACCCCGCTCAGCAAGACACGATCTTCCCCCGGCGCGGTGATCGCCAACGAATCCATGCTGTCTCCACAGGCAAGACCAGTACGAAGAATCCCGTTTCTTTTGAGGAATCATGTTCGGCGCCCGTGCACGCGGAGGTAATTCCTCAGAAAAAACGGGATTCTTCGTACCATGTTCAATATTATACGGAATCACCAGTCCAGTGCTTTGTTCGTTGAGCCATTGATATGGCTACACTGTAAATGTTGAGACTGAACGCGGCGCGCCCATCAGGACTCTTCTTAAGAATTCACTACGGGACGCTTTCACTCTTGTGCAGCACTCATGGCTTCTCGCCCATTCCGGATTTTCACTTATAAGGGTGTTGCACAGGAAATTCCAGAAGTGAACCTACTTTTCCTCTGCAGCATACGAGCGATCGTTCAGCTAAGACCCTTTTGTGTACCTTTGGGGCAGCGATGTGCGGAGACAGCCTCCAGTTGAGTTCGAGATCTGCTGACCAGATATCACTCCCGTCATTTCCTGGAGACATAGACTGTCATCTGTCACCCCAAGCTGGTGGGGCTGATCAAGCTTTCCAGCACGCACGGCGAGTGTTACCACCGAGTGTCTCTGACTCGTGTTATGCAGACCAGAGCACAGAAAGCCGTAGTCGTTTTTCTCTATTTCAAGTACGCTCCTGCATGTCAATAAACTTCCACTAATTTCGCGGGTGACGCTCAACACGATGATATGCTGCACTGTTATCTCTGTGTCAGGGAGAGGTCGCATTCGTAGCGTGCGATAAGCGGTCAGGGAGCTGAGGTAGCCTTGCGAGGATGTATTGGGTTTCATGGCTAGATGTTGCGGATACAATGTACTAGATCAAAAGGTTAAGTAAATTTGTATCATTCGTCAATATACATATCGAGATTCCAATTAGTTCATCGTTGTCCACCAAGAATTCGCCCGCAGAACACACAAGGGCCCGATTTCCCCATCAAGCAGTGCTGCCCAGTCTAATATCCTCATCAACATCGGTAAAACTCTTCAAGCCCTCCGATCGCTTGCCGGTTGCTAACATGGGAAAGCAATACCCCGGATGGAAGACAGTCAGAGCAACAACAGCAATGACAATCATCGCACCTTCCAGAACAATGAATTCCACTTCATCTCTCATGAGCTCGCTTCTCCAACCCCCCGAGAGCTCTGGGATGCGGTACGCGCAACGGGCGAGGAGTGTGACGTAGGCCGTGATGATCGCTCCGACGAAGAGCTGGAACTTCCGATCATGGAGAAGCTCGATACCATCGCCTCCAATCTCATTGCGATGCCGATGAGTCCGCACCAGGTACTCGCTCAGGAAGTATCCGAAGAACGTAAGACAAACAACCTGCCAGACGACGCCCGTAAGCATGAGATTGGTGCCAACATCTTGTAGGTCGGAGCCAAAATCAGCTGTAGCAGCAATACCACCTCCTGGTCCCTGCAGCACCAAGGATAATAAGTCGAAGCCGATGAAGATCCACGTGTACCAGCTCGACTTGATTCGGGACCAGCTCTCGCCAAAGCTGTGCACGACGTGTTTCAGCATAAGGTAGATAGCCGCGGAGATGAATGCGGGCGCAATGATCAGACAACAAATCTGCATCTGGAAACCAGCTTCAGAGAATGGGTTGTCCCACATCATTACCCGCCCTATGTATCCGACTACCTCTCCAATGCACCCTAGTGACATCGCGGCGCAGTAACTCCATGTTTTGTAATGTACGCCGAGAATAATGTGGACGACCAGAGCGAGACCGAAGAAGGTGGCATACCCGGCGTTCCACCCGAGTGATGGGTAGTATCCGTAAATGGTGCCTTCAACGGGGCAGTCTGGTGTGACTTCTGTGCAAAGGCGCGGGAGGTGGGATCGTCATCGTTTCGTGACACCAAATAACGGCTTGTGCTTGTATGATGGATTAGTACTGTCAGAGAATAGACAGCGCGATATCGAACGCTTTGATTGTGAGTCTGTTGAGATACTGGTAGTATTGCGTACGGAAAGGCGATGCAGGTGTGCTTAGTGGTGCGGTCGAAGATATAGATGCAGAGCGACGGCACTTGTGTGCAATCGCTTCATGATCTCTTTGCACAGCCGCATCGCTGACGACAAGATGTATTCATGTTTCGACTGAGTGATCAACCTCCCACGTCGATGAACCTACAGCTTTCACGGAAAACACTGTAGAGGAGGCCCGAAGAGCATGGCTAGCCTTGCGACACTCACTTTCCCGACCGTTCGGCCTCGAAAAAAGCGACAGTCTACTTGATTCTGATGCTGCAATAGATTGCGTCCTGACTAGAACGTAACTCGAAAGGCTCGTGCGATGCAGTGATAGTTTACCGCATCGGGCTCCGATCGGATGGCTTGGCAGTCCGAGCTACTGGTTCGAGCCGATCGCAGCCCTGTTCATGATCGTCTGAGGTATATTTGCGAGATGAAACTAAGGGTGTTAACTGCTCATAGTGGACATCTATTCTCGGTGTTGAGGCGCCTGACGTAGTTCCTAGTGAACTCTCTGGCCCACAATCATTCGGTGATGGGATACCATCAAGAACTGCAACATTCGTACTGCCAATTCTGGAGCGGCTCCTGCTGCTGCAGATATCCTACGAGGCTGCTTACCCCCATCTTCATGCACGTTGGTAGAGATGAGAAAAAAAGGACGTGTCCGATTTTATGCTGGATATGCATGTAAGCAAATACGCTGATGATCTGGCACCAGTTTACGAGCCGTGACCGAAGGAGTCCAAACACGATTCGTAGATATGAGGCAGGGTGTCTCTTGTAATCCTGTTGTTCGGCCAATCCACGGTTATCATGTCTCTTGATACACGTACCTTTCTCCTCTCTTGAATCTGGGGTTGAAACACCTCTGATTTGAACGTTCGGCGAATACATATCGAACACTGGAGGTATGTCTCGTCAGCAAAGGCATTCTGACAAGTTCTAACTATTCTCTCGATCGGTCTACGTTGTTACCATACAATCTTCGCCTCGAGTAAGTGTCCACTACTGTAACATTGCCCCGTGGTCCAGCAGAAGCTCTCTCAAGGCCGATATTTGAGGCTCTGTGGGCGCGTAAATAGAATTGCTGGACATGACCTTGTGTAGCACGGTTTCTTCTGATATTGTAGTAGTAGCATTGGCATTCGCACCCAGCTCGAACAGAAAGCGGATAAGCTCTATGGCACCCTTCTCTGCTGTGCCATGGAGGTCTGTTCGCCCATCAGATGCGGTGGCTTGGTTACTCACACCATGTTTTAGGAGAATTTGGGCGATTTGGAGTTGAGAAATCGATGTCGCTGTGGCCCATGACTCTTCTGGCACAGACACAGGTGCACTCAAATGATGAGCTCCGCAAGTGGCAAAATGTAGTGGTGTCCATTGGTTATCTGTGGCAAGTTCGTTCACGCTTGCTCCGCGAGAGATCAGAAAATCCACAACATCTGCGCGTACTTCAAGACATGCCGTGTGCAGGGGCCTTCTTCCTTGTTCGTCCCTGTCCGAGTCATCTGCTCCAAGGCTTCAGGGATAGTATGCAATCGGTCGCTTTTGAGTAAGGTAGAGTGGTGCAAATTGGCGTACTTGTCCGGGCTACTTTGATAAGCTGTTCGCGACAAAAGCGGTCGCAACAGTACTCATCTAGAGCCATGAAAAAAGTGTCTGTCAGACAAGACCTATCTTCAAGATCGGAAAACCAGTGACGTTCGTAAGAAGTAGTGCGACAGCTTCTGAGTTCCAACTTTGTGCAGCTGGCACCGAAGCTGTAAGCAAACATTTTCGCGTCTCATCGCGAAGCGGTTTATGTCTGTCTGATTCAACGATGCTGCCAAAACAAGAGAGGATAGCGACACCACGACTCCATGGTTGATTATGATCTTGAACAACTCGCATGATTCGAGCCCGGCTGAGAGGTCAAGCGTGGTGCGCGGAGGATCGAGTGATGTGTCTGAATAATCAAGTTGCTCTGGATCCGCTCCAGCTTTGAGCAGTATCTTAACAGCCTCAGGGTGGTCATTTTGTATAGCAAGATGAATTGATGTACATTCGCCATAGTTGTCGTAAAAGTTGATGTTGTTGACAGAGTGTACAAGGGATGCGAGATTCGAAATGTAGCCTTCTTTTGCTGCCTTGTGAACCGGCAAAGCATCGTAGGGCTCCTCGACCCGCGGAGCTTCTTTTTTCAAAACCTTTCCATCGTAATTGTTTCTTTCGAGATGTAAGATCCCATTGCTGTGCGCTACCTGACCGAGGAGATGGGAATGAGTCTTCACTTTGGCGAGACGTCAATGGAGGTGCCTTTCACGTCCGAGACTTAGTCAGCGCGGAAAGTGGCGCCCGGTCCGCAAAGCAGTACACGTTAACGTGTCAAGGGTAGCTGGATCAATGAAACTGCGCACTCTTGCATAATTCATGCGGTTCGTGGAGAAGGTTTCGTGGGGAGTTGCCGGATTAGCAGTCGATCGAGCCGCAAAACATTGCTCTCGTGTCTGTATGATCCAGACATTCGCAGTGCACGTGCATGGTCTGGTACAGAAAACAAAGGTGTTCATCGTGTACAAAGATCAAGACGCTCTGAACGTACGATGCTTGATTTGCCGCTCCCTCCAAGGTTTGCAACTGGCGGCGGTCCCGAGCGGCGGCTTTTGCGCTCTGATCCGAACGACAGCGCCTTTCAAGGTTTCCTTGAACGGCAACAAAAAGGTTCAGGCTATCGGAACTACAAAGAAAATTCATGTGACCCCTAATGGACATGCGAACTGCTGACTCGTCACACTTCTCGCAAACCTGACCAGTCACTTTCTGAGGTGTCATGAAGTCGCTCAAAAGAGATGCTCTCCATCAGACGCGCCGTCGACCAGTCCCACTCGCAACTCTACCAACTTCGCTTTAATTCTGCTAGCCGATTGAGCACCGAATGCCTCAGGCTTATCGAGTGGTGGCATGTTCGCAAAATTCCTTCGATCAGCCTTGAACCACGGCACAAACCTGCCATCCTTACAAGCCACCCTGAAGACATCGTAGTCCGCGTCACTGAAGCCACCACTCACAATGACCGCATCGACCTGCGTACGTGACGGCTGTTGCGCATTAAGGAGAGTCGGTATGAGGGCGAGTCCCTGTTCAGGCGTGTTGAAAATGTGCACGGCTAGAGGTAAATTAGCACACGCATTCTCAATGATTATGCAAGGCTGGCTCATCGGGGGGTCGCCTTTGTACTCCGGCAGCAACCTGTTTGCGATACTCTTCGCGATGTCAGGTCGGCGTGTGCAAAGAATAATCGGTGTGCTGGACATGTTCCTTGAATTCTTGAGTTTCTTGAACAACGGAAGTACCCTCTCATACTTGCAATAGAGTAGCATCTCTGGAGGCCTTGTGACAACGCCCACCCTCGCTAGCATGGACCCGTCAGACTCGCTCTTTGTATATGCCGAGTGAGTAAGCAGTATCTTACTAACACGGAAACGTGCAGCCGAACACGATCAAAGGCCTTGCAATTAGCGCAGAATGTGCGCGCTTCGAAAAGCACCCTCGATGTATGATTTGCCCCGTTGGAACATCAAACGCGAACCCTGGATCTAAGAGACATCAGGCCTCAAAGAACCAAGATTTCCGAAATCAATCGCCCAATCAAAATCACCTCCCGTGCTTGACAGGGTCATATCCTCAAACCGGGCATCCTGTTCGGGCGGTTCTATGCCTTCACGTAACAGTCAGAATTATTTTGAATCCTGCTGGTAGCAAAAAGAAGACATACTTTCTGGAACACTGTCGCTCGTTGCGTAGCGGAGCTTTTCAGAGCATCTCTCTAGCTTTTCCACAGCTTGTGAGGAAGCCTGCAGCTGCACTTCATTACTCCTCAGCGTCTGTAAAGCTTTATGCCAGGAAGCCTGAAAGGGGTCGCATGACAGATCGATGACCCCGCTGGTTTTAGGCAGGAGAGTAGCTGCGACAAGAACACTAGCGGCTGCATAGAGAACTGTAGGGATCAGTGTTCTTATACACAAGTCATCGGATTACTCACAGTACACTGTGTGCCAGCTTGACATCTTTGGGCGTCGTGCCTCGGCCTCGTAAACCATGCCGATAGTCTGCTGCACGGTCAAGATGCAGAGGCTTCGAATTTCTTGGAGAGTGTTTGTACCAAGTGATGTTGGGGAGATGGGGTTCCCTCGTCTAAGTATCCATGGCCGGGGGATAAAAAGGCGAACATAGTGTATCCGTAGAGTTAGTCAGCTACCAAATACTCTTCCGTCGCGATATGGTACGAACCTGCAGTGCAGAATATGGGTTTGTATGTAAAACCTTTCCTTGGACTGGACCGGTACATCTGCATGGCTCTGAGATAATTTCAAGTGATCTGGCATATTATCCACCAGATCTTCTAGCCGCGAGTTCGATGACAGGGTTTCTACCAGCTGGTGTGCAAAGATTTTGACTTGCTCCCCATGTTTATCAGCGTGTTCGCTGTCTTGCGGTTTATCAGTCATAGCTAAAACGTCGTCGAAAATTTCAAAGATGTCAAGAGAGTATCTAAAGCCTTCAATGAAAGAGGGGAGACCTGGGGACTGGGAGCTGTCGCCTACACACTGAAGCAGCTCGTCGTCGATTGCTTCGGGAAGCGTAACTGCCCACGATCTGGGCAAAGTCGTGGGTCGCCCAAACGTCGCTGCTGATATTCTCCACATAACGTTCAGCGATTATCGGTGTGAGTGGATTGAGGTTGATGTACTCACTTGTTCAAAGTAACGCAGCAGAACCAGATTCTGCGCCTCATTTCACGTTTTAATTGAGATTCCTTACCGTGAAAAGTGCTATTTTCTCAAAATAAGCCCAGACCAATCGCTACTCGAAGCCCAGCACGAATCATATCCCAGCAACGGTTCGCGTATGCGGTAGAATGTAGGTAAACAGCTGTGAGTAGGAACAATTGGACATGCGACTGTGCAGGATTGTCAATGGCGTTGGAAGACACCAAGTCGAGTGATCTTTGGTAGAACTTGTCTGCTGCTGTAATGCGCTGATCAGAAGGTATCTGTTTGTCGTATTGGGCGCCAAGGGCAAATACGATGTTCAGGATTGCTTGGGAGATAATGGTCTCCTGCTGACCCATGCGGAATTCAACTTTGTGCGGCTCGCAAAGGAACTCATACGCTTGTCGCACACTTGGTCGGTGAAGGAGGGGAAATATGGGATGGATGTTCTGCCAGAAGTTTTCCATCAGGCGAAGATCGACCTCTGGTTCTGGCACAAAGCTAATCACTGTTGGTGCATCGCAAAGCTGTGAAGAGCGATCGATGGCTCTACAGTGTGATGACCATGTGGTATTTGGCCGAACTGTCTGTTCGAGTCCAGTCGTTATTGAGCTGACATAGCTTAGAAAAGCATCAGTCGAGGCATCTCCACAAGCTACGTGTCTGTCGTCGCATTTCGGGAACGGACAAATAGCTTCTGCTTGTGCAATAGGAAGCTGACACGAAATATTCTGCCTTGCATCGAGAGGACTTGATTGCTGAGTAGGGTCAATGTCACTAGGGTACCAGGGGGTGTAAAAAAACACCGCACTTTTGGCGTGTGAAATACACAGAAGAAAGCCCGCGGATTACATGGGGTTAGGGGTGTATTTTACACTATATTTTATATAATAGTGCAGTGTCTTTTATACTAAAGAAAGGATGTAATTAAGACTTTATTATGCTATCTATGCTATCTATATAGACAATAAGATGGGAGATGGACAATGAGATGGCAGATAGGAGATGGATGATGAGATGGGAGATGGATGATGAGATGGACGATGAGATGGGAGATGGATGATGGTTGATGACAAATTATTATAGATGATTGGTTCTAGTGTAAATTCACCTATATGTAGTGTAAATTTGCCTATATGCAGTGTAAATAGACTATTTTACCTAAAAGTGCAGTGTAAAACCACGTTAGCGGTGTCTTTAACACTGCGTTGGTACCCTAGTGATGTTGTACCAACGGTCTGTACGTGAACCAAGCTGTTCGAGCAGTCTCAAGGGACGTTCAGTATGCATGTGCGGCCTTGTAAAATCTTAGAAAACAAATCAAGGCGTCGGGATATTTGCATCGATGGGGAACTCACGACGAAGTCCGAATCAACCTCCGCTCATATCGACATTGCGACTGTCTTTCCTGACAGTATCTGCAGACAGGGCTTGCGTGCACCGTTGTTCTGTTATAGCCTTAGTAAGTAATGCTAAGAGTAGGGAGCACTAATCTCTCTCCTTTTATAGCATTGTTTAACTCTAACAGAGGTAGGACATACTATCTTGTGTAACATTAAAGCACTCATAACAGAAAGACAGATCATGACATAACTGTACCTATAACAGGGCTACGCCAGTCTATCGTAGTCTGATAACATAATAGCAGCAAATCACCCGTGTGACAATATATCCTGAACTAATCAATGACCTTAAGGTGCGCGCTACGGTTGCGATTGCGACATTGATTACAAGCTAGCAATGACTTGCGGCGCTTGTAAGGCTGCACCACTGCCACGAATTGAGATTTAGCCACTTGGCGAGTTGATCTCTGAAATGTAGAGGCATTAGACTTGGGGTTGGAGGGTTCGTGAGCTAGCGTGCTAAGCAAGCCGCGGAGACAGTTCGGATCGGGAGCGGGATCGGGTAGCGGGACTGGAGCAAAACACTTGACATTCGGTACAAGAGTGGTGCATGAACGGGCGAGAAAATGAGGGCCGGTGTCGATCGCGGAGCAACTAATAAGAGCCGTTCAATGTAGGCACTGGCCATTCAGAAACCTCGAAAAATGCCTGTGGGCCACCTCGTTTCTCACTAATTCATGCACCCCCCTTGTAGCACTGAGTAACTACACATCGCTTGACCCACGGGAGAATCCACCGAAACGTCTATCAAGTAAAGCTGCATGGTAGGCAAAGGCACATTGTATCTAGCTCGCCGTGGCGCCTTCCGCGTGCTGCCGAATTTTCCTGGATTAACCCCGCGTACATCATGGCTTCGTGGGTATGTATTCATGCTTTACTTCCCGCATCTCGTCTAGAAAGTACAACAAATACCTCACAGCTTGCTTACCCTCATCACATATCTAAAAACTCCATAACCCTTCCCTAAGCATGCCTTTCCTCGACCTTCCGAACGCAAAGCTGCATTACGACACCTTCGGTAGCGGACCATTGCTGCTCTGCATTCCAGGAGCAGATGGTCGCGGAGCAATCTTCCACGAAGCCGCCAAACACCTCTCGCTTAGCTACACAGTAGTGTGCTACGACCGTCGGGGCTTTTCGCAGAGCCAGCATGTCGGCGCACAGGACTTCAAGAACCGGCTCTCGACGGATGCCGATGATGCCAGCGCTTTGATCTCCCACCTGTCCACTGAACCCGCTGCCGTCTTTGGTACATCTTCCGGTGCGATCGTCGCCACTCAACTCTTGATTCAACACCCAGACCGAGTGCATACCCTTGTCGCACATGAGCCCCCAGCATTTGCGCTGCTGCCCGAGGAATCTCGCGTCAAAGCCGCGGGCCTCATGGAACATATATATAGTCGGTATCGTGAGCAAGGCGTTCAAGCAGCTATGGAGGTTTTCTCCGGCGGTTTATCTGCAGGCGAGGAGGCTGCAAAGATGAGGTTCTGCATGGATCCTACGCGAGGAGATGAGATCCGTGCAAATTCGATGTTCTGGTTCGAATTTGAGCTACGCCAGTATACGGCTGCTTTGCTAGATGTGGAGAGGATCAAGGCTGAGAAGACCAAATATGTCCCGGCCGCCGGGAAAACTTCTGGTGATGGCCCTGGCACAGCGCCGATCGCACTGCTTGCTCACATGCTTGGTAAGGAGGTAGTGCGGCTCCCTGGAGGTCATATCCCATACCATTTCGAATCTGAGATCTTTGCTAATGCCTTGATGGCATTGTTAGAGCGTGAGGGCAAGAAGTAAAAAGTTCGGAGTAGGCTTTCGAGCAGAACTACCTATAGAGAAATTGAGATCAATGTGCTATATTCTCTAACTCCGGAGATTGTGACTGAGCCGAATTTGGACCTTTTAATTTAAGCAATAATAAAGCTGCTGCTGCAGGACCTCCCCTTATATATCAGTATCGCATGCTTAGGCTTACTACCTTCCTCTTTAGGTATGCTGTGAAGGTAAGATAGAGGATAATTAGCAGGGCTAGCCCTTCTCCCTTAGCTGGCTCCTTAACAGAATCTATATAAACTTACTTATCTGCAGCTGCTTTAAAAGGGGAAAGCCTTAATAAAGCAAGGAAGTAAGCCTCGCCTGCATGCCCGGGGCTTGACGCTGGCAAGGAAGGCTCATTTTGTTAGCGGAATACCTCTATTCGACTTCGCCGCTGGCCGCACCCAAATTCAACCCGCAGAGGAGTAAAACGCTTGAAGGCTTTGAATGGACTGTTCGATGTTTCGATGGTGAGTGGCAGGCAGATTCTGAAGCATGGGGCTCCAGAGGACAGTCTTTGAAAAAATGACAAGAGACGCATATCTGGGAAGAAAGACGTTTTTTGAGTCAAGCTAAGCTATTGGAGGAAAGAAAGGAGGATTGTTCGGAGAGCGGACTGCTTTACAATTCTACCTAGCCTCCCAAGCTACTCACCCTCCCCATCCCACCACGAAACCCTACTTTTCTCCTTCCACCCCTGCACCCAGAACGAACCCCCCCTCCACCTTTTCTCGCTTCATCGCTTTAGCGTCTTCTGCTTCTCCGCCTCGACCTTAATTTCCTTGACAAGCAGTCCCTTCCTCCTGCGCACACGATCCACATACCTCTTCGCCACATTCTCGCGATCCGCCAGCTCACCCAAATCCTCGAGTTCATCCTCCGTAAACGGGACCCAGAATGGATCCTCGTCCAGCATTTCGAAGCCGGCGAAGCGAAGCTGCGGACTTGCCGAGCCACTGGACCGCTTCCTGATCTCGTCGCTGAAACCGAAACTCTCCGCCACCGGGAGCAGCGCACTGATAGTGAAAGTCTGGTTGCCAGTGGTAGATGCAGACGTCGAACTCATTGTCTCACTGAGAATCTGACCACGACGTCGCGTTAGTACCGCATATACGCGCCCCAGCACGTCGGTTGAGGCCTGGATCTCGCAGCTGTACATGGCGAGAAGGATGCGCGGCGACCAGTCGAGCATGCCGGCATGTATACCTGAGCGTACGGCTTTGATGACTTCGCCGGTGAGCCGATGGTGGTCAGTTTCCTGTGCGGAAGCGTCTAGCGTAATGGAGGAGAGAATGACGGCGAGGCCTTGGACGGGCTCAGCGCAGCAGGGGCCTTGAGCGGTGGCGAGCTGGAAGGCGTAGATTATGGTTGAGGCGAAGGATCGCGCGCTGGATGTGCGGTCAGATTCATCGACTTCTTCAGTGGTGTCGGCGAGGCTGAGCAGTGTTAGTGAGGGTATGGATTTGGATTTGGCAAGAGACTTACGCTTTGCTGCAGATCCCGGCGGTGTCGATCAGGATGTTGGGTCCTCTGTTGCGCGGTCCAAAAGCAGTGATCTTATCGATCACATCGTCGGTCCAAATATCCTTCTCTTTCTTCGCCACAGCGAAGGCAGCCTTGAGCTGCTTTGTGAACTCTGCAGGACTGAGCGTCTGTCCGCTTCCGCGCTGCTCAGCTTCCTGCATGCCGTCCTGCTCGGCGCCTCCGATCTCAGCAGCCACATGCTCGTCGGAGTGTTGTGTCTCCTCCGCCTTGCGCTCTGAGTTCAGTCGCTTGATTGAACCAGAATTCTTACTTAGGAATTCGGTCACGCTGGGTGGAAGGGGTCGGACTTGAAGGCGAACAGAGACTTGCTTGCTTGCCGTCGCGCTGACAACGACACCGCGACCGAGTTCAGGGTTCTTGGGAGGATTCATCTCGGCGGCGACGACGGCTGATTCTCGGTATGGAACGATGGGTTCACCGGCCTGAATTTTGCACTTGGCAAAGCGCTCTTCCAGGTCCTTCAGACAGCGCTCGAGATGTAACTCACCCGCAGTCAGGACAACATGCTCTCCACTGGGCAACTGCTCGTACTCGGCACAAGGGTCAGATTGCACCAGCAGCTTCAAGCCATTGATCATCTTGTCAAGATCGTAAGGATTCTCAGGCTCGAGTGCGACGCGAACAATAGGCTCAGAACCCATTGTCACGCCAGCCAGGTTGAGTGAGCCTTGCAGCTGCGAGCAGAGTGTCCCAGACTTGAGCATTTGTCCTTCCAGGCCACCAATACCGAAAACAACACCAGCAGGAACAGAGTCTAAAGACTCTAGTCCACGTCCCATCATGAGGTAGAGAGCCGTTACCGTGACCTTCTTTGGCGCAGGCTCGGTGTGAGGATGCTCAGGCGAGAATTTCGGACCCAGCACGTACACCTCATCCCCAACACTGAGAGTACCAGAGTAGATGCGTGCGAAACCAATAAGATGCTCGGCCTTTTCGTGTACCGGTACCGCTTCTTCGGTGTTTGCTTCGTCTTCACCGATGGCGGCAGAGCTGAGCGCTTCAGTGATACCACCAACGTCGGGACACTCACCATTCGCAATAGCTTGCTGACGGGCCAGCTCTGCGCGCTTCTTGCGCCCAAGATCTCTAGCCTCTTCCGCACTCAGTGCACCGGTCCTCCGCTTATTCTGGGGCAGTTCGCTTTCGGGAACAGAGAACATCTTAGAGACATAGGCTACCACGGGAGCGTCTTTAGACTTGTCAGACTCGATCATGGCATTTCGAACTTCGGGTGCGACGTGGTCAGCACCCACGGACGTATCGATGATCTCGGGCATCCGCTCCGCTTGAGCTTTGGTCGGGGAAGGCAGGTATTCGGTGACGGAGACCAGCAGTGCTGTCGACAGCGGCAGCCAGGCGGCGAATAGCGCAGTCAATATAGCACGTGGATCGCGCGACCGCAGAACGTGGGGCGGCAGGTTGAGGTTGAGAGACTTTGTAATCTTTTCGACCATAGCGGGGTCTCTGACGTGCAGCGAATAAGTATATTGGCTAGAGTATGTACAAAACATGCAAAAAGAGTGAAGAATGAGGAAAGGAAATCCACGCACCCCTTCCCGTTGTTACCTCCTGTGGCGCCTTCGTAGACAGCCCAGATGTTTTCAAGTACCAGTTGAACAAACATAGGCTTCAAGTGGCGACCTTTCAGGTGCTTGGAGCTGAGCACGCGCTTTGTCTTTGGGTCTAAGAAGTAATCGCCCCAGAGTACTTTTTCGAGTACCGAGCGCTTAATGCCAAGCTTGCGCTCGTAGAGGCCAGCGAACTGCTTTACTGTGAAAGCCCAGCCATCAATGGCGCTGGCGAAGATGACATTGTTCTTCTCAGGCGCAAAGTAGATGTCTTCGTCGTCTTTCTCTTCGTATTCGGCAGGAGTGTTTGTTGTGTCTATACTATCACCGTTTTCCGAGATTGCGGACGATGTAGTGTTAGTCTTCTCAGCAGCTGCGGCGTTGAGCTTCTCTTCCATCTTCTCACGCCACCGGAGGTCGTCCTCCATACGTTCACCCTGGTAGAAGCTGCCCATGACGGCATTTACCTGTTCTACGAGCTTGTTCAGATGTGTGTGTGCATCAGCAGGGGTCATCTTCCATTCTGTGATTAGTCTGTCCATCTTGTTGATGACGAGCAGGGGCTTGAGCTTCTCTATCCATGTCTGGCGCAAGACTGTTACTGTCTGACTGCACACGCCTTCTACAGCATCGACGAGGACGATGGCGCCATCGCACAGACGGGATGCGGTGGATACCTCGTAACTGAAGTCAATGTGTCCTGGCGAGTCGATCAGGTTGATCAGGAACTCCTTCTTCTCGGGCTGTGCTTCGGGGGCAGATCTTCTCAGCAGCGAGAAATACAGCGAGATGGCTGACGACTCCATTGTGATACCACGAAGCTGCTCGTCCGGTCTTGAGTCGAGATACCTGATCTTGCCAGCGAGCTTGGGGGAAATGATGCCGTTAGTGGCGATGAGGGCGTCGGTGAGCGACGTCTTGCCATGGTCCACATGAGCAAGGATGCAGATCTGAGATGGTCAGCACAAGCAACAGCGTTTGGTGCTTAAGCAGGGGCTGACATTTCTGATGCCCTCTGCCTGCTGCTGCAGCTTCACCAGCTGGTCGGGGGGGATGGTCGGCATGGTAGGCGGCGGGCGCTGGCGGTGCAGGCGCGCACGTTTCGAATGGGTCTAGATGCGGCTGCGCGGTGGTGAAGGACTGCCGGGCGCAGTGGTGTAAGATTGCAGGCGTGTTAGGTGTTGTTGCAGAGCGGGTACGCGAGACGGCGTTCGTTGGGTTTCGTGTGTCGGTTCTGAGAAAGTCAGCGAATAATGCCCCACCACCGCGCGATGAGGTCACGGCAGCCAGCCGTTGGCCAGACCCGGGCATCCACTCTCATAGGCCCCTCCTCTAACGGCGACCCTGATCCCGGCCGCTGCCTGACCTCATCACTCGGTCTGCAGAGCCTGAGCAGCCTGGAGAGCCTGGAGAGCCTGGAGAGCCTGGAGAGCCTGGAGAGCCTCGCAAGCGTGCCGCAGATAGAGCGCTGCCCGCTGCAGCTGGCCATGGTGCTGCACGAGAGCCCCGAACGCCCGCGCCCATGCATTCCCCCTGTCGCTCGCCTGTGTCGATCCGCATCACTTCCCTTCATAGCAGCGGAAATATAATCAACTCAACAACACACGAGCCTCCACGACTGCCCTCTCTGCCTGCCACGTATCAACACCCGCCTGCCACTTAATGTAGAGGGATCGCAGCCATGGAAGGCGCACAGCAAACGCCCGCCAAACCGACCCCCATCACGCTACCGGTACATGGACGCGCCCCGGCGCCCGCGCCCATGAAGCTGAGCATGCCCACGCAACCACGTCTCTCCAGCATTCAAGCACAGGCACAGGCACAGCAACAGACACTCGGCGCCGGCGTCATGTCACCCGTGAACCAGAACGGCTGCTTCGAGTTCGACCGCATCATCAAGGCCGGCTCCGTGCTGAAGCGGACACGGAAGACCAGGGTGCGCCGTCCTCTCCACAAAAGTGCATGTGTATGGCATGCTAACAGACGCAGCAATGGAAGCCAATCTACATCGTCCTGCGCCCCAACTGCTTGTCGCTCTACAAGGACAAGGCCGAGACCAAACTCCGCCACCAGATAAACCTCTCCGAAATCACTGCTGTTGCCCGCCAGAAGGACTCGAAGAAGAAGATGGACAACGTCTTTGGCATCTTCTCGCCGGCCCGCAACTACCACCTCGGCGCCACCACCGACAGGGAGGCACAAGACTGGGTCGACTTGATTCGAGCAGAAGCGCGCATTGACGAAGAGGAGGGCGAGTTGGTGCTCTTCAGCCCTACAGGAAACAAGACCTTCACGGGTTTCGACCGCTCGCAGCAAGCACGCTCGAGCACCCTGTCTTCGTCCTCTGAGGCTGAGCCGTCGTCGCTGCCTCCCAGCTCTCTGCAGCGCGACTCCGTACCAATTCCCTTACATAGCGCACGGCGACAGTCCCAGGCCCAGAACTACTCCGGAAACGAACATGGCTCCGTCTCAGACTTTGACTTCTCCGACTCTGCGGCGCCCAACGGCACCTCCACCACCTCCTTGCCCTACTCCAAGTCCAGCATCCGCAATCCAGTGCCGCGCAATCGAAACGTCAGCCAGACCTCGAACCTCAACGTCCCCCCATCCACCTCTGAGTCTGATCCCGACCGCGTAGTGTTCCACGGATGGCTGTATATCCTCAAGTCGAAAGGTGGCGTGCGCCAATGGAAGAAGATTTGGGTTGTTCTCCGCCCGAAATACCTCGCCTTCTACAAGAACGCAGAAGAATACTCCGCCCGCCTGGTTATCCCCTTTGCAAGCATCATCGATGCCGTCGACATCGACAGCGTCAGCAAGAGCAAGCAGTACTGCATGCAAGTCATTTCGGAAGAGAAGAACTTCCGCTTTTGTGCAAAGGATGAGAACGAGCTGGCGAAGTGGCTCGGCGCGTTCAAAAGTCTGCTAGTCAAGAGGAGAGAAGAAGAGGCGAAGAGAATCGCGCAGAAGCAGGCGCAGAATCCTACGCTCACGACGACCGCCGCGACGCCCACGCTGCCGCATACTCCCATCGTGCCCCAGCCAAAGCACGTGAGCATAGCGGAGCCAAACGCCACCTCGCTTGCGGTGCAGCCCATGGCCATCAAGTGACCACCGCCCATACGATTCTCCAACTTTGTACCCTCTCCGCACTCAAGAGAGAGCTGCCTTGTACATACACATTTCCTTTGTTAATTCCACAACTGCATTGAGAATCTTTCCTAGCGTCGATTGTTGTACGATCCACGAGTCACGATCTCCCTGTCCTCGCGCCCCTCGATGCGTTTGCACCCTTGATGGGACTGCTGCCACGGCGAAACCGTTGGATATCACATCTACTTTGTTGTTTATCCTGCTTTGTATACTAGCGTTGTAGTGTCTTTGTAATTCCGCCCACGAGTGGGTCAAGTCTGTTCGATGGTGGAGTGGGAGAGGAAGAGTATGAATCTAGTGGATACAGTCAATGTCTGGAGAAGTGTGCATTATAATGTCTTGTCTACAATTCGTTGCATCAGCCTGCTGGTGAAGCTAGAGGTGTGGCGGATGCGGAGACGGCAAGATGACACTGTCGACCGCAGCACCTTTCCTTCTGTCGCAGCTCCACGGCAGCATAACCACCATCCGTATTCCATGTCAGTCTGCACTACATTGAAGTGAACTCCATTCCATGCTCGCGAGCAATCGTTGTGGTCTAGTTGGTGTGCGTCCACGATCTGTGTGACCAGTGACTGCAACAAGTCCGCGCAACGGCGGTGAATCAAATCCCATTCAGTTCACACGTCATCATCACAGAAAATCCTCCGCCTCATCAGCTCTCTTGATTCCCTCACGCGCCATATCTTGCTGATGTTATGAATCAGCACGTAACTACGAGCGGTGGAGAAGGTGCGATTCGTGAGGAAAGAAGCCATGCCAACAAAGTCAAAAAAAAAAAAAAAAAAAAAAAACCAGCGTGACGAGTAGAGGACGTACAATATGTAAGCGTGAGCTTTCAGAGACTCACTCACTGGCTTCATTCGCTGCATGTAAGCGCAGCTCAGCCTCAGTCCCAAACCGGTTCCTGCGCTTCAGTGTGCGCCTCATATGTTTTCACCGGTCTCCACGGCCGAGCTACGACACCAGGCCGCATGACAAGTCCTCCCATCAAGTTCTCGATAGATCCAGATGAGAGTCAAATCGTCTCCCTACCTAGTCTGGCACTATCGAACGTTCCTATACCAAAGCAACCATTGTGCCGGCAACCAAGTACAAGGCACATTTATTGCTGGGGTCCTTGGTATACAGAGTATGTCTATCACGGTGGAGGTATGTACCAGTATGAACTTAAGATGGTCTTGGAATCGAAGTGTTGCGCCAATATCATCACTATCATCTGCGTGCATCGTGAGAGCTGGGTGTTGTGAGCCCAAGGGATTCACAGTCGAGACCTGACAACGCTGAGAAGAGACACATGCGATTACACGGCAACGGTACACCCACCGCCTTTGCGATGTAGAACGAATTGGAGCAATGTCTTAAGCTGAAGATGATCTGAATGTTTGTTCCTGTAAGATGGCCCGTGGGCCTATGACGTACACCAAATGCAATTATCGAGCTTTAATGCAATGACAGAAATGTCAGTTGCAGGTGTTCGCAGAAACATGAAACAGTGGATATCAGCACGCAGGTACAGCGACGAGTGCCGTGTCGACCACCGAAAATGACTCGCGTGGTGATGTTTCACCTCTGTTTTCCGCCCGTGTCGATCGTCAGGTACGCACGAGATGACGGCTGTCGACTTGCGGTAAGCCAGATGCATGGCCTAAGCAAACGCGGATGAAAAGCAACTCGACATCGCTGATTTGGTCTTTATGATAAGGGCTTCCGTAAGAAAGGGCCGAGCCGCGACCCCTTTTGTACGTGAGATGGTGATGTGCCACGGCTGACAGGCACTCTTAGCGCTAGCCTTGGGGGGAGTTTCAGCTGAGCGGCAGTTGACAGGGGTGGTGTTCAGAAGGCTGTCCTAAAATACACCGGGCTGGAGCATCTTGGAAACAACCCCTTCGCAGCAACACCACCACGCTCTGCAGTACTGCAATCGCCGCCGACTGCTGCCCTGCTTGCTGCTCGACTACCCGCATTGCTATCCGCCCCCGCTAGCCGTGACTTGTCCGTCCCAGTACCTGAACAGCCGTGCGCGCCCTTGAAACAACCGCTCGGCACTCCGCACGCTCCACTGCGCAACTCCAGCCGCGCCTTCTCCTTCGACATACGCACTCGCACCGCATGCGCTCTTTCTGGTAACCGCCGAACCGTCCACGCTCATTACTCCCACATATTCATACAGCGACGCTTGCATTGACACCCGTCGCCGTCGTCGCCGTCCTGCGCTGGCCGTCTCCCGCACCGACAGCGCCGTAACCCAGCCTCTTGGCGGTCTCGACGACGACGAACAGTACGGCTCCTGAACGCACGACTGGACATGAGCTAGGATGACACGCCCGCAAATAATACGAGCAGGTGCGGGATTGCTCATTGCAGCCCAAATACATGAATGCATACTAACGTCTTGGCGCAGATACCATCGACCTGCAGGATAAATCGTCTCCAACTGCACAGGACCACTCCAACCAGCCAGAGCACCCAGCACCCTTAGGTATTGGCCCAGCCGCACCCCATCAGCAAGCATCGCTGCAATCTGTAGAAGACGAGCGCTCCGCGGAGGAAGCGCGCCTACAACATGCTTGGAACAACAGTGGAACCTCGCTGAGCGAAGACCCTGGGTCTGACGACGAACGCACGACGGTGATCAACTTGAATGGACAGAAGCAACACCAGAATGGTGCAGACAATGACGACGATATGCAGGATGCAGACGTGGAGGAGGATATGGACGACGATATGCTCGACAAGATCTCGAGTTCACCTTCGATTGACGATGGTGGGTATTCTCTACCTTCTTCTTCCTTGGCATGGCCGACGCGAAGGGATTCCTTGACTCCAAAATCGTCACCGGTCATACCAAGTTCCGCCTCTTCATCCCCTTTCACCGCCACTCCCGTACATTTTCCTATCCCTGTAACCAATTCCGGTCGACTACTCAATGTCCCGGAAGATGGCACAGATGACATTTCATTCATCTCACAACATCCTTTCACAACTCATCCCATTTTTCAATTCTCTCAACATTCTTCAACATCACAATCAATGGAGCATCATCATGGTGAGTATACCTGGACAAGGACCACCAACGGCACGCGAATCGACAATATGGCCATGCATGACGGCGAATCGAGCCCACGAACGAGACAGTTGATGCTCGTAGAGCAAAGATTACAGTATATGAGAGAGGATTCGCAAGGATCGCTCATGTCTGAGCTGGACGAAGAACACGCCAGGAAAATGCTGCAATCTGTACGACCACCATCGATGGACCTGCCGGACGACCCCGACGATCCCTTCTTCGAAACAAGTGCGCCAAACCTGCGGAGTACTAACGGCACCCCAACACCCAGACATCCTGATGACGAAAGCGATTCCTGGACTACTGATAGCGATGCCGACTCTTGGGATGAGGAACTGGAAGACGATGATGCCTCCAACGATGTTTCCTTCTCTGACGACCCCAGATTTGTCGACTCAGGCTGGGGAGGCGAATGCTTACGAGAAACAGAGGATATTGACTTCGAGTTCGTCTACGCGCTGCATACTTTCGTCGCGACTGTGGAAGGTCAAGCAAATGCTACCAAGGGAGACACTATGGTTCTGCTTGACGATAGCAACAGTTACTGGTGGCTCGTCCGTGTCGTCAAAGACAGCAGCATCGGTAAGTATTTGCAGGCCCGAGAACACGCATACACTAACCCTTTGTCTAGGCTACCTACCTGCAGAGCATATTGAGACGCCCACTGAGCGTCTGGCGCGTCTGAACAAGCACAGAAACATTGACCTTTCAGCAACAATGCTCGGCGACACAGCTGAGAAGGCCAAGAATCCGCTGAAGAAAGCTATGCGACGACGAAACGCCAAAACTGTCCAGTTTGGAGCGCCTACTTATGTCGAAGCATCTGATTACGATTACTCTTCTGACGAGGGCGGTGAGCTCTTTGGTGGGCCAGATCCCAAGCAGGCCCAAGAGCAGCAGCAGCAGCAGCAGCAGGCGGCACAAAAGCCCGAAACTGAGCAGGAGGAGTCTCTTGAGGTCCAGCCTCTGAAACTTGGCGGTATCAAGAAGGTCCCCTCCGACGAGTCACGGTCATCTAGTGAGGAAGCCAGCAAGGATGATGACAAGCCGAGGGCGAGTGACGAAATGTTTGATCGCCCACTGGACCAGAAAGTATCACGCAATGGCACGCTCCGTAACACAGACTCGTTCTTCAAAGATGAGAACACAGAGACACGAAAAATTACTCTTACGCCCAATTTGCTGCGAGACGACTCCAGCACTTCGACCACAGGCTCGCGGGAACGCGGTCCGAGCCTCGAAAGTCTCGAAAAAAATGGCTTCGCCGACAAGGTCAAGGACGACAAGAAGAAGAAGGACAAGAAGTCGGGCATGCTCAGTGGGTTATTTAAGCGCAAGGACAAGAAAGACAAAGACTCAAAGAGCGACATCGAATCCGTGGAGGTCGATTTGAAGAAGGCCGTCGAGAAGCCAGAACAGACTTCTCTCCAGACAGTCAACGCAAAATCGGCGGAGACATCACCTGAACGCCAGCCGGAAGAGCAAGTAGGCCAAACACCTTCGAGACAATCAAGCAAGGGCAAGTTGCAGAAGCAGCACCGGGCTAGGACTGAGTCACCCATCAAGACAAAGAGCATCCTCAAGACCGACAGTCCTATGGAAGCCTCAGTCAATCCAGAAGACGACGTTGGCGCAAACGAGCCTGGTACAGCTGGCCAACAGACCAGCTCTTCGATGCGTGTAGTCTCACCAGACCAGGGAGGAGCGCTTGAAAGACAGACGTCTGTGGAAGAGCGTATGAAGTCGCCAGAGAACCGAGTGAAATCACCAGAAAGTCAAGGCGTCATGGCTGCCATCAGCTCCAAGAACCCTTTCAGGTTGAACACTACGACAGACAGCGCGCCAAAGCCAGAGGAGGTCCGCAAAGCGAAGGAAAGGATGGCGCTAGACGATTTCGATTCCAGCGCAGACGAGAGCGACGATCCGTTTGCAGACCCCGATGCACAGGAAAAGACGAAAGAGCAGACAGCTTCTGAGCCCGTAGGACGACTGTCAGAATCGCCAGTCCACATCTCCGCTGCCGATGCGCAGCCAGTGGCCAGAGAGGGAGTGGTCATGAGAGATCAGGAGCCAGATGCACAACACCCACCTGGCCTCACAGGCGACAACTCTAGCGCGGACACCAGCTCGCGTGTGTCGACTCCTGACTTGGATGCGGCAAGCCCAGACACCATCACACCTGCAAAGCTCAGTGTCGCAGCTCCTCGCTCTGGAGTGTCGCCTTCGCCTGCACACCTATCTCCTAGCACCAACGTCATTCCGCCGCCATCTCGTGCCGCTCCTTCACCGCTGAATGTCAACACCTCGCCCACCGTCTCGTCCGCACCTGTCTCGTCAGAATCGACTTCACTTCCAGCTTGGTCCGATGCCAGTCTACGCAACTATCTTGAAGATGGTAGCGAGATCCGTGATCTTCTGCTCATGATCAACGATACCACTGGCGTTGTACCTGTCAGCAAGGATCACCCGCTGATGAGCGGTCTCTACGTCGAGGAGACAAAGGCAGCGCAGAGCCTCAGCAGCGAGCTCGACAGGCTGCTTGCTGGCTTGATGGACAACCGTATGAAGCGTCATGGAAGCGGGGCCAGCAAGAAGAGTCAGCTCAGCCAGATGAGCAGGGCAAGCACCACCAGCGGCAGGTAGCGATAGTGAGGCGACCACCATCAACATTCTGGAAAGGGGAAAGAGTTTTTTTGGACAATACCCTAGGGATACGGCGTTTTGCAAAGTCTACTTTGGGAGGGAACGTTTCATGTGGTACGACATAAGGGTTTTTCTTGGGCGGTGTATTTGTCGCGTTTGCGCATTTCGACATTTGAGAGCCAGCTGGGCCTGGCTTGTCATGGCGGCAGCCTGGTGCTTGGTTTGCCGTTTGGCAAGTTTCTTCGTCGGTCCTGCTTTGGACCGCACCCTTCTTCTCCGCCTGCACACAGAGCGGGTGGCTTCCCTTTCGGCTTTGCACCTTCTCTAATACCCTATCATGACCCGGTTGGTGTTTCATCGTTCGACTATGTATTAGATACCTTTGAAGTATTTAGCATGACGTATACCATTTCTTTGTCATTTGCCCTTGTTCACAGATCTTTTGATGAGCACTAGGCATCGACGGTCACGTTTGCAATTGAAATGAGCATCTTCGATAGACCCTCATTGTACAATCCACCTTCGAGGAACCACGAATGTCAACTAGCGCTCTTGAGGGGTTCCACGTCCCTTCGCAAGATACTGTCGATACGATGCATTTCGAGGATTTTCGCAGAGCTTTTTCCAGACCTTCACTCGCAAATCTTCTCCTTGTCAAACACAGCACTATGATCGCTCCGCCAAACGCTACCATGCTAGCCCACTACCCTGTATGACAGTACCACCAAGGTAGGGCATGACCTGTTTTCACGCAGAGACTAGCGACGAAGAACATGGCGTGAGCAACGACCTGGAAGAAGGCAAGTATCAATCTACAAGGACCTGTTCCTCACCTCCGGGCATATTTCGCTTAGCTGTCCACGAGTATATTACCAGGGAGAATACGCAGGGCTCGATCTTAGGTAATTACGAGGTTAAAGCTTTATTCACACTTCTTCAAGGGCGTGGAATAATCAGCTGCCGGGGAAACATGCACCCATTGTTACGAACAGGATCAAACCTTGGAAGAAGATAAAGGCTCGTTGCCGGAGGCGGCGAAGCTTGACATCTGACAGAGGGGCTCGCTTGTGTGACGGCAGCTTATCGATTGCAGGGAACAGCGTCCCGTGCGTCTTTTCCAGTATTCATGACGACTTGGTGATCCCGCGCTCGAGGCCATACAGTGTCAAGTCACTACATTCTCTGCCTCTCAGTTCGCTGCAAAAGCTGAAAAAAAAAAAAAAAAAAAAAAAGACCAGAAATGACATCGGTTTTCAAACATGATCTCAGCAATCCTTTATATCAATGAGCTCCCCCAAGTAAATGATCTGTTGCTGGCATTCGTTTGGCTTCTTTGGTAATATGGGAGTATGCGACATATGTCGCGTCCTGCTCAGCGTTCCTTGACTGAACAGCAGCTTTTTTGAGAACATGGAGTCTTTAAGTTACTGCTAATTGCTGCAAATGGGCGACGTCTGAACGACAGCTCAGCCGATTAACAGCTACCAGCAGGCAGCCCCACCGGGACGCCATTGGTACGTACTACACAGCTGCGTCTCGAAACTGAGCATCAGTCTGGCGCTTTCGAATCGTTCCTCTAGCCTCTCCATGTAGCCTCCAACACACACATGAACGTCAACGGATCCGCCTTCACGTTACTGACCTCATACCGCTCATCCGCCTGCCTAAAGACCTCCTTCCAGGCACTAACCGGCCTCTCCTTCACGTTAAACAGCGCCATCATACGCATATCTGTCGCTGTACCGAACGCTCTCATAGAGTGCGGCAGAGCAGCGTCTTCACTGGGATCATTCTTGCCAACATAGTCAATGAACACGACTCTCGCACCTGGCTTCAGCGCAGGAACAAGTGCCTTGAGAATAGCAACAGACTCGTCATCCGGCCAGTCGTGAAGAATCCACTTGAGGATGTAGATGTCAGCTTGCACAGGCTGGGGATCGAAGAGGTTGTGGGTCAGGAAGGAGACGCGTGATTTCAGGTCGGCGGGGAATTCCTTGTCGAACACAGGCGCGACTTGGGGCAGGTCTTGGACTACGATCTTCAGGTTGGGGTACGCTTTTGCAAGGACGATGTCGTCGTGGCCCGCTGATCCTCCGAGCTGAGTCTTGTCAGTGCCTGTTCAGAACGGGTGGGGCAGTATAGACTTACATCGACAACCGTGGCATCTCCCACAGCTTTCCAGTCAATCGCTTCGAGAACGATGGACTCAGTCTTGAACAGATCTTTGATGTAAGCCATGAACTTTATGAAATTCCTCTGTCGCCACCCTTTCTTCTCTCCTTCGCCGTCGTTCTCAAGGAAATCCCATGTGCTGTCGTAGTCGCCCCAGATACCTCCAGAATGACACAATCGGAACGCACTCTCTTTCTGGTTCTTGGAGACCTCTGACTTGCCAACAGCGAACCGGCGCAGAGCTTCAGGTAACAGCATCATGGGCGGCGAGGTTTCGTCGAGCACCATCTGGACAAGGGCCTTAAGTCCGGGGTCCTTGGCGAGAGCAGCAGACCGAGATGTGTGTTTGACAGATCCGGATGTGGGCTCCGGACGAGCAAAATAGCGCATCGTGATTGCATGGTCGAGCGTGCGGTGTACAATTTCTACAGGCAGATTGGTCTGCTTTGCAATCTGCTCGTGAGTTGCTGTTCCTTCGAGAGGGACTGCACTCCAGAAGTCAAACTGATTGAGCAAATTCAGGGTCGCGATGTCAGGTACCGCCTGTGTACGATTAATGTTAGCTCTAGCGGCAATACTTGTAGGTACTTGCCGTATGACAGTAGTTGAAGGTACTCTCACTTGGCCCTTGGCTGAGAATATACATGTCTTTTAAGGCATCTTCAAGCTGTTGCCGGATGAAAAACGAGTTCCCTGGTAGCGATTCATACTTGGTCGGACTGTCTGCTTCCAGCGTAACGGGTGTCACATTGCCTGCTTCCAGCTCTTTTGTAAGCTGTTGTGCGTACTCTGTAACTTTAGCTGCTATACTGAGCAATGTTTCAGGAGATTGTTGCGCGATTGAGCCCATGATGCTAGCAGCGTACGGATGTGTCTATGGTGTAAATGGCACTTGATGACCGAGATATACGAAGAACGCACACATACATATACCTTCCCCTCGTAGCGTCCATGTTGAAGTCATGCCCGCATGCCCCTCCTTTCGTCATCGGCCGAACCAAGACACGTTAATTGCGCGACGGATACCTTTGGCCCTAGAAAAGCGCACGCACATGCTGCCGCCATCACGGCAAGCAGTGTTACTGGCTGCGAGCTTGCATTAGGCTGCGATTATCTGGTCATCTTATCAGATTGATAAAATTTTCATAGTTCAGGCTGGGCGCCAAGTTCAGTATGCAGCAACTGCCAAATTCAGGATTGTAACCGGGGCCATTGGTGGAGGCAATACGAGAAAGAAAGATCGAACGGAGGGGTTTCGCCCCAGCTGTGATGTCACTGCGAATATGAAGAGACGCTAAGTGCGAGCATGTGCTTGGAGATGTCTGGGGGTTTTAACCTTCAAGATTTCATTAGGTTTACAAAAATGTCACCTCTAGCTATACTGGGTGTCCTGAATGTATGTGACAGGACCGTCTTGATGTAGCGTAATGACATCGGTGACTATGCGCGCTCAAATGCAAATACCACATTCACGAAAATCGAAACTATCCCTCAACTCAATCACGCCCTCCCTTCCAGCTAGCGTGACTTCAATCTGGATGTCGACCAAAGACCTGACCGACAAAGTAGCTCCTCCACATGTGCTTAAGTGTCCCTTCGTAGTCTACTTCTTTCCCCAAGGGAATCCGCTGAGCTTACTCTTCTTCGACGTCTCAGCCTCCTCTTTCTGCTTTGCATCTTCGGCGGCACGCTCGTCCTTCGTAGGAATGCGAGGCTGATCAGCAAATCGAATGCCCGGAGCACGAGGAGGTTCCAAGTTCTGTTTTGCTGCCTGCGACTGTGTACCGCGGCCAGTCTCCATTGGATCGCCGATCTCGGGCTCGCCTTCAGATTCGGACTCTGGTGAATCCTCTCCCACACCTAAAGCACCAAGGCGACGCTTGCGTTCAGCTGCTGTTTCACCCTCAAATCCACCGCTGGATGCCGAGGCTTGTGGACTTGGCGACAACGGACGACGATCTTGGCTGGCTGGTGGTGATGTGGATCCCTTCAGAGCACCGAGGCGACGACGACGCTCGGCAGGAGTCTCATCGTCGCTTCCTGATTCATCTTTCACCGCTGGTGAATTCGCCTGGGACGGCTCTGCAGCGAGGCGACGTCGGCGTTGCGCTGCAGTTTCCTTCTCTTGGTTTCCTCCATGCTCTGCCAAAGTCTGGCGCACAGAGTGGAATGGCACATGCTCTTCGTTGCTGTCGACCAGAGTGAGGCCCTCAGGACCACGAGGGTGGCCCTCTTTCTGTGCGATCGGGGACTCAATCTTGTGGAGCTCAGCCTCGCCCTCCTCGCCGATGACAGGAGGAATATTGGCTTCGCTTGCAGCTTGTATCCGACGGTGGTGGTCCTTCGCGTCTTGATGCGCTTCTTGCTTGACAGACTCAGGAACGTTGCTGTCCTGTAACATCTTGGCGCGTTCCTTGGGATTCAGCTGACTCATCTGCTGAATGAACTCGGTTTTGCTCATCCTACGGCCACCGGCAGTGAGAGTGAAACGTAAGTTGTCGTCGTCAGCATCAGTATCCTTTTGCTTCTTTTTCTTCTTGCCTTCAGCACCGGTTGCGTTTGCCTCAGCGCTTTGAGCGCTGGAGGCGCCTGCTTCGTGATGATTTGGAATACCCATGTGTGTACCCATCCTTTTCAGGCTCTGCATAGCGCGGCCAGACGTCTCAACCATAGATGATCTCCGAGCCGCTCCCGGTCGCTGCTCCTTTGGCTTGGTGGGGATATCATATTTCTTCAACACCTCTCCATCTTCATCTTCGACAATGATGGTGTTTCCAAACTGGTAAGCAAGGGCTGGACCGCGCTTCCGTTCAGCCTTTTCGGCCTTCGGCCTCTGAGACAGATCTTCGTTGTCGTGGTGGTGGCCTGTGAAGCTCTGCATTCGCTTACGCCACGTCTTCTGAGGATGCTCGGCAGCATCCACGGCCTTGCCAGGTGCTGCCTCCAAGTTGCCTGTGTGCTCCGTCTGAGCAACTCCATGCTCCACGTGATCTTCTTGCATGAGTCTTCGAGCTTCCCTGATATCTGACTCACGTCGCTGCATGCCGTGCTCGCCATGACTGTCTCTGACGCCAAGGACATTGCCTTCCTTATCCTCGATAACAGTCTCCCCGCCTTCCTGGTATATCTCCTCCTCGTCCGCGATGTCCTTGTTTTTGCCCTTGTCGCTTGATGAACTGCTAGAGACGGCCATCTTATCATCGAACGTGTCAGTATTATCTTCCGGTGAACCAGAATCGCCCTTCTCTTCGTCACGCCTATTTGGATGAATGGCAGACTGCGAGATGGGGCCACCTGGACCAAGGCCAGACTCCCATTTTGATTTCCTTGATCGAGATGTTGGACGCGCAGATCCTGCCCTACTTGGATTCTCTTCCTCTTTCTGTCGACGCAAGAAATTGCCATTGTAACCGGGCGGTGGAAGGAGGCCTGGACCCGTCTCGCCAGGGTCTCCGGTCTTTTCGTCCACGGAAGATTCTGAGAAACGCCGACCAGATATCTGTGACTTTGATCGAGACTGAATGCGAGGCAGACGGTCCATCCAGCTCGGGCCATCTTCGTTGGCTTGTGTGTACGACATCGAGATTGTAAGCGTGTTGATGCGCTTGCCCAAGGTGAAGACAGCGATGGAACTTCCGTGAACGATGATACTGACGATGACTAAGAAACACGTGATAGGCCAGATGAGCTCAATGATGTTGAGGTGCTCGAATCCTGGTTCGGGGAGCTCCGCCAAAGGAGTGGTAGACTCGGTTTCCAGTTCAGCTCTTGCGAGGATAGCGACAAAAAGACCACCAACTCCAATGGGTCCGAAGTGACCAGCGAAAGAGGCTTCACGCCATGTTTTGATGTCTGGAATGACTGGTTTCAGAATCAGCATAATGGGTAACCTGCGGAAGAACAACACCAGCAGTCCCAGAACGACCAAACGCCAGGGGCTGAGGCCAAGGAGCTCTGGCTCGTTGAATTGTGCCCAAGGGATGATTGTGCCGAAGTATACGAAGAACGCCAAATTGATGAGCAAATCGATAACGTTGGAAACGTGGGACTCCTCGGTCTTCTCAAGGAACCATCCGTCGTTTGAGAATCCTACACCGCAGGCAAAGCCCACAAGTAAATCGTCCAGACCAAGCAGGGAACCTGAGCCAGCGCACCACAGGGCCAACACAAAGTAGAATACAAGGAAACTCTCTCGATCGATCAGGTCTTTTTCATGAGCGTATCGGATCAGGCGACGGGCAATGTAGCCGACAATAACGCCATAAAGGGCACCGAATAAACATTCGTAGAGGATGGTGTAGCAGATCCAGTGGTAGGCAACTTTGCTAGCATCCGGACGGTAACGAATCAAGTAGATGGCCAAATAAACAAAGGGAAAGGCCATGCCGTCGTTACAACCAGATTCGGCGGATAGTAAATCTCGCAAATGCTTTGGTACTCGCTTTGCAAACTTTCCTTTTCCGACGACAGAAGAGGCAAGGACGGGATCCGTCGCAGTGACGCAAGCAGCAATACAGAGACTGTCAAGCCAGTTCACATGGGAGTTGAAAAGGCCCCAGATGAACAAGCTTGTGATTAACCAACCGAAGGTCATGACTGGTATCAGGAGCAGAACAACTGATCTCCAGTGCTTCTCCATATACGCCTTAGGCAACTCAACGCCGACAGCAAAACACTGTACAACTAGGACTATGCGTGAGAATTCCAAAGTGATGAAATCAACGTTGCCCCATGTTCCTGGATCGATCAGGTTCGCAGCGTGCGGACCGAAGATGATACCGCAGAGTGTAGCGACGGTTGCTTCACCGATGTAAAGGCGCTCCTTGATCACCGAAGAGCACAACATGAACAAGGTGGTGAAGCCGCCCAAGATGATGTACACCAAGTGCGGCTTGTTGATAGAGAGGTGATCCCACGCCATGGTGTTCGTAGGATTCGCTTGCGTTGCCGCTTATCCGGCTTGTGGTGGATGTGAGGTGGGTAGTGCCCAGAAGCTCCTCAAGCTTGTGCGAAAGCTTGGAGATATTCGTGCTTGAGTAACGTAGGTTTGAGAGGGTGTGTTCGCGGTCAAGGAGCGGTGTTTGAAGGACCGGGGCCGTATTTTTGCGGACGGCCGGTGGGAGAGAAGTGCGGTACTCGGGTCGAATGCATGTATATGTGAGTGCGCCCAGTCGCCGCTCCTAAGTTGGCCGAACGGCAGTAACGTCTAGAAGTATCGTAGGCAGGGACGAGTGGGGATGTGGGGGAGGCGTAACCGTAACTGCAGTAACGGGTCAGTGATGCTGGAGGGAAAAAAGAGATCAAGACACTCCAAGCATGTGGTGAGAAAGGGTCGGAAGGCTTACCAACGCGCAAAGCTCAGCTGGGCGCAGAGTCGTTGAAGCTTAGGACTGAGAGGCGCAACATGCGCTGGTGTCCGGGGTCGCTTGCAACAGTCGACCCAGGGTTTCGTTGTCGCAAGAACTCTTCCGCTTTCTGGGCTCAATGGCTTCGCAATTCACTCAGCAGCACTTGCGCAACACTGTCGTCGATGTCAACAAAGGTTGAAGAAACACAGATAGCAAAGAGTGTTTCTCCGGCCGTTAATCTCTAGTGCAGGAATCATCGTTGCTAAGCCTTGGCCTCAAATGCCAAGGGCAAGAGTGACGCAATATACAGTCCGCTTAGGCGGATATCGGCTGATGGGTGGTCAACACACAATATTCAACATTTGTTGTCTGCGGCACCAGACTTCACACTCGCAACAGATGAGCTGTTCACGCAAGACACTACAACTATCGACTGTGTAGAATGATCACGATGGGTCTGGTGAGATTGGAAAGCCAATGGGCGGAAACCAGTTGACGCCGATTGGACGCTGGTTGACTCGCGCAAGCCGTGCGTTGCACCACGAAAACGAACTTCCTTGGATTTGGCATTCTTACTGAGATCGTGGGGCAGCCGCTCACAACTCATGTGCCAACATCGTAAAGATTTTCTTCCCGCTTCTTCAGTCGAAGCCTGTCCACTGCAGTTCCCGTTTTCATCCCTCTTTTGTAGGCGTGTATCGCGCTCAGCAGCTTTGCCGACGAAAAGTTGTTACAGGTGCGGGCATGAACAGAGCTCGTGTCCACTAGGCCACGGCCGAGCTGTTGGACGCAATATAGCGGTCACGGTTTATCGATTCTGGCCTCTGCCCATGTCTGCTAATCTGCTTAGGTCAGAAGACGAATGATCATGCCTTCGTAATTGTGTACCGGTATCAGGGACATGGACCTCAGGAAGTTTGTAGCCAACTGTTTGGTCGTTGACACCTGCGAGAAAGTCTGACTGTCACTAATGAACTTCTACTTCGTACATGTTGCCATTCTTTGTTTTCCGGCCCGTTCCACTGCGCCTTTCTCAGCTTGCAACCGCGGCAGCTTGAAGGCGCGTGACGTCATTGCAGCCGCCGACAGTCATCGACACCTGTTTACTCGAATCAGATTTCGGACGTTTCAATTGCTGGGTTTAATACGATTCCAATGAAATAGTAGGATATGCCGTTAACTTCAGCTGTCAACAGTCGACCTAAACACTTTCAAGGAAGCAGGCCAGACAATCGTCGCATGCACTTGCACAGCCTCATATCTCATGTCGTCGACGTCATTCTTTTTCCTTGTTCTCAGTCACCGAGTTTGAAAAAAAAATCCTTTGGTCACGAACGATTGCTGATCTACAGGCGCTCGCACGCGGTCGGAAGGCTTCAAGGCTTGCTAAACCTGCTAAATGTCTTGCCTTGAGTACGACCTATCGCTCGACGCAAGTGCTTTCGATGCGCTGCGAAAGAAAATGTGCTTCGCGCAATCTCACACGAGGTCTCCAGGAGTCCAAAACGTACTCTACATTCTCGTCTCAATTGTCATGCGCTCTTTCTGGCTGCTGACGGCGATCCATTAGCAATCTCTACTTTTGTGTAAGGTCTTAGTTTGTTACAATGTTGGTTCCGATTGACTTACGCTCCTTTGTCGACTATAGTCTAGCAGAGTTCACAAATTCAGCGCAGCCCGTACCCACGAAGTACCCTCAACATTATTCCGCCACACTGCTACACACTGAGTTTTGCAGATGTGTCAATTCCGGCAGTTTTCAAGAGTCAAATAAACTACACTGCCTCCAAATTACTGCCTATTCCTCTCACAAATACAAAGCTGGGTCACAACGTCTAGTGAGGAGGTCAGGTTCTCCACCTCTGCTGTCTGGTCACCAACAGCTACGTTATGATCGCAGACTGTCTTCATGGTAAATATAGCGATAAAATCAGTTTGGCAGTCACGGGCCTTCCCATTATCCCTGCCCAGTCGTACTACTGTACTGTACCCCTTCAATCAGATACCAGCAGAATATGACTGCACATTGCAGCCAGAAGCACAGCAATGCCCTTTATTTAGAGGTCAAAAACTGCACCCAGGACACTGATGGCCCTCATAAACAGTATGCCGAGGACCTAATATAGCTACAATGTCGCACGTCTACGGTTGATCCAGGACAGTTTGAGAACATTGCAGCGAATGAACAAGAGGACATAGGATGCGACGCCCTCCAAAAATCATGCGAGGCTGCTGCGAAGCAAGGCCAACAAGAGCTGTTGAGGCAACCCACTTGTAGCCAGCAGAAATAATTTTGGCTTATAATACGCCAGCAGATGAGATTTAATAACATCGCTTCTTAAGAGTAGCTTGTTGACAATACATCTCTCTCTTCTTGAAGATGATCTTACTCCCTATTCTGGGTATAAGCGCTTTACTGAGTACGAGTTTGGCCTCATCGAATATTGCTACCCTGAAATGAGGGCAAAGAGCTCTGAACGGGTGTAGTATGATTGGCGGCATACAGTCATCAACACCTGTTACAGTCATTGATGTCGAGCACCATTGCCTCGTCTCCCGAGAGGCAGGAGACTGTGCTATCTCGAGTGACGGCAGCACTCCTTCTAATGTTGTCATCAGGATTCTGCATACTCAATGATGAAGATATTGCTTGGACTGTAATTCATGACCGCTGGTCAGGCAGCTCGACACGGCCTAGCAATTGTCTGAATTTATTGGTGGCTTCACTTGCTCAAGATAAGTAAACGGAGCGTGGACACTTCTTGGTTTTGGCCCTACTGTGTCCTTCTCGCGACATTTTCCGAGCCATACACGAAAATAACGCGTCTCTTCTTAGCCACCCTACACGCCCCTCCACCCCTCCTGGGACTGACAAACAAGCACTCGGATCTGCAGAAAATGACCCCCTATACCTCTGCAGCACATGCCCTCAGCCTGGCTTCAGAATGAGGCTTCCTCTCACAGCCTCGCTCCACTGCGTTCTTCGCAGCGATCACAGCTGCCCAACCACTACCATCAACAGACACCAAAGCCATCCAAGATCAGCGTCGGCACAAACTCCACTAGCATCCCACTCGCCTACTGCTCACCTTCTAGAGCAGAAAAATGAGGCTGAGGTACCGCGCGTCTCAGAGTCCCGTTACACGTTCAGCGGCGATCAGACCGGCGCCTCGCGGCTAGATTGGGTGTCAGACCCAAATAAACAACGGCCGCCAGCGATCAGCGCGACCAGGTCGACAAGACTTTCGTCTTGTTGCCTTGCGACCCAACGGTTGCCGGGTGGTCACGTCCGTGGCGTAACGGCTGCGGCGTTGATCCTTGATGGTTCTCGGTCGCTTGTTGCGACGCTTAAGGACGTGCTGGTGTGGCGGTGAGGGAGTGAGGCTATCCTTGTGGGCGTAGCATTGATGAAACGCAGTGCGCGAGTCATTGGGATCGGGTTTTCAATGCCTAACCATCATGATCAACGCAGGGGCCAATCCTGGATTGTGGTTGCAGATGTATATTCAAGTTCATATGTACATTGGTATCGTATCGCGTGCCTGCTAGCTATGTGGTCGATGTGCAATATGCCATGCGTCTTTGTGCGCCGTGCCCCCCGATATACCCCAAAAATTAGGACAGTGAATAGATGCCACCGAGTAGATCCCAGATGTGTAAACAGAGCGATGTGAGAGGCTGATATGTGACAAAAGAAAGTAAACAGAAGAGATTAAGCGCCCTATATTCCTCTTGCCGGTTCCAATAACGCCTTGATTTGACCGATGCATACGGGCCAGTTCCGTCCGTGTCTCATGTCGTTATAGTCATCAAATGCAGTTCATGCTGTTGTTGTTTTTGATGGACTGTTGATGATGTCAGTGGCCCACTGGAAGCCACGTTCTCCTCTCGTCCATGCTTCGGGCTGTGCGTCCGCCGGGTGTCAAGGGGATCTCAACACGGCGATGGTCTGCGCGCTCGCCTTCACTGTCGTCATCATATGCGTCGGACAAGCGTGAAAAGTAGTCCGCGAGTCCGTTGGTTGGTGATGCGATAGATTCGTATAGCGGCGGCGGAGTCTCGAGCGGTGGTGGTGGTTCTTCATCTGAGAACTCTGGTGGTGCGAATGAGGGTACACGAAGGAGGTGGATGGGTCGTTGCACGGCGTTGTCGGCTGGGCCACCAATGTGTGCTGCTTGTGGTCGTGCAAGGGTCGGCATAGGTGTCGACATAGCTACATCCGAGTTACCCCTCGAACGAGCCATTGAGCTTAATGTTGGTACCCGACCAGTCGGAGACGTGCGGCGGGTAGGAGCATTTGGACAGCCGCACTCGGGCGCCTGTGTGTTACCGACATATGGCTCAGGTGATGAGTATGCTGGTAGTGCCGTATTTGCTTGTGTAGCCTGGCAGGAAAGGATGTGGAAGGGCGAGTCGATAGAAATTTCGAAGTGCCTTCGCTTTGTCGGGTCCACCTTGTCAGGCTTCGAAAGGCGCATGACCAACTTTATCCAGTGGTGTACTTGGATATTTTGGTATGTTGTATCGAAGTGTAGCCGAGACGTCTTGTCCTTGTCCCGCATGTTGTGACAGCTTGGCAGTTGTACATTGAATTCCATCTCTGTGGGTCCAATATTACCTTCCCCGTTTAGGTCACCAAGCAGGTTCCCCGGATCTTGTACTTGCACTTCTTCGCCTCGTGCAGCTGCGGCTCTCTGGTCGTATGGCACACCACCGCCAGACACTATCCTCATTGTGCTACCAGGGAATGTGCTCGTTGGTGGTGCGTCGGCTCGCTTCTCGAACAGCTGCACCTTTCGTACTGGTTCCATGCGGTGCACCCGCTTCTGATTACAGAAGTATTCGACATTCTCCGTAACGAAAACCTTGATCCTGTGGCATTGCACCTTTGCCAACGGTGTGAGCTTAAAGGCAATTGGGACCTGTGCGCCGAGAGGGAAAGATTTGCCGGAGATGACGATGTCATAGTGGAGCTGATCTTCCCAACTCCGGCTGATGGCGATGGGCTCGACTTGCTCCAATGAGCCTTCTGAAGGAGTTCGAACGAGGACCACTTCTTTGGTGCCAAGCAAGTTGGTGCGGAAAGCGCCGGCTCGTTCAACAGTTGCCTCCATCTCGTACTTAACGGACCCCAGATCAACGTCGATGGTCTCAGGAAGGTGGCTGTCAAGGGGAAGCTCAAAGTTGTACATGTACTCGCCGGGATTGAAGGTTCTGTATCCTTTCTGTGCGACAGATGGCCCACCTGACGGTGATTCGCCCTTGCCAAAGCTGCGTGAGTGGTTGACCTGCAAGGACAGCCTTTTTGCCTCCTTGGATGTGAGGTTAGTGGAGGATGTGTTGGGCGATCCACCAAGGCCACCAGCGCTCTTGTAAAGCTCGACGCGATCTGCGCCAGTGCCGCTCTCTGCGGTGGGGAACTGAGCATTGAAGAACGGCCATGTGTGGTTCATGAGAATATCGACTTCCTCAAAATCGACCTTTTTAGGAGGAATGCCCTCGGGCCACTTCGTGATCGCTTTTCCCCTGAACTTCAGAGTGATAGCCTTGAGCTTTGTGGGTTTTGTAACCTTGAGGATCAGCGATCCACGGAGCATGGCAGTGTTTCGCTCAGCATGTTCGGTCTGTTCGAAGCCTTGTAGGAACAGAACAGGTTCTGTGAGCGCAATATTCACGCTGACACCGCCTCCCGAAGCTACTGGCTTCTCTTCTGGCAGCTTCGTTATGCTGCTGACCGCACTTTTTGCAGAAGATCGCCCGGACGAGAAGTGCGAATCTGATAACGAAGGTCGAGACATATCCATGTGTGATCGTGCAGACATCTGGCCGAACGAGCCTACTGCGCCCGAGGCTCTTGGTGTGGAACGCATATCGCTGGGTGCTGTGGAGAGCCTGCTCTCGGGAAAAGAGGCGATGGAGGTGCGATTGCTGTTGGTGGAGGACGCTGACAGTACGATATCTGCCGGCTCTGAGGGCGTAGCGAACTGCTTGTCGAAGAGATTGCGCAGATAGCGCTTAGCGTTTTCACGAGGTCCCGCCAGCTTTTCTGTGAAGTACGACTTGCTAGTCGTTTCCCGGTTCTTGCGGTAGGATAGGAGAGGGTCAGGTGCGACGTGGGCGATGTGGATGCGGTGCGGGCGACGAGGGCGTCCCTGGAAGAGGCCGCGCCGAAGGCGAACAGGTTCTGGGAGATGCTCGGGTATGTAGCGTAGACGTCCGCGATCTGAGTACACGTGACGGTATTCTGTCATGGCGAGGTCGGCGTTAGTGACGCCAATTACTGGAAGACGTATCGACAGTGTCTTGCAGCAACATGCAGGATGCACGGTGACTTATGTATCGGCAAAAGCCTGAATTAAGACACGGGAGGGTGTGTGTAACTCAGGAGAATCAAATGCGTGTTACAAAGGAGGTCCTGGGCAAGGCAGGTCAAGGTAACATAACAGGACCCATGTCAACGCTTTGGGAAGGGACAACGCAGGCTTAGGCCTGGCGAAACAAAGTGCCCGAACGCGGTGAAGAGACTATGGGGAAATGAGACAGGGGAGAGGCACTTACACGTCGAAAAAAGTTTATTGCTGTGCGTGTGGTTGCATTGCAAGTGTTTAGAGGGATCAGCAAGTTGCAGCCAGCAATGACCTGTGGAGCGGTAAGAGTGCCGATGCGGCGGATGTGTCGGGTATTCCCTGTTCTGGAGAGATGCGCTGGCGCGTGGGAACGGACAGAGGGAATTCGGTCAGGACATTGACAAGACGGAGGATACTAGGCCAGGGACCACAGGGGTTTTGGGCTGCGTTGACGTGAAGAGCAGCGGATAGCCCTTACAAATTCAAGGCGGATGCTGGGCGTGCCGTCTGTAATGCGTCGGGCAGGGAATAACGGTATAGTTGGCGTGGTAGAGCCAGATGACGCGGGCCTTCTCGAGCACGGTCGGCGGGGTTCGCAGCAGTGGGATCGCGACGGAGGTGTGTGAATCTGCGGTCAACAGGCTCGCAGCGACTCGGCGAGTAGATATTCGTAAAAATTGTGCGCTCTTGACGCAGTGCGCACCATTACGACAGGCGCTGGCGGGAGTCTCTTCGGCATTACACCCCACCGCGGACTCGAAGGTCAATTTACACTGTAGATTTGGAGGACGGTGCATCGGTTGCTGCGGAGTGCTCGGACGGCCATGACATCAGCAGAACCACCAAGCCTCGATCAAGACTGACGCGCTGCAGGGCCCCAGTTGCCAGGGGCCCTGTTCGTCAGTGCTCGAATCCAGCGATCCTATCACGGGTTGCTCGGCAGGGCAGCGCTCGCGGTCTCAAGCCTCGTACCACAGTATGCACCTCTAAGCTCTACACAGTAGTGGACTGTGCAGCCTTCAAGCGTCCGAACGAGGTCGGGGAGCAGTGCCTCGGAAGTCTACGTGGGTGCTGAGCCACTGCTGAGAAAGACAAAGACCACCTCAAACTGACTTGGGCTAGCGATCAGTCACGAAGAGTAATGACGAGAGAAGACCATAAACAGCCAAGTCGACTGCAGAGCAAATCACTGGTGGCACGCTCGCACAAGCAGGCGGGCGCAGTTTCTTGATTCTTGCACATCTCGTGCCCTTGCAATCGACGACCAAGCTACTGAACGTGTGAGGCAAGTCTATGTTTCATCTATCTGGGTTGGCAGGATTGGCAGGTTGCCCGGTGTCAGCATCGTGCAGGTTACAGCCCACTTTGGGACGCACAGAAAAACAAAAGTGGCCTAGAAACGCAACGATCCGCGTTTGGGGATCTGGATCTGGAGATACTGGAGAAAGCAGAGTGATCAGCGCACGTTTTGTCGGGCACCTCGATGGGCGTCGTCATCAAGAGGGGCATGCGCCATGGTGGATATCCGACCGTAGGCAGGGAAGACTTTTCGTGGCGCTGCTCGGATCGCAGGCGGAAGAGCAGCAAGATCTGCCCGCGCCTGGCGCAGAGCAAAAGCTGGGCAGGGCTGTGAGGGCTGTGAGCGAGGGACGGTGCACGTGAGCACGTCCCCCGCACGACGCGTTCAAGCTAGGCCCGGCAGGACGCGACTTCCCTCCCGGCGTGTTGGCAGCACACGACACCGCGACTGCCGTGTGCGGCATCACTGACATGGATGCGACCGACGGGCACTATGGTGAGTCTGCCTACGCAGCATTTGCGAACATGAACTTACAGCAATGTGTAGGGACCGGCCAACTGCCCCTGGCGGGCGCCATCCTGTGCTGCACCGCCCTGCCGCATGAGCAGCGCGTAGGTAATCTTTACTCTCTATCTGTGCCAGCAACTCACAGGTAGACAGGCAGAGCTCTCGGCTATCGGCGCGCAGATGGGCGCGACCATCAAGCTCGACCTTACCTCTGACGTAACGCATCTTATCGCCGGCAATACGGACAGCGCCAAATACAAATATGTCGCCAAGCTTCGAGAGGACGTCAAGGTCTTGTCGCCGGGATGGCTGGAGGCGCTACGCGAGGTCTGGATGGAGGGCGACGACAACATGGACGTGGCGGGCTTAGAGAAGCAGTATCGTCTGCCAACATTCTTTGGACTCAAAATCTGCCTTACGGGCTTCGACCACCGTACAGCCCCTGCAAATGTCCGCCATGTGACTGTAGGCTGACAGCATACAGCGGAACGGCGGAAGTACATTCAAGAGACAGTCGATCAGAACGGGGCTGAGTACCACGGCGATCTCACCAAGAGCGTTACCCACCTCATTGCCGCTGCTCCGAATGGCAAGAAGTACGAACACGCACTTAATTGGCGAATGAAGATTGTTACTCTGGAGTGGCTCGAGCACAGCCTTGAGCGGGGGATGGTTCTGGAGGAGGCGCTCTACAACCCCACACTGCCTACGGAAGAGCGCGGGAAGGACGCATGGATCCGCATCGAGCATCCTTCACCAGCAGCCGGCAAGCGCACGCGGGACACTGAAGAGCCTCAACCGCTCAACCCGAATCGACGGAAGCTACGGCGTGCTGCAAGCACAAAGCTCGGGACTCAAGGTGATGCACTGTGGGCTGAGATCACCACACAACCTGGTGATCAAGGCAAGAATGAAGAGGACGAATGGAAAGAAGACAACCTGTTCAAACAGACCACGCCGCACGCAAACTCGCCTGCAATCCCAGCTGACGACGTCGAGATACCTCATGCCGACGATGCCGAGGAGGCTGCTACCCAACTACCCGCCGCCGCCGCTCCATCACGGCCAGCAGGACTAGAACAAGGCGAAGGCATATTTCAGAGTCGCATCATAGTCATTCACGGTTTCGACCTAGACAAAGTATGTTGCATTATCGAATTTGATAGGCCACGCTGACATCTTTACAGACCAACATTCTAAAATCCCACCTAGACAAGAACGGCGCGCGTGTCGTAAGCGGCGATGATCTGGAGAGACACCCTTCATCGGATCTTAGACGTGGATATCTGGTGATACCGCACGATGTTGAGGTCGATGTTGTGTCTGGATCGCTTCCGGAGCGCGCCGGCTCCATAATGAACCTTGTTACTAATTGGTGGGTTGAGCGCTGTCTCTATGGGAAGCGCCTAGTAGACCCCACTGACGACGTTCTGAGTCGACCTTTCGATAAGCTTAGCATCAATGGTAAGCTTTTCGCCCTGCGCAAATGTCATTTTCGGTTATGCTGACATCACAGGGTTTTCTGGTCTAACTGTAAACTCGACGGGATTTTCTGGCATCGAGCTGCTGCATGTGACGAAAGCTGTTACACTCGTAGGTACGGGAATAATCTCCCTTCAATACTGGTTGACATTCAACTGACAATTTGACAGGTGCCGTATATGACGAACAACTGCACGCCAAAACCTCGGTCATCGTCTGTAATAGCCGCAGACCAGCCCCACCAAAACTCAAGTTTGCCTCCGACAGGCGCATCCCAGTTGTGCACGCAGAATGGCTATGGGAGTGTTTACGCACAGGTGCATTACAGCCTTTCGGCAATTACATTCTGAACACGCTGGCACCACGGCAGCCTCAGAAGACGAGGCCAAAGCCGCAGCTGGCTGAAAGGCCTGTGCCTGTGCCCGAGAAACAAGTTGCATCAAAGTCTCAAGCAAACGAACGTAAAGATGCACCAAGGATCGTGACAAAGCCACAACATTCTCGTGCACGAGGGCCACAAAAACTTAGACCTCTTGATCTTGCTCCTTCAGCGGATGCAACCCCCGCTTCTATAATAGACCATCTCACGCTGCCAGCAGAAAGTACTCGCACTTCCCGCGCATTTGACACTGACGAGGCCTTCGGAGGCTTTGACGGCACTACGTCGATGCCACTACAGGACATTGATCCTAATTCCCCGCGATGTCCGTCCACATCGTCTACAGGATCAGCTCCCGATGGCAAGCCTAGAGTCAGACAGAGAAGTTCATCTGCCGAGTCCCTGATCAGAGCCGCGCCCGCACCGCGCACTACGAGACAAACTCGAGAACCTTCACCTGACTCTGTTATACCAGCGCTGTCAGAGCCACCAGTTCCGGTGCCTGGACCTCAGCGCCCGGTTCAGCAACTGGAAGAAGAAAAGGACTACTCTGACCTCCTCAGCAAGCTACGCTCAAATCGAAAGGAAGCGCCTACGCCTGAAGATCAAGCTGATGAGAAGCGCCGTCGACGCCGACAGCTGGGTCGCGCAACGTCTACCCGCTCAATCGGATCCGCAGGGGATACTAGCTCTGGTAATCTTGGGCTCGACGCCGAAGATGAAGATGAGACGGTCGTCATCAACGAGTATCAACCTAGCCAGGAGTTGGGCTGGGACAGTCCCGGTGCTGCCAAAGCGAGAGAGGCGATGATCAAGAAGCTAGGCGGTACGCTGAAAGAGAGGAGTGTACCTGTCAAGGCTATCGGCGGTGCGATGGATGGGCCGAGCGAGGGCGGGATGACTAGCAGAGCGGGAAGGAAGAGGAGACCTGGTTTCTAAGAACGAGCACGCGCAAAGACGGAATATACGACTTTTGGCGGAGACACTGATGATACGCAACACAAGCACAGCGTGGCGCGTTATGGATTTTGCGCGCACATAGAGGACGCACGGGTACACTCATACATGATCAAAGGGATAACCATCCCTTCTCGCTGAACTTGCCCAAGCATCACCCATCCACCTCACAGCCCATATGTAACCTTCAGCCTTCTATCCAAATGCTCCTTCGCCGTCAACACCTCCACCCCATCCTCGCTAAGCCCCAACCTCTTCCTCTGGCCCCTCAACTCCTCCCTCCCCTTCGCCCCATCCCCCTTATCCAATACCCTGCTCTCAACCCTCTCCAGTCTCGCCTTATCTAGCGGGTGGCAGAAATACGCCATACTATACCGCTCACCCCCGCCGCTGAATGTCACACGATGCACGGTGCTCTTCAGCATGCCGCCAGTCCAGAACGACAGCAGGTCGCCGATGTTGACGAGTATTGGCGGAGAACGAAGAGACGTAGACGGGTTCACAGGCACGGGCACCCAGGTCTGTGAAGAGGGCGAGAAGAGCTCGAGGCCTGATTGTCCCGGCAGACGGAAGAGGAGCGTGAGTGAGCCGTAGTCGGAGTGTGCGCCTGCGCGGATTTGGGATTCGCTGGATGTGCTGCTGGAGGGATAGTAGAGGAGCCGGAAGATTGTGCCTGAGGGCCCTTGGGATTGGTCGTGTCGCCGAGCGAAGTATGAGGGGTCTTGGGTTTCGAGGGCCGTGCCGAGGAGGGAGAGGATTTGTGTGCACAGCGTGTGGCACGCGTTTTGGAAGCGGAGGATTAGCGGTGATGAAGTAGATAAGGGTGTTGGCAGAGGCTGGAGGTTTGGCTGTGGAGGGCCGATGTTGAATGCTTCTTTTGGGTCTCCTTGCTGAAAGTGGTGTCAGGATATCAACTAGGATGATACAGCATGAAAGTGCAGCGGGAAAGATGCAGCTGCGAAGCCGCAATGGAAAGGATGCTGTAATTCTATACATAGGACTCTGGCTCACCTTTTGGCCTTCTGGATCAAGAGATTCGCCAGCCATCTTGACCCAGCCGCGATTGATGCCACCAGCTTTGTCTGAGTGGATTGCGTACTCGGATTTGTGGTCATCACTGTAACTGAAGAACTCTTTGGACTGATTGACGTCAGCGCATCTTGCATAACATTATGCTGTAAGGACGGACAAGCTTGAACATATCATCTATGTCCTGAGGTGGTATTGTCACGCCGTCATTCTTGATGAAAAGGAACCCGTGAGTCGATGCAGCTTCCAGAACTTGACGCGCCACGTCTTCGCTAGGATTCGAAATGTCAATCACAGGTATGTCAGTGTCCTCCATTTCGTAGTCCGCCTATCGGTCATCCACAGGAGAGGGTTTGATTGTTATGGCTTGCTCTGGAGGGGCTCAGTCGACTGTGACGTTGTCGCTGACAGCACAGTTAAGGCTGCTTACGTTGTTCACTTCTGAATTACAGAGACACCAGTCCCAGTTCCGAACGCAGTCGAGAGTCAGCAGCCGAAGTTGACTTGATGCAGCTTCTCTTATCGGCGGGACTTTGCTCCCCATGTTCCTGAACTAAGAACGGAAACGGACAAGGGTCGACAGGGTTCAGCAAGCGGGCGGGAAGCTCTTGTGCTTGGACCTTCAATTTCAGGTTGACCATCAACACCCCGCAATCATTACCCAGCGGTCTATCTCTATAACAACCTCGCTGCCGGACTCGCATATATATCGAACAGGTATCCCAGGTTTACATTACTCCAAAGACCGTGCGTGATTACCTCCTGCCGAACGTCCGACCCCAAACAAACAGCGCACGCGCCGACCACGATGATTCGCGACTTCGACGCATGGAACGCCAATATCGAGGAGCGCAGTGAGCTCCAGGAACTTAGTGACTGCAAAGTAGCCATCGAAGCCGCCCATTATCTCCAACGTCGTATTCTCAGCCGTCCTCGCGCAAGAGAACCACTCGTTCCTGCACTCGGCGGTCTGCCACTGGGCATGAAGCAATGGATCAAGGAGGACCTGGATACATTCGAGAAGCTTCGGATTACGCCTTATTTTGTCTTCAGTGGGTTAGACATAACAAAGCCAGACGACCCATTCCAGCAGAAGCAGCACGAGGCTGGTGTGAACACATTGGCTTGGAACTTGTATGACAGCAATCAGGCGGAGGCCTCAGTCGCCAAGTTCGGACAGTCGACATACGTTACACCTGAAGATTTGTACGGCGCCCTGCAGTCTACACTGAATGAGCGCCAGATCGACTTCTTAGTCGCGCCTTACAGTGCATGGGCCCAGGTACGAGTTCGTCAGGCAGGGGCAGATCATCACTAACGGGTTTAGTTGGCGTACCTCTCGAAAATGAACTTCGTTAACGCTATAGCGGGCTCATCAGAGCTTCTGCTTTTTGACTGCGACAAGATCATAACAAATTGGAACTTCGACGACAACGACAAGACCTTCAGTTGGACAGAGCGAGCGAGGTGCATTGCTGACCTCGAGAGATTTGCTGGTAGCGGTAGGATCTCCGAGGACAACTTCGTCGATGCATTACTCCTCGCCGGGACCCCATTCCTACCAACCTTGCCCAACCTGAGCTCGCCAAACAGGACTGACCTGCTCAAGCCGTACGCCGCGATCAAGATGATCACTATGAGTAGCGGGAGAAGTGGATACTCAGTTGTGGTTACCAACAAAGACGATCCTCGAAACGGGGACTACGTCGACAGATATCAAAGGGCTAGGTTGGCAGTCAAGAACCACCCTATCCTTGCTCAAGGGGGCAAAGTTGAGCCTTTGAACAGCAGTCAGATGCCATCCGACGCAAATCAGTTCTTAGGTCAGCACCTCTCCGACGAGCTACACTACCTACAGTCTGAGGGTATCATCAACTCACGGCTTTTGCAATGGCGTACATCCTGCGAGATCTTCGACCAGCCTCCTATCGACGGAGGTGTGTCGCCAGAATATCAGAAGCTCGTCACATCGAAAATTACGCCACTACGTACGGCAGCTCTCAGCTTGCTCTCAACGCCACTCCACCACTGGTACAGGGTGAAGGGGCTGGAACAGACATGTTGGTTTCCTGATGCAGCGACTGGCAAACCACAGAAGAAGGAAATCTCTATAAGGGATCTGCCTGAGTATCAAGCTATAGCAGAGACATGGAACGTGAAAGAAGCTACTTTCAGGGATGTGATATCAAGCAACGAGGGCAGTGGGCCACTTGGATCTGCTATCTTGGCGTTGGCCAGCGATGAATTTGTCGCCAATACTGTTGCGAAGAAAGAACCGAACAATCTCCTCTCCACGCCAGACGAGATTCTGTACAACTCAATATGGCGATTCCTCGCCGTACGTGAGTATGTCGATGCCAAACACAACTTGACTCCTTGGGGACTCGTTCTTTGGCAGACTATTGCTTCGCTGGACAATGCGGAGCTTGAAGAAAGTGCTGTGCTCGCCGTAGAGCTGCTCCGGCTGGAAAATCTGAACGGAGATATCAGCATGTTTCCGTACAATGGAGCGCCTATGCGTGGAAATGCCAAGGACCAACGCGCGAACATGCTAATCTCGCGCGTTGCCGCCCTTGGGGACCTCCAGCATAAGCCGATCGGTTTCACAGGCCCTCTCAGCCAGCATTTGCTCGGCTACGGATCGATCGTGAACCTTGTGCGGCAAACACTGCGGGACCTCGTGGAGGCTACTACCACCAACATGGCCTTGACCGGTTGTTGCCATAGAGAGGCTATTCCTTGGAGGACTCTGGTCACGAGGCTACCATTTCATCTTCCAAACAACTGTGCGCTGGGTATTGGCGTCAAGTCATACTTCGACGAGCTCACAAATGACCCTGAGCCCACATCAAAAGAGTCGAAAGAGCGGGTTATCGAGACGGTATCCACTCGTTACTTCCCACAGTCTGAGGCCTTCGAACACGATCTCCGCACAGCTTTCAGCTTATGGGACGCCGTCTTTGCCGGCGTCAAGGGCTCTGGAAGTAAGATCTCGCAGCAGACCAAAACGCTGTGGAGTGAAACAAATGACTGGCTTCAAGAGCGTCGCTAGGTGCGACAGAGCAAATGGAAGAAAGTGTTGCAAGATTCGGGTTTCTTTGACCTGACATTCTAGGTGTCATGATCTCCGTAGCCATAAGAGTATTATCAGGCTGCGAAACATAATTCTAAAGCTACTGTATGCCTCACATTCTTCTCAGTGATCTACTTCCCTGTGACCTGCGAGCTGGTCAATAACTCACACATCGTTACAGATGAACGTGTTCAGCACTGCCCAACCCCTGCTTGCCACTCACGCCTTCTTCGGTCTTTTCGGCAAAGAATCACAGGCTGGAGACGTAGCCGGGAAGTAATAAGGGAACTGAAACCTCTTCTACCCTCGAAGATATTGTGTTCATGTCCCTTCCGATTCTAAGAATATCGTCAGGACGTTTCAATGAATCACGTATAGGCTCAATGAGTGCCGAACCGAATATTGGCCACAGACATCTCGACAATGTCACTCTTTTCGAAGTATCTTTGACCTGACATATCTGGAGGTCAGTTTGAGGTTTGATCGGAGGAACACGTTGGCAGGAATTTTTATGAACAGCTTTTCGGACACTGCGACATTGCCCAAATGAGCGTCCAGTGCTCTGAGAGATAGCCTGACGTGACTGCAACCGTAACTGATGGAAGCTGCACACAAATTTTATGGCTCTCCAGCGCCATGTCGCGATGGAAGGCGGCCTTCAACATCCGGGACGGTCGTAGGTTGGACTGCAGCCTGAACCCCCCCCCCCCCCCCCCCTCCTCATTCACACACAGACCAAATGAGATCCAGTATCAAGGCTTGGGGGCCTTCAAGCGCTGGCGGCTCTTGACTGTTAGTTTCCATATTCTCCTCTGAGCCTTTTCTAGGAACACACTCAAACTGAATAGAGAAAGGAAGACAATCCTCGTAAAGGTGGGAGAAGGATAAGTGCCCTGAAAACCATTCAGTGACAACTTCAGCCCGTGGCTTACTGGTAACGTTCATCAGGCACAAGAGCCAGGAGACCTCGCTCGCCACAAGCACCGGTTTCTAGTCTTTCATCCTGTGTCTGCACAACCAAGCGGCTCTTCGCACGTGTCCGCTCCTAGGCTTCAAGCTCACGTGCTCTCACGTGTTCACTCTCTGCTGCCTTATTCAAATACCATGTATAAGATGCCTCCGGTCGTCGCCGTTCTTCCTGCTCCCAAAACTTACCTGCCAGGGTCCGCGGGCACCTGAAGCCGCGCGACCGGCATGGATCAGCTGCATCGTACAGTGCGGGACTGGTTTTGTCTGATGGCTCTACGTGGGCCATCACTGGCGCAATTTTTGTTTGCTACATGTCTTTTTATATGACAAAAAGGCAAGCGAGCGTGAACTGATTAGAACCAGGTACCTTTCTGAGACTGGTTCACTTTTGTGTGTGATTGTAGAAAGGGCGAAGGTGGAGCCGGAATGTCGTGTGTTGCCGCCCCGTGCGTCAAAAGTAGTTAGTCCAATACTCACCCCGGATCTCGGAGCAATACCGCACGTTCTGCGTCCTCACATTTCCACGCCCCCTTGACACCCGAAATTAAAGAGAAAAATGGCTGGCTCAGAGCTTTCTACAGAGTGGTCTCAATCATACAAAGACGACCCGTGCCGGATCAGCCTTCTTGACCTTCCACGGGAGCTGCGCGATATCATCTATGCGTATGCTTTCCACGTCACCGGCGCCATATTTATCTACAACACAGATCCGTATCGGCCACAGCCCAGACTGAAATCAAAGATCGTTCGTTACAGAGGATCAGGCGCAGCAGATCCAGTGGGCGTGTATGAGCAGGTTTCGATAGGTCTCTTGCGATCCTGCCGGCAGCTGCATGCTGAATGTGCCCCGGTCCTGTACGGCGATAACACCTTCCGAACATGGCTTTTGGGCAAAGCGAATTTGACAATCACTTATCGCCAGCTTGTCCGGTATGCCACGTGTACCACAGAGGCAGCCTACCGCATCCTCGATACTAGAGATCTTGACACAACCAGCCACGGATGGAGGAATCGTTTCTGGCCCGCTATTCTGGACAGCGGAGGGAAGATGCTCACACAGTTTCCTAACATTGAAAGCATCGCCGTGCCAATGAAGCCAGCCACCGTGGTTCGACAAGACGATAGCCTTAGAGAGGTTCCTCCTACATGGCGGCCAGCGTTCTTCGATTTAGGGGGCCGGACTGCTGACCGACGCATCGAGCTTGCTGCAGAATGGATGCTGGAGAGAAGCAATTTTCCTGACGAACGACTGCGCGACTGTTTGCACCTTGAGATCGAGCCTTCTCCGAACAGCATTCCAAGAGAAGAGTACGCTGGCTCGCGTTTCGCACCAGACGAAGAGGAGTGGGACTACACAGAGTTTGCCAATGCATTCGAACTGATGAAAACCCTGGGTTGAATGCGTCTTTCATTCTAGAGCCTGTCGACGGAGCGGAACAGCTAGAGTGTTACGAACCCGACTTGGATCCTCCTATGACTGAATTACCAGCGTTCCAATCGCTCGAGCACCCTGATGAATTTCATATACATGAGTTCCATCGAACCGGGAGTGAAACTATCTTAGTGTCTGAACACCATGGTTTGGGCTCGGCACAGAAACACACTACCTGATTGGTCTAGCCTCTCCAGCACTGCAGCAACCTCAAGCGACTCAGGATCAAGCAACTCCAGCCCAGCCGACTTAAAATATCCCCCTTCCTCCACATTACAGACCAGGCTTCCCGCCGCTTTGGCTAGCACGACCTGCATCACAAGAACAGCTATCAGTGCATAAGGAAGTCTGGAGGCAGTGATGGTAGAGCCGTCCTAGACTCTGCTAGGGTCACGGACAGGTCCGCCAGCTGCGCAAGGCAGACCACTGGGATTGAACAGGAATACAAAATCTCTGACGAAGCCCAATCATATGCCTTAGAGTCACCTGAAGACCTTTGGAGAAAGTCTCATAGCAACACTGATGACAGCACCGCCGTCGAATCCAACAGTCTCACGCGCAATCCCCTCTACGAATCCACCTGAAACATTACCTGTCTCCAAAGCCTTGGCGAAGTGAAAAGCGTCCGACTCGATTAATTCTTGTTTATCTACCTTCACCACCTGTAACGAGCCATTCAATCCCGAGATGCACGTGCAGACAACTGCCCAGCCATACTGGTACGTCTCACAGCCCTTGCTCATCTGCTCATTTCGCAGGCTCACCAGTTCGCCTTAGTCCGCATCGTCACGTGCAGCAGCATGCTCCTTGAGCGGTCGCCCATGACTGACGAGAGACGAGCTTTGGCAGTGCCTTAGATGCAGTTAGTTCAGTAATTGTTACAATTCCGCCACCATCGTAATTGGAGGCTGATCAGAAGGTCAAGTATCAGGCGAGCATGCGAAGGCATGCGAATGCAACTCGACGCCACTACGTCAGACATCGATAAATGACAAAAGACCAGGTGCTCTTAGAGTAAAGAGTTGCTTTCATGAATCTTCAAACCTGCGACAAGCCCATAGTGGCTGACGTTGTGCTGCATTTAACCGGTGCGCCGTCAGTGCACGCTTTGGTCGACGGTCAATCTGGGGCAATATCGGACCCATTAGGTTTCGGCAAGGCGGGAAGTCTCGTGGTTGAGTACATCTGGGGATCATATCGGCACAGCGACACAGACCACAAAGGGCAACTTCAGCATGCTACTTAAGGAGGCCCTTGGCCTAGAGAAGCAACGCACCACATTACAAGCTTCTCAAACCAGCTCACCATGCTCCTCTCGACCATCTACACCGCTGCTGCCCTCTTTGTGGCTCAAGCCACCGCTCATGGCGCAGTGACAAGCTATGTCATTGATGGAGTGACCTACCCAGGGTACACATCGATCTACTAGCGAATTCCCAATACTAGCTAATCGCCTTTTCAGTTACACTGGCTTTTCTCCTGCCACGTCTCCAAAGACCATTCAGCGACAGTGGCCGGACTACAACCCCACCCTGACCGTCACCGATAGCAAGGTCATGTGCAATGGTGGCACCTCTGCCGACCTCTCAGCCAAGGTCGCCGCCGGCGGCAAGATCAAGGCGATCTGGGCCCAATGGACCCACGAGCAAGGCCCAGTCATGGTCTGGTTGTACAAGTGCGCCGGAGACTTCAGCAGCTGCGATGGAAGCGGCAAGAAATGGTTCAAAGTCAGTCATCCAGCCCCCCTATTCGATCCTCGCTGACCGCGCCCCAGATCGACCAAGAAGGCATGACCGCGCCCCCTCTCAGCGGAACATCCTGGGGCACAGCAAAAGTCCTCAAGCAACTGTACTGGGAGTCGACCGTCCCCAAGTCCCTGGCCCCCGGCAACTACCTCGTTCGCCACGAGCTGCTCGCTCTCCACCAGGCGCTGAACCCGCAGTTCTACGCCGAGTGCGCGCAGATCCAGGTCTCGGGTTCCGGCTCCGCACAGCCCAGCGGTGACTTCCTCGCTACTATTCCGGGGTATGCGGCGCAGAGCGACCCAGGCATTACGGTTAACACGTACGCTGATAAGAGCACTACGTACACTCCTCCTGGGCCTAAGGTCTGGACTGGCTGAGCTGACTTGGGTCAATGGGACAGGTTTGGGTATTCTCGTTGGCTCGTGTTCTCAAGTCAGCCGGTGTGGCTCAGGTGGCGATGCTTAGCAACATGCCCAGTGATAGTCTGTCCTGCAATGATCACCATCACGAAGCGGATTAATCCCATCCTTAATTCGTAGGCATCTCAAGTCTCTCTAAAGAATATCACCTCCCTTTTTCTCTCTCACCTTCTGCATCCTCACTCTCACATCCCTCATGAGCCAATCCCGCACAAAGATAATCACCATATCTTCCGATCAAGTACAGCTAGCAAATCCCAAATCCCCCAAAGTCATATGGCGTAGTATGTCGCTATCACAGTGCCTATTTGCTCCCTCTCACAACCCCACCACCACCTTCCCCTTCACCTCAACACACCTCCCTGAGCACTCCCAGCTACTCATACACGCAACCTCCAAAAACAGCGTGTCTCGGACCCAGCTCACCGCTCAGCAGCTGCCGTTCGAATGGAAACATCTCAACCCAGTGCATTCAGTCCGTACTGCTGCTAATAGCTTCGATGTATCCCGCGCTCGAATCGAGATGGGAAAGGTGCATGGCGACTTATGCTATCTCCCCTCCTTGATCTTAACAGCGCCTGCTAGCTGTGGAAAATTACCCCTGAAGCTGGGACCCAAAGACCAATTATTGAGATCCCGCAAGTGCGTCTCGAATGCAGGATTGATCAGCCACTGATCGTCCTCTTTCGGTAGCATCATGCTTGACGACAGGCTGGCTGGTGTGCCAGCCGCTTGTGGCGTGTGTGGTCCGGCTGGACTGCCGGCATTGACATGCGTCGAGAAGGGAGAGGAGGGATGTACAGAAGCTGTGGAACCGGTGGAAAGTGTGTTGGAGTGGATCTTCGATGCAGGAAGGAGGACATCTCGTGCCTCGTACGGCCAGTTGAGCGAGACGGTTGTGGTGAAAGGAATGAAGAATGTGTCGAAGGATATGAATGGTTGTTGGGCACAGAGTCTGTCACGTAGCCGAGGCCTGGAGTGTGTGAGCAGGATTCCAAGTTATGAAAAGGAATGAAACGTACCAAGGCAGGTGGTCAAACCAGCATGGATGGGCAGTGAACAGTTGACTGGCACGTGGTGTCACCCAGTGCGGTAGTCTGTCGTAGTTCTCCTGTGTAGGCTCGATCTGCCAGCGCATGACGAGGAACATGATGTAGACAATGGCAACCTGCTCCGGCCAGCCACAGATGTCTGGAAACGTCCTCAAGATATCAGTGAATAGTTTTGACAGAGGATGTGCGTCTATAGCACGATCCGGGTATACGAGCGACGTGAAGTTGGGGTACAGTGGGCCAACCAAGGCTTTCATGGGTACACCCTCTGCTGCACGCGCCTGCCGGTCCTGCAAGAACTCCAGCAATATGACGTCCAGCGGACATGTGGGCGCTATGTTGCGCGGCAGTGTAAGGTATGGCACCAGGTCTGGCGCATACTGCCCTTGGCCGTTGCTGCAGACATTGCTTGGCGGTAGCTGTGAAGGAGGCGGTAGATTGGGGTCTACTTGTCTTCGCTGGTTGTGGTCTAGCAAGAACTCTACGCCCATGCGCTCGTCGTAGGGCTCCTGGATCTGCGGTGGAGGTCGCTGATGCTCGAAGGCTGGACTGTCATGGGCGAAGCTGCGCATATGGCTGGCAGGCGTCTCGCTGTGGTATGGCCATTGCCGCGGGGCGTCTGTACCAGCTGGTGAATGCATACCGTTCTGCGGTATTGCCGCAGCTATGTCGTGAAGGGTGGCGTGGAATTGGCGAGGGTCAGTGGGGGGCGCGGCGACTTCGCGATGCTGGAGGTGTGGCAGCACGGGAAGCGGCGAGCGCTCGGCGGCGGCGGCCAGTTCTGCCTTGTGTCAGCACTCAATTGCAGTGTTCGCCAGGTCTGCCCACCATTGAGGCCAGCGGTCGCGCGCAGGATGGGCTGGATGATGCTCACGACGCTCTCGAGGCGCTTCCTGATGTCGGCATTCTCAGCCTGGATCGCCTCCTTCTCGCGCAAGACAATCTGCAGGTCGTGGTACGGCTGCTGGCTCTCGAGCTCTCGTATGCGCTGGTTCAGGCGGTCGATCTGCGTCTTGGTGCGCTCTCTGATGGCGCGCTGGGCCTCGCGGTCATTTGCGCGTTTCCGAGCGAGCTGCTCCGGGGTGAGGTTTGCAACGCCGCGCGAGGCAGTGGCCGCGCGGCGCTTCTTCGCGAGAGATGCACCCGCCTCGGCTGGGCTGTCGTCCTCTCTCGGAACAGATGAAGGAGAGTTCGCTTCGCCCGGGGGAATAGCCGCCATGGCGATTGGGGAGCGCGCGCACGACGCAAGGTTGAATCAGGTTGCTGCAAAACGGGATTTCCGGCGAGTCATGATCACCGTCCTCAAACAAGCCCGCCTCGGTTCACCAATGGTGTGGTTGCGGGCCCATGCTGCAGGTCCGCATTCCATTGGTGCGTCGCGTGCTAGTCGCCCGTCGTCACTGGACCGCGGGTGCGCACTAGGCGCGAAAGAGACACAACCCTGAGACGACTGGGGTGGGCTCTACAAAACGGGTAGACGGCTGGGGTCGAGAGACGAAAGCGGGAGAAGGTTGGAGGAGAAGAGAGGAAGGTCGTCCGTCCATCATCCAAGAAGGCATTGCAGAAGAACAACCACGACAGTGGATAACTCGGTATACAACCGTCGCTTGTGACAACAGTAGCAAGAATGATTGCTGGCCTGCCAGACCGTGAACCGCGCGACCCTGGGTATTGCCTCTCTGCACGACCAGATCCCGCCGGGCGGGGTCCCCGCTCCGCTGACGCGCATCTTTCAAGTCAGCATGGATCATCGAGGTGCGAGAGCTCAGCCTGAGCTGCGTACACCTAGGCAGCGTCCTCAAGCTCCAAAACTGATCGATTGTCCCATAAAACACCATGGCAACCAAGACTCCACCTGGACCTCCTCCAAATGGAACTCCTGCCAAATTCGTTCACCAAGAGGTTAGCAAGCTCGGCATTGCTTCCGCGCTCTTGAAAGCTGGTATGTCCGACAGCCCTCAGCCCGTTTCCTGTTGACCAACCTTGTCAGTCGCTGCTGCAACAGGCAGAGCCTTCACGTCTCCTTTCAAGGGCGAGAATGGCGCAAACACCTACTGGAAAGACGTCGCCCTGGCAATGTTCCGTACTAACCTCGGCAACCTCGACCTTGCCCAAGACCGCTACTTGGGCAGCACAACATGCACTCCCGTCTATCTCCAGTACTGCAAGTCGAACAACATGACGCCCGATTCCATCGCTCTGCCCAACGGCACGCAGGCACACTGGCTCGGCAACAAAGATGCGCCGAAAACACTCGTATATCTGCACGGTGGAGGATACGTGCTGCCTTGCATGCCAGGGCACCTGGCTTGGTTGGATGACCTGCAGAAGAGTGTTGGAGGAGGCATGAGCATTTTGCTGCTTGCATACGACCTGGCGCCCGAGGCCACCTACCCCACGCAACTGCGCCAAACTGTGGAGCTCTTCCAGTACTTGACCGAGACACTCGGCCGAAACCCTGCAGATTTGATCGTAGGCGGAGATTCTGCAGGCGGCAACCTAACACTGGCTCTGCTGTCGCATCTCGCGCACCCCCACCCTGAGATCGCCGAGCTGAAACTCAACGGCAAGATTCATGGCGCCTTGCTGATCTCACCATGGGCCAGCCTGACCCAACATCACACTCCGGCACACAAACGCAACGCAGAGAGGGATGTCTTTGATAGCCGGCCTCTGTCTCGCTGGGCCGCGGCATTCCTCAACTCCAAATCGCCCTTCGCTGGCGACGCTTACACTGAACCCGTCGTCGCGAGCCCAGAGTGGTGGGAGCCTGTAGCCGACTTTGTCGACGAAGTGCTGATTTGGGGAGGCGAAAATGAGATACTGATTGATTCAATTGAAGCGTTTGCGCAGAAATTCAGTGCTGGGTTCAGGCGGAGAGGTGGACATGTCAATGTGGTCTTCACGAAGGGCGCCATGCACGACGAGATGATCTTCGAGCGGGTTCTTGGATACAAGGGCGACTCAGGTTCGGGGAGCCAGCAAGTTGTCGAAGGTTGGGTCAAAGCAAAGCTGTAAACCAGCAGGACGAGTCATGAGAAGCACGTGGCTGTCCTTGCCACACTCCAAGTACGGACCAATCTCACACTCAACCACCAAAGCTTAGTGCTCAATCACAGGGAACTACTTTGTCTGAAAAACTTCCGGAGGAGTTGGCTAAGAGACATTTCACCACTTCTCACTAGATCTTAGTATACATGTGCTATAGATTCTACATCATCCTTGGTACCTGTGGGTACGAAAGGAAGGAATATCGCAGAGATGGTTCAATGTTGCTGCTTAGATCAACAGAGCCAGGCAGGGCTGTGACGGGGCTGGATATCAGCGAGCGCGGCTCGTCGCGCTGGGATACTTGAAGTCTTACGTGCTTGCCTTGTAGTATATCAATTGAGCAAAAAGGAGTCTCCCGCAAGAGCGGTTCTGCCGACAGCTCCCTCATCGTGCTACTGGCTCGCCGCCCAGAAAGACGAGGACGCGTCTCGGAAATTCTCTATCATCCACATCAGCGCTGATCCAAGGCCAACGGTGTATTCTTGATGTTTATAATTACTATTGTGGAATGACTGAGCGGTGCCAACTACTTAGCCAATCACGCCTTACGCATTGCTTCGGGTACCTACGTTACTCTTCCACCACCGAAACCGCAACGCAAAACCACCAACCCCAGACCACCTCATCAAAGTCTCACCGCAAACAGATGAGGTCGTCGGGCGACTCCACCCAATCCCATACTATTCCCCCTAGACGCTCCGACCTCCTTCCATTCGCGTCTAGCTCCCGGCGCTAGATCACCATGCCGGGGACCACACACGACCTATTAGATCCAGCAAGATAGGCACATGTGCCGTGAGACGTTAATCCCGACGATAACGCGTTTGAAACAGTAGAAACAAGTACCGTACACGGGGTCTCGCTAACACTGCGTTGACGCTTCGTACTCGGCGAATGCGCTGCGAGTATGCAGCTGTACCTGCCTGATCGGCACAAGGCGTGGGTGTTCGCCAGGGCTGGTGCATGGTGATCATAATATCCGCGGTATGTTTAGAAGTCCTGCATACGCTTGTCTTCCAATCACGAGTTGCAACGTGAGAAGGTGCGCCATCCTCGAAGTTGTGTAGAAGGAAGCGGGCCGGGGCGAGCGCGCGCTGATAGGGCATTGTTCCTGGAGAAGCAAGTCGATCTGCGACTGCGGATGCGTCTGCGACTGCGGATGCCCCGGCGGAGGAGGTTGCTTCAGGAAGGCTGGCGCAATGAGCAATCAATCCAGTATCTGGTCAACATGGGTCTAGCAGAGTAGTCCGGAGACGTCCGCGGTGATGGACAGTATAAGAGACGAGCGTATCCTGCACAAGACAAACCAGCCAGTCCAGCCAGCTCAGTCCCTCGCTCCACACCAGTACCAGTCTCCCACCTTCGCTACCCACCGCCGCCATGAAGTTCCTCTCCATCCTCGCCCTGATCGCGCCCGTCGCTTTCTCCCTGCCCACCTCAGTCACCACCTCAGCTCCCGTCGAGGACGCCGCCCTCGAGGCCCGCCAGTCCTGCTACGTAAAGTGCGGTAGCACATGCTACACCAGCGCACAAGTGTCTTCCGCCCGCAGCGCGGCATACAGCTACGTCAAGAGCGGCGGCCAGGCCGGCAGCTCGACCTACCCGCACAAGTACAACAACTACGAGGGCTTCGACTTCCTCGTCGGCGGGACTTACTACGAGTTCCCTCTCAAGACCGGCGGTGTCTACACTGGCGGTATGTTCCATCCAAACACCTTCCTTGTGAACCTGTGCTAACTCGCGCAATAGGCTCCCCTGGTGCTGACCGTGTTGTTATTAACGGGAGCGGCGCTCGTGCTGGCGAGATCACACACACTGGTGCCAGCGGTAACAACTTCGTTGCTTGCTCGGGTTGGTAGATGCCGAGGGGCTGGTAGCTGGTCCCTAGGTATGGTGTTTCAGGCTTCTGGCGAGGTAAAACCAGGGATGTTTTTATGATTGAGAGATGGATATCTTTGAAGCGTTGGTAGCAGTCTGCAGATGAATTGAGCGTATTGATACTAGGTAGTCGACGCACATCCAACGGTGAAAAACGGTTTTTTAGTTACTGACGTGCATGGATGGAGGCCACAGCGTCGTTCTCTGTTTCTTTCCTGATTTGGGTTGGTTGATGAGACAGCCAGAGTACTATTTTAACCTTTTATCGGAAAATGACCTGGACGTCCCTTCCAAGGCTTCCAACGGCGCGTTTGCCGATCTTTCAGACGTTGCTTAAGAATTTGAGCACCGCCTAAGATGTCCCATACTAGACGTGGAAGCAAGGATATTTCGTCCACAGTTGATCCTCTCCATCAACGTCGGGTGCAGCTGGGCTTGGATGGTAGTGAATCACAAAGCTCGGCCATCGTGACCTAAAATTTCCGAATCTCGACAAGTCGGCTGGAGGGGTAACTGGCAAGCCTTCGTTGCGGTTGGTATGCGTGGGTACGATGCTCAGAGACTCGTTTGTGAGGGTTTACGGCTCCGGATGATGGCAGCTAGCAGGACATCGAGGTAGTTGACATTCATGACGAGAAGGCGACCACACTTGCAACCAACGTGGCTACTTTTTTTTTTAATAGCAGAACAAGATAGGTGTATTTCGAAGCATGAGCTCCTCAGCGTGATGGACAACTCATCTCAGTGTTTTGCAGTGGGTATCGATTCGAGATTTTGTTGTAGCCTGTCACGTGGCTGTCCTCCTCCATGCGTCAGCCAACAACGCCCCGCCAGCGATGGTGCCAAAGACGCCGACCTGCACGTCGCTCAGAAGACCAGCCTCGACAGACCAGTGCAGCGTCATGGGCGCATACGCGATATTGCTGACCAAGTCCTTCCACCACGTGAAGCTCCTGCTGTAAGACTCCCTCTTCTCCCGCTCCATTCTGAGCTTGTCCTCCTTCTCGCCATCTCCAACAGCCTCGACCCGTGGCTCAGCATACGCCCGCTCAATCACCAACCTCAAAATCTCGCACCCCACATACGCAGCCCAGAACCGCGAACTCCACACCCACCACCACGTCTCGCGCTTCTTGCCCGCCTCGCCGGTCCACGCTTCACCGGTCAGCATGCCCTTTGACGCGGCGTAGGCGCCGTTCTCGAGCACCTGAAACAGCACACACGATGCGATGGCAGCCCACGTCGTGCCCCTCAGCAGCTTCTCTCTGCGACTTGCCTCCTGCGGCAGCGGCGCAAGATACGTGTCCCTCGCCCAAGTGTACAGGCCCAGCACGCCCCACATGCGCACGAATATCCTGTAGTCGGCGATCACATGCGCGATGGCTTTCGAGCTCCCTACGGTCTGGGCGAGCAGCTTTGTGCCGGGCGAGGCAGGGAGCTCTGCGATCAGCGTCTCGCCCGGGAGCATCACAGCGGCGGCTTTATCTGCGAGGTCGGTTGCGACGGCTGCGAGCTGCTTCTCGAGGACCTGCTGGCCGAGCGCGTACACGAGGGTGAGGGTGTAGCCTGTTGTGCACAGGACCACATCGATGCCTGCGGGTGTTGATAGCAGCGCGGAGAGGCGGAGGAGGTTGCGATCGGTGGAGTGTGCTGCGTTTCGTATCCGGCGTGCGAGAAGGTAGCGCAGCTTCTGGAGGAGCGGGGGACGTGGTGGGGGATGCGGTGCTTCTGCCTTGGACGTGTCAGGCGCGACGGGGGCGCTGTCGGCGCTGGGTATTGTCGTGCTCTCAGGATGCGAGGCGCCCATTCTGGCTCATGGGGGATCGAAGGTGCTGAGCAGCATTGGAGAGGATTGCGCGCGCGTGTGTCTTGTTTTCAGGGCCGAGGCTCGGAACTCGGAGGCCTTCCGTCATCAGGCACATGCAACGGCGTATGCACGTTGCTGGACCCTGGATCCATCGTTTCTCTGACCTCAGGTCTGGGATACCAACGACAGCTGAGGGAAAAACCCGCAAAACACCGCAGTGTTTCATGATAGTGTACCAGGCCACCACAATGGGCTATCACATGTCCAATGGATGATCCTTGGTGAAGCCTGTCTGAAACGGGCCGATCCTTGCTATTCCCACTGACAACTCCACAGTCGCACCCCAGATCCCCACTCGTGTGCTGTCTCCTCATCTCAATGTGCTTAACCTTGACGCTTCCTTCACTCGCTGGGCGAATCTTGTGTTGATAAAGTGCGGCCATAGCAGTTTTCCACGGCCATCACAGCACCACTGTAGACAAACGACGACTTCAACTCTGACCATCTGACATCACCAAGTCCATTGGGAAGCAAGAGGAGGAAAACGAATTGTCACCATGTCTGCAACACCAGATCCCAACCAGCCTCCGACGAGGATCCCAACGTATCCTCTGGCTCACTCGTTCCGCCAAAAGCCCAGACGCCTCCCACTCGTCCTCCGCTTCGCCAAAGGATCCATCCACAGCGCCATATACATCCCCGTGGTGCTGCACTCGCTCGTCACCGCGCTGATTGTGTACCTGGACAGCTTCCCACACATCCACATCAGCATCCCCGCGACCATCATCCCCTCGCTGTCCATTGTCGTGGGCCTGATGCTCGTCTTCCGCAACAGCACGTCCTACGACCGCTTCTGGAGCGGCCGCAACTGCGTCACCGCCGTCGGCACCAGCGTGCGCAACCTCGCGCGTATCTTCCTCGTCAACTCGCAAGATGCCCACGGCAAATCCACCCCCGACGAGCGCCGCGACACCGAGCGCACCGTCCGCGTCCTCATCGCGGTCCTCTACGCCATCAAACACAACCTCCGCGCCGAATTCAACATCCCCCCCGCCAGCCTCGCCGCCTCCACCACCGCCTTCAACTTTCAGGGCGTCCGCGGCGCCAGCTCCCGCCCCATCAGCCGCCCCCTGAGCCGACGCCCAAGCTACGTCGACCGCGCGCTCAGCACCCCCGCAACACCCACCCAAGAGCGCCCAAAACCCGACCTCCACACCCCCCTCCTCGCCTCGACCACCACCCTCCACGCCTCCACCGCAACCCTCGAAAGCACCGGCTCCATGCCCACAAAAAAGGACGACTACGTCTCCCTCCTCCCCGACGGCCTCATGGGCTACGAAGACCGGGGTCTCGGGCTCCCCCTCCAACTCTCCGTCCTCCTCGAATCATACACGACGCGGGCTTACAACCGCGGCTGGGTCAACGCCCCGCTCTCCTCGCAACTCACCGTCCAGATCAACAACCTCGTCGACGCATACGGCAAAATGGAAACAATCCGCACCACGCCGCTCCCCATCGCGCACCTGATCCACGCCTCGCAGGTGCTATTTTTGTACCTGAGCATCCTGCCGTTTACCATGGTGGCGAGCTACGGGTGGTACAGTATCCCCGTGGTGGCGGTCGTGGCGTTTACGCTGTACGGGATCGAGGGGATCGGGGTGCAGTTGGAGGATCCGTTTGGGTACGATCGCAACGATATCAAGATGGATGGGATTGTGGAGGATGCGAGGGCGGAGGTTGTGGTGTTGTTGGAGGAGTGGAGGGAGAAGTGGGAGGGGGGGAGGGGGTATGGGGGCATGTTTTGAATAAATAATCCGCGCTTGCGAGCGGCGAATGGGTATGGACCATGAGATTCATACGCTCCCTGTTGTACTGTATAAGCACAACCACGTATCTATATAGAAGACTAGGGAAAATATGGGAGGACTTAGTAGGAGATTATCTGTAATTCTGCCTTTTTAACATTTCAATGTTGCTTGTTATTGTGTAGCTAGAGGTGTAGGGAAAGGGTTCCTTTTTGTAAGTGCAGGTTATTTCAACCACGTATCTATAAGGCTAGGGGAAATATAAGAGGATTTAGTAGGAGATTATCTGTAATTCTACCTTTTTAGCATTTCAATGTTGCTTAGGTCGAGGATGGTGAGGTTGAAGCTTATGTTTGAAGCTCACTTCGCTGAGATACGGGGTAGATGCAATATAATACATTCGTTTCCACAACATTCATCGTACACACACAAGTCTAGAAACTCGGTCTCACCGCCTCCCCAACTTCCAGCGTGCAATCCTCGTCTGGATATCATCCCACCCAAACTCCCTCGTCTTGACCCCCTCCTGCTCACCCTCCTGCAACACCACAGTCGGCGCCCCACTGCCCCCCCCTACATTCCTCACCTCCCCGCCAAACACCTCCCTCGCAACCCGCCGCAAATCCGCCACCGTCACCTTCTCAATCTTCTCACACATCTCCCTAACCCCCACCTTCCTCCCATGCACCTGGACCTGCCTCCCCAGATCCTCCAACTCCACCATCCTGCTCTCAAGATTCATCAGCAGACTACTCCGCAGCTGATTCTTCGCGCGCTGGACCTCGCCCTCCTTCAAAGCAGCGTACCCAGTCTCGTCGCCGAGGGATTTGAGCTCGCGACACATGACCTCGAGCATCTGGGCGACGTGGGTCGGGGCGCACGAGGCGCTGATGCCGAAGAGGCCGCTGTCGGTGTAGCTGTGGTTGAAAGCCACGCAGGACTCGACCCAGAAGTGCTGGTTGAGGACGTTGGTGTAGAGGCGCGAGTACATTCCTTTTCCGGGCCCGCCGGCGCTGAAGGAGCCGCCGCCGCCGAGGAGGGTTTGGAGGGTGGCGAGGGCGTAGATGTCTGGGGAGGAGATGGGGAGGGCTTCGAAGGCGAGGTGGATGTGGGAGAGGCGGCGGAGCGCGGGGTTTAGCGGTGGGGGGATGGGCGGGAGGGTGAGGAAGCCGCCGGTGTAGTGCGAGGGGGTTGTGGTGTCGATGGGGGGGAAATTGAGGTCGGAGGTGGAGTGGAGGGAGGCCGAGTCGGCGGCGGAGGTGGAGAAGTTTTTGAGGAAGGGGATCTTGGAGAGCAGCTTGGACTGCTGGGGCGGTGCGCCGGTCGGGGTGGGGTGGTCGGCGAAGAAGGCCTGTTGTTCGGTGTTCTGGCTGGGGATGGCGCCGTGGTCGTTGACGCCGAGGAGAGACGGGCCCTGGCCCTGTGGCATGTCGCCAAAGTACTGCTCGGCCAGCCTGACGGCCTCGTTGTGGTCAACGCCGGCGAAGGCGACGACGATGCGGTCGGGCTTGTAGAACTCTTTGCGGTAGGCCTCGACGACGTCGCGGGTGATGTGCGGGAGGCGCTCCTTGGGGCACAGCAGCGGGTTGCCGAGGGTGTTGTCCTTGTAGGCGGCCATGTGGACCAGCTCGGGCAGGATCAGCTCGGGCTTGCTCCAGATCTCGCCAATCTCGTAGTCGGCCGTCTCGAGCTGCTGCTGGACCTCGTCCTCGGTGATGAGCGGGTCGCGGATCGTCTCGGCCAGGACGCCGACGGTGGTCGCGACGGCCGAGTTGAACGTCGCCGACTGGTACATGAGCGACTCGCGCGACGAGGCGCACTGGATGTTGCCGCCCAGCGACTCCATCTTCTCCGCCATCTGGTCGCCGCCCGTGGTGCGCGTCGACTTGAAGGCGAGGCGGTCGACGATGTGGCTGACTCCGCGCAGCGCCTCGTTTTCGTACCGCGACCCGGCGTCGACGTAGACGCCAATGCCCGAGAAGTGGCCTGGCAGCGCCTCGGTCGCGACGCGGATGCCGTTGGGGAGCGTCGTGATCTGGTCCAGCTCGGCCGGGTCGCGCTCCTCTGCGGCGGCCGTAGCCAGGGTGCGTCTACCTGCGCATGGTGCGGAGCGTGTGAGCTGTGACGAGGCCTGCGAGAGCCCGCGCGCGATCGGTCGGGCGGTCTGCGGCCGTAGCATGGCGATGTGAGATGGGGCGGAACGGTGCGCGTCCAAAAATTCAAGATTCGTGATGACACGCGTCACGTGCGGCGTCTGGTTGCTGTGGGGCCAGCCCGCTGGTAGCACGGCTGGCCCCACCGGGCACCATGGCACGGTTCCTCAGCAACGCCGCATCTGGTCAGCCTTGCCCAGCGGCGGAGGCGTGCTGCATACAGTGCATAGCCAGGACCGTCGGCGGAGGGCCCATGTTTTGCCGCGACGGTCACGAATCTGTCGCAGAGGACGTTACCTCGACTCGCTCCCATGGCAGCTGGAGAGGGGAGTAGTATGACGGGAGGTGTTGGATAGCCACACGGCAGCGCCCAGCATCTTCCTGGGGGCAGTACCAGTTCTGAAATGGATGCCATACTCTGTTCGTGAACTGGATGCCATACTCTGTTCGTGAACTGGATGCCACACTCTGTTCATGAACTGGGCACACTACCAGGCCATGGGAGAGCCAGTCCATGGTCCGGCTGTCGACAGAGCCAGTCTGGTACCGTTCCACTGCCTGCTGTTGTTACTTTGGCGTTCTAGCCTCGAATCGACGGGCTCGATGTGCATGCGGCGCCGCCTCCTCCTCGCCCAGATCCAAACGGCTTGGCCGCGCCCAGAGTCGCCTCGTGCTCTGCTCGTCCTCTGCTGATGCGCCGCTTTCCTTCTCCTGTGCTCTGCTCTGTGCTCTGTGCTCTGCTCTGTGCGCTGTGCTCTGTAAACGGCGTGGCCGTCCTGTCTGCCAAACGCTGCCGCTGCCGCTGCCGCTGCTGCTGCCACCGTCACAGCCACTCGGCTGCTCAGGCATTCACTAGAGTTTTGAGACAGTAGCGTTCGCCGTGCTGACCCTGCGGCCATGTTCACTGCCCCAGCTCCAGCCGCCCCCACCGTTTCTGCGACGCCCATATCGCCCGTCTCGCCCTCGCCGCGCTCGACTGGCCTGCAGCGAGGCATTTCCTTCCTGCGCAACTACACCCACGCCCTGCACCTGCACTCGACCGACACTCCAGCTGCTGACGGCCCACGTGAGGACGCCCGCAGCCCCCGGACCCGACCACGCGCCTCCACCCACACCCCGCCCGTCTCGCCGTACGCCGTGACTGCCGCCGCGACTAGTACTACGACTTCGACTACGACCGCGACGCCCACCTCCCCCTCCGCTGCTCGCCCCCCTCCGCTCTCCCGCCGCCAGACCGCGCCGCTCAGCCCCTCGGCGCCGCGCCAGCACTCGCCCCCCAACGACGCCGCCGCCCACGACATGACCAGGACCCGCGCAGAGACGGCCGCGCCCCAGCTCACCCTGCGGAACAGCGCAGGGCCCACGCCCGCCGCGACCCCGCGCCCCAACGACCACGACAGCTCGAGCGACAATGCCGCCGACGGCTCGACGCCGCACAAGCACCTGCCCTCGATCCGCTTCATCCCCCACCAGGACCCCCGAGCCGGCCGCCCCTCGCTGCAGTTCCCCACCATCACCCGCACCCTGCCAGACGAGTCGGCCGTAGTGCGTGTAGGACGCTACTCGGAGCGCGACACTGCGCCCGACATCCCCCCCAACACGCCCTCGGCCGCCGCCATTGGCTTCAAGAGCAAGGTCGTCAGCCGCAAGCACTGCGAGCTGTGGTGCAAGGACGGCAACTGGTACATCAAGGACGTCAAGAGCTCGTCCGGCACCTTCCTCAACCACATCCGCCTGAGCCAGCCGAATGTAGAATCCAAGCCTTTCAGGATAAAGGACGGCGACATCGTCCAGCTGGGCATCGACTTCCGCGGCGGCGAGGAGATGATCTTCAGATGCGTCAAGATTCGCGTCGAGTGCAATCGCGGGTGGCAGCAAGGTCTCAACTCGTTCAAGTAAGTACAAAGTCGGTTATTCGACGCGGTGCTAACCCTTCCAAGCAAACAAACACATCAGCGCCTGCGCAACCTCACCAAGACGAAGAAGGAGGGTGACAGCGCGTCCACACACACCTCTGAATGCGCCATCTGCCTCATGTCCATAGCAGTAAGTTGATGTAGTGCTCATTCTTGGCTTTTGCTGACCCCAACCACAGCCCTGCCAGTCCCTGTTCGTGGCGCCCTGCTCGCACGTATGGCACTACAAGTGCATCAGGCCCATTCTCAACGGGGCCACATGGCCCAACTTCCTGTGCCCCAACTGCAGGGCCGTCGCCGATCTGGACGCCGATGTCGAGGATCCCGGCGAATTCGAGGACTGGGACGAGGAGCCGCAGACGAACGGCTCGTCTGCAAACGCACAGCCTCCTGCAGAGGACCGCCATGTCACACCACGCGCTTCGGTAGTGCCTCTGAACGGGACAGCAGCAGAAAACGGCACAGATCTCTTCGACCTGCAACACGCCATCACCAACATCAACATCCAGCAAGAAGCCGCTGCCATTCCCATCCCGCAGACACCCTTTCGCCCCATCGAGCCCATGACCGCGTCCGTCACCCAGGCAGTGTCCATCAACCGCGGTCCAGATGGATACAACGGCCTGTCGCCGCTCTACCTCGCCTCGCACGACGGATTAGCCCCCGGCCAGGTCCACGACGGACCGATGACCCCTCGCAACGATGCGGGGCCGTTTGTCCTGGACGGGAGCGCAGGGCGAGCGGGAAGGTCGCGAGACGAGTCGCCCGGCTCTGATGTGCCCGCCCTACCACCCGTGCGATTCGACTAGGACTCGAGACTTCCATCTGCTCTTCTTCCATCTGCTTAACACCACTGTATGTTTTCCGAATGTGGCAGTATCTGAGGCATTTCCGTACTATTACTTTGTGTGCTGGGTATTCAGGACCCGCGTTCATTAAGGGGTCCAGGCGTTGGCGGTTCAGCATTATTATTCCATTATCAGCAGCGACACGCTGCAAGGCCCGCGGAGTGTGCACGAAGAGCGAAAAGCGAAGCGCGAAGCGCGAAGCGGCTAGCATAGAGACGGTAGTGTTGACCAGGCATAAGTCACGTGAGATGAAATAACATTCATGGATCCATCCTCCACCTCACTCCTCGCTACGCTCCCCCGGCCCCTCCTGCGCATTCCTCTCCCCCACATCCATCGCAACAAGAACCCGACTCACGCAATTATACGCCGCCACCGTGCTCGTAATCTCCACCACCTCGCGCTCATTGAAGTGCTTCCTCAGCTCCGCAAACACCCCCTCCGGCACCCGCACATCCAGCGTCATCGCATCCGTGTAAGCAAGCACCGCCGCGTGCGCTGCATCCTGGATCCCCGCGTCCGCTGTGCGCGGCGCAGAGCGCAGCACGGCGTCGACGTGCGCTTGCGTGACGCCTGGCGCGGCGCGCAGGAGCGGGCTGTGCGAGTCCCATTCGTACCATGCGCTGTTTAGCACCGCGACGCGGGATATGGCTGTTTCGCGGATCGATGGCGAGAGGGAGGTTTGTGTGCGGATTGCGCCGAGGAAGGTGTTCCTGGGTGTGTTAGTGGGGGGTTGCAACGAAAGTAAGGGGTGAAGACTCAATTTACCATCCGTCGGCGACTGGGGGGGAGTGTAGGAGCGTGCGGTCAAGTGCTATCAAGCCCTTTGAGCCGCGGCGCTGTTGGATGCGCGAGAGGACGGCTTTGTCTGCTTCGGAGGTGAGGTCCGAGTCTTGGATGTAGGGGAGGCGCATGGTGGGCTGTTTGTGGGATGACCTGTTGCTGCGGTTGAGGGAGCGATCAAATGGAGTAAGTGCTTTCATGCAATAGGGGAGCTATTGCTGATGTTATGGCAATGACTCTTCAGAGAGAAGTTCCCAGGTGTCCAGGTGTGTTAGCAGACTGCAATTATGGTTGCTGATTCAAACTTCAACGCCGACACGAGCAAACGTAGCTACATTTATACGGCTCGTGACTCCCAAGGTATGCGGCTCCACGGACGCGTGGTAACGGACTCCGTCCGCTTACACCCCACACTTCCCTCCAACCAATCACACCGCCTCGCTAAACCCTTCACCCCAAAGTGTCGAAACTTCACGCGGCATTCTCTCCGCTCAACCAGTCAAATCGCGAATCACTATGCCAGCGCCACAAAAGTCCAGGGTCACTGGCATCCGAAACGCCAAAGGGAAGCAGGGCAAGTCCCGATCGGTAAAAGAACAGCAGCCCAAAGTTGTCGAGGAGAAGAGCCTCGAAACGAGGATCCCGCCAGAGACGCAACAGCTCGTTCTCAATATCTTCAGGAATTCGTTCAGTGATAGATTGGAAACCGACATCCAGCCGCTTCTTCAGGAGGTCAAGGGCCACTTGTTTGATCGCAACTTCAAAGATGCTTTTGGGAGGGAAGACTATCTTGAAGCGTACGCGGCGCGGTGGAGTCCCAGTCGAGCTTTGGGATATCTAGGCGTGCTGTGGCGCATGAGAGAGTCCTTGAACCTCGTTCAACCCCAAGAAGATTCGCCATCAGAGCCGTCAAGCAAGAGCTGGAGAGTCGTCTGTCTCGGCGGCGGAGCAGGGGCTGAAATCGGCACCCTGGGCGGCCTGCACAAGCTGCTCTCAGACGCTCACGAAGAGCACGGAGACGCCCCGCCAAAAGACATGCACGTCGTTGCCGTCGACAGCGCGGCCTGGGGTAGCGTCGTCGAGCAGCTCACACAGCACATCACCACCCCACCCCCTCTGTCAAAATACGCATCCGCTGCGGTCAAAGCAGCGAACCGCCCGCTCGCAGAACCAACCGCATTCAAAACCACATTCCACCACCACGACATCCTAACCACAGACTCCTCCACCCTCGCCACCGCCCTCGCCGGCGCCAACCTCGTCACACTAATGTTCACCCTCAACGAACTCTACTCCACTTCCATCCCGCTAACCCAGCAATTCCTCCTCCAAATGACACGCCACCTCGCCCCGGGCACACTCCTGCTCGTCGTCGACAGCCCCGGGAGCTACTCCACCGTCAGCCTCAACGGCGCCGACAAAATTTACCCGATGCAGTGGCTGTTGGACCACACGCTGCTGGCGGATGAGTCGGGCGGGAAGGGGGAGGAGGTTAGGGGGTGGGAGAAGGTGGAGGGGGAGGAATCGAGGTGGTTCAGGTTGGATGATCGGTTGGCGTATCCGATTGAGTTGGAGAACATGCGGATGCAGTTGCATTTGTATCGGCGGGTTTGAGCGCTGGGATGGTTGCAGATGGGGTCAAGATATCGTCCACAGGCCACGCCATACGGACTACGTCAACAACATGGCAATCCCCCAGGACAAATACCCGCTTCTCCAATCCCCAACGAAACACCCATCTCACCACATCGCCACACCCCGCCTGGCTTAAAACATGCCTCAGCTCCGCTCCGCTAACACCCCCGCACCACAAAAACCCACCCGCCATCCGCCTCCCTTCCCACCCGCTCACCGACCAAACCTCGCGTCGCGTCCGACAACCCGGCACAGCGCTGATTGGCCGCCCTGAACTTCGCCTTTAGCGGGGACCAATACGACGTCCCACGTCTAGGTGTAGAGTACGATGAAGGTGTTGTAGACGGGGAGGTGTGTTGGGTTGGTGTGTTGGGTTGGGGAAGTGAAGGGGATGCTGATGGAGTGGAGGTGTTCTTTCTTAGACGGAGGGGGTTTTTTTTTTAAAAAAGGGGTTGGATACTCGCTTGCTACTTGTTATATTTTACTTTTGAGTTTGAGGATGCGGTTCGCTGGACTTTCAGACCGTTTTTATTCTTCTACGCGACTGCGATCGCTCTGGTTTGGAAGCATAACATCCGATTCCAGGATCGCCGCGGTGGGACTGTATTTCCATACCCCTGTACCTGCTCATGGATGGTAGCATTGCTATGTTACCCACTACTGCCAATTCATCCCCGGCATTCTGACCTATTCGTATTAGCACTGGGCCAGTCCATCATCCTTTGATTGCAATTGAGGATTGGTGACAGCACCAAATACACGGTGCGGCAGATTGACGACACTGCCTTCGCGTGGGCCTTGACGAAGTAGATTGATATTTAGAGACAAGGCAAAGGACCGCGATTATTAGTATCGCGGAGATGTCATGGCTGATCTGCGTCTTTGATGCAGGGACCAGATTGTCAGTCGCCCTGCAGTGCCATGGTGTGGCGTAGCTCCAGGTACCCGTGGCAATGACATGCAACGGGCATATCGAGTAGCCTGAGCTGCGAGAGTACCTGGAACGGTCTTGTAACCTGCGAAGAAAGTTCCATGTCAACGGTAAGGCGGTTGACGTGCATTGGACGGGCGGAAACCACTCAGACGGATGCCTAGGTGTAGCGCGACGGCTGACAAGCACCGCCACAGCGAGTCCTCTTCAAAACCCTCCCTCCCCACAGGATGTTACAGGATCGCCAAGAGCGGCTGATCTGAGGTCAAGGATAGCCAGTTTTTCAATGTTTGGGTAAGCATCAGAGGGCGATTCCCGGTTGTGGGGTACAGAGGGTCCTGCGTCCTCGTTCAGAGATGTCGTCTTCGTATCGTGAACACGTGGGCAGCGACGCGGCAGCTCTGTCCGCTTGGATCAGGCTTCGGCAGCGAATCGATATGTCTTGCGTTGCTGTGAAGGAGGGTTCAAGGCGCCAGATCGACGTCATTCAATGATGCGCACGGGACGCTACTGCCGTCGGTTCGCTAGCGTGGCGCTAAGCAAGGAGTGGTATCCGAAAGTGTGGCTGGACGCGTCTCCACGCAGACAGTTCGCGACAGCTCTGACAGATGAGCACATCTGCCAGCCGGCTGCGTCTTCAGTAAGCGGTCACAGTACTGCAAGCCGAAGTTCTCTGCAAAGTTAGCAGCTCATTACAGAGATTCAGGGTTTAACACGTTGCCGCGGAATCGCAATGGCATTCTTGCAAGCTAGATGGGATTTGTGGCTGAAAACATGGAAGACGCACCACGTCATGGATCTTCAAGCATCCCGGCCATCGATCGCCCGCCATCCAGACGACGCGCTCTCCTTTGAGCCTGGGGTGACTCGAGTTGGTCACGCACAGCACAAAGCGGAATTCGCCTGCTCACTACGAGATAATTGAGCGATGATGGATCCATTACCCAAGTGCGCAGTTTGTACACGCTGTGCGATCGCGGTGGTGTCCTGAAGTTGCAACTTTGCATCAGAAGCTCCTGGAGCTTGGGTCAGTGTCTCATGATGCTCGCCATAAGCTCCCCAAAACAGTACAAGCTGTTCACAAATGCATTCAGGAAATTGGACGAACCAGGTGGGGCCATCACTCCTCTTTGAAGCCCCGCGGCTGGATCGCACATCGATGGTGCGCCCAGGCCAATCGCACTTGCCTTGGCTACTGTACAGAGTGACGGCTTATGACGTATGGGAAAGATCCAAGCAGAAGACGCTCGTGTCACGCCAAACAATAAAGTCGCTTTCTTCTCCTCTCGCCTCATTCTCGTTATACCACACCAGATACCCCAAACAACCACGCAATACTATCAACCCTCCCATTGTTTCAATTGCACTTTGTTTAATTTGATACCCTTTGATACCCAGAACGCAGAACACTATGTCTTCAGGAAAGGCGGTCAACCGTGAGTAACCCCGCATTCTTCGAGAGGCTGGCAACACGTGAGCGCGCACTCGACGCGCCAGCGGGCATTGCTACTAGCATTGATAGACCAAAGACTAACCAGGACCAGGACCGGTTGACGTAAAGCAGAAGGAGGCCGATGTTAACAACAAGCTCCAGCTGTACGGGATCTTTCAGGGTACGTAACTCCGCACGGCAACTCTTCGAGCAAGGACAAGCGCGCTGACAGCAAGACAGCATTCGCCAATGGCAAAGTCCCTTCCAACAAGCAGATCGATATCGCCCTGAACTCGGCGCTTGCGTCCAAACCTCTTAGCTCACCATCCAAGAAGCTCTCGACAGAGGGCCAGCAGCTTGTTGGCGACTTGAGGAAGGTCATTGAGCAGGCCAAGATTTTGCTTCTTACCAAGAACGAGGGCAACCTTCTCCAGGATTTCATCTGGAATGCTGAGCAGATCTCCGGTGGAAATCAGACTCTCCCTGGCGCACCTGTCGACAAGGACACCGCCAAGCAGCACGGCAACGAGGCGCTTGATGGACTACGAACGCTGGGTACCCTGTTGATCTCCAACGGCCAATTCAGGAAGCTCCTGTCCGATGCCACTACCCTTCTCCGTGACATTGCGGGAGACGCTGCTCAGAACACTGCCAACAAGGTCAAGCCCTCCGAAGATGAGCTCTCTCAGATCGATAAACCTGCTGAGGACAACACATGGCACGAGAACCCCGACCTGTCCAAGGGCAACCTCAAGGAGACTCTGAGGCAGAAGGTTCCCATCGGCAAGCAGGACGTTAAGCAGGCTGCTGGTGATGTGAACCAGGCTGCACATCCTGATGGTTCCCGTGATCCCCGTGACACCGCCCAGCTCGCTGCTCACGAAGGCCAGACTGGTAGCAACACTGGTCTCAACGCCCAAAGTGGCCTCCAGGCAGGCAAGGAGCAGCTGTCCGCCAAGATTCCCGAGGAGGACAAGGACAAGGCTCGCGCCCGCCGCGACCAGCTTAACAACTACCTCAAGGGCAAGATGCCCCAAGAGCGCCGTGAACAGACCATCTGGCGTCTGAAGAAGATGATTGTCGAGGTTCAGGGCCACCAGGACTACCAGCGCGCCATTGAGACTCTCCTCAGCCTCGCTGAGCGTTATGCCGGACACGGCAAACAGCTCGGACAGCAAAGTGCTGGAACCGTGCAAGGTGCGCATCAGGAAGACGATGCCCTAACTCGCGCCGAAGCTGACATCAAGGTGCGTAATCTAGGTTTCAAGCAAGATAACAAGCATTGGCTGACAAATATCAAGACTCTCCTCGAACGCTTCGCCAACAGCACGTCTGCCGATGACCTTATCGACTCGATCAACCAGATCTACAGGGATGCCGACAACGACCCCGAGCTCAAGGGCTGGTTCAGACACATCAACCAGTACATCCACAAGTGCCTGCAGCAGCAGGGCTACATCCTCGAAGACAGTTCTACAGAGGAGTGGAACCGTATCTACGACCAGGGCCACGAGCTCCTCCGCGGCCGCTACCGCGGTCACACCGACCGCATTGCGGACGAATTCAAGTTCATCGGTCAACAGTTCGATGCCGATGAGCAGAACAGGCAGTTTGGTCAGTCTGTCAACAAGCTCTTCCTCGATCTCGGCAACGATGAGAACGGCAAGACCACCTTCAAGCCTCATCTTGTCAAAGATCTTACAGATGTCATTCTTCCTGGGTTTTTCGAGAGCGTCCAGTACGTTCCTATCCCTCGTATTGAGTTCAGCGACCCCATGGTCGATGCCATCATTGAAAACTTGGTCATCGAGAGTGACAACCTCACTCCCAATGTCTTGGAGTTCGGCTCTGACAACTACTGGCGCTGGGGACGCAAGTCGATCACCAACAAGAACAAGAACAAGCTCATGCTCTCCGTCTCTGGTGTTCAGATGGACCTCCGCGACGTCTCTTACTACCTGAAGAAGAAGCAGGGCTTCCCCTCTATCACCGACAAGGGTGTCATGGATATCTTCATGGGAGGATCTGGCTTCAGCTTCAAGGTTGAGCTCGAGACTGCTGACAAGGCTCGCGAGCATGCACAGACCCACTTCTTCAAGGTCACCAAGGTCGAGACCGACATCCAGAACTTGTCCATCAAGCTCAAGAAGAGTAACCACAAGCTGCTCTTCAATATGTTCAAGCCTCTGTTGCTGAAGGTCATGCGCCCCGTCATCCAGAAGGTCCTTGAGAAACAGATCAAGGACTCTGTCAACCAGGTCGATGGCCTGCTGTACGACATCAAGAAGGAGGCCGACCGCGCTGAGGCTGAGGCTAAGCGTAACCCCGACCCCGAGCACCTCCAGAACATGTATCAGCGCTACGCTTCCGCTGTCCAGACCCGCATCATGCAGGGCAAGCAGAAGAAGGAGCAGTTGAAGGAGAAGACCAAGGACACGCAAGTCAACGTCGCCGTTACTCAACACGACTCCATCTTCAAGAACATCTCTCTTCCTGGCGGCATCTCCACCAAGGCCACCGAGTACAAGGAATTGGCTGCCAAGGGTGACAAGTGGGAGAGCCCTATCTTCTCCATTGGTTCTGCCCGCGAGACTTCCAGCCTGCCCCAGGTTGCCAGGGTCACTCGCAAGCCTCATGGACGTGAGGGCGGCTATGGCTCCACCACTACACGCACTGGTACTGGATCAGGTCTGGGTGCTGGTGCTGGTCTTGCTGGCGCCGGTCTGGCCGGTAGCCAAGGGCTTCCTGACCGCTCAGGTCTTGGTCACCAGTCAGGTCAAATCGGTTCTGGACCCGGCAACTCTAGTCTTGCTCAGGGCCACCAGCTCCCCGGCCAGACCGGCACCTACCCTACAGGTCTGAACCAGGAGCAGCTTGGTGGCACCGGAACAGGTATATACAACACTCACCCAACCTCCACTGGTCAATTCGCCAACCAGGTTGACAATGCCTTCGACAGCGCTACCGGTCATGGTCACGGCGGTGGTGTTGCATCGACCACCGGCCCCGGTGCTCCCGTACAGGGCGACTCTCAGTTCCACACCACCTTGGGCGACCAGAATCCCGTTTTCCAGGGCCGCGTTTAAGCAACGCGTGATTGAGATTCTCTGATGCATCGATTGGCTGCCTGATGCTCTGCAGGTCAGATTATGATAATGATTTTCCTGGATGATACCACGATTGCGCAAAGCTCAGAGCACATGGGGATGGAATCTGGTTCCTGGGTTGTTTGCGTTCAAAAATTTCTTATCGGTAGTAATAGTTAATACATGAGTTCCCTTTGACTGACTTTTTCCGATTCTGATGTAATTTATTTCACTCAATGTAAGCTAGTCTACCACTCGTATCTGTCCCGATTGGCAGGGACATGTCGGAACTGTGTCGCTTCTGCGTCGGACAAGATATTCGGGTCATCTCTTCTTGGTCTCCTTCCTTCACGTGGTACCTGATGGCGCTTGTGGCTCTTCGTTGTCCACTCGTACGTTGCTAGTGGGACATGACGCCGTGCTCGCGTCCTTTCTATAGGCCGTGCGCTACTATACCATTCCTCTTCCTTGCGGCGCTCCACAGGTGGCGGTGGTGGAGGAGGCATAGTGGGAGGCGAGTATTGTCGTCGCGTGTGGCGATCGTCCAATGTAATAGTCTCGTGATACGTACGTGCTTCAGGCCTCTCCAAGCGAGCTGTATTGTACACAGCGACATTTGGAGCTGGCGCATAATCAGTATACTTGAGAGGTTCCGTGCGCAAGCCGGTGCGTGGCTCGGGTACGACCGGATCAGCAACGCTCGCATAAGGCTGCCAATGCATTATCGGTACGTCTGACGTGTGTTGTCGGCGGGGATAGTGATTTCCACCTCTCCATGCGGTGCTGTAGTAATCGTCTGGTCTCGGATTGGCGAACTCAGCTTCGTCCGCGAGACTGCTGAAGTCGAGCGTGTTTTTTGTTCTGGCAGATGTCTTCCGAGCGAGTTTGCGCTGAGCTACGCTGATTCCTCTGGCGCTGGTGTTGCGGTCTTGTTTCCCTGTGACTGCGCGATATGCAGAGTCAAAGGCGTCTCGCAAATCGTCGCCATTGTAGCCAATGTATAGAACGGAGCCCATGATTACGGCTGTCAGCGGAATTGCGATCGTCCAGAATAAGGTCGAGGAGCTACCCATATCCCGGATATCGGTCGTGTTCATTCCAAGGAACGAAGTGACGAAGGACAGTGGAAGGAATATCACCGTCACTATGGTGAAGACCATGATGGCCTTACCATGGTCTTCTTCGTTGATTTCGAGGCTCTGCTTCGTACTGTCCGACAAGGGTCCGCAACGGGCGAGTAAGTAGCGATACTCTTGATCTGTCATCTTCAGGCTGTCCTGGCAAGATTCTAGCAACAAGCGTTCGTATGGAAACATGGCGCGGCGACTGGGTATGTCTTTCTCATATGTTGTGTCGTCAAGAACGCTCATATATTTCGATACGAGCTTGCTTTGCTGGGTGTTAACTTCTTGAAGGGCTGCGATCTCTTCTCGGAGGAGATTGATGGAGCGCAACAGTCGCTTGCTTGGGCGATGATTGACTTGGAATTGCTTTGCCATGTCAGCATTTTCAATCATAGTAGATGTTGCTCAGTTACTTACAATAGTCGACAAGTATTCTCTATACATGTCACTGACTGTCATGCTCTTCTCCAATGGCTTTACAAGTAATCTTCGCATCAACCAGCCGCATACATATTCTGGGTTGAGCGACAGTCGCTTGAATATATCCACTGGTTCTTTCGATTTCACCATGAAGCACAACTCTTCGCGTGCCGCCAGAATTGCCTGCTGAACGCCGTTGCCGAACTTTTCAATAACTTGCAGGCCCTCTGGCGAGAAAGGAAGGGTTGCAATATACTCAGTTGTCTCGTTCATCAATCTTCTGTCATCAAGGGCCTTGTTAGTAAAGAACAAGGACCTTTCAATCGCGAAACAGAAGACAAGTAGCTGGCGGAACGCGCTGAGAAGCGAGCGCGGAAAGGCGTAAAGAGTGGACATGAGCCCGTCTTCGTTGCGAACACCATCCGCTAGCTCCTTGGCCTGCAAGAATAGTTGCTGTGCTGTTTGGCAAGCAAAAGTCACGATCTTGCCCATGCCCTCCAACGACAATTCCAATTCCTTCTGGCGTATGCTCGCAAGCCACTGCTCAGGCCGAATAGGATCAGTGATCGCCGATTCCAAGGACCGGAGGTGCTTGTTCAGGTGTGAGAGAGCTGCCTCCGGGCTATCGTATACCGTGTTCGAACTGCACTTGCTGCATCTTTCGAACGTTCGCTTGAGCCTCGAGGACGACGCCGACAAGCTGGGGTTATCGATATCCGGGCGAACAAACCAACTATGCGAGCTTTGCACTGTGTCGGTCATCGCACTGTCGTTGTTTTTCACAGGTAATTTTTCGCAAGCATGGCTTGCGATACTGCCGATACTGTTCACGGAACCCCAGAGCTTCCGTAACATCGTACTCTTATCAAAATCACCAACGAAGAGTACCAATGTCCTTTGCATTGTGTCGTACAGGTCCAGTGTGCACTTTGCAATAATCTTTTGTTGGCGATGCACCACTTCTTCGTGAACGGCGGCGAGATGTGGCGTTCTGCTCTTAAGCTTTTCATGGATTAAGATTAAAGCTTCCAGAGTTTTCTTTACGCGCTCATCTGTCTCTTCGGGAATACCGAGATAATAGGCAGTGGTCGTGAAGGCCTCCTCCACTGCGCTATACGAGCCATAATTGCTTAGTACGGCGGAAAGCATGGCCTTTTCAACATCATCAAGGCACTTTGCTATCCGCTTAATGTAATCGGAAACGGGTACGTTTTTCCTGATTTTTTCCAGGTCCAAGGTTTGAGGCCAGCAGAAGAATGGACTCAGGGGTGGCAGGATTGGTGATATCGACTGTAATTGAGCGCCGACTTGGCTATGATCGGTCCAAACGCTTGGCAGACTCAGATCGATGAAGATGGAGTCTCTTTGTTTGATTGTGCCACTCCATACTCCGGGTGTGACTTTGACGGTACCGGTCGATGTGTGCCACGAGAGCTGCAGATCTTTCTTGGGTTGACTGCGAGCGGAGCACCACTCCAGCTCTCTGAGCCTTTGCTCCATCTGAAAGAACGATCGACACTCGTTCAGAGTGTAGAGCAACTTACGATGATCCCAATCCCTTAGTCGAATGGTAGCGGTCGAAACATCTCCATTCTGACCACCCTTTTCTCGTAAAGAACTTTCCTCAATGACCGCGATGGACTGCACCAATTCTTTGGACAGTGGCTCATGGCCGCATGTTGTCACTACTTTGTGACCTATATTCAGCATCCACATGTTCGGTACATGAACAAGAGCAGTGTGTTGCTCATTGCCAAACAACCTGTAAGCCTGCTCTGCATCTCTTTCTTGCACTGGCTCGTAGGGGTAGTACGATTGCATGAGAGTACGGGATGAAAACCAGGTGATACCCGCTGGCGTCTTTTTGGCGGGTGAATGTAGACTGAAGTAAGGTATACAGCTGAAAATGACGCTTTGCGGGTCGGGTTGTTGTTTCTCGTCAGCTCTGAGCACTGTGCCCGGCTCGATGAACATGCCACCCAAGAAGACTTTGAGCATGTCCTTTTCGACTTTGGCCAACAGATGCTTCGCCAGTTTTCGCAGCCGTTCAGATAGTTCAGGGATGTCTAGACAAGTGTTCTTGAAGCTCGCGAAGTCTAGTCGCTCCGAATGTAGATGGACCCATCGTATGTGGATGTCAGGATCTGTAAGAGGAGTCCTAGGTCCCGGCAGAACATAAATCTGCAATGACGTTCGGCCATCTGACTGAGCCGAGATTGCTTTACTGATAGTCATATGTTCTGTGTTTCCAGGGAGCTCTTGCGGATCACGCTTTTTGACCTGGTTGCTCACGTCCGTACTTGCCCAAACCTGAGGTGCTGGCCCAGGAAAGGCAGTGTCGACCTGGAAGACAATCTTGTTGCCATCTTCGTCAGTCGGTACCATTACCTGGCGGATTGGCTCATCTAATATCTCTTCCTGACCAGAGCTATCGAATCCCTCGCTCCCGCTGCTGATACTATCGAGCTCTGAGCCATCATCGATCTCACTACCGTCATCAACGCTTTCCGTAACACCTTCCCCCACATCGAGCACCTCATGGTCCACTGTATCTTCATCGGGAAGCACGGCTGCTGGACTGTGTTGTGGGTGTTTGTGTCCAATTTCTTCCATGTAGGGGTATCGAGATGTGATGTTTGAATCCAAAATTCCCGACGGAAGGCTGACTTGCAATATTGCATGTGGCCTGACAATTTGCTCCCAGAGGTTTGGCAAGATAATGTTTCGGTCCTCGTCCAGTATATCAAAGTTGCCATCTTTGATGGCATCCGCTAGGTGCTCTGGGTGTCGAAGCCTGTATATCTCTTCAATCTGAATTTTTGTTGACTGAAATGGGGTCAGTGAGGGAATTGAAGGGTCGTGTCGATGGACTTGCATCCCATGGGAGGAACGGCAAGACATATCCATCCCCATCATGAGATTTGAGGACGATCGTATTTTTCTCCACAAGTTTGGCCCGACGATTTGTCTCTAGAGCGGGCGTCTCCGTAGTATCCATACGTTCCAAAGCCGCACCGCCAGTAGTATCCTCAAAATTGATCGATAGAGCTGTCGGCGGATCCATAGGGAGCCTCCGACTGCCATCTCCTGAACTGGAAGGCAACATAGCTGCTTCAGAGATGCGATGTTGGCAAAATTGCAACTGAAGAAACGGGAAGTCAAGACGAACACATGGCCCTTGGTTGGCTTCGAGATACTGATCGCTGCGAAGATCTCGAGATGAAGATCAGTCACCAGCCACCTCGCCTTTAGCGTTGACACTTTGCCTTTTCGGGCGCCGCATCTGCTGACAGCAGCAGATCTCTGTGCCGTTGCTAATTACGTTCTCCAACGATGCTGCCAATGTACGATGTCGGGAGATGGACATAGTGTCTGATCGGAGGACGCTGAAGTCATAAAGCAAATGGGACACTCGTACACCCTTGGTCTTCCAAGTGAGGTGGGGTATATTAGCGTGGCGCTAGCAAGGCATGTACACGATTCACCGTTGGTTGTCATCATGCTCGCGACCATCATGTGATAGTTCGAGATTTCGCAATGCGAGCGGCTATCATCTCATTGGATTTTTTGCTTCGTGACGCTCACTTCTTATGAAGGAGAACCACTATTTGCCACGTCAAGGGACATGTTTCCCGCCAGTGCGGACTTGGGACGACTGCCACGAAGGCTGCACCGTAGCACCTGGCCGTTCTCTCATCTTCGGAGACCCACGGAGAAAGGAGACTTCCATCTACTGTGAAGGTGGTGCAGCTGTGTTCTGCTTGGACTCTTTTCTCTGGACCCCTGAAGAATTGTCAGTACTTCGCTTAAACAACGTTCCTCGTTAAGGTAACTCACATCCAAAACGTGGCTTGCCGCTATTCATATCGAAAATCTGCACATAGAGTCAGTACTCGGCCGTTATCACGCTTTTCACAATTCATCACTTACCGCGTACATGGCCTTCAAGACCGCATCTCCGTAGATGTCCATGTCCATCGAACCCCTGCTCTGGATGCTTCCATACACCATGCCATTGCCTGCATCAGCAAAGCCCAGACCCTCCTTCTGGAAGACTACCATCGAGTCTCCAATGGCAAGCTGCACATCTGGAAGATCATCCGCCGACACGGTCTCCGGATACACGTATCCTTGACTATTCTGGTCGTACTTAGAACCTGGAATGGCTTTGTAAACAGCTTCCACGAGGCTATCATCAACTAAACACAGTGTGGTACCGGTGTCCATGATTGAGGTGTTTCCAGAACGGGTGATCTTCTGTCCGTTGATGCTGGCGGATGTGGACTGAATCTGCCAGAATCCCTGGCTGCTGTCAACATCAGCATAGTTGGGTTCGGAGACTCCAGTAGCTTTTAGAGTGTCTTGATCGATGAACCCGAAGGTATAGAAACTCTAATCGACTATCAGTGTATGAGCTAGCGCCATCATGATCAATGGTCTTACCTCTCCCTTATCGGCCTCGTCCGCATCACGCCAGCTGCCCAGGTAGGCAGTAAAGAGCTGCTCCTTTGCTGACTTTTGCGCAATAATGTTGTCCACCGGTGTCTTCTGTGGATCCGGAGTCACAGTGTTGATGGAGCTGAAGGCAAGGCCCAAAAGACCGCTTCCATTGCCCTGACATTATAAGCGGAGGCCACTAAGGTTCTTTGCAAGCCTTACCTCTTCGAATTGCTGCGAAAGTGTCTTTGCAAGTTCGATAGCCTGGTTTTCAACTTTGAGGCCACCTAAGTCCAGCACATCGGTGCCGACGTCGCCGCTGGCCGAAGAAGAGTCACCGTACGAGATCTTCCAAGTCTCCCCCTTTAGCTTCTTGAAAGTACTGGATTTGCTTGCATCGAACGCGACTTGCTGATTAGTGGCATTTGCCTTGCTCAGAACGCTCTTGGGTAGCTCGGTGGACCAAACCTGCATTTGTGAGCTTTGATGACGCCGTCCTTGCAAAATCACATACCCAGAGGTCCGAAGAGCCAGTGTCGAAGTCCAGATATAGCTTCTGTGCTGGTGTGCCAATGCTGACCTCACACAAATATAGCGAATCGTTCTGGATGTCTTCGGCAGGGACCTCGCCTGCGGTAGTCCCATCGTCTGGAGCTGCCGCCTTGCTCTGTGCGCCGCCGTAACCTTCAGATGCTGGTGCTCGTTTCTGCAGAACATAGTGTGCTCTCATACGCCCGCCGACGCGACCGAACTTTCCTTGCGGGCGGAAGACCTTTGATTGGAAGTAGGGACCAGGCTTTGTAGGATGGAAACCATCTATAGCGTTTAGTTACCATGCGAAGCAATCGATTCAGGCTTGCTGTGTTGCGCTTACACTTTCTCATGGCATGAGTATACGATTTGGTGCCATTAGCCTTGTACACTGAATTGCGTCCCACGGTCAACCGCTGAAGTGACGCCATATCGTTGAGGGGAAGGGAAGTGGTGCAGGTGGGAGAGTTGGTGGTCTACACGGTGAGGTTGAATGATAGTGAGATAGGATTTGAGATTGAGGTGTTTACAAAGAAGAGCTTGACAGATGCGCCTCGTTCCTTTTGAGGACGGTGTACGTGAGCGACACCTGCCGCGACGTACTCTTCTCGCCCGCGAGATCTCTCCAACGATTCGCTGAGCTCCCAAGACTAGTCGAAACGTGTCGCATTGATCATCGGACATATTGGACAAGGTCACAACCAAGCTTTCCAAGCTTCCTTAAGCTTTCAAGTGTTATGATCAGGCTGTGGTCGATCAAATCAAGGCGAGTGCAACGTACTCGTGCCGTGATCTGCGACGTGCAGCAGAGATGGAGATAAGGCATTGCCTACATTGACGAATCGCGAGCCATAACCGACTCCGCGTACCATCATGGAGGGCTCATTGCTTTTTGGGGGTTAATATCGGTCTCATGCCCGGAGGTGCACCCAGTGTAACCTCTTGTGGCCACCATGTGTGCGTGCCATGACATCGCCAGGGATGATACAAGGGTTGGGCATGAATGAGTGAGAACACAAGGGCCGGTGTCGATCGCGGAACAACCAATAAGAGCCGTTCAGTGTAGGTGCTGGCCATTCAGAAACCTCGAGAAACGTCTCTGGGCCACCTCGTATTCTCACTCATTCATGCACAACCCTTGTAGGTGACACGGCTCGCGCCACGTATACGGCCCGGTCCTTGTAGCATCGGTAGTGGTTTGGCGGATGCAGGCGTACACTGATGAGAGCAATGAAGTGACGTCATCGAGCCACGCGTCGCGTCACAGGCAATCGCGGGGCGAGCAGCTTTGAGCTCCCTGCTGTATTTCTCCTGCTAATAAAGGCACTCTGCTTTTCGCTGTTTGAAATACTACAAAGTTGTCTCGAATAAAGATGAGATCAACGGGTCGTTCGGCAACTAGGCATGCAGCTTGTGCGATTAGCATGTGCCGTCTTTCAGATTCGCAGGCTGACGGTTTCACTCGAACGTACCTGCAGCTTAAAGCATGCCCTGCTTGCGTATCCTGAGCCGCAAATGTGAGTTACTTACATCCTATGTAGGTTTTACGGTTTCTGTGAAGGATGATGATTACTCTTCGTAGAGGCAACCTGATTGGGCAACGCCGAAGGCTGTGCTGTGCACGCGGGCGCGGCGCATGCAGGTGGCTCACATCCCGCGGCATCAGGACGTCAACTTCAAGTCATCATGGCACGCCTCAGACGGTAGACGAAGTTCGTAGTTCTCCAAATAATGGCAAATGCAATCCACGGCGTCTTGCAGGCAATGGACAACCTCGCCAACGCGCCCGTATCACTGACCGCGAGGCTGCTTCAACCCGCCCCTCAACGACAACACACGCAAAGTACTGCTGATCTGACGCCGCCCATGGTCGTTAAGAGAAAGAGAAGGCTCACGCTGCCACTTGCCGAGGTTCAACCTGAAGCTCTAGGACGAACAAAGTGGTTCGGCAGGAAGGTAGTCCAGCAGCGCACGTTCTCGCAGCTGCAAAGCCCTCTCATGAGACTACCAGCCGAGCTGAGGGAGCAGATCTGGCGATATGTAATCTTGAACAGCACGGGGAGATATGACAGTACCACCGGAGGTGCGATCGAGATACACTGGCGAGGTGCGGGATACGGCCGTGGACGAGCGAGGGCGTCGTATGCCTTGTCGCCCGATCACGGAAAAGACCAGGCTCTCTATCTGTATGGGGCACTAAATTTACTCTGCTCGTGTCGGATGATGTGAGTACCCAAACCCCATCACAGTATAATAAACGCTAACAGTGGTACTTGCATAGCTACTCCGAAGCGATCAGTCTCTTGTACAGTCTCCCGACGTTTTCTTTCTCCCACCAAAACGTGGAGACGTTTCTAGCGTTCATGTGCGCTATCCCTCAGGAACGAAGAGATCAGATCTGTTTTGTTGACCTGAGATGGCTTGGCGCTTTTCGGACTTACCCTTATCGTGAGACCGAGTATCAGACAAGGCCTCAGTGGTCGTATAAGCGCATTGACAACATCAGAGCTCTTTCACAGATGCCTGATGCATTCGCCGTCCGCACAGAACAGGGCTTGGTGAACTCTGATTGGGTGGTCAAGGAGGTTCTCAAAAGCATGAAAGGTATTGAGAAAGGTGGCGTCAACTGGGGATGTGCTTCAACAGGTTGCTTTGCTCAAAAGTAGTGGGTGACTCATAGTCTACATTGTGCTTGTAACTAGTTTTCTTTCAGAACAGCGGCGACACTACAGCGCCAAGTTCTCAAGGCAGATCCAAAAAGACCTTCCTCATTTTGTTGTAGTCCGGCGTGCCCTGTCCGGTTACAGGATCCCAGCCTGGGCTAGCGGGGAAGCCATCAGTACCGCATCCTGGGTTACCACCAACAGTCACATCATTGAACATCTCGGGATGCTTGTAAATGATCTGGTTCAAGAAACCGATGGGCTTCTTACCCTTCTCCAGCCTCTCCTCGTTCAGCAGGTTGATGATGGCGGCGAAGATCGGGGCGGAGGCCGATGTGCCACCGATACCGTAGGTCTCGCCGAGCCACACAGTCGCGAGCTGGAGACCGAGCGCGGAGACATCGGGATATGCGCGACCAGAGGAGTTGAATATCGACTCATTGTAGCCTTTGGGGGAGTACTTCTTCAGATAGTTCGTGACCGCCTTATCTTGATAGGAAGGACGTGGGAAGACGCTTGAGAAACCACCACCGGAGTAGTAAGACAGGGGACCTTCGGGGTCAGCGACGGCCTTCTCACCACCGTAGATGGAGGAGTTGAGGAGTGTAGTAGCGCCGACCGAAGTAATGTAAGGGCAGTTGGCAGGGAAGGAAGGCGAAAACCGGGTGCCGTTCTCATCGACATAGCCAAACTCTGAGTTCAAGCAGCTGTTGTTGTATCCAGCGTTGTACCTGTTGGCAACACCAGAGTCGCCGGACGCGAAGATGACACTGACACCCTGAAGTGCCAGCTTCATCCATTCGCGGCACTGACGCTCCTGGTAGAATTGGGGAAGAGCACCTTCAATCTGGCCGTAGGAGACGGAAACCACGTTGCTGACTGGGGCACCGCCGCACTGCAGGGGTCCTGTGTAGGCTCCAGGAGCATCGTTCGGGTCAGGATAGGCAGGATCCACGTAAGGCTGATCGCCACCTTGGTAAGTGCAATACGATGCATCCTAGCCTTGTCAGTACAGGCCGTTGGAAGTTGTATCTAGACTTACAAGGGCGTCCAAGAAGATGTTGAATGTGCCAACAGAGTCAACATTGACCGAGTCACCGTTCTGATACAAACGCGTCTGCTGCGGCCAGATGATAGAGTACGCAGTCTGAAAGTCAAGAGCACTCTCGATGACCTCCCCTTGCTGTGCCAATGAAAGGTTCGAAGACTTTCCGCCGTCAATAGAGATAAACTCAGGGACCACATCCGATGGGATCTTTGGGTTGGTGAAGTTCTGGAAGAACGTTTTGAGGTCGGGCAAGTAGAGATAGTCGGCCCACTCCGCAATACCGAGCTGGTTGCCAGTGTGGTTGTACTTGCCAACCGGAAGGTTGTAGATTGCCCTCAAGCAGTCAATGGTGATCAATGTCGCGCAGTTGGTGGTGCCGGTAAGACCAGTAATATTGAAGGACGCTTTAATTGTGGCCACAGACTGGGCGATCGGTTGCAGACCATCGAGCTGCACGGTAGGCATGACAAAATCGACATGCTTTTTGACACCATGTGGGAGTCCGTACTCATCGCACGCAATACGGTAACCACCAGATGCCTTGTGTTGGTAGAAGTGGTACTCAGTATCAAGTAAAGCCTCTAGCTCCTCAACGGTGGCCGAGAACTAGTGGGCGTCAGTATATTACTATTAAGACCCGTTGAAGATTTTTACCTCGACCCAGTTGCGACCGACTGAATGCTTAATGCGCTTGAGATCAACGCCTGAGTTCTGGAGCCACTCAAGGGTCGTCTCTGAGGTCTTTGGATGCGGTGCGAACGTATTCGCGACCTATTTCAAGTTAATTAACGTTCACAGACACTCTAGTAATCAGCACTCAGCACTAACCTGCTCCGCAGTCCAGTGCTTTCCTAGATTATTTGGTCAACATTATTGAGCTTATTCCGGCATCAGACCTCTTACCGAAGTTTGGCGACTCAGGATCGGAGATGTCATCGAGGAACCGGTCTGAGTGCTCCAGATTGCGCTGTGTCAAACCAATCCTGACGGGCAAAATTGTGTCCTTAGGCGCACGCGAGTGCTTAGTCCAAGCAACTGGCAATGCATTCCTTTTTTCGTGGACGACGTGCGAGCCAAGTGGGGAGGCTGCAGCGAAGCTGCTAAGGCCGAGAAGCAAGAGGTCCGAGACACGCATCTTGCAGAGTGATCCTTCAAGTAGGGACTACTGGGGGCCATCGTAGAGCAGAACGCGGCGGCTTTTATAGTAGAGCATGATGCCGTCGTGATCGTACTCGCTCCATGCTCTCCACTGATGACCATTGACCACACAAATGGTGAAGCCATTGTGTTGATAGGGCAGGTGTGTTTGTCCTGCCTCTTGAGGCCTAGGCGACACTGGTGCAAACCGGTTGTGCCGCTCGTCCTCCGTGCAAGAATACCTGCAATGTTGGGTCCGCCAATCACACTGCACCGACCCATGTGACAGTGTCCACCGGATGCGCGAGGAACGAACTGGAGATTGATTGCCCTTGGCTCGAAAGCTTCGTGGTCCCGGCAAAAGCTTATTCTTAGTGAAACAGAGGAAGGTGGTTGATAACACGGCTGAAGAAATTGGGATGACGAAATGACATACCTGCCAACGGAAGTGCCGGGTTTGATGAACAGTCACGCACGTTTCGCAGGTCGACCAAATCAGTGTCAACGATCTGAGCATTCTATTGAAGACTAAATAGTTAAGAAAGAAGCTACAACTCTGGGCACGCTTGAGATCGTTGATATTCAGGATTGATCGTTGATGTCCAACTCATAACACCCAGTCCCAAGCAACGTGCAACACGCAACAGTCATCTACTACGGTAACCCCATGGTATATTTTGAATCCTCTCGCCTCTCTACCACCATCTGGGCCATCTCAATTACCGGTACTTTTAGTCCGCATCTGCTGAGCCATTCGTCTGCACCTTGTCTCAGTTCATACAAAGTATAATACAAATCCACCACTTAGCTCACCCTTACCCCTTCACCTGGTGACATTCTGCTGCTCCAACGCTTGCCTACGCTTCACCGCCCTCATCTTCTTCATAATGCGATCCTCCCTGGCCTGATCGTATCCCTGCCCACCACCGGCTAGTCACGCCTGCTTCGCAACCTTCCTACGCTGCTTGACCATATGCGTAAACAACACGTAACTACCAGGCACATAAACCGCAAGGATAGCCCACAACGCATACGGAATCCGCTCGTCGAGGCCCTTCGCGGCAGGGATAGCATTGTAGACGAGCCAGCACTCGCTCGCGATGCCAAGCGGGTACAGGACGGTGAAGGTGTTGTAGCGCAGAAACGAGAGTAGGGATGGCACGCCGAGTCCAGAGAGCGTGAAGACGAAGTAACTGTAGCGTACGACTTCGGTGAAGGACCAGGCGAGCAGCATCGTGCTGTAGGCGGGCGAGTGCTGGGTTATGGCTGAGAAAGGGTAGGCGATGCCCCAGACGAGGAGGAAGCGGGAGGCTACCTGCATGAGGGTGGTGATGAGAGGAGCGCGGACGATACCTGAGTTGGGTTAGCGATTGGGTTGGCTCGTGGAGCTCGGAGAGCTGTTTGTGATTGTGCTGGGGCGGGAATTGAGCAACCAATTGAGCGACCTGAGCAACCCGCGAGACACCAAACGACCCACAATGCACCTCTAACCCAGAGGGAAACAGCAGCTTACCAAATAAACTATGCAACACTTCCAATCCCGCAAGACTCTGCACCATCCTCGTGTACCCATCCAGCTCCCCAAACACCCTCCCACTCCCCAACCCAGCAGCCACACTCTGAACATCATTTCTCCCGAAGAAAGCGCCCGCCTTGCGCGCAGTCTGAATCTCATGTGCGCCAATTGTCACTGTCTTGTACAGCACACCGGCCCACAGCGCAGCAGACACCGCATTGTAGACGAGCAGGTACGTGTTCTTGACGGGCGAGGACGCGGGGCGGGGTTTGGTAGAGCGCTGGTCCCGCGGTGAGGCGGCAGAAGGTTGTTTGGGAGGCATTGCGGTGCGGCTGCAAGAGCAGTAAGATACACGGTGTTTTTGTTGTGGTTGGCGCTGGGGTGCCTGAGGTTTGGGAGAGATTTGTTGATGGCCGAGGCTGACTTGAACGAGGATGGGCAAGGTTAGCCGAGCGATGTTAAGACCAATAGGTCCGCATGAGTGAGAACACAGCACTTGGAGAACAGATTGGGCGTAGTTGTCTTTAAGACTAATATTCAAGAACTCTATGAAGCCGGGAGGCGGAAAGACCAGTATGCTAGTATATACACATCCGAATCTACCAGACCGTTACCCATCCACCACCGTTGAACGCGACTAACCCATGCTCTACCCCGAGAACAGAGAAATCATATACGCCTCCCTATGCTATGCTAGCCATGACCCGCCAGAAAATTGGCAAATACCATGCTATGCAAAATGCAACAAACGCCAAATCCCAAGTGGTATATGATAGAGGAGATTCGTTAGGTCGGGGAAAGGAAACTCGCCGTGTAGCCTACAGCATGAAGACCTGGAACATAGCCTTCGAGCTGGAAACCTTCTTGCCACAGCCCTCGACGACGCATTCCTTGAACGGTCTGGTTTTGGGAGGACCTTGTTTCTCCTTGCCTTTTGCGGATTTCTTGGCGAGGCGGTTCGCTGCGCATTCGCCGCAGTAAATCTGCCAATTGTGTTAGTTGTGCGCCCTCTGATGTCTTGATGATGTGAGACTCACGTGACCACACTGCTTGGCAATCCAGACCTGCTTTTTGACATCGTCGTCACCTTTGCAAAGCTCACTTTCGCAATTCGGGCAGACCAACACCTCATCTTCCCCTGGACTCCTTGTAAAGCCCTCTGGTGCCGCTGGAGGTGCTTCGTAGGTTGGTGGGGTTGGCTCTTCTCGTCGTCTGCCGTAATCTAGGTCGAAGCCAACCATACCGAAGTTCAGGTTTGGTGCCACGAACATTCCGGCACCTGCTCCACCTGCTATACCCATGCGAATATGGCCAGCACGGCGCAGTCGAGGTGGAGGTTGTGGACCACCACGCTGCATGTTTTCAGCAAGGTGGCCGATGTGGGCGTTGACCTGGTCGATCTGGCCTCGTAGGTGGGCGAAGGTATGGCGGTGACCACCTGCACGGTGCAGCACTTCTACGATTTGATCGAGTTCTGCATGTTGTGCTGCAGCCAGCCGCGCCCTTCTCTCTTGCTCCGTCAAAGGTCGCTCTTGCACAAATTGAACGTCATCACCTTCGGAATCATTGCGGCGAGGTGGAGGTACAGCACGGTTGGGAGGGTCGAGACGCCGTACCGATACAAACTGAACTTCGGGCGACGAAGGCTCCTCAACAAGAGGTTCGTCGTCGACTGCCCATACTTCGTCTCCGTTGTCGAGGTTGATAATGCCGTCCATTCCTCGGGGCAGTCGCGGGGCATCGTTATTCAGGCGGCGTCCAGCAGGCGGTTGTGGTCGATTGTAAGCGTCCGCTTGTCGGTCATTCCGTGGGTCCCAGTTGTAGAACGGCAGTGCGTCATCCTCCTCCGTCAGGTCAACTACATCCTCGGAGTTGCGTTGTTCCCGCTCCACCTGAGCATTGGGTGCCGCGATATCGTCTCCATCCTCGCCTACATCGTCGTCCACAAAAATGAGATCGTTGTCCTCGCCATCACTAATCTCGACCATGTGTCTCTCTTCAGCCCTGCCCACCCCCTCACCTCTGCTCTGCAAGCCCGCAGGCCTCCTCATGTCGAATCCGTCGCCCTCAAAACGCAGCACATGTTCCCCCTCCATATTCTGTGCAGGCTGTTCTGTATGTGGAAAGTGCTCCGCTCTTCTGTTTGCCGGCCCTGCTGAGGGCGTGCGAGTGTTTGCTTGTGCTGTAGGCTCTCGTGAAGCAGAGTAGCGCGCCCGCACAGTGGCGGCGTCAGGCGTTCGTGCTCGGTGCCCCGCCAGGTAGTAATTCGGATTTGGCGACGAGCTGTGAGAGGGCTGCTGTGGGTGTGGTACCGAGTGCTCGCGGGGGACTCCAAGGCGGGCGAAAGGCGCGAGATTCTCAAAACTCCAGGCAGGCCCAGCGTTGCCCTCCATCATATCATGCGAGCGCTACGAGGCGTTGTCAGCTAAATTCGCTGCGTGCATTACCGCCCGCTCCACTTTGTTACACACCTTCTGTCTGTGCTCATACCCAAAGGGCAGATGGTTGTCCATAGCCGATGACGCAGTCGGGTGAACAAGGTCGACGGTGTTGCGGCGATGGTCAGGCAGAAGCGTCGTGCGGAGGTGCCGAGCCTGCAGAGCGTCGGAGCGTCTGGTGGTGAAGTGACCTTGGAGGTCGCTCATTAGGTCAGACGTCAATGGAGGCGCGATCCATGCAACTCGGCAAACCGAACGCCACCGCTTCACGCTCACCCTCTGCTCCCAAATAAAAGCACGGAGCGCCAGAGCTCTGCATTACAATACGTTTTTCTTGCGTTTCCACGTGCTTCTATGTGATTATTTCGACTGTGACTTTGAGCTACAGCTTTCATAATTGACTTTTTGTTCAAGAGGGTGATATTTAAGTCAAGTACTTCAAGGGTGTCGCCCAACTAATTGGGCCAATTGTGTTACATTGATCCAAGCGCCGCCGCACCACCTATGACCCTATCTGAGATACTATGCCAGCTTTGGTGCACCATTCTGCACTTTTGAGTGCTGTGCCATTCAACGCCAATCTTACATCTTCATCCTCTCCTGTGCTTCCCCAATCGCTGCGCTTCTCGTGGCGGTCGGCTTGCAAGTTACTTACTGCCTCTTTCCTGCTTAGAGTGTCGTGATCGTCTCATGCAGAGCTCAGAATGCTCAGACCACCCTCTGATGTCAATGCGACCAAGCTTCCGGCGTTGGCGCCCCACGCAACATCCTTCGCAGGTACCGCCTTTCGCAAAGGCTCAGACCAGGTCTTTGATGCCTTCGTGTATTGCTGAACCGAAATGTTGCCCGATCCGGCGGCCGCAAGGAACTGGCCGGTGTAGTCCCACTTGACGTTCTCGACAGGGCTACCAGCATCGAGCACCTTGATGACGTTCTGCTTCCTGATGTCCCAGATGGAGACCTGGGCTGATCCCTTCTGGGCGACTGCGAACCAAGTGCCGTTCTCAGAGAACGAGATGGCGGCAACCGGTGAGCCAGTGTCAAGCTCAGCCATAGATGCGCCAGTCTTGACATCGAAGATGCGGATCTTGCCGTCCGAGCTGCCAACGAAGAAGAGGAGACCGTCAACGTGGAACGAGGATGCCGTGATGTCGGCTTCGGTGTAGATCTGAGACACGGTCTTGAAGGTCGTGAGGTCGTAGTATGCGACGCGCTTGTCTGCAGCTCCGGAAGCCAGGATGGCGCCGCTGGGGTGGAGAGAAAGTGATGTAACGGCGCCAGCATGCGAGCCAAGCTGCGCGATTTCGTTCCCGTTCTCGAAGATTTTGACTGTGCCGGCAGCAGTTGCAACAACTGCACGTGAACCCCACCATGTTGTGGCCGTGATGGGGCTGTCTGCCTTGAGAACCTGAACGACCTTTTGCTGGGAGGTTGAGTATACGCCTGCGACACCATCCGGACCGCCGAATAATGCCAGATCTCCTGTCTCGTCGACAGATACGGCACTGCTTCCCGGGTAGAGAGGCTCGCTAGAAGAGGTAACGTCGAACGCGGAGACATCTTCGCCGGTAGCCCAGCCCTCGGGAACAGGACGCTTTCGGCGTGTCGCGAACAGCCTGTGTCATGTTAGTATAATTCCTCAATCTCTGGAAGTGTACGCACTGTTGTTGTGTCTCGTCCACCTTGGCGACAAGCTCTTCAGACAGCGCCTGGCCGTCGACCTGCATGGCATCGCCATTGCTGCCGCCGCTAATGGTCACGTTCGAGAGCGCCTCCCGCGCCTCGTCCCTCTCACGCGTCAGTCGTGCGACCACACGCGTCGCTGCATCGTTCTGGTACAGCGCTGTGCTCAGCTCCTGTCGTGTCTGTGCCAGCTGTTGCTTGAGGGTGTGTGTCTCGAGTACAATGGCGTCCCACTCATTCTGGAAGGCGCTGAGAAGCGCAGGAATTGAGGTGAGGTTCGGTGGCCGTGGGCTGACGACTTGCGGCGATTTGAGCTCGATCAGATCCTCGACGGAGAGGTCTTCGCCAGTGACAGGATCGGTGTGGTTTTCAGCGATGTGCGCCTCAATCAGGCGCTTCTCGAAAACATTGCCGCTCTTGCGCGACGCGACGGGTTCCCGTGGAGCTTCTCCAGATATGGCGCAAAGCATTGTGGTGGGTGTGGAGAGATTGGCGCGAGCAGTGATGCTCTGCGACTTGGAGTTGCTCGGTCGCGATTTCTGAAGACAAAACGCGCTAATGCCCGGAACGGAAAGCGCCATGTCCTCCGTCACTGTTACTATTTTGTTGTGACATTCCACTTTTGACTCTTTCCACGCGGTAAGACGTGCACAAAGTGAACAGGTGCAGAGACTCCAGCTCTGATATCACTGATATGACAGCAGCGTTCCCTCAGACTTGTTATCGTATAATGGCACATCGACCGTCAAGAAATCCAGAGAACTCTACTGTATTAGGTCGACGGCGTTGTTAGTCATCATATAGGCTGGGCGAGGTGCAGGCTCATCGAACATCCGTACTAGCGGGTCGGATTCGAGACTCGATCTCTGGAAACATTGCCGGTAGACCTCTTCAGTGCCATCGTGACTTCTTCTCCGCTCTTGTCACTTCTCGGAAACACGACTGTCGAACGTTGACACGAGCGCTCTCGGACCGGGGGCAGACAAATCAGCGATGTTGGACACCTTTAGCGGCCCGAGATCCATCCAATTGACGATTGCAACTGGCGCCAACTACGCACTTGGAACAGAACATTGACTTTTGTTTCCTCCACAACTCCTTCAGTATTTTGTGGCCCGCCTTCTCCACACAAGTATTGTCTCCATACGGGTACAGCCCCGAAAGTACAAGCACCAAACCTTGCACGAAGCGCATGTCGACCCCGCCATGTAACCTGTTTGGCGAATCCGCTGCAGTAATGCCAAGACATGTACATCTGCCTCCATGACGACCGGAATTGCGGGGAGCAAGGCTTGGTACATCGTGAGGAGCTTCTAACGTCTTGGTTTACATGATCATCCGTGCCACTGGCTTGCAGTGTATGTCGGACCGCATCATCTCGCATGCTCAGCATGTGAGGTATAAATAACAGTACGTTCCCCTCGACCATGAAGACTTCACATCTTTGAGTTACAGTTGAGCATCATCAAAGATGCTCGCCAAAGGTCTCCTTCTCCTTGGGTCAGCCCTGCCATCTCTGGCTACATCGTTAGCCCAGAGACAAACTGGGAGCGGTTCAATTGATGACTGCCCTGGATACACCGCAAGCAATGTGCAAGATTTTGGAGGTAAAATCACTGCTGATCTTGCACTTGCCGGTCCAGCCTGCAATGTCTACGGCAGCGATTTGATTGATCTCAAATTGGAGGTCGAATACCAAACCGGTACGCTTGTTGTCAGCCAAGCGTTACAACCCTGCTGACGACCTTTTTAGAGAACAGACTGCATGTTAAGATCTACGATGCCGCTGAGCAAGTCTTTCAGATTCAGGAGACCGTCTGGCCTCGACCCCAAAGCGATGATGGCCTGGACCCTGCGGAATCTGCACTAATCTTCTCTCATACGGACAATCCCTTCTCCTTTGCCATCACTCGGAAGAATACAAACGAAACCCTCTTCGACACTTCAGCAGCAAGCCTTGTTTTTGAGTCTCAATACCTTCGTCTCAGGACGAAACTACCTGAGTTTCCGAACCTGTACGGCCTGGGGGAGTCTACTGATGATTTTCATCTGAACACGACAAACTACACTCGCACTGTAAGCCATGACTGCTTTCTCCCAGAATCGCAGTAAACTGATTATGAACAGCTGTGGAACCGCGATGCTTACGGTACACCGCCAGGAACCAACTTGTACGGATCTCACCCCATCTACTTCGATCACCGTGGGGAGAATGGGACTCACGGTGTCTTCCTCGCCAGCTCTCAGGGTATGGACATCAAGATCGACAACACTGATGAGCAGTTTCTTGAGTACAACACTCTAGGAGGTATCATTGATATGTACTTCCTAGCCGGTCCTTCGCCCAAGGAGGTCGCCGTTCAGTACTCTGCATTGAGTGGAACCCCTGCTATGATGCCTTACTGGGGATTCGGGTTCCATCAATGCAAATACGGATACCGCGATGTATGGGAGGTCGCCGAAGTTGTGGCCAATTACACGCAGGCGAACATCCCCTTAGAGGTCATGTGGACTGATATCGACTACATGGAGCTTCGGCGCCTGTTCACTCTGGACCCGGAACGCTATCCACTGGAACTGGTTCGTGATATGGTCTCCTACCTGCATGAGCGCCAGCAGCATTACATCGTCATGGTCAACTCTGCTGTCTGGGCGGGTGATAATGATGTGTACAACGAAGGTGTTGAGCAGAATGTCTGGCAGGTTCGCGAGAATGGCAGCGAATATCAAGGAGCTGTTTGGCCTGGTCCTACTGTCTTCCCCGATTGGTTTCATCCTAACACTCAAAGCTACTGGAACAGCCAGTTTGAGCAGTTTTTTGACCCTGCTACAGGAGTCGACATTGACGGTCTCTGGAACGATATGAACGAGGTACGTACAGTCCCACTTGTTGACCTTACGGCGTCTAACCAGCAGCAAGCCTGCAAACTTCTGCCCTTATCCTTGCTCCGACCCAGTGGCCTACTCCGAAGAATCCAAAAACCCTCCTGAGCCACCGCCAGTCCGCCCTGGTGGCCCTGGTCGCGTGATCCCTGGCTTCCCTACTAGCCTGCAGCCAGGCGCAAACACCAATGCTACCAAGCGCTCGCTGCAGTCCCGGAAATTCAACAAGAAGTTGAACATGCCCAGACACTCTCTGGCTGGTCGACAGTCCAACCAGACCACACCGCGGCTTGGTTTGCCTGGCCGTAATCTCATCAACCCTAGCTATGAGATCCAGAATGCTGCCGGGTCTATCAGTAACAAGACCATGGATACTGATATTCGCAACCACGATGGTTCTTACCACTACGATACCCACAACTTCTGGGGATCGCTCATGTCCATCGCCTCAAGGGAGTCTATGTTGCAGCGTCGCCCTGAGCGCCGTCCGTTCTTGATAACTCGCTCTACGGCAAGTACACTGTCGATCGGATATGTTCTCCGCTAAGATACAATCAGTTCGTCGGTCTCGGCAAGTACGTTGGAAAGTGGCTCGGCGATAACGTCAGCACCTGGGAGCAGTACCGCTTTAGCATCGCCGGCATCCTGAACTTCGCGTCCATCTATCAAATCCCCATGGTCGGACCCGACATCTGCGGCTTCGCGGGCAACACCACGGAAACTCTATGCGCGCGCTGGGCTATGCTCGGCGCCTTCTACCCCTTCATGCGCAATCACGCAGGCGACACATCTATTTTCCAAGAATTCTACCGCTGGCCGCTCACGCAGGCTGCCGCCCGCAACGCCCTCAACGTCCGCTACCGCCTCCTTGACTATATCTACACAGCGTTCCACCGCCAATCCTCCACGGGCGTTCCGCTCCTGAACCCCCTCTTCTTTCACTACCCATCCGACCCCACGACGTTCTCGATAGAGCACCAATTCTTCTACGGCGACGATATCCTCGTGTCGCCTGTGCTAGACGAGAACAGCACGAGCGTCAGCATCTACCTACCCCGCGGCGTATTCTACGACTGGTGGACTCTTGAGCAAATGAACGGGACAGGGTCCTGGATCAACCTCACCGACGTGGGCTTCGACAGCATCCCCTTACACATCCGGGGCGGTGCGATCTTTCCTCTGCGCGCCAGCTCCGCAAACACCACCACAGAACTTCGCAAGCAGGACTTCGTGCTCTGGATCGCGCCGAACAGCACCAACCAGGCTTCCGGCACTTTGTACCTCGACGACGGCGATAGTATCGAGCAGGACGGCGTGAGCGAGATTGCTTTCGAGTACGATGATGGCGTCTTCAGCATGACTGGCTCGTTTGGCTACGCGACCGATCTCCAGGTTAAGAACATCACGCTGCTGGGCGCCGGCGGGCAGCAGACGCTGCAAGGTCCCGTGCCGCTGACGGGCGAGTACAGTGTGAGGTTCAATAGCACGAGTGGAAACTATACTGGAGGAAGAAGTCCGCCGCAGTTTGAGGGCGCGGCGGCGAGGAACGGCGTAGGTGCACTCGTCGGCGCGATTGCGGGCGCCGCATGGTTAGCTTTGTAAGATGCTGTGAAGCAGGGTGTTATGAAGCAAAGCGAAAGATTTGCAGCGACAAAAGCGATATCTGCTCGACCTCGCTTTTTTGTTATACCTGTCTTTTCGCGTTATCATCGTCAGCGGCGAGTGATCATCGCTTCTAACTTTCAAACTGCATTCATCACGTTTCACCGAGCTGGTACTGATGCTCTTAATCATCTCTCAAAAAAATCCCGCCTGTCGTCTTCTCTTCGCTTGCTCCTGCATTTCCTCGTTCGTTTGACATTCAACCACTCATCCCCCCCCCCTGTTCGTCCTCGCGCCGCCGCAAACAACCACCCAGTCATTTTCTTTGATCTTGACACTGTCATTTTTGGGGCTACGCAGGAGGTCCTCCATATGAGACGACATCCCCTCGGCATGCCGGGTGGGTAGTTCTCGTGTTGTTAGGGCAGAGCTATGGGGTAATAAGTGGGACTTTTGGAGGCGGTAGAGGATGGTGCATCACTACATGGCCATTCTTATGAGGTGAAGAACAATAATCGCCTGATTGGGTGAGCTCAATAAATACTTGTCGATGTACTTAGCAGTGCCAGGCTTTGAACTCAAGAATAGATGTTAGCGTACTTGGTGTTGGTTTAATTCCTTCACTTCTTGCCAGCTCTGCTTCGTGGAACACATGAGCTCACGACATGAAAGGTCCGGTGGAACTTCCTGAAGCTTAGGGAACTGTTTGAACAGCCATCATCGAAGATTGGTGCAGCATCTAATCACCCATCGATAGGAAGGGGGAATAGCGATCACCAATGTTCACGCTCGTATGAATGCACCTGCACGCTACTGAGCAGCCATGGAAGAAATAGCAGATCCACATGAATCATCGCGTAAGCATGGTGAGAGAGGCTCTGTGGTGTTCTCTTCTGGTTTTGGGTTGAGCGACCCAGGGTATCTTCGACCAGCTGCGCCGCGCTATGATCCCGGGTGATGATGTGTTTCCAGCTCTGATATTCACAATTCTTCTCCAAATTCCTTCCGCACGTATGCCTCTTGACGGGCTACGTGGCGTGTGAAGGGCACCTCAGCGCCACCAGGCCTCCAGATGCTGCTCTTCCTCAGCCCAGTCTGTTCCTCATTTCTTGCCCTTCTTCTTCTTCTTCCCACCTCCCGTCCCTACAACTGCCGGTACCGGCACACCGCCCATCTTGACATGGCCCGCCTCGTCCACACCTGGTGTCGCAACACCAGCATCCTCTGGTGCGCTCAGGTCGTCAATGGCCTCCGGTAACGCCGCCATTTGCCGCCCTAGCCTCCCAAGACTGTTGACAAGCCGCCCAACCTCGGCGCCTTTTGTCGTCTCGTACTGCAAGCACGTGCCTGATACGGGGTCGTATGTCTTCAAAACGAAGGTTGCTGTGACATCGGTGGGATTCGATTGTGGCGGCGGCGACGACGTGCGCGACTGTTCTGCGGGCTTTGCTGTTTGCTTGGCGAGGTACTTTTCCCGTTTCTTAATCTTTGAGGCGGAGGGCTTCAGGACGGTGTATTTGGATGTGATGCGTGTCTGTTCTGAGTAAGCAAAGGTGAGACCGATCGCGGCAATTGGAACCATACACTTGTTGGCCGGGCCTTCAGCAGGAGTGAGGACTGCTCGTACCATTCGGTACTGGTCTTGAGATACGGCATTGTAAAGTGTGGGGTGCTCTGGCTTTCGGCGCGGTGAGTTATGGAGGGTGAATTGCGGCAACCAACCCCGCGTGCCGCGCCAAGACGTTCGATGAATCTGGGGACCAAGAGCTGCAACGTGCACGCGACAGTTTGGTAAGTTCAATGACCAGGGAATCACCTATTCGTACTTGGCTCAGCTCCACGTCAACGCCAGATCTTTGCCTTGCTTGACAACAGGCACAGGCAGCAGTTGGCTACAGGTGAAGAAAGAACGACATCGAACCTTCCAAAACAGCGTGACTCAAACGACTCAATGGCTCTTGCACAGAACGGTCACTTTCCTTTCAATATCAAGTTTCCCTGAGCAAACGCACACTTCAGTTTTCTCTTGTACTATTTACCGAACCCTCAAGGCCGTAAAACTAGGTTCAGATCCTGGACTCGTCACTTCTCCAAGCTCATTCGCAACCCGCCGCATCAGTTGTGGATTACTCCAAGCTCGGAAGTGTTCCTGTAAACACACAAAAGGTGCAATTTCCAGTTAACTTCAATCACCATGACCGAATCAATATCATCGGATTTCGGCAATTTGGACCTTGCAGATTCAGCGAGCACCAGCACCCACAACGAAGACCTCGACGCTACTGTCCAGAATCTCATTGACCGTTGCACAACCCTTTACGAGGAGGTAGGGCAGTATGTCGAAGCAGTCATCGAGCGGCAGAACGTCACCAGGGTACAGCAACCCGTCGAGTACAGGAATCTGCGCAATGACTTCAAGAACGAGCTGGCCTTCCTCAAGAAGATCGTCAACTCCGGTAAAACCAAGGAGAAGGTCCGCCACTTCATCGTCTCGTCAAACCTGACCTACTATGAGGCTTTGTGGGGCGCTGCTAAACGATCGCGTGGGCTCCAAGCCTTTCGCAAATACTATTTTTGGGATCGACACAAAGCGCCAGCTGGAAAACGTACCCTCAAAGGTCTGAGTCTGGGCAAAGGGGGCGTTGGAAAGGGTAAGACTGCTGCGCTCGTTGACATAGTCGCGGATGAAGGCAGGGAGTGGATACGTGTATCAACTGTATCTGAGAAGCGGATCATCTTCGACCTTGCGAAGTTGGGATGGGTTAACGACTCAGACTCAGACGAAGATACGCTGGATTCCTCCATGCGGCCGACTGACTGGCAGGATGAAGATGATGAAGACCAGGTCGACGTTGTTAAAAACGCTCGCGAGCTTGCACGAGCTGCGCAAGCGAACCCAGTGCGAGGGCGACCGCCAAAGGTGCGCTTTGTGCTCACACGCATCACTGCTGGGAAGATGAAAGAGATGGATATCATCATCGCAAAGATCCAGGCTACTGGTGCGATCGTACAGTGTGCTGAGGACATACCACCTGCACAGCCCCTGCAGGCCGTTTTGGATGAACTATTGGTGGACAGGACCCGTGCGTTGTCCGACACACTGAACATCGACTGCACTATTCTCCTCGCCTTGATCTCTGACATTTCCCACAAGCCGTGCCCCATCCTCGATTGGTACCCCGCGGAAGTCCGAGCTCAGATAAAGGAAGAAGCTGGCGAGAATCTCCTGCCGACCCATCTGTACCCTGCCATTGGCTCGCACTCGATGGTCTGCACGCAAGAAGCAGCAAATCAGATGAGCCTTATCGTCGACACGCTCGCGACCGACGAAGAGAAGCGGAGATGCCATCTGCTCATCGCTCAAGGCGATCGCCAGGGTCGCTCTTCCGAGGAGCTTGTCGCAGAGTGGGCTGCCATGTCCGATCACCCTGTCCCTGCCGGCTTCACGCTACCCATACGTGTGGTGCCGAGCAACATCGACACGCTCGTTGAGAGGCTCCCCGGTGTAGCACACAGTTTACAACAAGTAAGTAACTGAGCACTGTCGATAGTGTCGTACAGTATACTGATTGTCTCCAGGAGATGAGTCCGTTGAACGCTTCGATATTCTTCTATGGCTGGGCGGAGGGCATCACGACGCTGAGCTCAAATCGTGCGCGAGCCCGCCAGATCGAGCACGCCATCAATCAGCATGGTCTTGAGGACGGAGAAGCGGGGCCGCATATTTGGCTCTGCGGCGAGTCGAGGAGCTTAATCGCAAAGCATGGTCGCAGGGGGCCGAGGTGAGTGTCAAGCTCATCTTGTTGTACCTTAACAACCGAGCTGACGCGGTATTCGCAGTTTGCACATGGGCAGACACGAGTAGGGAACTAGCAGCATGTCCACATCCAAAGGTATAGCGATAGACGATATACCTATACATCAAAAGAAGCATATCGAGCTTTCGAACGCTCCGACTCGCATAGAAGCGTATGTTGCAACACGACTATGAACAACTGACCATTCTACAGATCCCCTCTCTCAGCCAGTATAATCGACATGTACACGACGATAGCAACTTTCGACATTCAAAATCACGAATCGTTGATGTTCGACAGGTGGGCCTCGGAGCTAGTGCGGTCCTCCGACCCATCGACTTAGCCGGGGAATCTCGCACCCTCACCGCTTCTGAGATTAGCACGACTCATGTCCACGGCGCTTTTGAGGGTGACTTTGCCCACTTCCGCTGGAGCAAATCCTCACAGCTCTTGAAAAGTTAAGGATATAAACATAGTCTGGAGCAAAATCGTATCGTCCAATCAGCAACCGCCCTCTTGGCTTAGTGGTAAAGCGTATCACTAGTACCAACTCCTGTCGAGGAGATCCAGATGCAAATGATAAGATCGCTAGTTCGATTCTGGCAGAGGGCAGTTGACTGTTTCCTAGTCTGGACAGTCATTTACTTGTCTACACAAACCTTTGGCGTTGTGGCGGAGTGGTTATCGCGCAAGACTAGAAATCTTGTTCCTTCGGGAGCGTAGGTTCGAATCCTGCCAACGTCGAAACTTTTTGGATGCTAGATCGGATTCGATGGGAGGAGAGTTGCCGGGGGAAGGAGAGGGTAGTGTGTGAGCAAGCCGGGCGAGGGGCGTGGGTTTGGTGGTCATTCTTTTTACATAGTTGCTGGGTTGGATGTAAGATGAGTTTAGGATGGAATTTGAACACCGACAATTACACAGTGTATGGGTGATCAACCACGTTGTAGTGGTACTGGTAGTGTTTTGAATGGACAACCATTCATAGCTCAACAGGACCTTTATTTGCAAGCTATCAACGGTAAGAGCAGGGATCTCAACAGGGGACGTTCGTGCTGGTACCCCACTCATGTCATTTGACTGTCACGCCCGCCGTCTATGCATCCAACCCATCCCTCTCCACCAGCCTCTGCACAACTCTCACAACGTCCCTCTCCCTCTCGCCCATCCCTACCCCGGGCTCCCGGACCATCTTCTCCAGCACCCCATCCAACATGCCCCTCAAGCGACTAACCAGAACACCAATCCTGGCCCAACCCCGGAGACGGATCCACTCATCCACCACCAGCCCACGGCCGAGTGTATCGACCTGAATCCGCCCGGCAAACATAAGCAGCGAAAACGCATTAAACGGCGTAACATCCCTGACAAACACCTTGCTAGTCGCCATCTTGTTGAAGTACGCAACGAAACTCGCGTTGCTGGGGAAGGTCTGCGAGCTGAACAACGTGCTGCTGGGGTGCACAAACACGCGCCCGTTGTCCTGGTTGAAATACTTGATTTCGCGAGCTTCAGGGTCCAGTTCGACGGCGCCAGCAATGCCGGCTGCGAATTTCTTGTCGGGGAGTTGGATGCGGGCGATTTGGGGCGCGAAGGCGGCGGCGATGAGGGCGCGGAGAAGGGCGTCGTTTGTGTTTTGCGCGTTAAGGGACGCGTGGTTGACGGGGCTAGTGGAAGAGTAGGTGTGCGGGATAAAAGAGATTTCCTTCAGCGAGGAGAGATATTGCGAGCGGTTGGATTGGATGTCAAACATAGTCTGCTGGTTTAGCGCGTTGTCTTGACACCAAAATTTGAGGTCGCGTGTGGAGACGCCTTTGCTGCGGAATGCGGACCATTGCTCGTAGGCACGCAGGTCGACAAGTAAGTCGCCTTGATTTGCGGAGAAGGACGCGCGGAGGCGGTCAAATGCGTTTCTGGTCTCTTGGTCTCTTTCTCTCGGCGAGATGAAGGGACTCCGAGCTGTCAATACCGATGCAATGGTAAGAGCAGCCTCGAGACAGCCGAATGTTGCACCATAAACGAGCAGCTTGCTCAGACGCAGGTCGGCGGGGATCATAGACATGTGGCGGCCGAGCGCAGTGAGCTCATTGTCACTTACCGCGCCCATCTGTGAAAGTAGATTCACCGCGCCTTCAACAGCGGTACTTTCAGGTGGTGTGAGGGCGGAAGCAAGGAACCCGGATACATCCTTCACTCCCATGGCTTTGATAGAGAGGCACATTTGCTCCAGAGGTACGCGCCTTATTTCAGGATCGGGACGTTCTAGCATCTTGGCCTCAGCGTTGCGTGTGTAGAGCTTGTAGCAGTCGCCAGCCCGTACACGACCCGCACGGCCACGGCGTTGCTTACATGCTGCTCTCGAGGCCCACGTTTCCGCAAGACGGACCATATTGTTTTGCGGATCGTAGCTCGTCTCCTTGACACGACCGGTATCGATGACGGCCACGATGTCCTCGATTGTGATGGACGTTTCTGCGACGTTGGTAGCCGCGATGACCTTTCTCTTGCCAGGTGGAGGCAGAGGGAAGACGCGCTTTTGCTCAGCGGGCAAAAGCGACGCATGCAATGGAAGTGCATGGAGGTTCGGGAGGCTTTCCAAAGCTCGCAACGTTCGGTCGATCTCCATTGTACCAGGTAAGAAGATCAAGATGCCGCCATCTTTGTCGCCAAATTGACGATCGATGTGGCGGACGGTTTCTGCGATGAGATCGTAATTGATGCCAAAGCCAATGCTGCGAAGATTGGCGGAGAACGACTTATCTTGAGTGTCGTCGTCCTCGCCAGCATAGCCTCTAAAACCAGTCATATGCACGACATCATCGACGTAGTAGTCGGTCACGGGGTGCGTGCGGCCAGCAATCTCAACGCGACCTACAGGGCCCACCTCCTTGAAGTAAGCCTCGAAGACATTGGCATCGAGAGTGGCGCTCATCAGGATGACTTTGAGATCTTTCCGAGTACGCAATATTTGGCGAAGGAGAACAAGCAAGAAATCTGTGTCCAGACTACGCTCGTGGACCTCGTCGACAACGACATGACTCACATCCGCAAGAGCGGCGACCACGTCTTCGGCACCTCCGCCAGACGTCTGGAGGCGTCGCAGAAGAACACCGGTGGTGACGAATGTAATCTTGGTTATGCCTGGCTTCTGTTTCGACTCGCCACGGATGGTGTAGCCAATTTCATCGCCGACACGAGCGCATCTTTCGTCGGCCACTCGATCAGCAAGACCAAGAGCTGAGATTCTGCGTGGTTGTGTACAGATGATGTTCGCAACAGCACCAAGCTGCCGTTGCATTAGATCATCTAACACGAACTGCACGGATTGTGTTGATTTGCCGGATCCGGTCTCACCCGAGATGATCGTAACATTGCACTCCTTCACCGTTCGAACAATGTCATCTCTCAGCTTCCAAGCGGGAAGTGACTGTCGAGCACTCATCATTTTCTGCTGTGCCGGCGTCTCGTGCTTCGCTTGCCATCCGGCAAGGAGTTGTTGACTCGCGGGTGTTGCAGGCTTCCAGTCAATCGGTTTGCGGCCTCTGTCTTTCCTCTTTCTGTTGTGTGTTTGCGTTTCGACTGAGTGATCTGCAGCAGCCAGTCCAGACGAAACATCAGCTAGTCGGCCAGGGTTCTTGAAGATCTCGCCTGCATTTTGCTGCACCCAGTCTATGATGTCGTATATCATAGGCATGCCAATGAAGTTTTCCTCTGCATGCAAAAGTGCCTGCTGGATGATGCTCAAACGAATGTACGCAGGGATAGCTGCTTCGAACGTAACGATGGGCACAACAGCAGGGTAGGGTCCGAATGGTTGCCTGGCCTGCAGGATGAGGCGTTTCCCTTGCTGCTTGATATCAAGCTCGACGCGACACATGTCCGGCGATGGTCGGGTGAACAGCTTATCGTAGATGGCTTCCAAGGATGACATCTCGGTCTCCCAAGGGTCGTCCTCTAATGGTTCTTCTGCTAGGTCCGCGACGGTAAGGTCTGCAAGCTCTTGCGCAATGTCCTTATCATCGTCATCTGGGCGCAGAAGACGGGCTTGGAGTAATGCGGCAGCTCTTCTTTCGTCTCCGCCCTGGCTGTCATAGGCTTCCTCGCACAGTTCCGTGGAGTAACCGGCTGCTGCAAGGCGCTTGACGGCTCCCTCGCGCTTCAGGTTGGAGCTAGCCATGCTGACACCCGCGACATAGCCTTCGGGCAAACTCCATGAGGGCAGATCATCTTCAGGCACGTGGATCAAGAGCCATTCGAGTATTTCCTCTCGGTCTTTGCATATATCGGCAGCCTCTTCGACGTGGCTTCGGCGGAAGCCAAGATCTGTGATTTCGTCTTCGAGTCGCATCCTGGTCTTCACGTCCATCTCGATACCATGAGGATTCCAAAGTGCATCGCGCCGGATCAGACGCTCCACCTGCTGCCTTGTTCGCTTGCCGAGCTCGATCTTGGGAAAACGCTCCCATCCTCTCATCAGATTCTTTGCAGGACCCACCCACGAGTCTTCAGCGTTTGGCATAGACATGCCGGGCTTGAGATTGTGCGCCTTTTGGGCGTCATCACGCTGCTTTTGTTTCTTCTCGCGCTCTTTCGCAGCAGCGGCCTTGGCCTTTTCCCGCTCCGCGAAGCCGAAGAAAGGGTCTGCTTCATACATCCAGCCCTTGCCCTCCTTCTCATCCTGTTTCTTGAGTTCTTGAAAGGTTCCCTTCCACAGGTCCTTGTACACGGGCGGCAACATCATGTGCATGTTCTTCGCGCTTGCGACGCGGAAAAGAGCATATGCAGCAGCGAAGTTACGCGCTTCGACGGCGGTCGGTTGGTGAGCGGGCGCCTCGAGCTCGGCGGGGATCTTGATCGGAGGCAGCGTCGTCACCTCTTGCGTTTTCGGATTCGTCTTGGACAGGACTACGGCGTATGCGAAATGCTTGTCGCCATCTTTGCGCTGTCGAGGTCAGCGATTCATCACGTGTACAATATTAATCATGCCTCACTATCCGATAGTCTGGCTTCCCCCACTGCTGCTTCTGGAGATGCTCCGAAAACAAGTTCACCGGCAGCTTGCCCGTCCACGACGCTCCTGCGATCAGCGTCCTCGTGTCAGGCTTCTTGGGGCCGTCCTCGGCTTGGCCAGCAGCGCTCTTTCCTTTGGCCTTGTCGTCGCCCCGAGCGCCGGAGCTCTCGCCCTTCTTCTTCTTTGGCTTGCCATCACCAAATACGATGAAGCTGGTATCTTCCTCAGGCGGGAGTGCCTTCTTCGCAGGTTTGCCGCGGGGCGGATGCACGTTTTTCGGCATTGTGACAGCTCTAGCAGGTTACTGTAACGATGTTGTGAAGCTCCATAGGCAACGAGTGAGTCCAATGAAGCTGAAGTGGTGGGGCGCTTAGAGACGTTTTGTAATATATTTATGCGCTCCCGCTGCGACGAAGACCCAGCCGGTCGATGGAGAAGGGATAGTTCTGCTACGAATGCTCCTCATCCCAAGAGAACAGTCACTCGGTATTGTAGCCATCTTGCGCATTTATCAAGTGCCAACGGAGGGGTGGTCTCACTGAATCTAAATTTCTGAGCTAACGGACTGCCGCGGCTAGACTTGCCCATCACCAACGTCATCACGGAATTCATTACTCTAGTCGCAAAGTTGTGGTACGAAGTCAGCGAGACGAGTAAAGCAATAAGCGTGGGACGGAATCTTCCATGCTCAAATTGAAACAGCCAATCTCTAAGCCTCCTCGATTCGACCAGCTCTTCAATCGTTGCTACTTCCATCACTCCAACATAGCAAAAGCTACACACAGCCCGGGCAAGAGCATGAGCAAGAGCAGAGCAGAACAACACCAAGACGCAATAGTCGCAGGAGGATTTGAGGGAACATCAGAGCCCGAAACACCAGCCAAATCCACTACATCGAAGCGAACAAACGCGTGTATGTTCGACAAGCATCCTACACCACGCCAATACTAACAACGCAGTCACACAACTAATGGCGGCAAAGAAGCCCAAACCCACTCCAGAGCCAGCCGAAGCTGCACCAAAGCCCATCAAACAAGGTTTCGACGCCCGTGACGGTCTAGGCGTATACATCGAACATCCAGAACAGAACCCTGAAGGCCTGGTCGTAGAATACGACGACGAGTTCGTGGTCATCGAGGACAAGTTCCCAAAAGCTAGGTAATCTTTCTGCTCAAACACAGAGTACTTACTCTACTGACGCGCTCAGCGTGCACCTCCTACTCATTCCCCGGAAGCGTGAATTTTACACCCAGCACCCGCTGGCCCTACTCTCGACCAACCCCGCCTTCCTCGCAAATGTGCAAGCCCGCGTAGCCCGCCTCAAGCTCCTCGCAGCCGCCGAACTACGGCGCAAGTACGGCCGCGACAGTGCGGGAGATGCGCCGTACCAGACCGCTTTGTCGTCGCTGATGGAGCAGCCGAATCCCCCACCGCCAGAGGAACGCGCCGCGCTGCTCCCACCTGGGCGCGATTGGGTGTCTGAGATCAAGGCAGGCGTGCATACGCATCCGAGTATGAACCACATGCATATCCACATCCTGTCTGTGGACATGCACAGCCCGTGTGTGAAGCATAAGAAGCACTATTTGAGTTTTAATTCGAGTTTCTTTGTGGGCGTGGGGGAATTTCCGCTTGCAGAGGGGAGTGACAGGTATAAGCCGGGAGACTGGCCGGGCTGGGATATGAAGTGTTGGCGATGTGGGGAGAATTATAAGAACAAGTTTGCAAAGCTGAAGGCGCATTTGGGGGAGGAGTTTGAGGCGTGGAGGAGCGAGTAGATGGAAGAACGATACCCAACAGTATTCTTTTGATATTGGTTCTAGTATACAACAGCAGCCGGCATTTTGCTGTCGTTAGATGGTAAATCGTTTCAAAGCTCCGTTCGACCACACTTCTGAAGCCAACTTCTGCCCAGCTGAGCCCACGCGCAACCGCAGTTGTCACAACTAGCCTTCTCTCATCGCTGCAAGGTTTGCAAACCATACCGCACCTTCGATCGTCTCCTTGTCAGCATCTAGGCAGCCCTGGTAGGCTTCACCTTGGGAGTTCCGCTGCGAACGCGCTTAGCCTCGGGGCGCTGCAAGTGGGAGGCAGGTATCCAGCTCTCGTCGTACTTGGCGCTCGTGGTGACAGCCGGGCCGTCAGCACCGACAACAGCGACCTGCTCGGAGGGATCGACCTTCTTGGAGCCCTGGGACGACTTCTTGGCGCGTTCTCCTCCCTTGCCGCGGCCTTTCTTCTGCGGGAAGAAGGTGGTGATCCAGGTGTTGTAGATGAAGTACACGGTTCCAGCGAAGGCGCCGAGGAGGACGAAGTAGAGGAAGATGCTTTGGAAAAATTAGCCCAAAGTTACGAGGATTGACTACTAAGGCGAGCTTACATCTGAGGATCGAACAGGCTGGTGGGCCTCTCAACAATGGTGATGGTCTCGTTGTAGGCGGCAACGGTGAAGATGGCGTTCTCGGAGTTCCTCAGGACGGCGACGAGCTGGAGACGGAGATCCTGGGGGTGGAGCTCGGTGGAGAAGGTGTAAGGCACAGTCTCCTCAGCGCCGGCGGGGATCTCAATCGAGTACTTCTGCGCAGTGAGGTTGCGCACAACCTTAGACTGGCCATTGGCCTCTTGGAGAAGCGAGCCCCCAACGATGCTTACGCCAATAGGCTTGGGCTCATTGTTGGAGATGGACAGGCGCGCCTCGGTGGCATGGCCGTTGACCACCTTGACACCGAAGATCTCGCTCTGAGGGAATGAGGTCGAGATCTTAACGTTCAATTTCTGTGTCTGGGCCTCGGGAACTTCCTTGACATCCTGAACCTGCGCACGCGGGGGTCAGTCGATTGATGTCATGCAGGCATAGCTCATGTGGGTGCGTACCTCGATCGCGAAGGCATTGAGAGCCCTCAGCGAGAGCAGGAGCAGGGATGAAAGCTTCCAGGCAACCATGGTAGATACAGCAAACGGTCGACGAGATGAATTCGCAAGAGAGGAAAGGGTGGAGGGGAACACAGCAATTCGAACGTGGCTTCTAAGAACGTCAGAGCGCAGCTCCCACCTTGGCGACGGCCAGGATCTCCCCAGTAAGCGGAAGCGAACGTCTTCCCCACAGCAGTAGCGCAGCCAATGAGCGCTCGGCTCTAGCGCGCAACCAACGCGCGACTCCTCGCCGCCAATCTTGTGCACCGTGAACTGCATCTTGTCTTCTGTCTACAGGACATGGACAAGGAGCGTAATCATCGTCCCGTGGCATGCTGCAGGTGGCTGCCCATCCGTTTGCTGTCAACAGACCTCACCGCCAGAACCGCGAAGCTCGCGTGTGCTTGCATGGTCGTACCGTCATGGCAGACCCTCTGAACGGCCACTAACAAAAATTGCGAGCTCACATTCACTTCCACAGATGACCGTTTTCTCATTCCCGTTTCTGGAAATCTATATTTGACTACCTGGCTTGCGGTTCCTATCTTCCGTCTTTTGTCACTCGATTCTGGAAACTGCTCACGGAACGTGACATAAGTACCGCGCTTTCCCACACTTCTGCCTACTCACCACCAGCACCCGCAACTCACAATTCCAACCACGGTCTTTCGACCGGCAGATAAATCTTCACTCATTTCTACTGGTCGAACATGGCGCCAGGTCCATTCCTTCCTGGCCTTGGCCGCACAGGTAGCCCTGCGCCGTCCTCCAGTGGCTTGGCTAGCCCGAGCACCGCACACCTCGAGCATGGCACCCTGTACCAACGCTACGAGCTGCTGCAGAGGAACGATGCAGAAAAGACTGAGCTCATCAATGTCAGCGTGGCTAATTTATATCTCACTCTATGGCTAACCATAACAGGAGTTGCTCACCCGCTACGAGTATCTGAGCCAGCAGTACCAGACTCTAGCCTCACAAAGTCAGCAATATGTCCAGGACCAAGGTGTATGGAAGGCTGAGAAGCCCGTGTACGAGCGGCATTTGGAGCAGTATCAGCGTGCCCTTGTAGGCCTAGATCTACCAAAATGAGCGCGACGACGTTGCTGATCACTGCAGTCTGAGAACCCTTTTGTTATGGTATTGATTGATGGCGACGGCATGGTTGTAAGAGATGCCTTCCTCACTGCGGCCGTAGGTCGTTAACGTCAGCAGTTCCGCAACGAGAACATTCGTGATGGAGGAGCCGGAGGTCGACGCGCTGCTTCCCAACTTGAAACCGCCGTGCGCAACTGGATCGAGAACGAAGCCAAAGAGGTTCCTCTCACCTCCCGTGTCATTTGCCGGATTTACGCCAACGTACGAGGCCTTGGAGAGGTGCTGGTGAGAACTGGCGCAATCGCAGCAATCGAGGACTTTGAGGACTTTGTGCGGGGGTTTACTCGAGCAAAGACTATGTTTGACTTCATTGACGTTGGTGCTGGGAAAGATCGCGCGGACGAGAAAATCATTGGTAAGGCCCAGACTTTTGCGAGGAGTGACGATACGCTGACGCAGATGGCAGAGAATTTCAAGATCTTCTCACAAGACTATCACTGCCGCAAACTTCTATTCGGTTGCTCACACGACAACGGATATGCCAGAATACTGGAAGAATATTCGGACAAAACAGAGATCGTCAGTAAGGTCATCCTGCTCGAGGGTGTACCTTTTGAGAAGGAGCTACTGCCACTGCCGTATAGTACGAAGAAGTTTCCCGGCATTTTCCGAGACTCCAAACTCGTAGCGTTCGGCCTGAATGCTACGCTTCCTGTTCGACCGCTCCAGCCATCCGATATAAACACTCCAGCTGTAGCTTCCACAGTTTACGATGTGGCCACTGGACTTCCCGGCCGGTTTCTGGCACCTCTACCCCACGTGATGGACAGCCCAATCCCAGCCAGTGTGAACATGGTCCTGCCACGGACACCTTCATCGTCCACTATCGCATCTGATGGATTTGTAGCTGCATTGAGGCCTGCACCCGTCGTTCCCAGCTGGGCGGCCAAGGCAGCCGCCCCTCCACCTCCAGCCTCTTCTTTGCCGGCATACGAGCCGGCAGACCGTAACAAGGTCATTGCCCGCAATCGAGCCGGACAGCGTATCGATCCACCAATGAAGGACTACGACAAGGCTGAGGTCGACCGTGTGAAGAAGCTCAAGCTGTGCAACATCCACTTTTTACGTCAAGAGTGCCCTTACGACATACAGTGCAGCCACATGCACACTTATTCGCCAAGCCGCAGCGAGATTGCTACCCTTCGTCTCGTTGCGCGCATGTCACCTTGTTCGATGGGCAGTGCTTGCCAGGACTATAAGTGCATCTTCGGCCACCGCTGTTCGGCACCGCCCTCTAAGAAGAAGGTGCCCAAGGGAACCAAGTCTTGCATTTTCACAGATACTTGCAAGTTTCCTCTCGAGCTGCATGATATTGATACCACTGTGGTTAAAACCCTGGTAGTTTGAGAAAAAGCGGTGGTGGACTACTTTGCTGTGTGAACAAATAGGGCAGTGCTTGCTAGCGAGCGATGTCTTAAGGTCTTTTGTTTCAGTAGCTAGTATCTGGTAGGGTTCAAATACGATACGAGTACTACCGGCCGCAACTTGCGAATAGCTGTCACGCGAGTTTTGTTTAACTGGAAGCTTCTAGGATCCAAACGGACTGCCTGCCCGCTGTCATGACACAGACGTAAGACCATTAGATACCCAGTATATTTCGTCAATTTAACTTCCTAATCTTTGGAACAGCTTTGGGGAACGAACAGAGTCAAAAGCGCGCCCAACGCCGGAGAGATGCAGTCCAAGAGAAGGCCGATCAAGACCCTAAAGGACAACAACTCCTGGAGCACTCGTCGGAGATACATGTTCAAACCCCCATTTCTATGCAAAGCAAAGAAGATTTCCCATCAGTCTGGCCGAGCAATGATATTGTTGGGATTATAAGCATCCCGGCAGCAGGAAAATTGCATGTGCACCTGCAGGGACGTCCAAAATTGCACAGTATCCCTGCTATGACGAAGCAGGATCCACAAACTCCAGGGCCTTGAAGTATACAAGTGCTGCTCAAGCCGAACGATTCGGGTTCAAAGATGCGGAAATCTTCTCGCGTCCAGTCATACTGAGCAGGTTTTTATTTGGAGATCTCAGCAAGCAGCGGATCGAACTCCGTTTGCGCAACATCCTCCGTAGGTCTAGTCTGCACGTTGTTCTTTCACTAGCACCATGCCTGCATTGCGCCATGCTCGTATGGCGGTACCGGTGCGCAGAGCATGACCAGCACCAGCACTATGTCTTAACGTCAAGTAAGACACCAAGGCTTACATGCAATGGAGTGGTATGACATGCATTGAACAGCATCGCGTAAGGCTCCTATATCTCTTGATTAAGTTCTGTTGGCAAGCCAACACATTCCGAAATGGTTGTACTGAACGCACATGGCGGCGAAAAGAGCTCCAAGCTGTACTTCCCACCAGACTTCGAAAGTAACATGTGTCGAGACACATTCTGCGTCAAGACAATTCGCACAGCGCTCAGCAAATTCAAGGTATACGGGTTCAGGTGGGTGACTTTGATGGATAGGGATTCGCTGGAATCGATTTCTTCATAGAGATAGGAGCTGGCTATCGGCCGCTGTGTCAGCTTCTAGCGCGTTCGACGAATTTTCGAACTGCGACTTACTCAAACTTGGACTAAGACCCTGGGAGCGCATACTCTTTGTCGGCATGTGAATTGGGCAGACCGATGCACTCGGCAAACTAGAGAGCATCATCAGCATTAGCTTCGCCATAGTATCATGCCCATCTTCGTGCCTACGGTCCACTGACCACCGGGCAGTAGTTCGCATCCGGCGAGCAACCCGGCTGAGTCGTTGTCGTATAGATCAGGCGCATAGACTGCGCTGTCTGAACATAGTCTGTACCCAGCGGAAACTTTACGGATTGGTTGCGCTGCTGGACAAAGAAGCTCAACATCGTCCATGTGCCCAAAATATACCTGGGTACATCAAATTGTCTTCAACGTGTTTCCTTCTTGGTGCCTGGTTCGCACCGGTGTCCGTGAACACGCCACCGAAGCCCGTAGCAGCCAAGCTATGCATATGCAGATCACACCAGCAGCGCAAGGGCTGCCAAGCAATTCTCAGCAATTTTGACCGCGTTCTTGTTTCCACTCTTTATACAGATTATGTACCGGGCCATGAGGTAGGGGTGGGGAAACACAGCTATGGCATTCGCGTCTTTGGTACTAGCCGTCCCGGGTCCAATCGCTCCGTGGTACTACGGTACGAGGTTGCGAGCTCGTGCAAGGCCGACATATTGAGTGTACGCAACGCTCGATGGATAGCCTGAGTGGATAGATAGCCTGAGTGAATGGTATGCCGGGTAAGACCGGACTATCGAAGCAGCTCCCATGGATAGCAGGGGCTCAACCGACTGGGAAGGAGAAAGACAAACGGCGGAGTCTGCAGGTATGTGTGCCAACCGCACCACACCTATTGTCGGCATTCACAAGGGTCCGCATGATCTTCAGGATATCTCTTTAATTCGAAACAGCATGTACGTTGAGCATCAATCGCAAAATCCTATATTTGAGGAGGAACGTTCTCGAGAGCGAGTGCGATGATTTCGGTCTCGCCAAAGATGCTGACATCATATGATACTAACCATACATAGTTAGTGCGCTCACGTATCCGTACTCGGCTGTCTTTCAAATACGACGAGTGCTACAACTCCCCTACCATGTTGCACCTGCAATCTACTAACCCCATCTGCGCCTCAAGCTACTACGTCAGCCAACAAGATCTGTGTCATTAGTGGTTGTTTGGAATAGGCATGTTGACAATTGAGGCGCTAGAGACCACAGATCTGCCAGATCGGCAGCCTTTTCCCCGGGAAGGTGTGGCTGCAGCAGTGCTTAATTAACATGCCGTCAGGATTCTGAGACAGTCGTTCGTACGCTTGATTACCGATGGTCAGGTCAGTTCCTTTGATACTGGAGAGGAGCTTTTACGCGTACAGCGTACGGACCAGTGCGGAAGGTCTTGTGGCACCAATGTGCAGAGGGGGTAATGATATAAAGATGTTCCTGCGTCTCATCGCATCGAAAACCAGTCTTCATTTCGAACACTTCTACCCTCAAATCACTCTGTAATTGGCCGCCTCCTACACCATGAAGCAGAACGTCCTCCTCCTGGCAGCAACCGCCTCTCTTGCATCCGGGAGCCCACAGTACGGCACGCCAATTAATCCACACGAATGGATTCCCGGCGGTCCCTCTGACTGTAAGTCCTCGTAGCAACACTATTAACGCCACTGATATCCTCCAGTCCGTGGCCCCTGCCCCATGCTCAACACTCTCACAAACCACGGCTTCCTTCCCCGCGACGGCCGGAACTTCACCAAAGCTAACGTCGTAAAGGGTCTCGGCGACGGGTTGAACTTCGATGCCACCCTCGCAGGCATAATGTGGGAGCAAGCCATCATCGCCAACCCTTCGCCCAACGCGACTTTCTTCACGCTCGAGCAGCTCAACGTGCACAACGTCTTGGAACACGATGCCAGTTTGTCCCGTTCTGATGCTGCTTTTGGAAACAATCATGTGTTTAATCAGACGGTGTTTGATACGAGCAAAGGGTGGTGGACAGACGAGGTGGTCACGGCGAAGCAGTTGGCCAATAGTAAGATTTTCAGGCAGTTAGTCAGTCGCGCCGAGAACAAAGACTACACTTTCACTGCGTCGACGGAGGAGTTTAGTCTTGGAGAGGTTGCGGCTCCGATTATCGTGTTTGGAGATACAGATGTTGGGACTGTGGAGAGGGATCTGGTGGTATATTTCTTCGGTAAGCCATCGTCGTACTGCTTGGTTGTGGCGGAATGTCCCGCTGACATAGAAACAGAGAATGAACGCCTGCCCACAGAGTTGGGCTGGTCGAAGAAGAACATCTCAATCACACTGGAGACTATCTTGGGCACAACTGCTATCGTTCGCAACGCGACGAGCTTGTTGACGGGTGGCGCGGCTGCATCGGCAGACCCGCACAACAGGAGGGACTTGCATAGTGGGTTCTTCTGAGTGTGGAAGAAGCAAGGCATATAACCCACGCACCTGGCAATTATGTGTTGGGAGGAGCTCTCGTTGATACGATCATTGGCAGATTGTTTGATTGTGCAGAAATGGTATTGTTGTATCATTGCTTATGATGCTTTTAGCATCTCTTCGCCTATCTGGCAATTGGCAGGCAGACTTTTAGACCTCTCAGAATGGTCTCACCCGAGATGGGCATCGTAAACTGGTCCATAGACCATGCATATCCCTGTGGTCAAGTCGCGCATTATTGATCACAAACATGGAAGTTGCGGATCCGCACCGCCTTGCGTCGTAGACGACCTGCGCCATGACGCACGTCCCGATAACGCCCGTGGAGAATTTGAGGCTGGCAATGGGCGCTGTGAACCAAGATTGGCACTAGCAACCACTAAAATATAAGGAGACTGGGTATCACTGCTGCTGTAAAGTCAAGGGGAAGGGCAAATGATGCCTACGAAGTATCAGCGCTGTCGTCTGTTGAAGAATAATGACTTCGTGTACCTCATCTTCTCGTGCTTGCTTCAGTGGAAGTATTACTCGATCGCTGCGTCGTAACTTGCGGTAACGATGGTGATGTGGTCGCGTGAGAAGAGAATCTCGGTGTGGGTGGGCTCGATGCCAAAGGTGATCTTATCGAGCTTGTTGACAAAGGCGCAGGTCTTGAAGATGCGGTCTTGAGAAAGACGCGGGCGGGTGGGAATTGGCTGACTGGCGGCATGGTGACGATTTTGTTTTATGCTGTAATAGTGACTCGGTTGAATGTTCGGATGCCGGAATGAGTCAATCGATTGCGATGAGGATCTTCGAAAGCCTGACGATGCAGACGATTCAATTGCGTTTGTTAATGAGAGAGTAGACACGGGAGTCGTTGTTCTTATACAGGCTTGAAGAGTCACGAGCAAATTGCCGAGGCGGGGAGTCACACACTTGTAACGTTGCTGTTTCGGGCAATCAGGCGATGCTCTTGCGAGGTCACTCCAGGTCCCGGAAAAGTCTCCGGACCGAGCCGGCGATTCGTTTTCGTGGACATGGAGGAGGTTCACGAGGGGTTGCTGCAGTTGCGCGACTTGATCGTATCGAGCACACGCAATCTTGGTCCTTTTCGATCAGCTTCCCTTTGCCCTGGAGGACTGGATGTTGGACGCGCCTTACCGAGCACAAATATTCTCGTGCTTCAGGCTGCACAACCTAACCGTCAATGCACGTCTCTGACTGAGCGCTAAGGCATAGAGCTGCGTGACAAGTGTAGGATCTCTGGAAGTTTGGTGTTGTGCATGTTTGATGGGGGCTCCACAGCGGCCATGGCGGTTCTGGGCGGGGAACGGATGTGGGGTGGCGTGCGCAAGCCTCAGACTCGAGATCGGCAAGGATCTGATCTCTCAAACTTGAACGTGGTGTTGATGGCTGCGAGAATCGTCGAGGTGCCGAATATTTGGTAAGCGCGTGAGCATGAAATCATAGAAAGCGCTTTCCTGCAGCATCACCAACAATAGACGATCATATTGCGCACTCACAGTGCGCATGACGCGCTTTGCGCGCTGTACGTTCAGTCCGTTGGGTTAATGCGTGCTTTTGTGCAAGGCGCGTGGGATGCCCCAAGTGATCTTGGCTGCGGGCTGGGTCGTCTGACAGGCCGCTTGAGAGCTGTCGCAGTCTCAACTTTTGGAGTCGCAACAACGGAAAGCTGTCCACGGTCTCGGAGACGCGTCTCGACTAACTCGCCACGGGTGCTAAGTAGCCTCACTTCCTCGTTTCAACACATTCTTCCTGCTGCGGTTGAGCATGGCTCTTGGTCGTTCATGCTTGCACGTGCGAGTGTTTCTATTGTGTTCCGTCCGCAGAGCCTCGTAACTTGGCATCTTGGTTGAACATCCGAAGCTTTATCCGCGTACAGAGAGCTAAGGATCCTCGCGCAGCCGTGAATTCTTGTCAGACCGAGCTGATGAAGGGTATGGTATGAACCTTTAGTGCTCTATTGAATGCGACATGATTCCAAATTTCATTATCTAAGCAAGGTTGACACGGACTTGACTTCGAGATGTTGCTCGAAGCCTTACACGCCAGAGTAGGAACGATAGTAGCGCTAAATCAGCCAAGATCAATAAACAATCAAGTGGCCGAGGCGTGGTAGCTTGCATCGTGCGGCTGAGATGCAACCTGTCTTCTGCGGATCCGTGTTAAGGAGAATCGCACAACACACAGATCTCCAATGGACTTCGACGTCCAGTTCAGCACACACTTCCTCGGCCCTACTTACTCTGGCGATTGAAGTCATTCTAATGATGGCCGGAAAAGTGCTTTCGAAAAGCTGTACCCCACTCGACTGCCAAGCGATCAGATTCGGCTACTTACGATATTGCCGTCGCGAGACCCGGAGACTCCGATTGAGTGCAGATTGTATTGTTATTACACACGCGGCTCGCTGGAATACAAAGCACTCTCGTATGTCTGGGGCAATTCGAGCGATACAATGAAGGTGCGATGTGATAGCTAAAGGATCGACGTCCACGTGACAGTCAATCTTCACAATGCCATGTGCCGGATCAGGGATCAGACGAGACCAACAGCCATACGGGCGGATGCGCTATGTATCAACCAAGCCGAATTCGAAGAGAAGAATACCCACTTGCAATTGATAGGCCAAATATACGCCCAAGACACCGAGACTGTGGTACATATTGGTGAGAAGAGCACAGACGAAGCCCGTTAGGCTTTCAGTGCTCTGACGGCATTGTATGATTATGCGGAAACGGTTAGGAAGAGCGAGTCTATCGATTAGAATAACTTATTGGGGCTTTTCGAATGTTTACCGGGAAAAATGCGCGATCAACCCCCTCAAGCTGCCTGCCTCAATGCTACATCTCTTACGGCTGTTCATTGGTTTTCCAAGTCGCCATGGTTCGAACGTATATGGTGCGCGCAGGAGATTCTCTTAGCCAGAAATTCAGGCGCCCATGTCGTTCTCGTGTACAGTGGTGTACAAATACCGTACCACATCGTCGTCAAAGGTTTGCTGGCACTGGTCGCAGCGTACACCACTCACGCTGGCATATTCGGTGAATGGGGGGACGTGCCAGACATGTTCTGTCTTATTCGCACTGCGGCTATCGATCGAAACTACAGCTATCTATTACACTATCTCGATATATTCAAGGGCTATCAGGCGACGAATCCGCGGGACAACGTGTAGGGTCTTCTTGGTATCTTGCAAAAGAGATTTGGGTTCGACACATCAACATTTGGGGTGGATTATGGAAAGTCGATCGCACAGGTTTACACTGACACGGCTATACGAATCCTACGCAAAGGTCAAGATCTCGAGTTGTTTAACTACATCAGCCATCCTGAAGGTTATGACATCGACAGTGAGTATCCATCATGGGTACCAAGATGGGATATTGACATGGAGGACTTTCTAGTCGAGCACCCTGTAAGGGTCACTTACCGGGCTGCTAAACTTCCAGGACGAAACAAGAAGTCCAAGGTTTTCAGCATTGTGGAAAATAAGAGGTTGTTAGTTCATGGCCTTCGATATGGTTCCGTGACATGGGCATCAGGCGTGATGGCTGTCAAGAAAGATGAAGACCCAGTCACTCAGCAAGGAGGACCCTATCTTTCGCTCTTTCTACACTACTGGTATGACGCTCGAATGACTAGATCGACATGTCTAGACGGCCTCGATGCTCTATTCGCTTCGGCTATATCGTTCACGGTCGGAATCTACGATTCTGATGATAATCCCGATAGTCCTATCGTTCAATCCGGGAAACAACTGATAGCTGACTATCTAGACTATGTTCACAAGATAGTGGGCTCTTGCTCGTCAGAATGCGCAGGCATACCTCCAAATCATGAGTATCCTGTCGATGCTGAGGGCACCAGATGTTATGGGTCTTGGGAGAGGTATTCCTACAAGGTCAATACGCGCACTCGGCGCCGCAGGATGTTCGTGGTTGAGGATGGGACGATGGGTACCGCACCAAAGATCGTCAAGGAAGGAGACCAGATTATTTGGTTCTACGGTGCTTTCTCTCCAATTGCCCTTCGATCAACAGAACTGGGTTACATCTTCCTTGGGCCTGTTTATATCCGAAGAAATATGGACGGTCATGTGTTTCAAGGGATGGAGAGAAATGGAACTGAGCCGGAACATTCACTCTGATTTAACCAGTCCAAACTAGACGGTTACACATTCATATCTCGCAGCCCACTTGCCTCCTGGCAATCCACTGAGAGTTACTGGCCCTGCGTCATCGGCCTGAACTTCAATCAGAACATCCTCAAAGTTGCCATTTTGCTCCTCCAAAAGAACTTTGCCGACGCAGTCCAGCTCAGGCAACTTCACCTCACCACTTGTACCTTGCGGTGCCTCAAAATCCATCGTCCAAGCACCATCGTCGCTAATTCGCGTCTTCGCAGAAAAGAACCCGACATCAGTGCTGAAGCCGGCATCAGCAATCTTCAGGTCACCTAGCGAAGGAGCAATACGCCATGTCTTCCCGCCAGCACTCAAAAGTTGGATACCAGCAACATAGAAGGTCAGCGATGAAGTCGGTCCCGTTGCCCAGCCGTGCGCATGCGAGATTCTCGCATCATTTAAGTATGGTGCATAGTGTAGTTCACCGGTCGTCGAGAAACCTTCAATGAACGTCGAATTGGTCATGCGTGGGTCATTGAGCATGTATCCCCACTCGAGTCTCATAAGGCCCAGTGCTGCAGTTGTATTCTCGGCAAGGAAATGTGTTTGCAATTCAAAGCCCGAGATGAACGGTGAAATGGCGTCTGCGGCCTCAAGTGCAGGAGCACCGTAGGGCGTCCACCGTTCTGCAAGGGCGGAGGAGATACGCTGGACTTGCGTGGAGTTGACGGTAAGATTCGCGACGACGGCCCAGGAATTGCCATCCTGAGGCATAAGAGTCGTTGTTTCGTTGTCAATATACATACCAGCCTCATCGTTCCATAGGAGCTCATTGGCAGAGGTCTTGATGCGCTCCGCGATCGTGGTCCAGTTTGATGTCGAAGCTGTGTCGTTGAGGGCGGTGGCGAGCTCGATACCATGGTTGATAGTGTAGTAGAGGATAGAATTGGCTTCGATATTGTGTCCGCCCATGCCAAAGCGCAGCCAGTCGGCCGCGGAGGTGACATTCATCATTCCAGAAGAATCGATGTAGCTCAAGGACCAGGACAGGGCAAGCTTCCACTGGTCCCACAAAGACTGGAGGTATGCAATGTCGCCAGTGTAGAGGTAGTGATCGGCAACACCAATCAAAGTATAAAGATGGTAGGTGAACGAGATAGTGCTTGGGAATGGTCGACCGGCGTACGGAAGGACCCCATCCGACCCTTGGAGGTCGAATAGAGATCTCAGGGAGTTCTCGATTGAGATCACGTCATTGGTGGAGACAACGATGCCTGGCACGGCGATAGACATGTCTGAGTTCAGGTCAGCTTTGATCTGTGGCGCGTAGTGGGCAGTGTTAGAGCTTACCGCCCGCCCAAACAAGCCTGTCCCGCTTGGCACCATCTACTAACGATGAGGTACCGTTCGTGATAGTTGTATTGTAATACCATGTGATGTTGGTAGCCTCAGAGACCGATGAATTAATCTCACGAAGGTGGATCAAAGCATCGCCATGGGTAGGGTCAATAGTACAGAGTTGGTTGGTGTATGCGCCAGCATACCAGACCCGGTTCAGTAACTCGTCTGTGGCATGTCAGCAAAGATATCACTGGTAGAGGCAATGAACATACCATCGCAGTGGAAGTATCCAGTATAATTGGCGATCGCATCGTCCTCCCAATGTGGCATCGCAGTGAAGTGTATTTCGGCGCTCGTGATTTCGACAGTGCCAGTCGAGTTATGCACCAGGGTCATGTACCGGAAGCCACCCCTCTCCTTTTCTCGTGGCGCCGCGTAGCGTCCCGGTGCTGTGATATGGAACCATAGCGTCTCGTCCTTGCCGGCATCGGCCGTTGCATCAGAGGACGCGTTCGAGACCCAGTATGAGCTCTCTGAGAAAGTAACACCAACATACTGCGATGAATCCGAAACCGAGCCTATGTTCAAGGATATAACGCCGGCAATGTTGATGCCAAAGTCATAGGACGTGGCTGCGTAGCCGTCAAAGACGGAGCTGCCGTTCGAGCTTGTAAGACTCTCAGGATTACTGACAGAACCGTTGGTGTTGTGTACAGCGGCTGGATATAGAGTCCTCGATCTTGGTGCCAGGATGTATTCATCGTATGGAATTGCTGTTGCAGACGCGATCAGCACCGCCTCGAGTAAAAGTTTCATGTTGCAACAGCCGAGGGTTTCCTGCAGAGCCGGAGGCGCCGTCCTGTCCGTACTATATAGCTGACCTGCATTGCGGGCTCTTGCAGCAAGCAGATTGCCCTACAGAAGTGCCGCACTCGAGACGTGCAACGCTGTCGGACAAGAAGACACCGAAATGACGTTGTGTAGAATCTCTAGCGTAACGGCGATCACAAGATTGTGGGGAAGCGGGGAGGGCATAAAGACCGGCCGCTGTCATTGGCTAAGTGGTCAGGACGCTCCGGGACCTCCTCGGACTGTCTGGGCAGAACCTTTAACACCAGACCAAGTTTGTACCATCTAGCTATAATGCTTGATCATCGCCTTGCTCATACTGAAGTGTTGACTCGCTGCAAACCCGGCGGTGTCGATGCACGCCGGGGTAAAAGCTTCTATCGTGAAATATATCACAGCATTATACATTCGAATGAGATTGGATGCAATTGGCTGTGCGCGGCGATATGTTCGATCAATCTGTCACTTAGAAAACCCGGACAAATTTATGGTGAGTCTCTATGTGTACCTGCTCCTGCACCTTTAGGTCGGTATTCGGGTCCAGCATCCACGTGAAACGATTTTCTAAAGCGCGGCTATACGTAGGTACTACGTGCAATTCTCTCCGTTAGTATTACGTTCACCCAGCGTCTTCCTCATTGCTCCATTACAACGTCCCAATCGACCTTTTAATCACATCCCTTTTTTGCTTTCGCCAAACAGTGATTTCACCGATAAGACTCCATTGTCGTCTCACCTGTCGACCTTGCCGGGTTCTCACTTTTCGATTATTTTCTTGCTCCCCAGATAATCGTCGCAATAGCTACCTATGATGTCGACCATACAGCCAAGGCGAGTCAATCGACCGCTGTCAGCATCTGACAACATCTTTGCTCCAATTGGAACTAGTCAGTGAGGCTTTTGGAGCCTTGCTCATGATTATTATTATCACAACATTGGTGGTGGGGGTTGCCGCTGGTCGCTGCTGTTGTGGCCCCTCCCTTCCGGCTCTCGGTAATTTTAAGACGCAGAACTCAGATATCGCCATCTTTGTCCTCTCTTATTTGAGATCCTCATCCTGGTCTTGAACTAGAATCGCGATTGGGCCAATTGATTGAATCAAGTTCAGGGCCAAACATCAGACTTGTTATGCGCAAGGATTATTTGATGACTTTGGAAGACCAAAGTTGATCAAAAGAGTTGAAAGTAAGATTTATAGAGGTAAAAAAAAATAGCTATATGCAATCAAAACCAAGTATTCAAACCCCTTGACTTGTGATCGTTTGAATACTTTATAAGGGTAGACAGATTTTCTCTATCGATAGACTATCTGCCTGCTTTCATCTTATCTTTTAGATCTATAGGTGCAATATCATTTTCAAGCTGCTATAGCTGTCTTGTATCAAACAACTAGAATGCAGATGGGATTTGCTTAATTACCAATTTGTTTTTGAGAGCAAATGTTTAAACTTACAAAGTTAGTCTCAAGTGATGTTATACAGCCTAGGCTATTTATTACCGAAGTAGCGAATATCTCGAAGAACTTTTCAAGAATCATATTTTTGCACAAATCACACATCAACCAACATGCAGAATGACAAGGGCCAAGGCGTATCGCACGCAAATGACTCCACGCTGCCGCAGAAGGTACAAGAGAAGGTGCGCGTCGAATTCGAGATCTATACAAGATCTAGGCTCATCAGCTTAACAGGTTCCATCAAGCGTAGAGCACCAGATCCCCGACTCGGCACACGACACGAATTCTAACAAGGACACCGGTAAGGTGTCCCATGCCACTGGTGACAGCAAAGTTCCGAAGGTGCTGCAAGAAGGTCTCCCTGCTAAAGTCGAGAAGGCGGTTCCCAATGCCATTCATGATACTCGTGGCGTGGATATTTGAGCGTATTGTGTGCCATAGCACGATAAAGCTGTTCGGTTCAAACTTTGCATGCACTTCATGATGAAACACTTGCCCTGCTACTTGGTCTCCACAAATGTTGCATCTCTATGTTCTACTGAACCGTGCGCGAATTTGCGAGTAGCGCGACATTTTGATGAAGATGTTTGTCGAAGTCATCAATAAGTGACTTTGCAAAGCAATTTTTTGACGTTTTGCTGGATACATCCATAGCGCTATATGTGCAGAAGGCAGATATGGCCCAGGAATCAGCGCAAATCGCTGCCGCAAGATTATCGATTGCGACCAGTCCGCGATACTGCCTGTGCCAGCGGTAGGTACTGGACTGAGGTGGCTTGCTGGTGAACGGGAAGAGGCAGTGTGAGGCCTTACAGAACAAGTGATGTCAATTTACCGCTATGAGAGTTGAGTGGATGCTATTTTCGTCAAGGCAACCTTGCATGTGACCTGCGAAGCTCTGGCAGTGGGGATGTGTGAAGTTGACAACAAGCTAGTGATGCTTTTGATACTGCAATGGCTTGCGGACGGATCGTCGAGGTTGCCGGAATGCGTTCCAGTCCAGGATGGCTTCGGACCCAGGCGCCAGGTTGACGGATATGTCAAAAGCCTGATAATTCCGCCGACGGCTTGAGGTGGCTCACGAAACCAGAAACTGCTGCGTCATCAATCGGTGACTGGGAGGTCGTTGCCCCCATTACCACGTGGCGGTGCCCGCAGTAGGACGCACAAAGCTTCGCATGAAGTCGGACGGTCAGAATGAGAAACTTCGCCAGATACAGGTGTCAGAAAATACACCAACATCAAGCCTCCAAGCAAAGGGACGACGCAAGGTAGCTGCTAGCTTAGACCTCAACGCGTAAGTCGGTGCTTCCACGGTGTAGTCTGGGTGAGTCGATAACGCTGGACACAATGCGGATGACTCGTGTGGATACTCACCAAACTCATCGAACGTAGGTTCTGCAAGACCTCAGCTGGAATACGGGTACCCAGGCATCGTAAGGCATTGAAACATACCTAGGTACAGTTCTGCAGCTCTGGAGTCGTGTACGATGCCAACGATGCTGAGGAAAGGTACCCGACATATTCTCATGGAAATACCATAGGTAACAAATGTCCAAGAGGTGGCGCCACAACTGCCGAGCGAGAGGCAGGAGGCGCACGTCGCGCGGTTGTGGACCCAAACTCGAACGCCCATGAGGCGACGCGGGGTAGATATGCGCTAACGATTGGGGTAAAGTACCGAGGCCGGGGCTCTGGTTAATGGGAAAATCAAGCACTAACACGGGCCTTCGCTCACGAGGCCAAAAGCTTGTCTCAAGGTTTACGTAGCCCGCTGGGAACGCGAGTGGTCCTCCAATCATCACAGATTGGAAACATGGCCCAGAACAGAATTACCGTCTTTTGCCAGCAGAGGTCGTTCCGCATGCAAGCCACGCTCGATAGTCGCGCGATACCCCGCGAATGTCTGCGGGATGTAGCCTGAGAAAGGAAACCATGAGCCGCGAGGCGTGGTGGTGTTGCGGATATAATATGCACTTTCGTAAGGCCGACAGAGACAGAGCCAGTCAAGCTTTTCCCAGCAATCTTTTGCGTGTGGGCTTAACGATCCCTTTCGACTTCGACTCCCTGCCGTCGCACATCAGACCACGGAAATCATGGCTGAGCGCAGTGGCAGTTCCGGTGTGTGAGACCTGGTGGATAGGAGATGAACATGCTGACTCTGCAGACAATTCGGAGCACTCACCAACAAAGGTAACCTTGGAGCACGTTGAGCAAATTAACACCAGCGAGCGAGTGCCCGGCTATACCAACTACTACGAGAAGGACGGCCTGAGAACGTATGGTGATGGCGAATATCATGACCATGAGCCGCCTATGAACTTCAAGCGGATGATGGCGCTGATTGCCATGGCTTTCTGTAAGTCCAAGGCCCACGATGTGCGAATTCGGGCTAATGACGAGGAAGTGTGGACAGGCAGTCAGATACCCGTGTACCTCTTCGGAGGTGTCCCCCCATATATTTACGCCGATATTGGTGGCACGGATCGATGGATCTGGTTCGTGCTGGCCAATTTGCTCTCCCTTGCAGCTGTTTGCCCATTTGTCGGTTCCATCTCGGATATTGTGGGACGACGCTGGGTAGCCATCGTTGGCGCGTGCTTTCTCATCGTAGGCATGATCATATGCTCAACGGCACATTCTATGAATGTCTTCATTGGTGGCATGGTCTTCTCTGGTATAGGCGCAGGCATCAATGAGCTTACAGCACTGGCCGTCACATCAGAACTCGCGCCAACTAGCCAGCGGGGCAAGTACGTCGCGGTCCTGATCTTCACCATTGTCCCGTTCTGTCCTTCGGTCTTGTGGGCGCAGTTGATTGCCTCGCACTCGAGCTGGAGGTGGATCGGCCTTTGGTGCGGTCTCTGGGCCTTCATCGGCCTGGTACTGACCGTTATCTTCTATCATCCTCCTCCTCGAGTGAACAGCATGGGAATGAGCCGCAAGCAAATCTTGGCAGAAATCGACTACATCGGTGGTTTTCTTTCAGTGGGAGGAATGATCCTGTTCATGGCTGGTCAGTTGCCTGCATCAAACCGAGTTCATTCGTTAATTCTACCTTGCAGGTATGCAGTGGGGTGGCTACCAATACCCGTGGTCAAGCGTCCACGTCCTTGCACCTCTGGTCCTCGGTGCAGTGATGATTGTGGGTTTTGTGTTGTGGGAAGCGAAATGGGCAAAACACCCCATGTTCCCCAAGCGTCTGCGTCAAGAGCCCCGCATCCTCGGTTTGACTTTAGTGATCACATTCATCTCGGGCGCGAACTTCTTCTCTATCCTAATGTTCTGGCCAACGCAGGCTTTCAACGTTTATGGTCACGATCCCGTTGGCGTCGGCATTCGAGGTATCCCCGTTGGTTTCTCTATCCTTGCAGGAGCTTGTATTGTTCTGTGGCTGCTCTCGGTGCTTCGAGGCCACAACAAAGAGTTGCTGATCGCGTCTTCCATCTTGATGACTGCAGGATGCGGATCGCTGGCTATTGCTCGAGTCGACAACCTCTACCAGCTATGGGGCCTATTGATCCTTGCCGGACTCGGTATTGGAGGTATCGTCGTTCCTGCGTCGATCATCTCTACTATCATCTGCCCAGACGACCTCATTGCGACTGTCGCCGCATTGACTTTGGCCATTCGAGTCATTGGAGGATCAGTAGGATACTGTGTCTACTACAACGTCTTCATTTCGAAGTTCGTTCCTTCGGCCACGCACTACATCGGAGGCGTCATGGTGACCAAGCTCAACATCACCTCTCCCAAGGTCATCGAGGAAGCCATTGTAATCACGGGCGCATCGCTTCTACCACTGCTGGAGGAGCTTCCAGGCATCAAAGGCGTTCCGGGTGCATACGAAGCGGTTGTGCTTGCAGGCCAACTAGCTTATGCCGAGGCCTACAAATGGGTGTACTATGTTAGCATAGCGTTTGGAGGAGTCAGCATCCTGGCCGCCTGCTTCTTGGGAGACATCTCGAAGTACATGGACGACCATGTAGCTGTTGTATATACATAGCTACGGGGCTCTGTACAGTTTCTGTCAGTGTGCGTTTGATCTTCACATAGGTAGTACGGCGATAAAAAATTAGGGAGGTGGCCATAGAAAGAACAAGGATTACGACTCCTTTCAATTACGGCGAAGAGTCTTTCGTAGTCAAGCATTGATGGTCTGAAAATAGTTGTCGATATCGATGTCGAAAGGTACTCAGGTTCTCGATGTGTGGTGCAGATGCAAGACTGTGCTGTTGATCGACAGGTGTTCGTCTTCAACTCCGTGTCCCCACCGAGTGGCTAAATCTCGGCCCATCAGACCTTGGAAGTAACGAGCACTGACGCTTTCTCCGCACTCCGCACCTCGGAGCAATTCCTCCACCACTTGTGCGCTTTCGGCGTCTGATCCGCGCATCGATCACTAGCCATGGTGCCTTCTCGTGTGGATTTCAGCCTGAACACCGGTACAACCGGCTCGATGGTCTTGCTTCCAGATCGACCAATGACAGCGTGGCTGTGCGCGCAAAGCCACGGCGAGGTATAAGTGTTGCGAGCATCGAACAGGCTGCTCTCTCGAGGCCAAGAGTACTATTTCGAAACGACGCCATGCACTTCCTTGTCGCCATGGTGCTCCTTCTGCTGGGCAGTGTGCTTGGTGAAGATGGCTCTCAAGGCTGGCTTCGTTATGCACCGGCTGCTCAGGGCTGCGAGTCTCAGCAAGTGCCCTTATCAATTATCGCCCTGAACTCCACTACAGCCAGTCCAGTCTACACCGCTGGACAAGAGTTGAAGCAAGGTCTCAAGAGCATCTTGGGGAAAGCCTTCGATGTGACGAGCAATGGTGGCTCGAACTCGTCAGCCATCATCGTTGGCACTCTTGACGCATACATTGCGGCCTACGGCACCATTTCCGGTTCGGACGAGCTGGAAGATGACGGGTACATGCTAAGCACTGGCGATGACAGCGTTGTTATACTGGGACGCAATGAACGAGGCGCGCTCTATGGGGCTTTCGAATATCTCTCGCAGGTGGCGCGCAACAACTTCACATTAGGACATTACATCTCCAACCCACAAGCACCGATCAGATGGACCAATCAATGGGATAATATGGACGGAAGTATTGAAAGAGGCTACGGAGGCGCTTCGAACTTCTTCCGTGGCGGTTACGTCGTCGATAATATCACAAGAGCTGCCGAATACGCACGCTTGCTGGCATCTGTGGGTATTAATGGCGTCATTGTCAACAACGTCAACGCCAACGCGACTCTATTGAGCGACCGCAATGTTGACGGACTGGGCAGACTGGCTGATGCCATGAGGCCCTACGGAGTCCAGTTGGGCATCTCCCTCAACTTCGCCTCTCCCAACGCCACGCTAGGCACATTCGATCCGCTGGACCCAAAGGTCGATGCGTGGTGGGCGAACATAACTGATCAGATCTACAAAAAGGTTGGTCTTAATAGCATCTTGGTTGACGAAAGCAGCATTGACAAATTCAGGTCCCGGACATGGCGGGCTATCTTGTCAAAGCGAACAGCGAGGGCCAGCCAGGACCACTCACATACAACCGTACTCTTGCAGACGGCGCCAACATGTTCGCTCGAGCAGTCCAACCGCACGGTGGCGTGGTGATGTTTAGAGCTTTTGTGTATGACAACCATATCACCTATGCAAACTGGACCTCCGATCGCGCAAACGCACAGCTAGAGTTCTTTCAACATCTTGATGGTCAGTTCGACGAGAACGTTGTAATACAAATCAAGTATGGTCCTATTGATTTCCAGGTTAGGGAAGCGCCTTCGCCCCTGTTCGCAGCTCTTCACAACACATCCACTGCTATCGAACTCCAAGTCACTCCAGAGTACTTGGGACAAAACTGTCACTTCGTATATCTCGCGCCGCTGTGGAAGGAGATCCTCGACTTTGACTTGCGAGCTGAGAATAAGTCCACCAGGATCAAAGACGTCATCACAGGAGAGAGGTTCAAGCGACCGCTTGGTGGATATGCAGGCGTACCGGGTGCTGGGACAAACACCACTTGGCTTGGCAGCCACATGGCTATGTCTAATCTGTATGCCTACGGCAAATTGGCTTGGAATGCTTCACTTGGCTCAGAAGATATTCTGCAGGACTGGACTCGATTGACGTTTGGTGCAGATCAGGTCGTTCTGGACACCATCGCTGACATTTCGATGAAATCCTGGCCTGCCTACGAAAACTACAGCGGCAATCTCGGTGTCCAGACCTTGACAGACATCCTTTACACGCACTTCGGCCCCAATCCAGCCTCGCAGGACAATAATGGATGGGGACAGTGGCTGCGAGCTGGCAACGTCACGATTGGAATGGACCGCACAATCGAAAACGGTACAGGTAACGCAGGCAACTACCCGCCCGAAATCGCCGAGATCTATAACGACATCGATAAGACCCCGGATAATCTTCTACTTTGGTTCCATCATGTGCCGTATACACAGCGCCTCAAGTCGACAAATGAGACTGTCATTCAGCACTTTTATAACGCTCACTACAAAGGAGCAGCCAGCGCGCAAGACTTTCAAAAGCAGTGGGAGTCGTTAAAGGGCAAGATCGACGATGAACGCTTCGAACATCAACTCTTCCGGCAAACATACCAAGCTGGACATTCTCTTGTCTGGCGCGACTCAATTACACAGTACTTCTATAATCTATCGAGAATCGATGATGAGACCGGTCGTGTTGGCAGCCACCCGTATAGGATTGAAGCCGAGAGCATGAAGCTGGACGGATACAAGCCGTACGTGGTCAACCCATTCCACACAGCTTCGGGCTTCACAGCGATCGTGACTACATCGAACACAACCGCCGGCACTGCTACAACCGAAGTATCCTTCAGTTCTGGGGCATATGACGTGGCTATCAACTACTACGACTTATTTAATGGCACCTCTTCATATAAGCTTGAGATCGGTAATCAAACAGTGGGTGTTTGGAAGGGCGACAACGAAAAGAAGCTGGGACACGAACCTTCAAGATATCTGGACGGTCACACCGCGACTCGCATCACGTTCAAAGGTGTTGCAGTGCAAAAAGGTGACATGGTGCGCATTACTGGCCAGCCTGACGGCATCGAGCCCGCACCTCTTGATTACATCTCTTTCTTGCCACCCGGTATCGTCGACTAAGGAGAGCCAACCATATTTCAGCCTTGCAGTCGAACACTTCCGTCATCCGACCAACGACTGGAATCAATTCATTGAGATATCAATGCCCTTGCCCCCTGCTTTCTCTCGTGCAGTGACCAGCTCGCGGTCGTCTTTGACGTCATCCATCGCAGTCTCATACAAGTTCAAGCGTGTCAACATCCGTATCGCTAATATGACCGGTCATCAAATAAAGCCCCCGATACGCCAGGCCCATGATAATGGACTCATGTCGGTCGCGTTGTTTAATCAAAGGATGATGGAGATCGTGCAGATGTGTGTGAATTTATCGCATCGCACTCTGGTGTCCGAGAAGGCAAGGCAGCTCTGTTCCATCGCTGCACTTTCAAGTCTGAATGATGTAGTAAATAAAAACACTGTTATCGTTATGTATATCGTTATTCTATCCAACCCCAGAGCGCCATTCGTCATTCATGAAGGACGTCATCACTTTCGCTTACTAGCACAAAACTCAACAGCCATACCCAGCTCAGCGCCACAGGCCGAGTTAGGGTTACTCTTCTTGCAGAGGTTCTCCTGTTACACGAATCAGCTTACATTGATTACACCAGTCATCACAAGTACATACTTCGTAAAGATAAGCCTGGTCGTCACACCAGGCGCCAGCACCACACTGGAAGCTGATAGCGTCCTTGGCAGGTCCCATCTGTAGACCCAAGGCATGGCCAGCACAAGCAGAAAGATCGCCGTTGCGTAGTCCGTCCTCTGTGCGGCCGAGACAGTCGATGAGGCTGATGTCGTACCACACTGTACCGCTGGAGACCGCGTATTCGATCTGAACGGGCTTGGAGTAGTCACCCTTGGTCTTGGAGACCTTCAAGTTGACGCCCGAGCCCTCAGGTGCCGCATCAAACGGACGGTCGAGCTTGCCCCCAGCAGGAATGTGGCCAGTCTCCTCGACAGTGTTGCCAACGTGTGGCTCAAAGTAGAGGTCGTGGTCGCAGTAGTTGTAGATGGTCAGCGTGTTGGCGGTGGAGTCAGGGCGCGGGAATAATGACAGTTGAGGAATGTCGACATTATCAACTGTAGGCTGAGGCGTGTTTGGTAGAGGCCAGGGGATTTTCCAAGGGCAGGTTGCTGGAATGACCCACGACTCGACACGAGCGAGAACGGAGTCGGCGGCGTCAGAGATGTTGTCCACGAGTTCATCGGTTTTGTTCTTGACGGTATCGACAAGGTCATCGACGCCTCGGGCCAGTTCGATGTTGCGACGATGAAAGTGCACATGGCTATGGTGCGTCGCCGATGCCACGGTCGCGGAAGCAAGGAGCAAGATAAGGGGCTGCATGGTGAGTGATACGTGAGAGAAGGAACGGGTGAGGTTGTTCTAGCAGTATGATGTGATCTGTGTCAAAGGAGTGTGAATATCACACTGAGTAAGGATCGCACAGCGATAATGAACCTCAGGTTCGCACTGTAAATGAATGACAGAAGGAGTGAGTGACCAGCAGAACAACAACAAAATCCAGGCCGTCACACTCGAATGTCTTATACAGATGCAGTCATCCCCCTCGGCGCACCGTCGCATCGTGCTGATGGATGGGGGCCATGTCAGCTCCACCTGAAACGGAGCTTATCCGAAGTCCGCTCTGCAGGTACGCAGCATCGACACGCCTGGTTCGTTAGGGAACATGACCGCCAATCGATAAGCTTCGGCAGTCATAACGATGTGCGGTTGACGGGAGTCTGAGCTGGCTGCCGCCTCGTGGCCGGGAATGGGGTTGGAAGGAGGTTCAAGACCCTGATTGGCTGGTAAGGGAGATGAGCGCTAAGCAGATGTGATGACAAGAAACACTAGAACCTTGGACCTGCAGACTACATGACGTGGAGAAGGATGCAATTTCCACTATCTTGATTTTCGAGAGGAGCTGTACCGTTCAGCAGCTGCCACGCCAGTAGCGTGGAAAACGACAACCTTAGAAGTGGAAAAGAGTAGATACGAGTCGTACCTGCGCGGTGGCGCTGGCAACTTGGCAGGTTAGCCGGCACGCTCAGAGCGATTTGATCACTTCGCTTGCGTATGTAATGAGAGAGAAAAGCTGCAGCCATAAGTCCCGCTGAATCACGAAAGGAAAGAGGGTAGAGAACAATGAGAGGCATGAGAAATGAGGACTGCGAGGCCCCATCTCCTCAGCCAGTCGGACTGCCTCGCCCTCAGATATTTGAAACACACAAGTATAAGCCAAGCGCTTCAGTTACCATCATTGTGTCGTTCTTCAGCGTTGCGGCAGATCGTCTGAAGGCTGCGAGCGGAACGCCGGTTGTTGTGCTCCGCACCCGTCTGCACGTGTCCGTCAACGAGATCTACCATGTCGGCATAGAGTTTGTCAAGATCGACATCTCCCTTATCGAAGTTCTTGTCTACGTAGCTGGCGCCGACCACTTGGCGACTGGGTAGTTTAGGCTTCTTCCAGTCCGTGTACCATTGCAGCAAGTGCTCAGTGATCCTGATCTGATTGGACTCGAAGACGGCAATCAAGTGCTGGAAATGAGCTCTTTGAATCGGAAGCTCCACTGGTATAACTGCAACAGCAAGGTCTGACCCAGTGTCTTCCACGCGCAGGTGTGGCTTACCAGCGCGCTCCACTTCGAGGTTTGTCTGGAGGACATCGCACATTTTGGTCAGATGCGCTACCTCGGCGACAGCTTCGTTACGTGCCTGCTTCATTTTCCGCTCAGACGTGATTCGTAGTTGCTTGTCATTGACGGCATTCTTTGCCTTTTCTTCTTGCTTGCCTGCCACATCCTTCGCGTTGCGAACCTTCTTTCCCGCTCCCTTCAGCTTGTTCTTTTGCCCAACGATCTCATCCTGGAGCTCGATTATCTCACTGTGGGCGGCAGTAAGATTGTCTCGTATATTCGTGTTCTCGGTTCGATAACGCTCGACATCGTTTTCCAAGCGGTTCAGGCGGCGTACCACCTCGGCTGGGAGGTCGACGTCAATGGCAGCTTTTCTGCATATGCGCTGCTCGAGATCATCGTAAGCTTTCTGGTACCAAGTGACCTTCTCTCTCATCAAGTCGCACTCCTTTATCAGGGACTTGATTGTGCCTTCCGCGTACGTGTCGATCTGCATGCCAAACGGCAAGCCGCTGTCGATGACAGGACCACCCGTATAATCCTGATGAAACGCATCAGACTCGCTCTTCTCGCGATGTTCGGCGGCTTCTTGCGCTACGAGGCTTTCATGCTGGCAGGATAGCGTCTGCGAGTCCCCGACAGGCCCAGTCGCCATGCCAGTCGCCGCTTCGTCAAGGGAAAGTGCTCCGAGGCCGAGGTCCATCTGAGGAATGTCAGTGATGTTTTCGGGAGTAAGAGTATTTGTTTTACTGCAGGAGATAGTGCATCCAGTTTTGCGGGCGTATCCGATGCTGTGTTGTTGTCAGCCCGTTTGCTCGCCAATGAGGCAACAGCAAGTGAGCCCACCTCACATTCCAGGTGAAGATGAAGATGCCTATGGTAGACATCGACAGGCCCTGTTAGTGACTCAAAGATCTGTGGCGATATGCTTCTAGACATCATGTCCCGCATTTCTTGAGCATCACAATGTCTCATTTGTCATAATGGGACCTAGGTATCTTTCTCAACTGGACGAGTTGATCATGGTGCTTCGAGAAAAGTGTCACCTGTCGGAGATGTCTTCTACAGCTGTTGATTGGATTCTTCAATGCGATCAAGAACCGCCTCTCGAGCTTAGCGCCATCACTGTTCTACGACATGAATATCAATGCTACCAGGAATGTCACGTTGCGCTGCCAAAAGCTTCGGATACCCGAATTCAAATAAATTATGAAACTTTTAATAACAACACATCAATGCCTAGGCGCAAACATCGGCATCCCCCTCATCTCCCTCTTCGCCACTGTAGCAGCAGGCAGCACGCCCGTGCAATCAACAAGTCCCTTCGTCCCATCACTCCCAAACCTTTCCATCCGCGCCATGGCGTCTGCAAACTTGCCATTCCACTTCCCCGCATTGCCCACGAAGCCCTTAAACTCCTTACCTACGGTGGCGTGCGCAGCCAGCTTGGCGTCGCTCGGGAAGACGACCACGTCCTTGGGCGGCGCAGTGGTTTCCGAGTAGTACTTGACGTCCCAGATGCCTGGTGTTGAGTCCTGGGGCTTGCCGACGGCGTCGGTGGATTTGTTGAAGTTGAATTGGTTGGAGGTAGAGTGTGCGCCGAGCAGGGCGGCGAGGTCGACGGCGTTGAAGCCCTTGTCTTGGAAGAGCTTGAATAGTTCATCTGCTGGGGCGTTGACGTCGGGGAGCAGGCCTGGGGGTGCCCTGGTGGACGAGTCTTTGCGACCGATGTATGTTTGCACGCGCGGACCGCCAGGGCAGGTCACGATTGCGTGGCTGCCGGCAAATACGATCATGTCTGCCACGCCGACGTGGTAGCTATTTGCCAGACCCTTGAGGTATCCGGCGATGCCACTGAGGCCCTTGTTTTCTGGCAGTGCGAGTTCACCGGCGAGAACAAGAGAGCCGTCGCAGCCGCCTGTGGTGCCTTGGGCGGTGTTCCATGCTGGATCTGTTAGTGAAGAAGAGAGGTAAGAGTATATGGTGACGAACCTCCGCAGTCGTGAAAGACAGCTCGGATGGCAGCGCGAGCATACGGGTTGCATTGCCCGTTGCTTAGGAACTTCGCAGTTAGGTCTTTGGAGATCTGGGTCCAGACTGCTGGACATGAGCCAGAGCTGCCTTCAGAGCTATCTCCAGAGCCGTGTCCTTGCTTGCGGGCGATGTTGGTGTTGCGAGCAAAGAGTGTAGGGATGTCGGGTAGATTTGGTAACGAGATAGCTGCAGTGGACGAAGCCAGCAGAAGAAGGTTGGCAATATGCATGACTTAAAAGGTACTCTCGATATGTTACTAGATGGCAGTGAAGTGCTCTTTATGGCTGAAGAGGCTTGTTGAGATTGAAGCTGGAGATGCACTTTCTAGCGAGACACTCAAGTATCTTTATATACAGTCTCCAACACTGCTATAGAACTCCAGACTCGACATGTTTGTCTGGCCTTTTGAGCAGTTGCTGCCCAGCAAGACATCCAGAATGTCTACAGCTAATCTTTTTGAGTCTAGTCTGCGCCTCTTTGCTGGTGTAAGCAATGCGCACAAGACGAGGCGTGAGCTTGGCAGGCTTAAGAACGCTCAATTGGCGAACTAGACTGATCGTAGGCTTACCTTTCGGCATAAGTCTTTTGGCGATAAGAGCTGAGGCATATCAGGTAGGCTGTCATGGACTCTGAGTGGTGGGAGTAGCTACGAGGAACGTTGCCAAGCGAGGAGTTGTGGATCGAGACCAGACATGCATTGCTTGTAGGGGCTTGTTTTTGGTATTCTCGCGTGCCTTGGAGCGTGGTTCAGCTGACCTCGGAAGGTTCCTTACGGTAAGCCTGCGATAGTCCATGTTGGTTTGTAGGTTCGGAACGCCAGACTGCGGTACTTTCTGGGTAGCATGCGGTTTTCGAGTATAGCAGCGAGGCCCTACTCGCGGGACTAATAGCGATGAGTCGCCGCAGCGAATAAGTGTCTGATTGATTTTGGGGTACAAGACATTGAAGCCCTAGCAGTAAGCCTAGAATTCAGCTTTCCGGTCAAGAAAGCGCAATTGTTGGCATGGAAGCATGGTACACTACAAGCAAGCCCGTGACAGAGACCCCGGTATACGGCTCTCCGACACGTGCCAAGTGAGCTGCGATCTTCGGCTAGCGGCCTTGCTTGTACAATTGCACAATAGCGTGAAGACTGGGCCACCCGAAGAAGGCCATGGAGGATCCCGAAAGAGTTTGGGAGGCAGGACCTCGAGTAATGTTGGGGTTGTAGTCCCGATTGAGGAATGCAAGGCTATTAAGCGATCGGCGGCGCCCAAGGCTGACCACCACACTGCATCTAGTGGGGCACAACAGGCGCCGTCAATGAGTCATGTGTCTTGTCTACTCGTCGCCGATGACTTTGCGCACAGAGCCAACTACAGCTTCGCCTTGTCCGCCTGGATCTTCTGTAAGCCATCTTTCAGCTCACGAGCCATACCCGCCTGGGCTGGCTTTCTGCTCTCGCGATCAACGAAGACATGGACGAACTCTCCAACAGCCTTCACTTCCTCTTGGCCGCGCTCAAAGACGCCTATCTCGTAGGTGACCGAGCTCTTACCCAGCTTATTGACGCGCAGGGCGAGGTCCACAACGGCTGGGAACTCGGTAGGCGCAAAGTAGTCGCAGTGTGAGTGCACCACGAGGCCGATCTGCAGTGAGGTGGGTGGATGCAAGGAGCAGTGCTGGATTAGGTAGGTGTTGACCACGGAGTCAAAGAGATAGTAGTACACGCTGTTGTTCAGGTGGTGGTACATGTCATTGTCGCTCCTGGCCGGGTCAATGGGGGCCAGGCGTGTGGGGACGAGGCAGCAGCTCACCATCGTGTCCTATACTCAAGCTGGAATTTGTAGTCGCTGCGGCGACGCGCCTTCAATGCATTGTGAGCCATTCCGATGCTGAATCGCAATCGAAATGGAAATGCGCGGTGAAGGGGGCAGTCGACGCGTACTAAGCGATGAGCATTGTGTCTTATCGATAACAGTGAGCCTCGGCTCATGCAGTACACAGACAGCACTTTTCACAGCCCGCAGCACAGCAGAGCCCCGCGATCATTGGCGGGTCACATGCCCTCTCCTCGCATCCTCGCCTACCTGAGGTCCAAAGGACGCCTGCCCGTTCCGAAATCACCCTCCGGCGCGCCGTCCATGGCTCTCGTGCCCTCGCCTGTGCGCGACAAATACCCGCCCCTGCCTGACGACACCTTCCCGTGGAAGGAGCCACCGCAGGTTGCCATCACGCCCTGCAACCCGTGGCCGCCGCCCTACTACCTCGAAGATGGCCTGCGCAAGGTGACGCCATACCACTACACATACAATACCTTCTGCAAGGAGCGCTGGCGGGGGCGCGAGATCCTCGACATTTTCGCATCTGAGTTCCGCGACCGGCCGCAGGAATACTACGAACAGGCCATCAAGGAGGGCCGCGTCGTGCTCAACGGCAAGCCCGTGCCGAGCACCAGCACCATCGTCAAGAATGGCGACGTCATATCGCACACGCTGCACCGCCACGAGCCGCCATGCACCGCGAGCCCCATTGGCATTGTCCACGAGGACGACAACATCATCGTCATTGACAAGCCCGCGGGCATGCCCGTGCACCCCGCGGGCCGGTACAACTTCAACAGCATCATCGAAGTGCTGCGCGCTGACCGTGGCTACGGCTGGAATCCGCTGCCGTGCAACCGTCTGGACCGCCTGACCAGCGGCATCATGTTCATCGGCAAGCACAAGCAGGCGGCCGAGGACATGAGCGCGCAGATCCGCGGCCGCACCGTCAAGAAGGAGTACATCTGCCGCGTTGTGGGCGAGTTCCCCGAGGGCGAGGTTGTGTGCGAGAAGCCCATTCTCCAGATCAGTCCCAAGCTCGGCCTCAATGCTGTGCGCGCCAACGGCAGGGAGTCGCGGACGGTATTCAAGCGGCTGGCCTACTACCCGCCGAAAGACACCGGTGTGCTCAAGGTGGAGCAGGATGACACGACCCACGACGGACAGCCCTGGAAGAAACTCAGCGGCTACTCCATCGTGCGCTGCTTCCCGGTCACCGGCCGCACTCACCAGCTGCGTGTGCACCTGCAGTACCTGGGCCACCCCATCTCCAACGACCCCATCTACGCGAACCAGCGCGTCTTCGGGCCAGCGCTGGGCCGCGGCGTCGACGCCGCCACCAACGACGAGGACATCATGGCCCGCCTGGCGCGCATGGGCAAGGAGGAAGTCGCCGACGCCGTCGCCTACCACGACGAAATGGTCGACGCGTACAACAAGCGCAAGGCCGAGAAACAGACGGGCGAGACGTGCGACGTCTGCGATACCCCTTTGTACAGCGATCCCGGCGCCCACGAGCTGGGCATCTACCTGCATGCGCGCCGGTATAGGTGCGAGGACGGCAAGTGGGATTACCAGACGGGGCTGCCGGCGTGGGCGCTGCCGCCGGAGGGGTACGAAGGGCCTACGGAAAGCACCCAGGAGAGCGATCCACTCGACGTGGACCTGGAGAAGCTGGGACTGGCGGACGAGCAGGTGCAGCAAAATAAACAGCAGAGTGCGTGATGGTTGCTTGAGACATCATTGCATTATCAACCTAGACACCCAGAAACATAGGACAAGTCCTGTCGAACGCTTCATACTAAGACTTTCAGTGAGTGCGCCCAGTTGAGGTATACATTTATTTTGACTAGGAGGGCGCGTGTATTCGTTCTGCACCATCAGTGCACCACCTCACTGAATCTCCACCGGCGCACCGCCCTTCTCACCACTCCGCAGCGCCGCCTCGAGGATCTTCAGGTCCTCCAGCGCCTCCTCAGGACTTTGTCGCTGGTTCGGTTTCCCGGCCGCCAAACCCTCCGCCCATGCTGCGACTTCCTGCTTGACGCCGCTACCCTCGTCGGGAAACTCTTTTGTCTCGCTTTGCCCAGCGTTCCCACCCTTCGTGAAGTCCTCCCCGCTATTCTTCGCAACAACCACCTTGCCCCGCGACACGGTCACCGTGCCCTTCTCAGTGGCGACGACGTACTCTGACCCGCTGTCCGTGGTGCCAAACGAGACACTCAGCGTGCCACTCACGCCCCTCTCGGTTTGCAGCACCGCATGCAGCGTGTCTACCGGCGGGAGGTGCTCCTGCAACTGTCCCGTAAACGCGCTGAGCTTCGCCACCTTCTCGCCGCCGCTCTCCAGCAACAACCGCGTCCCAGCGACGAAATGCACGCCTCCATCCAGCAGGAACCCGCCCTGGTACTCGGGCGTCTTGCGCCACGGCGTCTCGAAATACTTGCCCCCCGGCGCGACAAACAGGCTCACGCGCGCGCGGAACGTCAGAATCCGGCCGAGATCCCGCAGCGCTGCGCCCGCGAAGAGGAACGAGTCCAGGTACCGGAAGTTCTCGGCGACAGAGTAGGTCGCATTGGTGTTCGAAGAACTGCGCGTCCAGGCCACGAGCTCATGTGCGGTGGATACGTCTTTCGCGATGGGTTTTTCGGCGAGCACGTGCTTGCCTGCTGCGAGGGCGCGCTTGATGTAGTCTGGTTGTGCGAGGATTGGGAGTCTAATGTCGTGTTAGCGCCTGATTGATTGATTTTCTATCGTCCAGAGATGCGGCAGTACGCACGCGATTATTACGCCCTTGATGTCTTCGCGCTTCAAGAGGTCATCGTACGTCCTTCCTTCGGAATCTTCGCTGTAGAGATCGACGGCTGAGAGGTGCTCGGAGACAGCCTTTGCTGACTTGAGGGATCGCGAGTAGATTGCTTTCAGGCTAAGGAGCTGGGTTGCTTGGACGGCAGAGAGATGCTCTTCCTTGACGAAGATGCCGCTTCCTACGAGGGCGATGCCGGTTGCCATTATGTGTCGTCGGCGTGGTGAGATTGTTCTAAGCTGGAGGGATGCAGGGATTGGCTCAAATAGCACCACCGGCGTCTGTCTTATATGCAGACGTCGTCACTGATTCAGAAGACATGATCACACCGCGGCTAAACGGCAATTGTGCGACTGTGCTGCTCGATGTGCTGAATAAACAATTGCATCATCGATTGCGGGGCATATTTTGGTGTTGCTACCTGCCCCGCCGGCCTAAAGGGGCAACCCTAGGAGTCCTCTGCGGACCCACCCGTCTCTAATTAGTCCCAGTCTTTGCTGATCACGTCACGTCTCGCACCTCGACCATGCATAGCTCCGAACCGCTTTCACTATTCTCGTGGCTGCTACTCTTAACTTCTAGCCTTGACTGAAACATCTCCTCTCGACTCCGCTAGACAAGATCGCAATTGGTGCTAGATCATCGTCAGCCCTAGGAGGTGGACTTCCTGCGCTTTTTCGAGATCTCTTATTTGCATCTTCCTACAGTTCCAGTGTAGAGGATGTTCCCAAATTCACCCCATCAGGACATAGCGCTTAGTAGGTATGGCTGTGATCAGCAGCTGTCAGCCGTATGTCTCAGCTACAAGGAGACCCTCCACCCCAAGTCAAAGGTTTTACGCGCGGCATCTGTTTATCGATTGAGTACGGCAACGTGAGAATGCGCAACACACTACAGCTGATCGGTGAAAGTCGCAGCAAACATCTAGCAGTACTCGCATACACTATGATGGAAAAGCAGACAGCAGACTTGTCGTCGTGCTAGAAGACGTTTCCTCCAATGGCGGTGTTTACACTCGCGAGAGCAGGTCCAGAGCACACACCTGACTCAAGTCTTGTCGTCGGCAACCTAAAGGCATCATCGTCTCTGGTGTCGGAGAACTCTTAGCTCCGCGAAATTCCATCCATATTGCATCGGTACCTGGTCACTGCCACGAGAGAAGCTGAACGATTTACGCCAGGGCATCCAAGCGACGCAGTTCTTAATACGCACTAGAAAATCTGAGGGCCTAAGAATCTTATTTGCATTGCTGAAAAACGAAGAGTTAGGCCAGCGCTGCGGCACTACGTATCCAATCACCATCATGCCGTGTTCAAACAACACCTCGTTCGCACCACCTTATCTAATTGCGAGGTGCATGCACGCCCCAGTTGTAATTGTTCTTCCCCTTATACTCCCCAGTGCCCTCCACCTTGACCCATGGTTCCCGTCCCATACCATACATGTGACCGTTAAACAGCATGGGGGGGATAAGTGGCCATCCCAGAAGGATCATGTATCCTGGGAGGAAGCTAGACGTTATCAATGAGCTATCTCAGAGACATTCAAAACCCCACTTACAATGCTGTTGCTTTGGCGACTCTATTCAGCATGGCACGGTATTGTGGCGGGTAGGTTTTTCTGGAGACTGATGACGGGTGTTTGGATGCATCGGCGAAGTAGTGGGTTATGCTGCGCAGGGAAGCGCGGGATGGTGTTGCAGAGGGCATTCTGAATGTTACGAGAATATCGGTAATGCTGAAGATACGAGTGATATACCGCGGGCTGACAGTTGTGTGGGTCGAACGTAGATGATGAGTCTGCAGCGAAGACAGCGGTTTTCTTGGATATGTAGTGGATCTTTTAAAGTAGGAGTAGCCAAGATTTCCGTAGGAGATTGTTGATATGCATTCAAAATCTACAGAGATGCGATATTTGAACGTCTCGTATCAACCAGTCTATAAGTTGTCTCAGCACACATCACTGGCGCCATTGGAAGATGTCAGAGCACCACTGTGATGCCGCTGGCGGCATCAATGACCAGGCTGGCTTGCTTACGCAATGTCTAGCAGACTCAAATCGACATGAAACTGGTTCCCGATTACAGGGAATCTTTTGGACCTTCCCGGTCGTATTGTGTTCGTGCGGTATCGTACGATGCAGATGTCGTGAGAGGAGGATGCCGAAGCGACCGGCGCGGCATGCCGGCGGCAAGTGCGGGCGGCAACTTGCAAAACCTCGGCGACGCAGCAACCTTGAGGACTTTGCGCACAAGGTCAGACCCAACTTTAGGTGTACTTCTTTTTAGGAAAATCTCATCAAGACAATCGACGCGTAAAAGCGCTGCGGCGCTCCTCGAGGCTGTTTATTTGCGATGAACTCGGCTAGCGCAGAGGAGAGCAACGCAGAGGCTGTGATAAATTTTGTCGCGATCTGCCATACAGATATCCACAGAACCTTGGTAACTCACTTAGACCAACGACATTAACTTTGGTTATGACATTGGAAGACTTGAGACCTTCCAGTCTTTCCAAAGTTTCTCCACCACAGACACAAACGCTACTAGGAGAACATCATAATTCCTACGTCTTCTTCAGACTTAAAGTAACGTAGGTGGCAAGCGAGCTGCGCACCCCACCAAACTTGCCCACCTCTCTAGACGTATATCTCAACAACGCAACAGTATAATATATAGAGATTAAAGCAGTAGATTAAGCAGTAGCTATAGTATCTTTCTTGCACGTACGCGCGTTGTGTCCAGTCTCTCTACACTTGCTGCAGCGCGCCAGAGCCTGGCGGCTGAGGCCTGATTGCTCTCCTGTCTGACGCTTCTCACGAGCAGTCTGCTGCTCAGCCTCACGTTGAGCGAGTATATCCTCTCCAGCTCCCATTGTTAATACTCCTTGGTGTTGTATACGCTTTCTCTTGCGCTGCCTACGCGCAGACGCTGCCTTATTTGCCTTCTCAAGGTTGGTGATCCGATCGCGCATTAGCTCAGCAGACAGCATTATCACCTCTGCCCCTTTCTTAAGCTGATCTATTGCTTCAATAATTGACGCTGGCGAAGAACTCTTATGCTTACGTACGCGCTCACGTATTAGGCTTGACTGAGCCTCAAGCTCACGTACGTTACTTGGTGTACGAGCCTCCAACAGAGCCTCTATCAGGGCTGCTGGTGGCGTTGGTGTACGCAGCTGTACGTCAAGCTTTGATATAACAACATCTGGATGGAGAGGGACAAGCCCTGCGCCAGAGAAGGCAGAGCAGATATTGGTAGACGTGAATGATCGATCGTACGCTGCCTTGATAGCTGGGAGGAACTCAAGCTTGGTGATGTGGTTGATATGGTCGTGGATCAGGCTCTCAATCTCACGGCTGTACGCGCGCTTCAATGGCGAGAAGCAGCCAACGTCAAGAGGCTGGAGAAGGTGAGATGAGTGAGGCGGCATGCAGAGCGTGTAGATGTTGTTCTCCTTGCAGATCTCCTGGAACTTAAGAGAGTGGTGGCTCTCATGGCCATCAAGGATGAGCAGCCGACGTGCTCCTACTGTACGAGCTTTTGTATGAGCGTTGAAGTGCTCTAGCCACTCTACTCCTAGCTCGTTGGTAGTCCAGACGTTGTCGCTGACTGCGATCGCCCAGTCGCGTGGGATTGCTGCGTCCTTATACCAGGCAGAGAGGTGGTACTGGCCAGTCAAGATGATGAATGGTGGGATAGACCAGCCAGCAGCATTGATACCAGCAATCAACGTTGCCCACTCACGATTGCCAGGCTGAAGAGCCTTTGGCCGGCCTCTTCTCTCTGACCCTGTCACGACAAGCTGTGTCGTGATCTTGCCCATCATAAAGCCTGCCTCGTCAAAGTTCCAGACGTCATCATCACAGATGCCGTACTTGATCTTTGTCTGCTCTACCAGCTCGAACCACTTCTTGATTAAGACTGGATCTTCACACAGAGCTCTCTGCCTATCATATGCGCGATTAAAACGCGTCGTAAGACTGTCTGTACGCTTAACAAAGTTGGCAGGCCACTTCTACCCAACCTCACCAGCGCTGCGCGCAGCCAGCAGTCTATTAGCCATATCACGTACAGCTGCGTACGTGGGCGCAAACCCACGCAAGTCAAGGCCAAGTATATGGGTAACAATCACCTCCTCTTCTACCTGAGTGAGCTTCCTTGAGTTAGGCTGGCAATCGCGTCGGGCAGGTACACCAGCGCGTCGGCTGCGCAGTGTAGATTCAGCAACGTTGTAGGTATTAGCAGCGCGTCGATTAGCGTGTGATTGACCAGAAGTAATAGACAAGATAGCAAGCTGAATATCTGCTTCATTTGAGGTTATCTGAGTAGCACTGCGTTGAGCCATTGTACGTTAAGATGAAAGAGGTGGGCAAGTTTGGTGGGGTGCGCAGCTCGCTTGCGTGCGCAGCTCGCTTGCCACCTACGTTATCAGTATTCTGTGATACACTACACGAGATGCATGGGAAATTACAGGAGCTCCACGCAGGAGTTGATGTTGTTCTGTCCCTCCATGTCACTTGCGATGTTCACGAGTGATCAAGGATCTAATGGTGATCGTATTGCTGAGTGCTGCATCGATGCACGAGAGTATTACAGGCTGAGGACAAAATCTCGCTTCTGGTCAAGTTTCGGATGTACCTTATATGATGCGCTGATGAGGTTCAGAGCGGTCACTATATCAATATGTGGCCTGAATGCTGTCTGATACCACACTTCCGAAGGAACTGTTACCCAGCATCGAAATCGCATCAGAACAACAAACCCTTACATCCTCTGGACAGGTTCGCCGCTTCATTCTGACAGATCCAGAATCGATTGCGCGCCTTTAGCGTTCAGATTTTTTGTCCAAGCAGAAAATTTACTTGCTGTCGACTATGTGGTCATGTATGTAGCTCAATCCCGACGGTCATCTGTACCACGGGAAATCTCTAAGAGTGGTGCAGTGTTGTCCTCCGGCAGCTCAGCTCCTAAGAAATATTATGGACTTCCGGAGAATTCTAAAGCACGGAGAAGTGCTCGCCATACTTCGCGACCACTTACTGCTCTCACAGATCTTCTGGCCGCACTGCTTCAGCACCATCAAGCGAGAAGGCTCACAGAGCATGGTATGTCAGGTTTCACGGTTGAGTTGCCAAGCGTCACCTTTGAGGCTACTTTGCTCGATCGCGAGGATGGCGTAATGTGCATGGAAGAGACAGATCTTGGAAGGAGGGTGACCATATTCTACGCACTGGTGGAACATGAGAAAGAATTGTACCTTGTCGAGGAAAGATCAGTGACCGCAATAAAGCTCTTGCCCCCACTTCTGAGGCATAGGGAGGGCTTAGCCCTCACAACAAGAATTTGTGGCAGATATTACAAAGTTTAGGCGCTGGCGAAAAAGTTTCGTTTGCGCTCTCTGAGCCGAGCGGCAGTAGGGTCCTCGGCAATAGTGGCAGCCTAATCTAGAAAGCAAAGCAGGAGGAGATAATGACCAGCTGTGATTTTCTTGACTCAGGAATTCGGGCTTGCGATAAAAGAACAGGTCGATCTTGCACAAACATTTCAGCTGGGTCATATATTGTTGTACGTTCATCTGAGCTCATGTGGCCAGTGACTGACACAAGCGACCACATGATATACGGGAGCTGACCCTGCCATCGAGATCGTTGCAAAAATTAGGCAAAAGTATCTTTGTTAAATGTGATCGCGCCCTTCCACGTCAACCCATTGTCTGAGGTTGTGAACCCCTTGGAAGTTGCGCCCGAGAGGCTCAGCGTAGAGCCAAACTTCTTGTCCGCCGTCGCGAGCGTGATGACGAGATTTTCCCAGGTGTACTCCGCAAGCGTTCCGCACTTGCCAGTGAAGCACTCATTCGCAGCAATGAGCCAGGTGGGATTCTTGCCAATGTTCTTGTTGGTTATGGATGAGATGGTGTTACCATTAATTGATACAACCTGCGAGACGGTGCCGGAGCTCACAGTGTTAATCTCAAAATCCACTTTCTGGTTGTTCGCGACAGCAATGTAAGGGTTATCCGTCTGACCATCAGGCAGTAAGGTCGAGGCAGCGACACACCATGCATTGTTCGCGGCGGGACATCCTTGGGCAGCGTTGTCGGGGGCCCAGTTGAACAGGGGCTGCATCAACGGGATATTGTCATCGCTTTGAGCAGCAGAGATGCCAATCCAGATACTGGCCCAGCAATCTTTCTGTGAGAAGTCTGTAGGCACTTTGGGCGCGGTCACAGAGTAGGTGACTTTCTTGATGTAGTTTGAACCGCTAGTTGGACCCATATAGACTGGAGATTCAATAAGCTTCGTTACCAGTACGAAAATACTGTTGCGACTTACCGACATCGCCGAAATGCCACGCCTCGTCGGCAGCGGCACCAAGAGTCAACGCAAGTGAAACAATGAAAGAGGAGATTCTCATCTTGAATGAAAAGATTGTTGAAAAAGCAGCTGGACGAAAGAACGACTGAGAAGCGAGTGTGTAACAAGAGGTGATGGTGTAAGTATGATTTTGTGTTCGGGCAGGCCCCCAGATTATGTATGCTCCAACAGGTGGTTCGTGCTCTGCTATCCTGCTCCATGGACTGATATCGCGACTTGCCTGACATATTGAAACGATGAGCTCGTAATTACTCCGCATTACAAAAGTAGATGTTTGAAACAAGTTTCGGCCCGCAATGAAAGTGGCAGCTTTCCCACCAATGAAAGAGCGGTTCCGAGACGCACATACCAGGCATGGGAGTGTGCGTCCGTCAAGCATTAGAAGCAACGGAGGGGAAAGCTTTTGTCGTCTTATCTTTACTGCGACGTGTGCTGGACATCTCAGTTTGCACGATGGGTCCTACTGTGTTAGTTCGGACAGATACCTTTTAAATCTGAAATTCGACAATATTACAGTGCTAAGCTGATATCAATTCGCCAGTCATCTTCAAAGAAGCCGTGTGGAACATCCGTTTCGTCTCATCGGGTGTTCCGCTCGGCTCTCGCCGTAACGAAGTGCCAGACAGTAATTTCGTAGAATTAAGGGTTAGCAAACTGGGTCTGAGAAAGTACTTTAACGTGTTTTACAAGCGAGTCGTCAATACAAGCGAGTCGTCAGCCCCACCAACTCTGTGCACCTCTTAACGCGTATATCTTAACAACGCAATAGTAAAGTATCTAGAAATTAATAGAGTAGATTAAGCAGTAGCTACAGCCTCTTTCTTGCATGTACGTGAGTTGTGCCCAGTCTCCCTACACGTCTTACAGCGCGCCAGAGCCTGGCGGCTAAGGCCTGGTCGCTCTCCTCCATGACGCTCCTCACGAGCAAGCTGCTGATCTGCCTCACGTTGAGCAAGTATATCCTCTCCAGTCCCCTTTGTTAACACTCCTTGCTTCTGTATACGCTTCTTCTTGCGCTCCCTACGCTTTGACGCTGCTTTGTTAGCCCTCTCAAGGCTAGCAATCCTTTCCTTCATCAGCTCAGCTGAGAGGATCATCATCTCAGCTCCTTTCTTAAGCTGGTCTATCTTCTCAATTATAGAAGCTGGTGACGAGCTTTTGTGCTGGCGTATGCGCTCACGAATTAGGCTTGATTGAGCCTCAAGCTCGCGGGCGTTGCTTGGAGTACGAGCCTCCCAGAGAGCCTCTGTGAGAGCCGCTGGTGGAGTAGGTGTACGTAGCTGTACGTCTAGCTTTGAGAGGACAGCCTCTGGCTGATAAGGTACTAGACCTGCTCCCCGGAAGGCTGAGCAGATATTGACTGGCGTGAACGATCGATTAAAGGCTGCCTTAAACGCAGGCAGAAACTCAAGCTTGGTGATGTGGTTGATGTGGTTGCGCATCAGGCTCTCTACCTCACGACTATAGGCGCGCTTTAACGGCGAGAAGCAGCCAACGTCAAGGGGCTGGAGTAGGTGAGAGGAGTGAGGTGGCATACAGAGCGTGTAGATGTTGTGCTCCTTGCAGAGCTCCTGGAATCCAAGAGAGTGGTGGCTCTCGTGGCCGTCAAGGATAAGTAGGCGCCGCGCTCCTACTACACGAGCCTGAGTGTGAGCGTTAAAGTGCTTCAGCCACTCTACCCCAAGCTCGTTATTTGTCCAGCCATTGTCGCTAACTGCAATTGCCCAGTTGCGTGGGATCTCTGTCTCCTCATACCAGGCAGAGAGGTGGTACTTGCCAGCAAAGATTAGGAACGGTGGGACTGACCAGCCAGCAGCGTTGATAGCTGCTATTACTGTCACCCACTCACGGTCGCCAGGCTGAACAGTCCTTGGCCTGCCTCTCCTCTCTGATCCTGTCACAACAAGCTGCGTTGTGATCTTGCCCATCATAAAGCCAGCCTCGTCAAAGTTGTAGACGTCTTCGTCGCAGATGCCGTACTTGGCCTTTGTCTGCTCTACAAGCTGAAACCAGCCTTGGATAAGGACAGGATCCTCGCATAGAGCTCTCTGCCTGTCATACGCTCGGTTGAAACGCGTTGTAAGACTCTCTGTACGCTTAACAAAGTTGCGCGGCCAGTGGACGCCAACCTGACTAGCACTGCGTGCAGCCAGCAGTCTATTAGCCATATCACGTACAGCTGCGTACGTAGGCGCAAATCCACGTAGATCTAGATCAAGTATGTATTTAACAATCACCTCCTCTTCTAGCTGGGTAAGCTTCTTTGAGTTGGGCTGGCAATCGCGTCGGGCAGGCTTCCCAGCGCGTCGGTCGCGCATTGTCATACGAGGGACGTTAAAGGCTAGAGCAGCGCGGCTTTCAGACTGAATCTGCTTTGAAACAATAGAATTAATAGCAAGCTGAACATCAGCTTCATTTGATAGTACTTGAGGGGCATAGCGTTGAGGCATGATGAAAAGACTTAAGGTGGTTGATCAAAGTTGGTGGGGCTGACGACTCGCTTGTATTGACGACTCGCTTGTAAAACACGTTAGTTAACATTACGACAGCATCGTACTCGCTTGCCTCGATTGCAGAGAAACATTGAAGCTGTTATGCAGGCTCTTTTGCAATGAAAATCACACAAACCATCTTTCAAAAGTGCAGCCAGCAGCGAGTAAGGAGATGATAGCTCATATCCCTGGTGGTCGAGACACCCACAGCTATTTAAGCGTCTTGCAGCAGACGTGGTGCCCAAGACGCCGAGTGAGAGCATCCACTAGCAGAAGGGCTCACAGGACTAGGAGTACCACGAGAAAGGAGAGGCTGACGCTGAGTAGGAGCGCACATTGTAGTTGTAAAGTCTGCCTTTATTAGCTGTCCTTTGCGGTAGCTGACTTCACCACTTGAGCAAACAGACTGAGAGTTCAGCGATTTGCAGACACTGATCCATTTTGATGAGATGAACATCAGAGGTTCCACAAGGAAGTGCTTTGCCGCAACCGAGATGAGAGGCGTCGAATTCGTATGACGACTATTGTACAATTTGCAGGTCGAGCGTTCCCTACAAACGTTCTCTAGCCAGAGATTCTATTGAATCCTTTTGGTTTCGCAAGGAAGTATTGATTTTCGTCTTTGGATTTGCGCGGCGCCTTAGCTCTACTGTAGGGAGTTGACTTTTCTGGACCACCGGAGAATTATTCGGGAGGAGCTAAGTTGCAGAGCAGCGCGAGTAAAGTACAGTGAGTGATGAGCAGCTGCCAGTACGGCTCTTGGATATTTAGGTCCGCAGTCCTCAAACCTTGGGTTGGCTGCGTGGATGAACGCGCTGCGGTCACAGGTTACAGGGGCGCCGAAGCGGCAAGAGCCGCCCGACGCTTGCCGTGCCTCGAAGGTCTTCTCAACTCAATCCCACCTGCCTTCAGACGCTGCACCTGAAACCTGAAATTCGAGACGAGCTGCTTGCAGTCTGGCTGATGTCGGGATGAGGTACTGTCGTAGATCAGCATTCTGTTGTCCGACGGGCGCGAACATGAAAGGTGCGAAATCGGAGCCCCGCGCTAGCAGACTGTAGTTTCTCCATGTAATTGTAGATCCTCACGCCCTACCAGCCTCAAAAACGCCATTGAGTCCTTAACGCAGCTGATCAGACCCTTTACACATCAAGTCGAACGCTTCTACCGCCACCATGCCGGCCATGCTTGATGATCCAACCTCGCCACCAATCCTTCACAAGGTCGACAGAAGAGCACACGAGCTCACACCAGAACACGTGACACTGAAGAATGGCTCAGCTGCCACGATCTTGCCCTTCACCTCTCTAGAACAAGTGCCGAAAAGCTTAGTAGCCTTCCTGCATGCACAACTCTCAGCGGAAATCGAGGGTGGTGACACATATCCCATGCTCGAAGCACTGCCCGTGGAAGTCTTCGGTCCTTACTGGTTTGGCGTATTCGGTGCAGTGATGCTCGAAGGTGACTTCAAAAGCTCGGAAGAAGTCAAAGGGCTGGATGTGGACTGGAGCAAAGTATGTTTGGGCAGCTTCTATACGAAACCCAATTACCCGGGGCGGAGTAGCCATGTTTGCAACGCTGGATTCTTGGTCACCAGCGCAGCGAGAAACAAGGGTGTTGGGAAGCTGCTGGGTAGACAATACCTGAGATGGGCGCCAAAGCTGGTGAGTTCCATACTGAAATATGCGGCTGTCGGCTTACTTGGGCAGGGGTTCACCTACTCTGTCTTCAATCTGGTGTACGAGACGAATATAGCCTCCACAAAGATCTGGGACTCACTAGGCTTCGAAAGAATTGGGCGAGTCAAGAAGTGCGGCGTGCTGAAAAGTTATCCCGGGAGAAAGATTGATGCAATCGTTTACGGCTACGATTTCGAAGAGCCTGCATCGGCCAGTTGATATCGAGTCGGCTCTGATGGCATGTATTGAGACGTGGTCTTTGGCCATGCCATCATTCTCGTCTATGCAAGCCGAAGGTCTTGAATTTTCTGTTTACCTCAGTAGACGAAGCATCGTTCTGGTCAGAAGCAGGTGCACCCTGCTGTGCTGCGATTTCTCTTCGCATTTCGCAGTCGGGTTGCGCTTCCCATGTTGAAGTTGATTCGCCTAGAGCTGGTCTAATGCGCCGAGTGAAATCATTGCACAGTCACTGACTAAGGCAAAGATTCTTTGAATCTATGGTCGAAGTCGATCGTAGTGCAGTGTTTTGAAAAAGCATCTTTACAACGAAGATGGCTGTAGTTTGCACGTGAAGACGCGCGGTACGGAGAGCGGGGCTAAACAACGCTAGGGGTCTGGCTCTCAAATGCGCGCCCAAGCGCCATCGCCTCCTCTTCATAAGTGCGATATGGCATCAGCCAATATCAGCGACATTAGTCACAAGAACACAGAGCTTCCAGTGTGGCTTGCAAAGCACCTGTCCATTGATTGGAGCCCGGATGATATCGACGCGCTGCTCACCTCTATCGATGCAAGCCAAAGTCCGCAGCAATCTACGTTACCTCACTTACCTGCCGAAATACTCTTGCTGATCTTGGAGCATATTCCAGTGGCTTACATTCTCGACTGGCGGCTGGTCTGTTGTGGCTTCCGCGATGCGATTGAAGGGCCGATCTTGTACCATCAGCTTCAGAGATTACAACTGATAGGGTATTTGGGTCCGAAGAGTTCGTCTCCTCACTTGATGGCCCTACAGCATTCCGATTACGAGCAACTACGCTTGATACCTACACAATTTCAATGTATGGACGACGCTACGCCTTCCATGCCCAGCATCAGACAATATACCAAACCCCCGTGGGCGATCAAGCACTCAGTGTTCAAGATGCGTTATGACTGGTTTGCCACACATGAGGCCCTCAATGTCCTCGTTTCAAAATCGAGCCTATTGTCTCAAATATCTCTATGCCGAACTGATCAGGCTTACGGTACATTGATATGGGTAATCAAGCTCGATACAGCAGTCCTCGATTTGGATCTGCCACTTGAGCTACCTCGTCGACATTTCGATTTCGACGTTGACATGAAGTCCCGGACTCTGCGCGTCGAATGGAGACCAGTGCTCTTCCGCTTCCTCAAAACCGAGCGAGCTCTAAGGCTCTTGATGGACAGAAAGTCGGACTCGAAGTTTACGTTCAATCACGCCGAAGATTGTCTTCGCGCCGTCAGACGTCAGGCTCTGCACGCAGCTCTAGATCCAGACAGCAAAATCGATCGACATATCAAGTGGTCTTTGCGTCTGCTCCGACCTCTTTGGGGCATCAGTGGTCTCCGGGATCCCTCGACGCTTGACCCTGTCGAGTCCGACGCAGTCAGAGTCCTTTTGTTGATGCGCCGTGAAGCATCCTTGAGCCAACATCAGATCAAGAAATTGTGGCAACTGGCCAGCGATTATAAGGCCATGCTCAAGACCATGGATACACTTTCGAAATCCCTCATGGATCTCAAGCGCCAGCTGTTGATGCCTGGACACTCGAGTGTGCATGAGATGACCTTTAGTCCGCACGGTTCGCTTCCCCTCAATCCAATCGCCTGGTCGGACGAACTACTAGCGGATGTAGAGACGCACGTTCAGAGATGGAAAACGACGCAAGGGCTAGTCGAGCAGATGCAACAACTGATAGTCACATCACAGGAAGCATTGGCGATTCCTGCAGACGCCTTCGATGTCCCAGATTCAGAATTTTGAGCACAGTATTTACGCCACTTGTCTATCTATTGCCTCCTCGTATTGCAAGTATTGATAGATCCACCCATGGTAGCTACGCAGTTATAACGCCTAATCTTGTCATGGAGGCAGCGACCGGTCACCGCGAATTGATCTTCTGGGCATTCGATCAAATGTTCTGATAGAGTCATGACTTGACATTCAACCACTCCGGCTGGTTTTGAGGAAAAGACGTTGCACCGGGCTTCGGTAGATGATCAAACAAGCCACCTTTGAGGATGATCTTCGGCGCATCCATGGCCAGTAGAGACGCTACGGGACTTCTGCACCTCAGTCAAGACTCTGAAGGACGGTCCAAGTGTTCACTGACCAGCCGCAATTACCACAGAATTGACGATAGATTGTGTTTCCAGACGTCGTGTCGCTGTCCGTATAGGTCTTGAGCGCGCCATTGACATCATCTATCTTGACCCGATCCCTGTCGTAGAAGTAAACTATCGATCCTGGCGTCGAGCCTGCGCGGCGGCAATTTCCACTGCTCTATCAACACAGCGTTCGTACATGTGGGAACCTGGTCATGACGTACCAATAACAGATCGCTGATTCCTTGGGAATCTCCGGGATGGAAATCTTGATGCTCGCGCAGTTGCAACGTCCTTCTGGCATTTTGGGGATAGCCGCTGTTTTGTGGAGGAACCAAAACGTTATTATTTTGAGGCTGTGTCCGTCGAACTTGAGGAGTCACGAATAGAAGACACACGTTGTCGCTGATGACACAGTGGGACGAGTGGAGAACGGTGCGGGGCCAATTCCGCGCCTCGGCTACATCGTGACGGGTCGAGTCGTCGCTAATCGTGAACAATTGGCCGCCTGTGAGAAGACTTTTGCGAGGAGATTCGTTTTGTGGCGTCACCTGGCTGGCGACAACGCCCTGAAGGTCCTAGCTTCAACATCAGATAGACAATCAAGAAATGTGTCGTTCCGGGTTCAGCGCAGCGGCTCTACTAAGGCATCAGCCATTACCGCTGAGTCGATTATGCCAACGGTGGTGCAGAATAGAAGTTTGCGATGACTTGGAGGAAATAGGGTGAACGATGTTGCTCGCGGATGTATGTCAGATCACGATTTGTGACAGTGTTCAAAAGAGGGTAAGCGCGAAATGCCGGTACTCTCGCTCAATGTTAGTCACAGCTGTGTTATTACCAGCTGTCGCTTCTGCTCTACGTAAAACGATTACGCTGTAATTTGATCGCAGAACACATGAAATATCAACAGGATGCGCATGATGCTATGCAGCCTGACATAGTGTTTCAGACAGTATCGGCACGTGTAAGGTCGCTGATCTTGACAAGCAACTCTGCCACACGGAACGGCTTGGGCAATACTGAATCCATACCAGCTTTGATCGCCCTTGCTATCTGCTCCGCTCTTGCGTTCGCAGTAACACCAATGATCAAGCTTCTCGCAGCCCCCTGCTGAGCCTCGATACTTCTAATAGCCTTGGTAGCCTGGATGCCGTCACACACCGGCATCTCCCAATCCATCAAGATGCAATCGAAATGAGATAGGCTATCAACTGGCGGTGAGCTTCCGTACTTGACTGGCAGCCCATATAGCCGAAGGATGGCATCAACAGCTTCTCCTCCGTGACTGCTGAGCTCCACGATACATCCTGCCCTTCTTAGCTGTTTGGCAAGGACTGTCTGATTCAAAACATTGTCTTCGACTAGCAGGATGTTGTAGCTGTTGGGAGCTTGTGAGTTGGTCGATACCTGCTTGCTGCTGAAGCTCGGTGTTCTGGAGACCTGAGTTCTCATCAACGATGCAGAACGCGCGTGATTGGCTGATAGAATTTTTGGTAATATCTGCGTCTCCGAACGGCGGACCTGTGCATAAAATGCAAAGGTGCTTCCAATGCCTACTGAGGATTCGATACCTATGCAGCCGCCTTGCATCTCAGTCAACTCTCGAGAGATGTAAAGACCAAGCCCAGAGCCGCCATATTTAGTATGCGTTCTTCTATCCGCTTGCTCGAACTTCGTGAAAATACGCTCAAGCGCTGTCGAAGGGATGCCTTCGCCAGTATCCGTGACAGCAAAGTAGATGTATTCAACTGGACCGTGTCCGTATTCAGGATCTTGTGTCAAGTCCGGGCGTGGGGTCTTAGTGCAGTACCATTTGAAGTTGGGTCCAAAGAGGCTTGCCATGGGAGGTGTGAAACTTGTTCCATAGCGGATACTGATGGTCCTGCGCAGTTGCGTCTTAGTGAACTTGATGGAATTTGTCATCATGTTCACAAGAACCTGTAACAACCTGGAGGCATCCCCATTGAAAGAAGATGTTCTCTTGATTGGGTCCGCAGCGTCGATGATCGTATGCATCTGGATCCTATTGACTTCGAACTCTGCTTTAAACATCTGCAAAGTTTGATCGACGAGATTCTTCACCTCGAAAGCGGAAGGGCAGATGGTCAAGAGCTTCGAATCGAGTTTACCGAGGGTCAGAATGTCGTCAATGATGCGTCTTTGATGTGCAGCGCAGAATAGTATTGACGCCGCTGCTTCTGCGTTTAGGCTGACGAGATTTCGCAGCGACTGGATGTCATCGTGCTTCTCAGCATCTTGTAGAGATAACAAGATCCCATCAGCGGATTGAGTGATAGCTGACAACGGGTTCCGCATCTCGTGTGACGTGATGTCGATGAACTCCTCTTGTATCCGTCTCTCCTTCTGGGCAATTTCCGCGTTGCGAAGCTGCAATTGTTCGGCCCATTTTAGGCGAGAGATGTCCGTTATGGAACCGGTTAGTGAGTAGATTGTTCCGTCAGAATTGAAGTTCGGCGAAGCAGAATACAGTACCCAGCATGGCTCCACTGGGGCTGGAGATCCGGGATCTGATCCAGGAGGTATCCAATCTCTTCTCAAACGTAGGCTGTCGGAGATTTCAACTCCTTGCAAAAACGTCTCTCCCATCTTTTTATTCGCACGATCATGGTCTTCGGGGAGGATGTGGTCGACCCAAACAAACGATTTCCTGTTGCGTTTTCCGTGCGGAACGCCCATAACCTCAAAAAATTGATTGTTTGCCCATTGCAATGTTCCATCTACAGCAAGTTCGTAGATCCCAACGGGTACAATCCTGGCCATTTTACTAGCACGTCTCTCGCTTTCGCTCAATTCTGTGGTCAGTTCCCTCTCTCTTCGCTGTAGCTCTTTTCGAAAAGTCGTTCTCGTGATCGTATCGTTCAATTGCCGTGCAAGTTCTTTCACAAATTGCTCGTGATCCTCATCGAAATCTCGACGAGGATTGAGACCGAGGATGACGTAGCCTCGAGTCGAGAGCTTGTCTCTGACAGGAAATATCACAAGATGCCGGCTCGGCTCGCCAAAGCCTAGCCAGTCTACGTTCACAAAAACTGCGGGATCAACGTCCTCCTTATTCACATCCTAGGTCAAGCAAAGTCAGACTTCACGTCGGAAACTTTACCAAGGCAGACTTACTATCACAACGAAGTCTCCAGAAGTCTTTTGTGCGCGCTGCAGCAGTGGAACCAGCCCAGCATTACCGTGCTCTAATGCAAGCTGTTACAGACCCCAATTAGTAGTGCGAGGAAAGAATAGGCAACTGTGGATAGACTGACATTTACTTCGCTCGGTGCAGCTGTGTATGTGGCTCCCAATCCAATATCGTGCTTCCGATGCAGACGCCCGTTGGATGCATCACTCTCATCAGTGCTGTACATGATAGCCATGGGGATATCACGTGGGTGCTCCTTGAAAACATCGTGCACATGCTGCCAGAACGAGTCAGTGGAAACAAGAGCTGGATGATCCAAGCGGTTGACAATCTTCGTGCGACGGTCTCGCAATGTTGTTCTTGTCACCTCGGTCCACGAAAAGTAGGCACCGCCATTGCTTCCGTCGTCGTCTCTCAGCGCAACAAAGCCACCGTCCCACCAGGACTCTTCCAGATATCCATTGCGTAACACGGGCAACTCCAAACCATTTCGAGCGAATCCATGTTGGTCTTTTTCTATATCGTGAAACAAAGGCCCAAAGAAGTCCCAGAGCGTGGGCAGTACTGCTTCGAAGGATTGACCCATTAAGGCCGGATGCAGAGTGCCAATTAACGGGATCGATGCCTCATTGTATATCGCAATCCTTGAAGAGCCCCAGAATATCGATGCTGCTCGGGCATCTGAGAGTAGCATGTGTGTGTATAGCTGTAGTGAGCGTGACCATACTTTCAGGGGTCCAATCGGCGTTGAGCCCCAGTCCACGCTCAGCAACATGCTGTTGTGGGCGGAGGCGGGCAGGGCGTTTGTCCAATCCAGTCCTGATGCCCAACTATTTTGAACGCGATCGTGGGCTTTCTCTGAGGGTGCTCGCCTCGTACCTGACGCGTCATTTCTGGACTGCTGGAGCCTCCAAGCTCCGAGCTGGGCATCGAAAAGTGCTGCTTGCGGTTCGGCCCCTGCATCAGAAATCACCTTGATAGAGTAACCGAGCTCTCCACGTTCGTTCAGGTGTTCCTCAATCCCAAAGTGAGCAAGTAAGGGCTGCAGCTCGGTCAGCTGCATGTCCGCGGGAAGTAGAGCCTTGCTGCAGGGTGCCCGTGGTTTGGTGTAGCAGGCAGATACTCACGAGGGAATCGGTTGTGAACACACCCGGTAGCGGTACAAGGATTACGATCGACATCCAGATCCAGATCGCAGGTGGCGTGCATCTGCATCCGGCGGGCTGTCGACGCCTTACCGAGTGGGTGCAAGGTCTTACTGTGTAATTAGGCCCGGCGTTGCTCCTTCTGGTTCGCAATCTCAGGTTGTTTCGCAGCGACTAGGCTGACCCATCGCGATCTCGCACTTCTTCATCATGCTGCTCACGGTGTTGAGCCGCAATGCAGATGTGTCTTTCCTTTTTTGCACGCGGAAGCAACTGAACGACGCTGGCTCTAGCCAATAAGCACCAGCCAGACTTTATCGATAAGCAACTAAACACTCAAGCTGGTGAATCCACGAGCGCTCTTATCTCGCACTCACTCACTCATAGCACACCGCAACTGGCGACATTTCTACTCGCGTCCATAGCGTGATTCTCTGGGTTTCACTCCATAAACTACCAAGCTCTGTTCCAATACCATGGTACGGCGTCATTGGGCTTTCAGATGGGTATCGCTAAGGAACAGACACGCGACTCGTCAGCAACCTACTTGCACATGCATGCCTCTCACCATGCCGACCTCCTTGAATCCTTCACCAACATGACCTCGTCACAGCTCGCACCCGAAGACATCCATGTCCCACCGCACCTGCAACCCGTCAATCCCGAAGACGAGGACGACGTAGTACCAGACCAGCACGCAGCTTTTGGCATTCAGCGCGCGACCCAAGCTAGAAAGGAGCCCACTTGGCGTGATCTTGGCCTTGAAGAACTTCTCAGACGCGGTCCCAGGGCTGCTGAAGAGCGGGCTGTTGTTGGCGATCAAGGTACAGCAGCAACGAGGGACGAGGAACCGGTTATCACAGCACTTAGGCGGCAGCCTGGGCCACGGAGCGGAGTCGTAAGGTCTGGTACTGTTTCCAGAGATGCACAGGGCGCTGGCAACGCTGCTGGTAACGGGCTCCCCAGATGAAGGCCCGCTGGCTGTGGTAACAAGATTTGATGGGACAACCAGATGCAAGGTTGCTCTCCGATCACAAGCAGATGGCATCGAACGTCGAGGAGGCTATAACGCGTGAGCGGAGGTATCAGCTATGTTCGCCACCAGAGGGAGGAAGCGCACGCCAATTGCTGCGGCTGTCTCGAGGTGTGGATGCTACGCATATGGCGTCCAGCTTCACGATCGACGCGAGAAATGAAGTATGTACAAATGGGCACAGCCGGTCAAGTCGAATACCCGCTTATGATAGATACCGGTTTCCAGTAGCTGCAAGACTTCACAGGACCGTTACATAATCCCGGACTGCTATACCCCGGGCGTGACTAGATTTGACTCCACAGCGGAGTCAAATAGCATATTTTTCAGAAGCATCTGGTACAGAATCCCCGCGTCTCGAGGCGGTCTTAGTAGGGTCGCTTCTATGCTAGGGTTGAGATGGTGATCGCCTAAGATGGATGTACGAATTGTACAACCCCAACATCCCGATCTCACAACTCGCCATCGCAAGGCATCCGCAAAATATTGAGCACGTGGCTACGCGCCCCGGAGTTTTCCCTGTCGGCTTGCATTTCTGGAGCCGAAATCCGGGGTAGATGACGAGACACCAATCATGCTGACCCTAACGGACCCACAGCAGATGTCAAGGAGGCATCTCTTCCATGGCCCGTCCAGCTCCAAGACTTGCAACTCGACGGCGAGCGGACTGGTTGCCCGTTCTGCTCTTAGCTGGTTCTAATCGATTCCGTTCCCCATATTCGATCCCCGCGATATGTAAACCGACACCACTGCTAGCTTACTCAAATGCCGACCAATGACAATTATCGGTAGCTTGCACATCCAGATGTATAAGAGTGAGCACAGCAGTGATAGTAATTCGATCACCGACTTCAATCTCTCCAGCTGCAACCATGGTCGCACAATCCACTCTCAGCGCCGTCCTTCTTGGCCTCGTTTCTACTGGTCTTGCAAGCCCAACTCCAGCTCGACAGGGCGACTATGTGAACTGGAGGAACTTCCATGCCAACGGGGTCAATCTTGGAGGTTGGCTGGCTCAGGAAGCCAACATTGATCCATATTGGTGGGACCAATATTGCAGAGGCACTGTTGACGAGTGGAATTGCTGCGTCCAGCTTGGCGATCAGTGCAACTCAGTATTCGAGAAGCGCTATGCAACGTATATCACCACTAAGGATATCGACAAGCTTGCGTCTGGCGGCGTGAACCTTATTCGTATCCCAACTACGTATGCAGCTTGGGTCAAGATTCCTGGCGCTGGGTACCATTCTGGGAACCAGAAGAAGTACTTTAAGCAGGTTGCAGAATACGCAATCAAGAGGTATGGCATGCATGTCATCCTGGATCTGCACTCGCTCCCAGGCGGTGTCAATGGCCTTGATATCGGTGAGGTAAGTGCTTCATCACCCATCACATCCCAGCATCTACTAACCTACCTCCAGCGCGTGGGTAAATGGGGGTGGTTCAACAGCACCACGAATTTTGATCTTTCCCTCAAAGTCGTCGACGCTGCATTGGACTTTATTCAGGCCTCATGCTCCCCTCAATCCTACTCCTTCTCCCCAATCAACGAACCTGCCGACAATCCCGATTTCTCCAAATTCGGCACATCCGCCGCCCTATCTGATTCTGGCGCCGCCTGGGTGCTGAAGTACTTCAAAGCTGTGATCGCACACGTCAAAGGTGTCAACCGCAAGATCCCTGTGCTGCTGCAGGGCAGCTTCAAAGGCGAGCCATTCTGGTCGCCGTACTTTGATACGAGCGAGAACATTGCGTTCGACGTGCACAACTATTACTTTGGACGACCGAGCGACTCGGACAACGTCACGTCGTTACTGTGTGCGGACGCGAAGAGGCTGGCGGGCGATGGCAAGTTCCCGGTGTTTGTAGGCGAATGGGCGATTCAGACGAGCGCGAACAATAAGTTTGCAAACCGGGCAAAGAACGTGAACACAGGGTTGTATGCATACAACAAGTTTACACAGGGGAACGCCTACTGGACGGCGAAGTTTAGAGGGAATGTGACTGTGGTGGGCGAGGGGACGCAGAGCGATTACTGGAACTATGAAAGCTTCATTGATATGGGTATCCTGAATCAGAAGCAAGGAAAGCAGTATTGTCCGTAGAGTAGTTCGTCTCATGATCTTATACGAGGAGAAAGAGCTTCTTCCCGTGTGTCCTCAAAGGTATTCCGGAAAAGCCATGCGTGTCATCGATTGTCTGTCCAACTCCTATGCGTTTGCTTTCGTTACGGGCAGAGCTTTCCTCGACTTGCACTAATAAAAGGTACTTGGTGTTGGATCGCCTGTGAGATTCGTCGCCACAACTGTCACAGCAGATAACTCGCAAAGTGCGTAATTCGCTGAAACTTCTGTGCGACGGCAGCTAGAGCTGGGAAGACGTCGCTTACCACGGGAAGGTTGAAGTTGGAGTACTGCCACACGATACGGTACCACTGGTTCACAATGAGATCATTCACATACTCATTCGGCTTATCTGAATTATCAGCTGTAAGCGCGTCCAAAGCGAATGATCGTTTGAAATACTCGTCTTTCCAGGACTCGCCGTTCCAGTCTTCAGATTGGACAATCGAGCTGCCCTCTCGCGCAGATATAGCTTGGCACTCCCAGAACAATTCTTTATCCGAGAAATGCAATATTCGTGGTGCAATCATCCTCTCTTGCAGAATCCATGCGCGCTGTGCCAAGGTTGCGTTTTCGAATATACCTAACCATGGGCGCCTTGCTACACCCAGGTGAAGCCCTTTCCGCAGATTTGTGGAAGGCTCTGCCTGGCGCGGCCCGAGAAAGCCAGCGTTAGCATAATGTGCGTCCAGAGCAGATAGGTCGACCAGTGTGTCGCTGTAATGCTTGCCCATCAGTTTGCAGCAACCATGCGAGAAGGCGAACGAGTGGTAGGTGCTAGCATATGAGTTCGTTGTCCCATGGCAGAAATCTGTATTTACAGTCCGCGTTTACAAGTTCGTATCGGTGAAATGTATTGTTGAAGTCGACGGCAGTGACTTTGCCTTCCCGTCGCAAGAGCTTGAGACTACGTTGCGTTGATGAGGCTGTGAAGAGGTTGCAGATCAGATCTTTAAGCAGCGTGGGACATAAGGCGCAGCCTCGCGCGGCTGAGACGTTGATCGTCTGTTCTGAGTAGACAACTTTGGCGTCGCCGCCAGCGACATTGCGACACTGCTGGCAGGGCGCACCTGGCTCGCGTGGAATGAGAAGGATCGGGACTAGGTCGCGCATTTGGGTCGGAGAAGTGAGAATGAACAGGTAAACAGAGCTTCAAGAGACGTCATCCTTTAAGAGTTCCTAGGCAACAAGCAATCGCGGCTGGACTTGTCTGCAGGGTACATGCATGAATGCGCAGCAAGCTTTACTAATCTGGAGATGACCGCTCACCCTGAATAACAAATCATGTCGACGTTCAATGCAGGGTCAAAGTGGATTTCAGTCAATATCTTCTCTTGGTAAGCATTTGATTGGGAGTCCGTAAGCTAGTCTTTCCACTCCTTGAAGGCTTTCGGCTTGTCCCGACTGTTCCATTGCAGGGTTCTTGAGATACTGTTGATCCAGTCCGTCTTTCTCCTATCCATTGGAAGAACACAAGGGAACGGGAATCTGCTGGCACTTATCGTAACGTAGTCACCAGGCTTAAGCTCGACTCTTTCTCTCCCGTCAAAGCTTGCCCAAGAGCTTGTCCTTGCATCATACGGTACGCCACAACGCAATACTATCGTGTCTGGCAGAATGATCGGCCTGAAGGAAAGTGTGTGGGCGCAAATAGCGGTGACAAGAATGACTGGGTTGTCTGGGTGACAAAGCGAGCCCCCGGCCGCCAAGTTGTATGCTGTCGAGCCAGTCGGTGTCGATACACAAATTCCATCTGCCTGTACGGTCGTGAAGTGCTCATCGTCACCAAACAGCTCGATCGACGACATTGTTGGGTTTGGACCACGATCCACGACCACCTCGTTCAGAATGTTGTAGGTGACGTCCGGCTTGTGTGTGTGATGATCCTCAGCCTCTTCTCCGATCAGCTGCTCAACGAGGTCCGACTGACCTTCGTTGTCGCGTGTTTGTGATCGCATGACGGTCGCCTCGAAACGTAAGCGTAGATTTACGGTGATGCCCTCCTCGAAAGCACGAGAGAGAGTCGTCGGGTAGAGATCGTAATCGAATTTGGTAAGGAAGCCGAGCGATCCCAACGAGAAAGCAAGTACTGGCGGTACCACGCGCTGGAAGAGCCATGATGAGTACAGAACGGTGCCATCACCACCGAGCTACTGGTGTCAGCCATGTCTTGCATTGGGGTCTAACACACTCACTGCTAGGACAATATCGAAGGTCTGCGGCTTCTGCTCACAAAGCTCATTCGTCCAGAACTTGAGGCGTTCCTCGTACGAAGGGTTCTCCTCCAACAACCCCTGCTTATCAAAGATCTTGTTGTCCTCTAGAGTATGCTCCACGTACACCCTGTATCCAGAGTCCTTTGTCAAAAGCCACTCCGTGGTCTCCCTTGTGTTCTTGATCAAATCCTCGTCATGGGCTTTTCCAAGAATAAATATGCTCTTGATGTGCAGCTTCAGACGGATCTGCGCCAGCTTCTTCGAAAGCTCTCTGATCCCAAATGCCATGTCTGATATTTGCTTCTTGGTCAATAACCGTGAGTGCTGTGTCTCTTCGGAATGCGAGTGCGGGTCTTTGTCCATCAAGCGCTCTTGAGCGAGACCTTCGTAAGATCGATCGTGATCTCTGGATGGCACACCATCTTGCTTCTCGAGTAATTCGTGGACTATGCACGAAGTATTACGGCGGTCGTTCCCTGAACGAGAGCTCATCCTGCCGAGGTTTGAGTGTTGTGAAGCGGAAGCTAGAGATGCCTTGCGTCTATGTATGCCGCCGCCTTCGAAGGTAACCTGAAACCCTCAATCACTGTCGTTGTGGTGGTGTAGAGCTTAGGGAAGGGTACCTCGAGCGCTTCTTCGTGGCTATTTATGCTGCTGGACCGCTTGGTATCTTGGTCGCCTACTGCATTCTCAGAGTGGAAGTTAGCTTCAGCCGCGTCGTGATGACGTTGTTGAGAATACCTCGTTGACCAGCACCGCAGCAGAGTCCGCCGCGACCAGCGCGGTCGGATCAAAGTCGTCTTTGGTCATGATTACGACCAGCGAAAATAATGAGAGCAATTGAGGGCCCACGAGGGTTGTGTTGCGGTTTGTATTGTTGAGGGCTGAGCACAGAGTCGAAGGTCGAAGGCCCCAGCACAGGCGCGACCATCGGCGTCATTGCGGGGCAGGCACAAGCCCCACTTGTCGCTGAGTCCGCGGCGAGCTCGTCATGCTCATTCATCCTTTGTATGCCTCTACGCGGTGTACAAACGGCTCATCAAATGCTTAGGAAGCAGATGACTATAGCGGTACTTCGACTGACTGCAGCACTTCCTCCACAACATCGTCAGCAGTTACACCATCCAGCACTGCTTTTACGGCTTCCAGAGAGCTGCCCCATTGCAAACTACGCTCGTTTTCTGGTGATGTGATGGCAACTCGATGAGGATAGATCTTGCGGGCAGCAAGAGCGACCGTAGACGGAGAGATGTAGTCAAGACCGTGGAGCGGTGCAAGAGCACTGTGTCGTCAGCGGTTAGTGCACGTGTTGAGAGTACAACTCACTATGCAAGAGTGCTGAAGTGCCTTGTGGCAAGTGCTGAGATGCCGCCGGCAACAGCTCGATGAAGCCTCATGAAGACTGCGATATTGTGCAAATATGCACGAACCTCGGGGCTGATCCTGACTTTGGTCATACGAGAACCGAACGTTGTGAGATCCTGCCAAGGTAAGTAAGGACGTTTTGACGAGATGCAGATACGAACCTCGGCGGAGAACAGCGCCGCCTGGGATCTGACTTTGGCGGACACGAGCGGAGGCGTGCGAATAACAGAAGAAGTCGATTCGTCGTCGTCGAGCACCCTTACATTCTCCTGCTGCTCTTCGAGGTTTGGCAGCCCGTCTTCGAAATAATGCTTGTGCGACATGAAGAATTGGTCATTCTGTATCGTCATTAGTACTCGATATTGGCATAGACTTGAAAGGTCCTAACCAGGTGCATAGTCAGGCGCGTAGAGTTGAGGCCATTCAGTGCAACGAAGAGGAAAGGTCGAGGGGCAGCATGTACAGCGGTTCTAGTGAAATTACGCTTGCCTCTCATGAGCAGCGCAGTGTTAGCCGGAGTTGTGAACGAGTGCTGGCACCAAATACCTCTAAAGCCTGGATTTGGACCTGGTGGTTCGCACGATCCAGACTCTTCGCAACGACAATGTTCGCAATCCTGCCGCTATCAAGTTGTGTGAAGGTGCTAGGCGTTCCTGCTGCGCGCCGACCAGGTCGCTCTGGCGATGCAGAAAGTGACGCAAACTATGATAATGGTCAGCCATGGGACGTACCACGTTGCAGCAGTATGACGTGCCTTTATACCGCCCGCCTCGCTCTTGCTATTGAAATAGTCGTCATTCATATCCTTTTTGACCAGAATGCCACGACCAAAATCATCAAGCGTTGTCTGCTCGTTGCATTCGAGCACCGCCCATGTGAGACCGAAAACATTGGTGGCAATCTGACGGTGTTAGCGATAGCAGCAATCATGTCTGGATCATTCACTCACCAGTTTCAATTCCGACTCCACCGTGTCGAGCAGCTGTGCTTCTGTCTCGATGATACAGTGCTGCTCAGCAATGAAGCAAACAAGGATGGCAAGCTCGAGGTCGCTCAGTGTCTGGACCTTCTCGACCAGGCGGTCGTACGGTTCCTCCATCACTTCAATGACTGCAAAGCTCTCTTATCCACATGTTAAAGCCATGGAGTAGTGAGACTCGGTTCGATGTCGTTGTTGACGCTACTTGTTGGTAAGAATTGGGTAGGAAGGCGCGACAATGCGCCGAACTTGGCGCGTTAGCTCGCTAACCGCCCGCACGCGCTTTGTTAAAGTTCGCGGCAGAGCTGCTCGTCATATCTCCTGTACCCAAACAGGCTCCCGCCCCCTGGAGTGGTGGCAGGAACGTTGCTCGAACTAGTTCACGAATTGCGTCGCCAGCACAGTTCCAAGGGGTACCAACATTGCAGCGCACCGGCGTTGGCCGCGCCCTTAACGGAGTAACACCAACAGGAAGTCGGCTTCCGAGCAAAGCGTTGAGCGTTCAGCCCAATTTGCAGTAACCACTTGCCGGCAGGCAGCTTGAGAGGTTGTGCAGGCGACTGAGAAATTGATACAACGATGGATGCTTCGGCGAGGCGAACGCATCCGCTGGACCCGCTAGCGTGGTGTCGCTGGCGGGTTCGGGTGTCTTATGAAATGGTAATCCGGGACGAGCCGCACTAAGTGCACAGATACAGTATGGATACTGCAGCCTGCGGTTCTTCTAGCAGACTGATCCACTCGCTACCATAGGTACAATTGCTTCGCTACAACATAGCACAAAACTATACCTTACGATGCAGGCCTGCTCGCAGTGCTCCTTCCGATACAGCAGACTCTGTTTTCATACGCGGGATATAGACCCCATACGTATTGACTACGCCCTCCAGCCGAAAGATGATGTGTGGAGGCTCGGACGCAAAGCATGCGAAGACAACGACACCGATCTTCTTGACGAGATGATCTCTATGGTGCCAAACAGAGATCTGAATTCGTTCCACCTCGAACTGCTTTGCACAGCAATTCAACACAACTCTATAGCCATTCTTCATCACCTTGTCAACAACCACGCGGTCGAATGCAAGCTCCTGTCATCAGAAAGTGTTGCAACAGTCCCACTTCCATCAATAACAACACTTGACTTCTTACTCGCTCATGGGTGGGACATCAACAACTGCAAACGTTACGGGGACTTCGGTGATCAGCGGTGCGACCCTCTATTGTGGCGCATCCTTGCCGACGATGACCTTGTCCAGTGGTGCCTAGAACGTGGTGCACACGTCACGATATTCTACAGCCCAAAGCGATCAATCCTCAAGAAAGCTGCATCACTCGCCAGCTTCGCATCTTTCAGGCTCTTGCACGCCGCAGGGGCACCGCTGGGACGCCGGACGCTACATCTAGCTGTCCTGGCTGCCTCATTGAGCCACACAGGCTCAGATGACCCGGAAAAAGATACCGCCAAAATGCGGCAAAGCAGAGAGGACCACGCCGACCGCATGGCCCTAGTGGCCTACTCAATCGACACGCTATGTTTGGATGTTAACGCGAAGGATTGGAAGCCGGGTGACCCCGGATTTTCTGGCCATATTGGGTCTGGGACGCCGATATGTTATGTCTTGGACCACTGCAACCCTGATTGGGTAAAGAATACGCGTGCATTGATTTGGCTTCTACTCGATCGAGGTGCAGATCCAACGCCGGCACTAAAGGACGCAGATTCACAAGGTATGACCATGTTCAAAGAGTACGTCTGTGAGTGGAAGAATGAGAAAGAATGCAAGAGAGCCAAAGAAGGTTTTAGATGGACGTGGAGTGAGGACAAGTGTGGTGTGCAGTGAACATGAGATGTGCCTTGAGCTTGTGGGGCTAGCAGATTACGAGGGCTTGAGATCACGGAGCAAGGACTGATACAGTGGCCTCTCTAGACTGAGGTCATGCCGAACTGATGATGGGGAACACACAATGCCTTACAAAGACTGTCGCGGCCCTCATCAGGCACTCTTGACTCTTTCTGTCATTGACCTCTTTTACTAGTAGCTCATTCTCCTGCACGCTGCTAGTATTGGTACTCATCTGCGACCCGCATTGGCGCTGTATGTTCTGCTGTCGACAATGGCATCTTTGTTCCCGTTGAAATCGTTGTGTTTTGCAACACAGGGGCAGGGGTGAACGGAACTGGTTCAGCATCTGGTCTTCCAGCTTCGTTGGTACTATTTGGGGGTTTCTGCCTCACGGCTACTCCTAGAGTCTCGGAAATACCGCCACTAGGAGTCATGATACCGGCATCGAGCCCCTGAGCGCAGACCCCTGTACCGTCCTCGAACATATCTTCTCTATCTCCAAGGGCTATTTTCAACGACTGTCCGACCGCTTGAAGCAAAGCAGCAGCACCGTGATCTGCGTCCTCGTTCTTGAAGTGGCGATGCAGCTCTGTCGCTACAAGTTGCCTCACGAGCAAATCGACCAGAACCTTGACATCTGCTGTTCATGGAGAAAACGCGTCAGCAGGCCGGTGAAGTTTCCGGGCGATTAAAAGCTTCTACTGAAAGTATACTAGACCTTCTTGATGCTCTGCGCCCTGCCCACCATTCAAGTAATACAAAAGATGTGAGTTGCACACGATGCTCGGCAACCTTGTCTAAAATAAAACTGTCAAATACCGACAGTTCGTGTCCCCGGAAGCAGCATCACGTGAGAATAAGCCTCATCTTCGCGATGGGACTTTCTTGGCATCAAAAGCTGCCCCCCTTTTCCCTATGGCATATTTAATTACGTTTAAAAATTATGGCATGGCCGACGATATGCTCGTTGCTGCTATTGCCGGATCCGGGACGCGTAATCTGTGCGGTCGCGATCTTTCAGATATAAGAGCAGCTCTGAAGCCGTACAGAAACTCTCGTGGCACTGTCTTCGCTCTTCCTCACGCATAATTCCATTGCCAATTATTTCATGTATCTGCCTCGCTTTGTTTTGAAATACGCGATGCGGAAGCATCATGTCCTAAATCAGGCCCCCTCCAAAAAGAACGACCAGTATGACGATGAGCGTTTCTGCTCCTACCGCTTCCTTCGAAAGAAGCCCCAGATATTCGCCCTCGCGCAATTCTCTGCAGTGAAAGTCACCTAGGAGTCAAAATAAGGTGGGAATCAATGCGTTGCTTCTGGCGTCCCTGCCTCAAACCGAAACTATAGACATCTGTGCTCTGCTGTCTGTCGGCCTGACTGCCACTATTCACTTCGTTTCAGGTCATCAGAGGAGAAGCAGTACCCCAAAAAGGTGTACGGAGACAAACACCAGTGCAGACGCGTACCCGAGTTTGGAACGGTTGTAAGAACACTTTCCTCCAACGGAATGGCACTTTCTCAATCTTGAACTTCGTCTGACTCTTGTCTTCATATATGTTGAGACCGAGGCTGAGACTAAGGGTCTGCTCTCCTTCAGAGTCTACAAAGTCAGTGGATGAAGTGTCATGGTCTTGCTTCGGCTCTTGATTTCAGACTGACAACGTGTTGTTCTCTGCGCATTTGCAAATGTCGCCTCCTCTTTGAGGACGAAATTATAGGGACATGAAGGCTACGGCTCTTGACGGGTTCTGGGTCGAGGTTATGTCGCCCTACACATCGGGGGAAGTCTCATGGTCATGTGCTGAGTGTGGGAGCCAAGATATAAAAGCACCCATAGCACGAGAAGTTGGATTCCCTGTATCTCTAATATTTTTCTCCAAATACCGTAACGCCACGATCTCTTCGTCATGTTCGGGTCTTGCTGCCGCACCTGTAAAGAAGAAGCGATTATACCACATGTGTTCGAACAATAGCCGTACCTCGATTGCTTTCTCTCTTCCAAATAATGAAAGGGATGCACGCCAGTTAGGGCTTCGCTCCACTCAGTGATGTGAACAGTGTCGCCGACCCTTCCACGGTCAGAAATTGTGTTCTTAAACGTTATGGTAATCTTGGTCAAAAGCACTTTGTCAATCGTTCATGTCCCTCGTGGTTTTGGTACTTCCGTATATCCGTTACAGCAATATGTCGTGCCGACCTCAATTCTGGGCTCGATGTCCAACGTGATCGAGGCTGTCTGGATGCTGCCAACATAGAGAGACTTTTTCGGAGTAGTCACCAGATCAACCCGCATCTGTTGAATGTTGGGTACGTATCAACCTGAATTGCTCTTCGGTTCGTCCAGAAAGGAGGCTGAAACGATTGTATGTAGTTGGATGTAGTTGAATGTCAGATAACGACTCATAGGGAAAGTCTCAAGTGATGTTGCCCGGTGCTGTAGCTTTCCAACAGACTGCTAATTACGCCAAACATCGGTCTAGTCAATCGACCAAAAAGCCCCAACAAGGCCGTGATCTTTGAGAACTTGCTGAATCTCTTCCTTCGATCTCTTATGCCAGGGTTTCGCAACATACTCGCCATACCAAGCACTGGCAAATCGCCACATCTGCGGCAACGGCACAACAGCTCCCTTCTTCATTCTTTGTCGCCGACACCAGTCATCCACATCTTCCTCATTGCGAAACGGCTGGAACGACCCGCAGGCATAGATGACATTATCCCACCATTCCTTGATGGGCGTCGAAAGGTGGAAGACTAGGTCTTTCTCCAGAACATCCTGGTCTCGGACTTGCCAAATACACTGCTCGATCTCACCCTCGAATCTTGTAAACATGTCTGCATCCGCTCTTAGGGCTGCGGCGATGCCCATGTCGCAGTATAGACATGTCGCCCAGTATCCACGGTCGTCGACTTGGACCCAGCATGAAGATGGGTATAGGGAGAAAGGATGGACGACCCAGGGCTCCGTCTTATTGGCGTGAAGGAGCAAGGAATGTGAATTATGCAGAGCAAGAAGAGCTTCCTCTATCTCTTTCCGTGTGCAGTCGAGCAGTAATGCAAGCTCATTGTTAGACGTTGCATGGCCGCTTTGCGCAATCTGCTGGGTAAGTGTGCCACGCACTTGTTCTTGGAAGGACGTGACAGCTGCAGGCATATCGGCGAGTGGTGAGTGGTTTGGGATTCATAGTTGTCACCTTATAGGTCAGTGTAGAGGCAGATGTCGATGTCGTCTGTGAGCGATCGTGGTTGTAGCGCAGAGTCTTCGTTAGCACACGTTCGAGAATCTTTGTCGATGTCGTTATTGCCTCGAAGATAGCCTATGACGTCATGTACTGCGAAGTCATCTTAAGCAAGACACTTCACACCTACAATGTCATCCAATGCGATGCGGACAATCTCATCGATCTCGGACAGCAATATTTGGTGAGGCAACTCAAGATCGTTGACTTGACTGTAAGTATAGCGAAAGGTAGTGTAAGCTAGCTACTCCGTAAGAATAGGTGAGGACTATCTGATTGCGCCTTCTAAGCCCGGAATAATTCTACTGGCTGCAAGTTTCTCCCCTCACCGAACGTGGAAACCTCCTCGTCGAATATAGCTACCCTTCATTTCAGGCCAGTGCCGCTAGCTGACTACACAGCTCCTATGCCTCGTCCACTCCTCCACAAGCTCGACCACCTTTGCATTTTCAGTCTGCTCAGCTTCATTACGCAGATACTTAGCAACATCTGCATTCCATCTTGTCCTCTTGCTCATGAAGAGTCTGATAATATGGATCCGCTCGCAGACCACCGCCTGCCGCAACGCCAGCCTTGACAACGAAGCGGCCTTGTTCATTACTGCTTCGACTACATCGAGTATTTGACCACCAATAATTGCGTTACTCAATATGCGCGGAACGTGGCCTTCCTCGAGATCTGCATCGTGCTCGATCAACCAGAGAAGTAAGGGCGTGATCTTCTCAAGTGGCTGTTCGCACGCCTTGGAGACGAAGGTGTTGGTGTGATGGTCCCACTCGAAAGATACGATTGTTCGATCATATTCGTAGATACTCTGAAGAATTTCGAGGTCCGGACGGTGTGACGACGTGTGGATGATCTCACAAAAGAAATGTACTCTGTGCTCGGAGTACGCCTGCAAGATAAGAGCCACCACGTCAACGTGGCCCTGCGTGATCCCTGCTACTAGCTTTGAGTTAACAGGTGGAGGACCGGTAGCAGACTCTCTGTACACGGGCTTCGGATATTAAACGTTAATCGCTCCTAAGAGTCGTTCCAAGACCGCAACATCCTCTGATCTGGAGGCTTCGAGCACCTCTTGGCTTTATGATATCATTGCGCCTTGGGAATATAGACTTAGAGAATACCGCTCAAGTATGACAGAATTTCTTAGCTCGCAAGTTCTGGCCTTACTTGAGAGGAGGATTGTGGGATAAGCGTTGGCTATGTTCGACGATCGGTACTGAAGACAATCTGTCCGAAGAGGCTCGTGGCTCTACAGCAACTCAACTGCGCTGTAATGCGCAGTTCAACCATCGGGGTATGCTTACGGAGCGACGATGTCTAACACCCAAAGTGAGCACCAAGATTTTTAGCCTGGTAGTATCATCCGAAATACCTGGAAAGGTAGTCGTCTCCAGTCGAGCTGAGGTATCAGGGCCTTCGGGCGAGATACCGGCTAACCTTCAGTCTTTGGATGGAAGGCAGCATATACCTGCATGATGCTGGTAACGCATTGTATGAAGCCAAAAAGCAAGGTCATTCCCAGGACCAAAATAGCTACCCAAAATGTCCACCATTGGACACCGTTGCGACGGTCATACCACCACTGTAATAGATTCTGTGGAGTGGCTTCGTCGAACGCTTGCTTCAAAACAACAAGCCGATCATGCCAGTGGTAAAATTTTTCGATTTGCCGGTCATCGGTTTTCAGATGTCCACACATGATCAACTGTGTATCTAGTGACCAAGGCGCTGGTAACTGACGATACCACTTACGAACAGCTGGGTCCGATTGTGGAAAAAGTAAGGCAATTGTCCGTTGCGTCTCTCGAACGAGCTCTTTGGGTAGTAGAGAGCTACTCATATCAGCAGATACTCTCGCCATTACGACATGTTCAAGGCCTTTGTGCGCACCTTTTGGACTGCTGATCCAGAAATGTCGAATGGTGGAAGATATAGACCTTTCTATCGTCGTCTATTAGTCGGAGATGGTCAAGTATGTTCGACGTAGGTACTATCTCGATGCCGGCAATACGTCCGAGGTTCATTGCGTTAAAGATACGTGGTAGCTTGACGGCTTCGTGGCCCAGTACTGGTTGAGTTTCGAAATGGCTGCGGATGCATTCATCTAGTGAGCCATCCTTCCAATCGAGTTGCTGATGTCCACTGAATCCATACTCGATGTTGGTGCAGTCGACCATAAGCAGCAGATTAGCTGCAAGGTCGATTGTTCGATCAATCAACTCTTCATCGTTATCGTGAGTTTTCGTTAATTTGAGACGCAGCTTCTCTTGGACGGATTTACGCGATTGTCGCTCTTGAAGGAGGTGAACGACGTCGACGACATCGTGGTGAGTGCGCGCCAGAACATGTCGCCCTCCGTCGTGTAGCGCTCGGTCGCATTCGTTTTTATAGAATTGCCAGTATGCTTCCGACGTCAATATAGCATTGGAGTGAGTGTCAGCTCGCTTGAGGCTCCAGAATGCATTCGTGATGTGCTCTTTAGCTGGCCAGGAGAGAGGGTCAACAAGGGAAGCTGCGAAAGGATCCATGTCTGCGGGGATGCCGTGTTTCAGCCGGTGCCTTGAACAATGCGCGGAAGGTCCGCAGCTCTTCTTATGTCATTGAACTCCCCTATACTCTATCATGCAACAGATTTACTGTTGGAGTCACGAGACGCGCAAGCACGGCTGTTGTTGGGGGCTGTGTTTCGAGCAGGACGAGTCATTGGGTGACGGCACCTCAGCCTGCTCAGCCCAGCAGCGCTTAGCTGCATGTCAGCCCCATGTCGCAAGATCCGACGATGATCCAGAGTTGCCACTCATCAGCCTGATTGCCATTGCGAGTAGTCATCATTGATCAACGTCACCTCCCTCCCCTTGCGATTCCCTATCTAGTCATTGCAAGTCATTGTAGATATCCGTTGTCCCGGACATGAATGCCCTGAGCCGGATCCGACGCAGTCGTACGCTACGCGACGTGAAAGTCAACGTCGATAAAACCACACCACCATGGCCTCGACCACAAGAATCAATCGGACGCTTCATTACGAGGATCGGTGCCCAAACATGCTGGGAAGCAGTTGGCCCTGCGCGCGCTGTCTACATGAGCTTAGCCCCCAGCATCAAGCACCACCTAGACACGCACAGTGAACCAACATCTGTTTGGATAACCTGGTCAATCTACATGGTCGGCACAGTATCGGATACAGCAGTACCTACGATCATCTTCTGCTGCGAACTCGAACCGTTGCGGAAAGCGGCTAGGAATCTGATCAGAGACAGCGGTATCCTCAAAAGCTATTCGAACATTGCTCTCAAGCATCTCCCAAGGGCACCTGATTACAATCAGCTTGTTCAGCTGGCAGCAAACTCAGAAAATGGGGTCGCACTAAGTAATTCTTGTCATGAGGCTGTGGGTTTCCGACCCACTGCCGTCTTCGGCAAATTGGATCGACCCTTCGCCGGTTCGCCTTTGTTCATAGGGAACAACGACAACGAGATTCCAAATATAATGCGCCAAGCGACATGCGGAGGAATCGTACGGATAGGACATGTTGACTATGCTGTGACTGCTGGTCACGCATTCTCAAATATACCATCAGAGGATCCAGGCTCAGAAAGCAGCGAGGCAGACATGCAATTCTCAGACAGCGATGAAGAATGGGATACGGTGAGCTGTGTAGGCATAATTCCAGCGATTACGGACGACGAGGGCGACTGGACGAAGTCTCTGAAAGAGCTGGAGTCGAGCGTGACCTTAACAACGATAGATTCACCTGAGGAGCGAATAATTGCAATCAGTCACCCCCCACAACTTCCAGACGATCTTTGCGAGATCGGTCAACTGGCCATCTCGTCGTCCGATGGTGCATATCCGGAGCTTGACTATGCCTTGATCGCTCTCAACCGACAGGCCGAGCCGTCTTTTGACGATGGTTCCATATCTCCCAGTCATCTCACGCAAGAAGACCTCAAAGCCACTGTCGAATTCCAGGTGGAAGCTCATACATCGTCCAGCGGTAAGGTTTCAGGAACAGCGGTATGTACCCCATTATTTGTGCGGCCACCTGGCACGGCACACTACCAGGAGACGCATCGTGTTCTACTGGAGCGACCCCTTGTCAACGGCGACTGTGGTTCCTGGGTTTTCGAAACCTCGACTCGGAAATTATACGGCCACATCACGGCAGGCTCGCCCGATTCTGGTCTTGTTTGCGTGGTTCCGGCCTATCAGATTTTCGAGGACATCGATCGACACACGGACTTGTTGATGTACAGGCGAGGTTTGCAGCAGAGTAGCTTGACTGCAAACAAAAACTGTCCGCGAAGTGACCCCCCAAATGCGAGTACGAACACGGAAGGACACGACAGTGCCACGTCATCATCGTCCTCCCTAGATGATGCCTTTGCTGCCTCTGTCACAGCATGTTTCCGCGAATCATTATCCAAAGATCGTCAACAACTGTTGCGAGCGAGTAAGCTGCCTCTTGTCGATTACCAGACTGCATTGCGTCTAGCAGCATTTCGACGCAGGCTTCCTCCCATACCAACACCGCCCAGCCAAACAGCATCGCTACGATTTCGTAACATGCTCATATCATTGAGTAACATAGCGGTGAGATGGGAAACTGCAGGATCCCTAGATGAAGCGTTAAGTCACATTCCACTTGAGCAAATATACACCCGCGCAGAAGAAGAATCAGCTATACTGGAAGCGGAAGCCAAAAGCATAGGCGGTGGCCTGAAACCATCATGGGGCTATCAAGACTGCGTTGTACGAGCTCTGATGGACTGGTACAAGCGAGACTTCTTCCAATGGGTCAACAACCCCCTTTGCGGCTCATGCCTTTCGCCTACAATCTCTCAAGGTCTAACTTCACCTACGCCGGACGAGCGAGCCAAGGGAGCTAATAATGTAGAAGCTTACCAATGTGGACGTGAAGACTGTAAAGCATTTGTCCGCTTTCCCCGTTACAACGACCCGTTCGTGCTCCTTCAAACCCGGAAAGGTCGTGTCGGCGAATGGACTAATTGCTTCGGTATGCTCTGCCGGGCCCTGGGGTTCCAGACCCGTTGGGTGTGGACGACGGAAGATCACGTATGGACTGAAGTGTTCTCCGAGCACCGGCAACGATGGGTCCATGTTGATGCTGTAGAACAAACATGGGACAAGCCACGCATGTACACCGATGGTAAGGAACCCCCACGAAGCTTGCTGACTGCGGACTAACAGATATGTAGGCTGGGGTAAAAAGTTGGCATACTGCATTGCTTTCTCTAAAGACCATGTTGCAGATGTCACCGGGCGCTACGTACGGAGAACCGCAGATGCTGCGCCGCGGACACGGTGTACGGAGGCAGAACTTCTTCATATCATACAGGAGATACGCAACCTGAAGGCGGAGGGGCTCACCGACGACGAGAAGCAGGTTCTTCACGATCAACGTTTACGGGAGGAAAAGGAGCTGCAAGATATGTGCATCGCCACACTCGTGAGCGACTTCCGCGACCATTGGGTTGCTCATCTTGGAAAACATTCCCGCCGCGTGGATCCTGAGACTGGCAAGGTACCTGAGGAGGTACGAGGTATTGGAGACATTGGTAAGTAATCCACCCCGTGCTCCAACGATGCAAATACTCACAAACTCAGGGTCGTATGTCCATCGAGACTAAGTGCTGTTGTAACCCTCGCGACACCAACAGCCAGTAGATGAACACACTGACGATAGCAACGCTGGATGCTTTTCAAAGGGGAGGTGGACGATTGACTGGGAGGTGACTACGATACTCTCCATGAAGACGGGCTTACAACTTCTTTCCACCAGCTGTTGTCCTTGTAGACAATGAACGGCATCGCCATTACCCCTCATGACTAAACTGAGAATTCACCAGAAACCACACATGAGCATTCATCTCGTCTTATACTCTTACATATCACACAATATACCCGATGTCTACGAGTATCTCTCCATGACCTCGGCGACCTTCTCCCTCACACCCTGCTTGCCCTCGTATTTCTCGAGCAAGTTGGCAACCGCATCCTCAGCCTTATTGCCGCTCATCTCTCTCAGGATCTCGGCCTCCTTAGGCAGCCCGATCCAGGCGTGAGGGTACTCCTGGTAGTCGGCTTCCGAGAGCAAAGGCAGCTTCTCGCCATCCTCCTTACCGACGAAGAAGCCATGTACATCCTCCTTGTTGACGTCTTCAAGAGTGTTGGGCTGCCAATTTGGACGCTCCTTCTTGCGCTCGATCAACCTAGCAGTCACGCCCTCAACGAAGTCGGGGTGCGCCATGAATGCGGATGCGATCTGGTACTCTTTCTGGAAGGTTTGCGCGATGGTCCATTGTCGGCCAATGCGCATCTGTTCCAGGGTGACGGCGACGGAAATCGGCGAGCGGGTCTGGATCGTGTCTGTAGTCTTCTTGGCCCAAGTCTTGAGGGGCTCGGAGGAAGATTCGCTGGCCGCTACTTCTTCAAGTGAGGTAAGGATGGCCTTGATGTTGGGCTGATCGGCGTGGAACACACGGTCGATCGTCTTGCGGAGCTCGCCGGAGATGGCGGGCTTGTTGGCGGGCAAACCGGTGCTGTATTCCTCGATGGTGGAGTTGATGATCTTGCAGCGGTCATCGAGGGCCATGTAGTCGGGGAACTGCAGCTCGGCGAGACGAGTCTCGAGTTGGGGGAGTGTCGAGGAATGGATGTAGTGGGTAGCGATGCCGTGGTAGAAGGCGTCGACGCCCCGCAACTGCTCCGAGGTCAAGGCCAGGTAGGTGCCAAGCGAACCCTCCATGCGCGGAAGGAAGAAGGAGGCGCCAACGTCAGGGAAGAAGCCAATGGTGGTCTCGGGCATGGCGAAGAGGGTGTTCTCGGTCGCGATCCTGAACGGGGCGTGGATGGACAATCCAACACCTCCACCCATGGTGATGCCGTCCATAAAGGCAACGTACGGCTTAGTGTAGGTCGCAATCAGGTGGTCGAGCTTATATTCCAGGCCAAAGTAGTCGCAGCTCTTCTGCTGTCCCTCAGCGCCCTTCTTGTTCCACTCAGCCAGCTTGGCAACGTCTCCTCCAGCGCAGAACGCCCGCCCTGAGCCCTTGATGATAACAACGCCAGCCAGCTCTGACTTGGCCCACTCCTGCAGGCGTGGAATGATCTTGCGGGCCATGGAGCCATTCAGCGAGTTGAGCTTCTTCGGCCGATTGAGCTCGATGCTGCGCACGCCGTAGTTGTTGGTGAAGATGACATCGTCCGGGTCGTCGTCCTTCTGCGGCCTTGTGAGGTTTTCGGTGGGTGTCGAGTACTGCTGAGTCTCAGTAAATGTCATCTGTTGCATGTAGGGTGGCATAGAAGTACCATCCGTGTGCCAGTCATCCAAGCGGGATTTGTGATCTTTGCACGCAAAGGCATGGTTCCAGCTGTTCGTGTGCGCGAGGCCCAGCTCAGCGACGCGGGTGCTCGCCGCGCAAATGTGCAGAGAGACATGTGTGAAGTGTGGACGGGGACTGTGACGGTGATGCAATCTTTCTCAGCGCTTGATCGCCGACAGGAACCTCGGGTATCCGCAACGCGTCGAGGGGTGCAGGGCCGGGAGAATGCGCGCAGGCTCGGAGCACTTAGTATGCACAGCGAATGGTAGGGAGCGACTTTGATCACCCAATTGACGTGTTCAAGCAATTGATCCTCGTCTCCACGACAAATGTCGCTGGTGATGGTGGAGCTGCGGCGAGCTCTTGCACCTTGCCTAACACGGATAGCGCATTTTGGACTTTTATGATGGGCCGTCACTCCATCGTCTCCCCAATCGCCTCTCATTCATTCGTCTTGTCTCATTACCGGCGCCCGCGCTCTTTAATACCACAATGTCGAGCTTCTCGCGAGTCTTCCAGCGCACCGCGCGCTCTGCGTTCCAGTACAACCGCAGCGTCAACCCCGTCCAGAATGCTCTCGGCGCGCAGGGCACTGGCAGGTTCATGAACGGCGTCAGGAACTACGCAGCCTTTGCCCGTGACAAGCCCCACGTCAACGTTGGTGCGTCCATCCATCCCATCCATGTGTAGACAGACAGTATCCTAATTGATGCAGGTACCATTGGTCACGTCGATCACGGAAAGGTACAGCGCCTCCTTTGCCCCCGAGTACCTCCGCACCACACAGCCACTGATCGCGTGTAGACAACCCTCACAGCCGCCATCACCAAGCGCCAGGCCGAGAAGGGATATGCCAAATTCCTCGAGTACGGTGCCATCGACAAGGCACCTGAGGAGCGCAAGCGTGGTATCACCATCTCCACAGCCCACATCGAGTACCAGACCGACAACCGCCACTATGCCCACGTCGACTGCCCTGGTCACGCCGATTACATCAAGAACATGATCACTGGTGCCGCCAACATGGACGGTGCCATCATCGTCGTCGCTGCCTCCGACGGTCAGATGCCCCAGACCCGTGAGCACTTGCTCCTCGCCCGTCAAGTCGGTGTTCAGAAGATCGTCGTCTTTGTCAACAAGGTCGATGCCGTCGAGGACCCCGAGATGTTGGAGCTCGTCGAGATGGAGATGCGCGAGTTGCTGTCCAGCTACGGTTTCGAGGGTGATGAGACACCCATCATCATGGGCTCCGCTCTCTGCTCGCTCGAGGGCCGTAGGCCTGAGATTGGCGAGTCCAAGATCGATGAGCTCCTCGAGGCCGTCGACTCCTGGATCCCCACTCCCACCCGTGACACCGACAAGCCCTTCCTCATGGCCATCGAGGACGTTTTCTCCATTGCCGGCCGTGGTACCGTCGTGTCCGGCCGTGTCGAGCGCGGTATCCTGAAGAGGGACCAGGAGGTTGAGCTCGTCGGCAAGGGCAGCTCGCCCATCAAGACCAAGGTCACCGACATCGAGACCTTCAAGAAGTCCTGCGAGGAGTCGCGTGCCGGTGACAACTCCGGTCTTCTGCTCCGCGGTATCAAGCGCGAGGATGTCCGCCGTGGTATGGTCGTCTCCGTTCCCGGCCAGGTCAAGGCTCACAGGAAGTTCCTCGTCTCCATGTACGTCCTCAGCAAGGAGGAAGGTGGCCGCCACACCGGTTTCGGCGACAACTACAGGCCTCAGATGTTCATCCGTACTGCCGACGAGTCCTGCGCGCTCACATGGCCTGAGGGCACCGAGGACCCTTCCAAGCTCGTCATGCCTGGTGACAACGTTGAGATGGTCTGCGAGCTCCACCAGCCCCACGTTCTCGAGCAGGGTCAGCGCTTCAACATGCGTGAAGGTGGCCGCACAGTTGCCACTGGTCTCGTCACCCGTGTTCTCGGTTAAGCGTTCGGGATGAAAGCAACGATTGAAGAAGCGAGCAAGTAAGAAAGCGAGGGAGACAATACCCAGTGTAAGATGAGGGAGCTTTCCTGTACATTATTTGTAACTCCCGCTCTCCGCTTCGATGGTTTGATAAGCATGTACTTTAGCACGGCACGGATCTAGACGAGGCGTTAGTATGAGGTTGGAAAAGGAAGAATGTCATGATATGTACAACACCACACATAGCAAAAGCCCTTCTCGCTACATTGCTCATCTCATCTGTTGATTTTCCACTATTTCGCGAGCTCCACGTAATCAACAGCTACAACGTCCACTGCCCCAGCGCGCCCCAGTCCACACCAACACCCATCCCTCCACCCTCAATACCAACTGCATTGGGAGCCACGAATCCACCAAACTCTCCTTCAAACCCCAGTCCCTCCAGCCCGGGTACACCAAAGAGGTCCAGGCCCATCTCACCCTCAATCCCCAAATCAAGCCCCTCACTATTCGTCGGTGTCGCTTCACTAGGTCTTGAATCAAGCACCTGATCGATGACGCGCGTGAAGATCTTACTCGCCTTGCGGCACAGACTGTAATTCGCCTCTCCCGCCCTGGCGCCGCTGTTCTCTAGGTGTGCGGAGGCGTCCAAGTGGCTGATAAGCACAGAGAGCATGCGCACTATTTCGCTGCGCGATATGCCTTGCGGGAAGGGCTGGGAAGATTGCTGCTGCTGGCGCAGCGCGGTGGCGAGGACAGACGCCGATGGGATGCCGTAGAGGAGGATGCAATGCAGAAGATCACGGTGCACGTCGTACGTGCGGTCGCGCATTGCGCCGAGCGCGAGGACGTTGGACAGCAAGTCGATGCTGACGCGCAGCATGCCCGCGTTCGAGGTCAGGGGTGTGTAGTCCAGGAGTTTCTGGATCATGAATTCGTTGTACCAGTGCGTTAGATGGATTACGACGAGCATCAGGCAGACGCTCGACGGGTAGGCTTCGTCCCAGCATGTCTTCCAGTACCGCATGTGCGGTGGTATGGCCTCCCAGTCGGAGCGTATGCGGGATGAGATGGAGAGTAAGGCGCTCTCGGCAGCGCTGTCGATGGGGAGGAGAGAGAAATCGAGGATTTCCTCGCGCAGCCGTGAGGATATGTGACGCAGGCGGATCCAGGACGCGCGCAGGTGCTGGCCATTGGTGTTCCAGCCGTTGGTGTCCAAGGTGTGGATGGCGAGGTCTAGATTGGCGCTTGAGCCGGTGAGGTCGTCGTCTCGTAGGTCGCGGGGCAGCGGCATATCGGTGTGCCGCTTTGAGATGCGGATGGGGCGCCCAAGGAAGGTGGAAATGGCTTTGTCTTGGTTATAGGCGGAGCAGAAGACTCGTCGACGAGTCTCCACGAGCCATGTCGGGATGGTCTGCGTGGCGGATTCTTTGTGCATGCCGAGGGCGTATATCATAGTCGCGAGGTCGTTGATCCGTCGCCAGGAGGGCGGACCTGTGAATGTTAGGATCGGGGACAAAGATGAGAACTGGGGAGTTACAGTACCAGAGTAACCGCAGACCATGGTTGTGAAGAGATAGTTTTCGTAGTACATCCACACAGACACATCATTCACTGTGCCAATTAACGAGGTAATCATGATGCACTGCGTGCTTGCACTCAAGAGCTCATCCACAAGCCTGGCTCGCAGGCCTCGATTCGCCGAACCACCGAAGGTGTCTGGCGAGAAACCGAAGGTCAGCGATCTACCGGCCGTCGCAAGGAGGAATCCAATCATCTCTAGTCGTAAGTTGTCTCCGGAACATGACTTGTGAAGCTCACATGGGTCGGCGATCTTGGTGACACAGAGTGGCTTTCGAGAGTTCTCCATGATCTGATCCACCAGCTGTCTACTGGGCGGCGACCGTCGGAGGTTGTGTTTGTCGACAAAGAGACCAATCGCATTGATAGCGTCAATCTGAAGCTGTGCAGGAATCACGCCTGCTTCGTTGCTCGCGTTGTACCACAAAATCAACTCCTGAATGGCGGCATAGTTGCGGAAGGCACTTAAGATGCTCGTCACAACCTCCCGCCTCCACTCTTTCTTTAAAGCATACTGGTGAGTCAGCTCATGCTCTGGAGCCTCTGACGATACGGTTCCCTGGAGCACTTCGTTGCCGTCATCTTGAGGGAGCAGAAGGGCATAAGAGCCTGGTCCTAGATAACCTGGGCTGTAAGTGTCAGCAGCGACAGCGTCTGCCAGCTTCTCCTCGACTGGCGTCGTGGGTGGAAAGGCCCCATCTCTGCCTGTAGATGATACAGATGACTTTTGTGGCTGGGTGGATGGTCGTCTTCGCATATCAGTGATAGGTTCAGTAGACGCAGTTGAATCTCGTACTTTCGCTTTAATGGCCGTGACTCACCAGTCCGTGGCTCATTGAGCGGCTCTTCTGGATGCTCATGCCGAGGTTTGGTAAGAGGCGCTGGGTGGTAGAAGCACCGATCTTCGATGCCTCTTTGACGGCAACGGTCACACTTCGGGTATGTGTGGTCGCACTTTGTTTTGTTCAGTCTGCACGGCTCGCACGACGCCGGCTTGCCATTGCGTCTACTGGCGTTCGCATTCCTAAAGACGGGTCAGCCAGGCAGCAGTACCAGGTACATGCAAGTTGTACATGCTGAACCTCTGCAGAGAACCGGCATCTCCACGCCAAGGCTTCCAAAATAATTCACAGACACGTGCTGTATTTTTGCAGTCACAGAAGCGCTGCAAAGCACGAACATGTGCCACAGTGTGGGGAAGATGGAGATTGTGAGAGATAATCGTGGGTCGCGTCATAAGCCGGAGGCTCAACCAATCACGACGCGTTAGCTCTGACGCGCCATCCATCACCGCGCCTGCATGTGAGACATCGCAGGGCTACCGTACCACATTCGCATACTCTCTCACACAATACTCGCCTGTAGACAGTGACAAGCCGCCTCCACGATTTCAGCGCACTATGCAACGCACCATTTCGATATCGGCAACATGTCTCTTTCCGAATCTGATGTCTTGAAGCCCCGCGAAGCCAGCTTGCCCGAGGATCACTGGGCTGAGTTCACACTGAGCGATGTATCAGTTACTTATGTGAATAATGGGAAGCCAGCAAGTCTGTTGGCTGCATACGCAAACTGTCCGCTCACAGTACGAGGGCGGCTGGAGGCGCCAGAGCGAGAACATGCGCACCACTGTACGTGGGCGTAGGATGAAATCGCTGAATTCCGGTACTGACAATTATGACAGTAATCAAGAAACCATTCAAACCGACCGATATCGCAATTCAAGCTGTTACCCGCTTCGCATACGCTCAGATGGATGACGGGGCCTATACACTCTGGGCTCTTGGACAAGCAGGGTGGTTTACCATCAAAGGGCCGGCAACACACTACCAAAGTATATATGACGTGGACATACAGGCTGTGGAACTTTTATATTTCCTGATCGACTGCTACACGGAGACACCACGAAAGAAGGGCGGCGGACCCAGTGCATCGCTGCTGTACCGAGAGGTGAGTGGCTACGTCCGTGGGCGTGAGGTCGAGTCAAATGTGAGGCTCTTTATGCTGATCATCCGCAGTACTCTGAGAAACAAAAGTCTGGCTGTAAGGATGCTGCAGAGGCAGAGCGAATATTTCACAAGCACCGTCAATTCCTACTCATAAGCTTCTTGCAACGTACGTACGGTATCAGCTGGAGCAACACACCAATCTATCAAACGATCAGGCGTCACTTTCCTGTAAGTAAAGTTGAGCAGCGGCCATATGAGGCACTGACACTGGACAGGCCGATTTCGAAAGATGCAAGGCTATGCATGAAGGACGTTTCGATAATATCAAACCCGAAAGGCCTTCTCGCACCTCAAGGATATCTCCTGCCCCAAACGCCACTGCAAGGATAGCATCAGGGACGGCTCAAAGAAGCAAGGGCAAATCGGTCGTAGCCAAGACAGAGGACGCGCCAAAGAAAGATGACAATTGGTGGGAGTCGGCCACTTTGTTCGAGTTCATGCAGAAGGCCGTCAACCAACGTGTGATACGAGCTGGCCGTAGTAGCATCACAGTCGACCGAGTCGCACACCTCATCATCAAGCGCTATGAGATCGAGGATGTCCGAACAGCAAGGAATGTGCTTTTGGTACATGCACAAAATCTGTGCTATATGATGGATCACCCGCGACGGCAGAACATCCGCTTCTTCGCCGCTGAACCGATCTACGGCGAACTGACAGCAGGACATGATTTATCCGCGGAGGATCAGAGAAGAGCCGAAGCGGTAGAACTGCGACCGCGAAAAGATCACGCATCGCTAAGAGGAGAGGCTAGCGAGTCATCAGACACTTCAGACGGAGACGATGAAGAGGACGACGTCATCACAACACCACGACGCCGCATGCCTGGGCGGAGCAAGAAGGGAACACTGTCAGTGCTTCGACCCAAGAGCGGCAAGTTCTCGGGTAAAGGGAAGAGTATCAATAGAGGTGGAAAAGGCAAAACAAAACCTCCAGTACCCGTGTCCGATTCCGACGCAGACGCAGCAAGTGACGATGAAGATGCCATGGCCATCGACACACCCACACATGCACTCTCGCCGGCGCCCTCGAAACGCAAGCTGGAAGCATCAGAAGCAGCAACAGAAGCAGCAACAGAAGAAGGCAAACGTAAACGCGCAGACAGTTCCCCCTTACCTGCCCCATCATCACCACCCACCTCCGCCGACGAAACACCCGAGCCGGGCACCGCCGATCCACCACTCCCTCTACGCTACCGTCCTGGCACGACCCAGCACACAAAATCTACAGCGGCTGTGGTCCCAGCAATACTGTCGACACCCCTGCCCACATACGAATGCAACGGCCCCCGGGACTCATGGAACTGCTCTTTCGACGGGTGCGGACAGCGCATCTACGGATGCAGTAAGGAGATCGGGCGGCAGCTGATCACGGAGCATCTGGAGGACCATACGAAGGGGCGGGAGAAGGTGATGGGGATTCTGTGGAGAGAGCAGGATAAGCTGCAATTGCCTGTGAAGTAAGTCATTACGCACTCGATACTGGCGTTGGAGAGTGTCCGATGGTAGTAAAGGATTGAGAGGCTGATAATATCGCAGCAACCTTATCAAGAAGATCCGCGAAATGAGCGAGGCGAAGACGCCGCTCTTTCCTGATACGAGCATACAACCGCAGCCCATACGAAGACTAGTGTGACGATCCGAATCGGCAATTTTGGATCATCAGCATTTTTAAGACTTACGACTTGGATACACCGGCTTGGTAGACGAACCGGACATTCTTACAGCGAGACCAGCACCCAATATTACGCATTACCACCTCCACCTCCATGTCTGTCTCTATGTCTATCTCTACTCTAGACCCAACATCTCACGCCCTCCCCCTCTTCGCCGCCCCACACCGCTCCTGCTCCTCCCTCGCCCTCTTCAACCCCGCGCGCCGCACCCAGCTCTCCTTATGCCTGACACACCCGTTCCAATCCTGCGCCTCGTCCCACGAGCGCGGCCGCTCCCCATCAACATCCTCGTCCATGTCCTCGATCTTGACATGCGCGCGCGGACTCACGGCGCCCGTGTCCGCCATCTCGATGCTCGCGACTACGCTACCATCTGCATCTCGCTCGATCGACGGCCGGATGTCGTCGTCGTCGGACTCCGAGGTGGATACTAGAACGCCGTTTTCCCACCACCGGAACGGGGAAGCGGTTACGGGCATGCGCAGGTCCGGGTGCGAGATAGTTGGGAATTGGTGGAAGGAGCGCGGCCGGGGCTGGTGGTGTTGATGTTGCTGCGGATACGGGTATTGGCTTTGGTGTGGTTGCTGCAAGGGATAGGGATATGGCGGCTGGGGGTGCGAATGCCAAGTCGAGTCGCTGGACTGGATGGGCGCCGCGGCGAGATGCGATTGCAGCTGACCCTGCGCATGGGCTAGTATACTCAGATCCTCGGACTGAGTTTTCCGCCGTGAATGCGTGGGGTGGGAGGGGTACACGGGGGTGTCGTTTTGCGCGGTGTTGGTTCTTGTGCTGCCGAAGGAGGCATTGAGCGCGGACATCATGTCCGAGGTGTTTTCAAAGTGCGACATTGGGGTCCTACATTGTGAGAACGTGTTCGAGTGTGCATCCGCGAAGAGCTGGGGAAAGCGAGGCCTGAGCGTCGAGACATGGCAGTGCTACATATCTTGTTAAGTGGGGTTGTGTCTAGCGCATTTGACGCATCCGGAGCATGTAAGGGTAACGTGATCACGCGTGTATGTGGTATCATCTTGGCGGGGGTTGAACTTTTGTATTGCCGTGGCGGTGCACGTGCTTTTTGCAATTAGACGCTGATTGTCTTGAAAACACTGCGGAGAGTTAGTAGGAATGCCGAGGATCGTGTCATGCGGTACGCACCCAAACCCTGAGCCTCCCGTGGCCATTAGCGTGCCCGGGATCTGCGGGTGCCAATGCGCCTCCTTGATCTGGTCCATGTAATGCACGAACAGCAACTGTGGGGGTACGTCCTGCACGCCTGCTGTGTCTCTGCTCTCCTCGTCGTCCAACTCGACAGCCAGATCCCAGAGCGTCAGTGTGTTGTCGCCTGCGCACACGGCCACGATGCTGTCGTCTGTAGGATGCCATTCTACGCTCGTAATCTGCTCCTTGTGGAAGTTGAAGTTTGCAACGGGCGAGGACTTGGATGACGAGTCCATCGATGTAGATGGCTTCCACTGGCGCAGGTCCCAAACAGCCCACTCGCCGTCGTCGGCGCCGGAGGCTAGGAGATGTGCTGTTTGGCGCGACCAGGATAGGACGTTGACGTCGGTCTTGCTGACCTGGATAGAGACGGCGGCCTTGCGCGACTTTGAGCGCGCGTCCCAAATCTTGACACAGCCATCGTTGGAGGCGGAGGCAAAGACGGTGTTCTCTGTGGGTGACCATTGGAGCTCCTCAACGGTGCCCTTGTGACCGGTGAAGGGTGTTGTATCTGTGACGAAGCCACCGCCCTGTGTGCGTGTTGTGGTGAAGATGTTGCCGGCAACGTCACCAGTCAGCAGCTTGCCCTCGGCAATTCGAGGCGACCAGTCGAGCGCATAGCCTTCGTTCGATTTGTGGGCACGGATGGTGCAGACGGGCTTGTTCTGTGCGGATGTGATGGTTGTGCCGGGTGTGTCGAAGGACGTTAGGTGCGGTGTCACATCGTGGATGAGGACCTGGCCGTTCTCCATCATGGCTGCTGTGAGTGTTGTCGGCGGTCGCGCAGATGTGGCCTGTGGTGACTGGTGTGCGCGAATGCGGTTTGTGCAGCTCTGCAGCGGTATCGACTTGGTCTCGAGAATGGGGTCTGATGCGTCGTCGTCTTCGTCTTCGTCGTCTGATGCGTCGTCCTCCTTCTCCATGCGCGACAAGCTGCTCATCTTCATGACCATGAGCTGGTTCTCCTTCTCTCTCCCCCGCGCTGCCTGGGTGCCGGCGACGGCGTAGATTGTGGCGGGGTAGGTCTTGCGGTCGGCGCCCAGGCTGTCTGGGACAACGTCGCAGGAGAGACACGGCCACGGCGCCTCGAGGGTGTGGAGCATCTCGTATGTCGACAGGTCGGGCGCAAGTGTCTCGCCCGCAGAGAGCTTGTGGCGGCCGGGGATGAATGTGTCCTGGTCGACTTCCATGGCGTCTTTCAAGCAGGTCAGTGTGCTTCACGTTCACGTTGGTGTGCAGTGTGGGCGCGTACTCTGCCTCTCCTCGGCCTCTCTCTCCTCGTCTGGGCGCCCGTCGACACCAGCCTCCAGGATCTCATCCTCGCTCTCGAACTCATCCTCGAATTCGTCCTCAAAGTCCAGTCCCTCGTCCTTCTGGTCGACCTCCATGGGACGGTCGCCGTTCTTGATGGCCTCGGCCTCCTGCTCCGAGTCGGCGGGTCGCTTGGCCATTTTGAGCTGCTGCTTCGGGGCTGTGGTTTGTGTGAAAATTGCTTTTGGTGTGCAGAGGCCAGCGTCCAACGTCACTGTCGCAAAAGGTCAAAAAAAGTTCGGAGGGGTCGCTAGCGGCTTTTCGCAGACCCCACACGGCTGTCGAGCGCCCATCCTTGCACTGCAGCCAGGTCACTGCTAACCGCTGCCAATAACGTCACCAAGAGCCTCCTATCCTGCCCGTCGCCCTGCACGGCCTGCCTCGCGCCCCATCCGAGAGTCCCGCGCGCAAACACGGCAGATCGATCGACGACGCTGAGTTGAGCAGCAGGGGGAACAAGCCTGCGACCGTGCGACGCGTGCCTTTCGTGCCACACCTCCTTCGACGAGACGCGGGGCCGATTCGCTCAGCGCCTAACTGCAGCGCTGCACCACCGCCCGCACCCTATTCGCCCGCCTGCACACATCCCAGCGGCCTCGAGTCAACACCACCGCCGCACACAAACACCGCCCGTCGCAACACGCCGCCGCCGCAATGGAGCTCCCGCCCGAGCAGCACGTCGCGCCCGAGGGCCAGGAGGCGCTCAAGCACAGCGAGCAGACCATGGACGTCGACGCCAGCAACAACACCACCATCACCGCCAACCCCGTCTCCCCGCCGCCGCAGTTCCACCCCAGCAACCAGGACAACAACGGCTACACACCCGAGCCACCGCGCCCCTCGACCTCCTACTCCGACACCGGCTACCAGTATCCGCACAATGGGCGCTTCAACTCGTCAGACGCCGACACACCGCCCCGGCACGGCTACTACGACAACGGCAAAGAGACGCACATGGGCCAGTCGCACTCGCGGCCGAGCTCGCAGATGGGGCGCTACTCGACATCAGAGGCCGGCGGCCGCTCGAATTCGTACCAGGAGCAGAACTCGCGCACTGCGCAGCCCGAGCCTGCAAAGAACTCCAGTGTTGTCATCAAGGTTGGCATGGTCGGCGATGCGCAGATCGGCAAGACCAGTCTTATGGTCAAGTACGTCGAGGGCAGTTGGGATGAGGACTATATCCAGACCTTGGGTGAGTCGTGAATATTCACGTGAACGGCGCAACCGCTGACAGGCGCAGGTGTCAACTTCATGGAAAAGACCATTTCGATCAGGAACACAGAAATCACCTTCTCCATCTGGGATCTCGGAGGCCAGCGCGAGTTCGTCAACATGTTGCCGCTCGTGTGCAACGATGCCGTCGCCATATTATTCATGTTCGATCTGACCCGCAAGAGCACACTCAATTCCATCAAGGAATGGTACAGACAAGGGCGAGGCTTCAACAAGACGGCCATCCCCTTCTTAGTGGGAACAAAATACGACCACTTTGTCAACTTCCCACGAGAAGAGCAAGAGGAGATCTCGAATCAGGTACCCAAGTCCCCATCCAAGTCAAACTCGCTCACTAACTCGTCACAGGCCAAGCGTTTCGCGCGCGCAATGAAAGCCAGTCTTATCTTCAGCAGTACAAGCCACAGCATCAACGTGCAGAAGGTATACAACCTCCCCTCTGATCGCCATGCAGAAGCTCACCGTCCACAGATCTTCAAAATCGTCCTTTCCAAAGCCTTCGACCTCAAGTGCACAATCCCCGAGATAGAGAACATCGGAGAGCCTCTCCTCCTGTACCAGGCCGTCTAGTCGCCGGAACAGTGTGCATCGCCAGGACGGAGAGTACGACCAAAGCTTGACATAGACTGCTCGGTTGGTGGAACCCGGGGCTTGGTGAAACCCCCGAGGAGCGCAAACAACCAAGGCCACACTCGCCAAGAGCATCGTTTTGCCTACCGGAACATCTCCATGAGCGAATGATTTTTGATTTTCTTGCGTGGGACTGCATAAACCGGCGACTGGAGCAACATGCTGAATGCGATGCTGGGATTTCAAAACGGCGTTCTACAGGCCTGAATTGACGTTCGATTCGGAGGGAGGGGTCTGGTACCAACCGTTCAGAATGGAGCGAGGACTCCTTGTACCGCACCGCATAGTGCGGCTGCTTTTGTGCTGGCGCTTGGAATCTAGCATTGGTAACAACATACCGTAGTGTCTTAACATCCTATCGAATCCTGCAGATCGACGGTCCGTTCCGTGCATGCCATGTGATTGTGAGCCGTCATAAGGGCAGGTGCAAGCGGTGACGTAAGGGAAAGAATAAGCGAAGCTCCCGGAACTTTTTGTCGCAGCGCATCAGAGCCATGATACTACCACACGTACATTCAAGAACTGCACGAACGAGTCAATCACGGTCGCAAATCCCAAAAGAAACTACACACGAGAGAATATCAGCATCACCCCCCCCCCAAGCCATCCCCAGACTACACCCCAACCCACAATGGCCGTTCCTTCCATAGCCCTACCCGGCCAACTGCTAGGCTCAGCAGACAAATACCTCCCCGGCCCCGGAACCCACATCCACGAGTCCTCAATCTACGCCTCCATAGCCGGTCCCGTCACCACATCCCCCACCCCAAAGACCACACCCACACCCACAACGCCCTCGCCGCTCCTCTCCATCCAACGCCCACCCCCATCCACCTCCCCCGGCATCCTCGGCACCAGCTCCGGCGGCGGCACCCCCATCCTGCCCGAAGTATCCTCCACCGTCCTCGCCCTGATAACGCGCCTCACCCCGCGCTTCGCCACATGCGAAATCCTCGTCATCGACTCCACTGTATGCCGGGAGTCGTTCCAGGGCCAGATCCGGCGCGAGGACATCCGGGCCACTGAGAAAGATAAGATTAAAATGGAAGAGTCGTTTCAAGTGGGGGATTTGGTGCGCGGCAGGGTGATTAGTCTGGGCGATCAGAGTAATTACTACGTTAGTACGAGTGAGAATGAGTTTGGGGTTGTGGTGGCGAGGAGTAGGGAGGGGAGGGTGATGATGCCGGTTAGTTGGAGGGAGTTTCGGGATTTGGTTAGTGGGAGGGGGGAGGCGAGGAAGGTTGCGAAGCCGTTTTGAGAATGTGGAAAGGGGAAAGGGAGGTGGTGTTGATATACCCAGGGGCTTCACGTGCGGAAAAGGAGTTGATGTCCTTGGATAGCAAGGAGAAATAGAGGTTGTGTTTGCTAATCTGTCTGTGCGAAGCACCTTCACTATGAGAAGCGTGAGCAGGTTTACCCCAGCCTGCCTCGCCGTATCTTTCAACAGCGACGCCGCGAGATTGCCCCTTTGAGTAAGCTTGCTAACCGGGACTTATATCTCCTGCCAAGCGCTGACCATCGCCGACCTATGCCCATACCTTCCTCCACGCAACCACTCGCTCCGTCCACGTTAATCCTCCCCTCATCCATTCCGACACATTGCTACCTTGAAACCTTTGCCTCGTTCCAGCGACCCATCCTGATCTTTCTCGTGCAGCAGTGGCCTCGTGTAGCATCTACTTTATCGCAGTATATTCGACTAAAAGCTCGGCGTTCACTGCTACGAGGAAGGCATCCAGGCTTGTGTCGCGCTGAGACAGATTCATCGGCACCCGAGCGACCTCTTTTGTGTAGTGCGTCGAGGTCGTCTGTGAGTATTGCGATCTGGTTTAGTCTTGCATCATGGGACCTGTTAGCAAGAAAGCCCAGGGAAAGAGGAAGTCTGGTGTGTGGGATGTGTAAATTAGAATGAGTGAAGTCGATCAAATGTAGCTATACCGCAGCTGGTGTGATCTACCTTGACGCGCTCATTGTAGCCAGCGGAGTGTTCGTCTGTGTGCAACACATATACAGGCCCAATATGATAAGCTCACAATTTCCTGGAGATGCTAGCTTTCACGAGACTTCCCCTACAGCGCAACAGACGGGGTTCGGGTATCAGGTCTCCCAATACATTCGATTCAAATCTAGAAGTCGGCCAGGTGTACTCCTCTCCCCTTCTTCTTCGCCAATTCAAGCAGTTTGCTCCCAATGGCGATATCCATGATGCCTACACCAACACTTTTGTAGACCACGAAGCCGCCCTGGAGCCACTCTTCTAGCCCTTCCGGCTTCGCTCCTTCTCTCAGTTCTTGGATTTTGCCTACCTCCAGCATCCCATCCTTCCGGATTCCTGCTCTATCGAGCTCACCTGCCTCTGCTAAACATCCCTCCGAGCTGTCAACCGCCACCTTGCCTCGCCAGACTTGCTCTTTGAACGCCCCCTCTGGATCTGCTATGGACTTCAGTAGCACATGGTCAATCTCCTGCATATCCAACCTGTAGCTTCCAATCGCAGCAATGTATCTTGACTTTGTCTTAGCTCCTTCGCTCGTCAGCCATGCCGCCGGAAAAAGCGGCTCGGTACTCGGAACGCCGCAGAAAATCACGTCCGCTCCAACGACAGCCTGCTCTAGGCTTTCGCCTTCATCGAGTATTTTTAAGGATAGGTGATTCGGCACGCCGGTCTCTCTCAGGCTTGCGACCAGCTCTTCCGTCCTTGCACGGCTTCGATTGATAATTGTGATATTCTTAATATCATCCCCACGCAGGATCAACGCAAGCCTTATATGCCATCTTGCCTGTGCGCCTGCGCCAAAAACAACAATGTTCTCAGTGCTCTTCCTCAACCTGTATAGCAGCATACTTCCCAGTGCAGTCCTAAACGCAGTAATCTCTGCGGCGTTTAGAACGCCCACCGCCTTTCCCTCAGCGTTGCAAATTGTCAGCGTAGCCTGGAGTCCTGGCTTAGGCTTTTCACCCAGCGCCGGTGTTTTGGCTGGCGATATGCCCACGATCTTCACACCAATGTGTGCAGATGTTGTTGCGGGCATGAATAGGCTACTCTGATCGCCGCGCTTGATGACGGCGCGCTCCGGCTGGTATTGCAATTCATTGTGGCAGGAGTACTGGAGAAGTGACTGGACGAAGTCATCCGCGACTTTCGATACATCGTCCTTGGAAAGAGACGAGAGGATGGACTTTACATCGTTGTCCGAGAGGATCGTGAATGTCATGTTGAGCGATCTAGTATACGATAATCTTGTGTGTGTAATCTGGAGTATATATGCGAGTCGATGTAGTTCAGATAGACTCGGAGTGACCTGCTTCGTGCGGTGGTCTCTGTTCCGATCCGATGCCGATGTCGGCGGTCAATGCCGGTTCTCTCGACGCCGCAGATATGCGAGACTCGAATGATTCGTATGCCGTACAAGACGGATAAAGGATACTGGAATGTTAGTAGCGTAGCCCAAAAATGCAAGGATGCTTGTTTTAGGGTTCATGTGAAGGTGGGGTGGGAAGCGCGGGCTACGTCAGCGCTAGCGAGGTACAAGAGACACATACTTCTCTTGCTTCAGGCATCCAACTCCTCAACTTTGAAGCTTCTCTGCTAAATGTCCGCGCTTTTGATCTCCACCTGTCTATGTGGCTTGCAATACTCATTGACACAAATGTGTCGGGGTTATGCGCCTGACGTATGCCTCACGAGGCTCACCCTCTAGCAGCATCTTTCCACAGTCTCAGCTTGAGCTTCATGCACCTTTCTTTCTGCCCACGACTGCACTCCTTTGTTCTCAAGGCTGCAAATCTATCTTTGTCCATCCTGAACTTCACGAGCTTCGACTTGACGTTCTTCATGAGCCCGTACCCCAAAATGGACGCTGTCGCTTCCTCTCTCACCCTATACTCGTAGCCAAGGAATCTGACTTCATCGCAGAACCACTGAAGGACTCTTCTGTGTTGGCGTATCCTGTCAGCGTCTTTTTGGTCCGCTTTGATCGGCTCCCGAGCATCAATCAGCACGCCTGCGCCGTATCGCAGTTGAGTGAAACTGTAGCCAGCATCATGTCCCACCACGATACTTAGATGACGTGCCTCGATCGTTGTAGACTCTGGCGAAGCTTCGTGAAGCAACTCGTGAACACGGTCATTTGCGAGTCGCATCCGCGGGCCGATGGCGTACAGGAAGAGCGGGCTGTTTAAAAGGTAGATCAGATCTTCTGTCCGAGAGTCAGCATCAGCTCGAAAGACCTGCGCACTGCGCTTACCCAGCAACGAATCCGCATCACCAAGTGCAAAATCGTACTGCAGTCTCGCGACCTCAGCTTCTAGGTGCTGGCGCAACTCGAGCAGCTCGACATGAGCAAGTAGCCCTGGTGAGAGCCTGAGCCGAACGAGCTTCTGCTTCATTTGGAGTCGATAATGGATGGTTGTCATGTGGTAGAGTTATGGATGCAAAGCCTTGGATCTTCAGGGCAGGATTGTATGGTAAGTTAGTCTATTGGAGAAGGGCATGGTAACTTTCTCTCACCTGGGACTCTCTTACTACGGGCAAAAGACACGTCGAACATCGGAAGACTTGCTCTTTAGAGACTCTCACGATGAAAGATTCAAACAGATGAGAGAAATTCTTCATTGGGATACAGTGACTTTTCCATGATACTTTTTGAAATGTTACGTTGCTTGTTATACGGACATGTACAGTCCCTACTCGCTATCGATCAGTGTTTCGTTGATTACAGCTCGCTGCTCCAACAAGCAACCCTCAAAAAACTTTTCCACGCCTGCTGCATCATCCAAAGACAAAACTTTCGCAACATACTGATCTGGTCTCACAATCACCAGCGCCCCCTGCTCTACGTCGACTCCGTACTGCTCATATGCATGTCCATGCCCAGCATTGCAATGTGTATCGTCGATGTATGTCTTATGCAGATCCTTGACACCCCACTTCCCAGTCACCGGACTGAACACCTCTGGCACCATAGTCTGCTCAGTCTCTGCAAATTTCGTGGCGAGGACAAGTATTGGCTCGATGACCGCATCGGGAAGTGCATGTGCGGGGGTAAAGCGGTGAATCGTTCGTTCGAGGTCGTTCGCGAACTGCAGGTATGTCAGTGCGAATTCACGCCAGCAACGTCTATAGAAGCTTACTTCACCCAGCCTGGCTTTGCACAGTGGTCTCATGACGTCTCCGGCAAACACAACAACCCTCCACCTTCCATCGCTCTTGCACACCGGTTGCAGTTGGCATGGCCTTGCATCGCAGAATCTCACGACCTGCGCGCTGGGGAACCGCATTCCCACCTTCACTCCCGTCGCAACCCTCTCCTCGCTCCCCTCTAGCCCCGTGACGTGACTATCCTCATACCTTGCGGTGAAACCCGCCATATACCTCCCTCTCTTCGTGAAATACTGCGCAAACTCGCCCTCCCATTGCTCTTTCCTGCTGAACAGCTTATTAAACTCTTTATCAAACGCAATGAGATCACTCGCCGTCTTGCTGCGCTCCTGGACATAGCTATACAGGATCTCTGGTGGCGAGAGGTGTGACAGCACACTGCCCAGTTTCCAGCCGAGATTGTACCCATCTTGCAACGAGATGTTCATACCCTGGCCCGCTTTGGGTGAGTGCGTGTGGCACGCGTCTCCGGTGAGGAAGACGCGCATCTCCTTGTGGAAATGGTCTGCGAGACGCTGGCCGATGCTGTAAACAGACCACCAGTACGTTGCTTTGAAGTCCATTGTGTATGGGGCGAAGATTGCTTTGGCTTGGTTTTGCAGGTCTTCGAGTTTAACGTCCTTGGAAGATGAGCCGACAGGTAGCTGGATGTAGAAACGCACGAGGCTGCCGCCTTCGCGAGGGATGATCAGCAGGTTGCCGGACGAAGAGTGAATTGTGCATTTGCGCCGGACGTCGGGAAAGGTGGTGTAGGGGTAGATATCCATGACGCCCCAGACGGCATCTGTAGAGTCACCAAGCATAGTGTAGGAGAGCGAGCGGCGGACGGTGGAGTGAGCGCCGTCGCAGCCCTGGCCATGATTAGTCTACTGAGAGAACACTGTTGAGCAGGCAAACGCTTACCAGGACATACTTCGCTTCCCATGTTTCGCTTGCGTTGTCTGTGGTAGCGGAGACGCGGACGCAATGCGCATCTGAATCTGCGACCGCAGACTGGTCAACCTCGATGCCGGTGACTGTCCATCCGTACTCGATACCATTCGCGGTGCCTTCCTTCCATGTACCCTTCTCCTTCATGATTTTCTCCATCTTGCCCAACATTAATCCATTCATCCTGGCCTGATTAAGGATAACATGCGGTAAGTGGCTCAACCCTTGCTCCGTGTCAATGCTCCTACTCTTCCTCTTGATACCTCTCTGGCCACCATCGTCATCAGGACCCCAGAAGCAGACTTCATAGATGTGATATGCTTCGCGGAGCAGATCCTCAGCTAGCCCGAAGGAGTCGTAGATCTCAACCGTGCGAACTTGCACACCGTCGGCCTGCCCTATCTCAAGAGGACCGGAGCGGCGCTCGAGGATTGTGAAGGGAATGTTGTAGATGGCAAGCCAGGTTGCAGCAAATATACCTGCGGACCCCGAACCTACGATGAGGACGTCTGTCTTCGGCATTTCGGCGGACTTCTGAACGATGGTTATGGATCTCAGACAGCAAAAGCGAATAGGAGCGGTTGAGGATGCAGGTATTCTGAGGGAATGCTTCTACATGATGCTGTGGTGTAAGCTCGATCCCGGGGACATCCGGACGGGATGCGGAGAGTCCCCGCTAGCGTCCATGACGGGAAATCCAACGACTGGCTTGCGAGCAGAGCTGCAATTTTACAGGATCGGCAATGTGTCAAGGCAATGAGTTTGCCCTTGGAGCTGACCGAAGTGGCTTCGAAGGAGGCAGCTGCGTGGTGATGCTCATAGCTTCTGCGCATAGTCCAACGCAAGTGATGAATACGCACGCGCCCGGGACCTGTTGATCCGCAATGCATTGTCAGTCCTAGGATTCGCTGTCTAGCAATATTGTACATCGAGATGCTGCAATACTATCCGACCTCACTCGAACATGATCTTCTTGCCCTTGAGCAGCGTTCCACCCAACAGCTTACCGATCGCATATCCAATGTAGGCGCCTGTTACAATAGTGACAGGCCACTTCTGCCACTGGCGGTCCCTGAGATTGTTAACACATAATTCTTGATCCCGTCTGTCTCGACTCACCAGTCCAATGGGATAGGCACGGCGCCCAACCAGGCACCCAGCACCGTACCAATGAGACCACCATAGACCTCATCTATAGGCAGCAAGAGCGCAACAGTCTCCCTCCATGTCTCACCGCTGACTCCGTGTACGTAGACAAGCGGCAGGGTGCTCAACACCGCGATGTGTGCGCCGGCGAGGAGCGTGTGGGTGTGATGCGTGGTGACTGGGGCACCGAAGAGGATAAGGGTTGCAGTCAGGAGAGGCGTCGAAGCCAAAGCTGTAAGGAGGAGAGAGAGAAAAGCGGGCTGTGTGAGAGGTTAGATCAAACAATCCCAAACAAGCTTCAGCGAACAGCGCTTTCAACATACCACAATCGTGCTATGGATGCCCTTTTCAACCTTGCCAAGTGCCGGTTTCTTCTTTTCGCCAAGCTTCTGCTTCTTGATTTGAGCAGGCGTGCCTGTGCCGCTTGTTGGCGGCAGGCATACGGCTACATATGCTATTTGCAGAACGGCGAGGGGGAGCAACGTGCTCAGGAGCGCTGGGACGGGATCGGCAACGAGGTCGTTGAACTTGAACGCGTAGAGTGAGAGAATAAGAATGGGATGTATATGGGTGTATATCCGCGCAGCGTCGGTGTTGAGGGGTTCGATGGGCGTCGCAGGCGCTTTTGGTGCTGGCACAGCGGGGATGCCAGTTGCGCTGGCCATTGTACTGAACGACGGGACTACGCGGTTGTGTCGCCGAAGTGTGATGGAGAGTTTCAATGACTCGGAGGAGCAGCTCTGAGACGAATAAAGGAATGGAATTGGCGCCGGGCCGTGTTGTTGCTGTTTTGGTGTTGATGTCAAAGTTTTGGAGGTGTTGCCCGTGCAGCGCTGACGTCTAGCGCGAGCAATCTCCGAGCACCTCAATGGTCTTCAGAACATACGCAAACTTGTCATGAGGACTGTCGTGCGGAAATCGCTCAAGCGTTATTTTCCAACGTGCTTCATCTAGCAGGGTCTGCAACTCTAGCTATGCTGTGATGTCATGCATCATGTGCGACCGATTTTTGGACGTCTCTCAAACTGCCTACTCCTTCTTTGGCAGCAGGTTCCTCAACGACAGATCATACACGACATCCTCCACATCCTTGACCCTGTACTTCAATCCGTCACCGCGGCGGCGCAAGCTGTCGTTCTTCAAGTTGAGAATCTGGAAGCCAGCAAAGAGGTCCTTGACGAATTGGTTGATGAGAAGTGGACGCTCGTAATCACCAAGAGTGACCGCGTTGCGTGCAAGACGAGTCTAAGTACACTGTCAGCGAGCCTGCGTATAGAATGGGAGTCAGGGAAGCGCACCAGCTCTTCCACGAGCGAGATGAGAGACTGCAGATACTCTTCAAGTGTGAGGTGAAACTCGTCTCGCTCCTTCAGGTTCACCGGGACTGCGTAGGTTAGCTTCCGGCTTCAACAAGCAATGATAGTGCATACTCTTCAGGATTTCGCCCAGCTCCTCGATGGTAAGCAGACGCCCGGCCTTGATCTCCCCGCCATCATACTTGTAGCCACCCAGCCAGCCCCAGAGAAGAAGGCCTTCAACCTGCTAAGATGTCAGTTCTACAGATGTATCAAGCCTAAATGACATACAGCGCTTTGCATCTGGCGAGACCACATGTTATTGAACTTGTAGTAGGGCAGCTTTGATGCGGCCTGTGAAAGCTTCGTTACATCGTCGACAACAGTGTTGATAGACTCCTCTGCTGCCTTCAGGACTTCAGAGACTGTGTGGTGGTAAGCGGAGGCGTATCTGGGCTCTGGATAGGTGCTCACGGTTGGCGACAGGTGTAGAGTGTGCTCTCGACAGTACAAACGAGACATTACGGTCTGCTTTGTGTCAGCTCGTGCCCGGCAGTTGTTTTCTGTACCGTACTGTGCTTCTCGAGTGCTTGGATGATGTCCTTGAGCTCCTGTCGCGCTATGAGTGCGTGTTCACGTGCAATTTTGCGGGGAGACCTCTAACATCGCGGACAGCTGTGTCCTCGTCCACACGCGCTTGGAGATCCTGGAAGATGGCCGGATCGACCATGCCTGATTGCGACGCCATTGTGATGTGCGGATGAGGTACGGGCTGGCGAGAAGAGCGTCTTCACAGGTGAGGTTGGTGTTGTTTGGTGCAAACAGCAGCGACGAAAATTTGAGCTCTTTCTACTCCCAACGTCACGACTCTACAGCAGACAGGCAGCCTTTCACAACGGCAAAGCTTTACAGATCCTAGTACCGGCAACTATGGAGTGACTTTGATCACGCAAGAGCTCTCTTACGATCAGGTGCAGGGACATTATCACATTACAGCATGGCGCGCAAAAGCTTGACGCGTCGAGCTCGCGCTCCTCACAAACAAAAGCTCTTCTTCAAGCAACTGGCAAGCCAATCGTCTCAATGAAAAGTTCGCGTACACCGGAGGTAGTGTGATACCGGCGACACTGTGCCAACGACTATGAGCAAGCCCAGGGAGCCGTCGACCGGGTCCAAAGAATGGAATAATCGTTGAGACCTCGTAAGGTCGTTTTAGCGATTAAACTAAAAAGAACAGATACTACACTTGATCTAAGCCAAAAGGCAAAGAGAGCTAAGGAACGATGGAGAGGCCGAGGGCGTGGAAATTTTTGTACTCGGGAAGCCTTGGCACGCTAGCTAGCGCGCATCAGCATTGGTCATGGGATTGCGGGTGGGGGTGGGTGACCATCGGCAGCCGAAGTGAACCCGGCACCCACAGTCACCGTCACCACGACTTGCACAGCGTCCCTCACATGCCCGCAAGGGCCACATCGCCAGATGAATGTATCACCGGGAGCTTCTGCTCAGTCTCATGTGCTTCTCATACAAACTATGATTGTATCTTCCTATTCGGTGAACAGTCGACTTCCAAGGTTGTTTGCGATGTGAGGGCGCACTAGGATGCATCTTGGGAGCAAGACAGCAGAAACAAGGAGCCCGAATACAATCTGCCTCCACTACTGACGGCAAAACGGGACAGTACTAGTCGAAACGCACTTTTCACCTGAGAAAAGTCCAACAGATGTGACATGCGACCCTTCAACGTTAGACAGCGACTGTTCCGGGGCCGCGGTTACTCCCAGTCAAACCATCAGCAAAGACGACGTTTCGGGTCCAATAACGAGACGAAGCCTGTCGTAATCGCACTCAGGCATGGGAATTGGCCCACATACCTATTTGCGCATAATCATACATCTCGAGGCGTCAGAAACGTTGGCCGAATGGTCCCAGTTGGTTTACGCTGATGTTCGATGACCCTCACGCATCCAATTGCGATGAAATTTGGTGCCAGATGATTACTGCCGTCAGAAATAGGACGGAGATGGCTTCATGTCACACGTTCAAGGTCGACTTGATATCTCAAGCGCGACCGAGAGTCCTGAAGCTTTCCGCGAAAAGTGCATTAACGTAGATGTACAGCGAGCGGGCCACTTTTGCCAAGACCACACCAAAACTCACCCTATTATGGCCTAAAACACCACACTTTGGCCCTGTATAGGGTGAAACAAGCTGTAATATTACTCAGAGACCTCTTCTACAGCATTCTTGCACGTTCGCGCGTTGTGCCCACCCTCTCCGCACCGTCCACAGCGTCGTTGGGATAGTTCACCTCCTTCAGCGCGCACCTGCTTCTTTGCCTTCTTACCATCACCACGCGCGCCAAACTCCTGTAGAGCAGTCAACCGCTGGCCTTCTTCAACTGCAAGGCTTCCCTCAGCTTGAATACGCTTTCTTTTGTGCGATTTACGTCGCGTGGCGGCTTTATTGGCTGCTCGAAGCTCAGCTATCTCCTGTTGCGCTAATACTAGCTTGTGCGCAACAATTGCTGCCCCCTTTGCGTAGTGCTCAAGCGCGCTTAGCACAGAATCTGGTGAGCTGCCCTGCTGCTTCTGATACTTCTCTTGAATTGAAGTTGATTGCGACCTAAATTCCAGGGTATTGCTTGGGGTTTGCGACTGCCAGGGCTCGTTGTTTGTAGGGAGTGGTGGTGATGGAGTGCGCAGCTTCACATCAAGGGTTGATATGACCCGTTCTGGGTCAAAAGGGACCAGTCCTGCGCCTCGGAACCCTCCCTGGATGTTGCTAGGGGTAATGGCTTTCTTGTGAGCCGCTTTGAAGCATTGCAGGAACTCCTGCTTTGTAATGTGGTTAATCCGGTTGCGCATGAGCTCATTGACCTCAACTCCGTACGCCTTCTTCAGAGGGCCAAAACAACCCACGTCAAGTGGCTGCAGGAGGTGCGACGAGTGCGCAGGCATGCATAGGGTCACAATCTTCTGATCCTTGCAGTATTGCGTGAATTCTGCAGAGTTGTGGCTCCCATGACCGTCAATAATCAGCATGCGGAAGGTACCAAGAGTGCGCGCCTTTGTATGCCTGTCAAAGTGCTTCAACCAGTCAAAACCAAGCTCGTTGGTAGTCCAGCCGTTCTCAGAGATAGCAATAGTCCAATCTTGGGGCAGGTTGTCGTCCTTATACCAGCTGGACTGGTGTTGGCGGGCTCTGAAGATGATGTAGGGCGGAATGGCCCATCCTGTGGCATTGATGCCCTCAATGACTGTTACCCACTCCCGGTTGCCTGGCTGGATCTGCTTTGCTCGTCCTGACTTCTCTGCATCTGTAACAACGACTCCAGTGGATATCTGGCCCATCATGAAGCCTGTCTCGTCGAAGTTGTACGTGTCATTGTCCAGGATACCATACTTGGCTTTGATATTGGCTACTAGGCCAAACCAGCCCTGGATTACCTCAGGATCCTCGCAGAGGGCTCGCTTGTAGTCGTACTTGCGATTGAAGACTGTTTTGAGCTCCCCCTGACGCGAAACAAACCTGCTGGCCCACCTTGGGCCAACAGGGGCCAAACCGCGCTCTTTTCGCAGAGAATTGGCCATATCAGCTACAACTGTAAGCCGAGGGGACTCTCCTCGCGTGACTAGCTCAAGTATGCGCATAACAATCACCTGCTCCTCAGCGCTGGTTAGATTCTGTGAGTTGGCCATAGTATCAACGCGTGAAGGTCGTCCGGCGCGTCGATGGTGTAGCGTAGTTCGAGAGACTCTGTAGATAGCTGCAGCGCGTCGCACTGAGAGTTTTGCGTCTTAATTAAGAGCTTGAAGCGCAAGCTGGATCTGACGCTCTTTTGACGCGTTAAACTGTGGTTGTTGGGGAGGCATTAGTGTAGGAAAGGAGTTTTGGTGTGGTCTTGGCAAAAGTGGCCCGCTCGCTGTACCCGTGTCCGTGCGCGTGATGCGCGGATTCGCGTGATGCGCCGAACCACCTTAATAGGCACCTGCAAAAATGAGGTTAAAGAGCCACATACAATAGCTAGTATTACAAGTTTTTTTTTGGTGGACTGTTATATAGGCCTATGCGACAATATTCTCTCATACAATTCAATTATATAGAGTTGCTGCTCTGCCGCTGCGCGTGGTGTGGGTGCGAGGTGCCGCTGGAGGCTCTGCAGCAACAACACCACGCGCAGCGGCCACAGTACGACGCTTCTTCTGTATTTTTGCTGCAGGAGCTATTAAAGCTTTGCATTTGCCTCTTTGGGGCAATTGTACAGCTTTTTGAGCGTCGCAAGCTTGCTTATCACGCTCTCTTCGAGCTTTGCGTTCAGCTGCTTCCTCAGCCTTCTCAGCTCTGAGTCGCTCACGCTCCTCCTTCTCTCTCGCCCGCTGTTCACGCCTCTCCTGAGCAATCTTCTCATTGTACAGCTTATTAGCGTGCCTAAGCTTCTTCATCTCTGCTTTTTGGAGCTCTTCCTCCCTCTGGCTCTGTTGCTTTATCCTCTCATCAGTGCGTGCTTTCTCTACTCTGCTAGGAGAGTAGAACTCTGCTCCACCATGATAGTCCTCGCGAGGCTGGAATTGAAGAGCTTTGCTCTTATTCTTATGCTTCTTTTGAGTCTTAAGAACCTCTCTAAGCCCCTGATTCTCGTGGTGGAGGAGCTGGTTTTGAATTGAGATGTGATGGAGCGAGCGGCTGATCTTCCTCAGCTCCTTACTGGTCTCATCCCTGACTACTTTCCGCAGCAGAGTCTCAATTTTAAGCCAATCTCTGCCAGAATAGACTGAAGAAGAGCTTGTGCTGCCGTCAGAGGCCTCAGGGGTATCCTTAGCAAAGCGTCGGAGGATGACGTTGGGCTGTAGGGGTGATATACCCGTCGTCTCAAAGGATTTAAGTATTAGCCCCTGAGTAAACGTACTCTCCCAAGCCTTCCAGAACAGGGGGAAGAAGTTGCTCTTCTTAATTACTGACAGTCCTTGGCCGTTGTGAAGGTGTGTTGTGAGCTCATTTGAATACGCTGTTGACAGAGGCTTGAACATCACCACATCAAGCGGCTGCAACGTATGGGTTGAATGAGGAGGAAGTATAGCCAGGAGTATCTTGTTCTGATCGCAGTAGTTAATAAAGTTCATCGTCACATGGGAGCCGTGGCCGTCAAGGATCAGGAGGCGCCACTTCCTCCGCGCCTTGGTCTTGGTGAAGCGATCAAACACCTGCTGAAGCCAGGCAAGGCCTATATTGTTGTTGGTCCAGCCACTAGGTGAGGAAGAAACAAGCACAGAGTGTTCTCCTGACTGTATTTCCTCCACCCAGCTTGATTGGATGGTGCTGTTGGCAGACTCGTAGATGAGACCTGGCGGCAGAGCTGATCCATCACCACACTCACACGCCAGCAGCGTAATCCAGGCGCGATTGCCATCTTGAAGTGATGCCTTGACCTCCCCCTTCTCCCACATACGTCTACTAAACACATGTTTTGCCCTAGTAGTGATGCCTATCATAAAGCCCTTCTCATCCATATTGTACATGTGCTCAGCGTTAACCTTATACTCAGCAATCTTACCCTGTAATAGGTTGAAGTAGAGCTCTTACTTCGCGTAGGAATCGGCGTTGTGGCGATTGGCGTCCATACCCGTCGAGTATTGAGAGATGAGATGGATGGAGTACTTGTTGATGAAGCGGATAACCCAGCTCTCGCTCACTGGCTCTTGGGCGACTGCTGACGCGAAATTGGCGATCATCTCTCTTGTAGGAGGTATGTGACGAGCATTAAGCTCCTCTATATACTTCACAAGCTCCTCCTCTTGTTATTGGGTGAGCTTCTGCTGTGCAAGAACCTTCTCTTGATGCGGGCGCGTCTCACCCCTCCACGTGCGCGTTAACGTTGACCGCACAACACCATGCTTTTCTGCTATTTTAGACCACGGAATATCATCTCCAGATGCAAAAGTATCACATTCTGCAAGCGCTTCTTGTAACCCCATTGCGTTGTGTTGTTGTGGAGCTGAGATAATAGAGGTGGTTTGGTGGTTCGGCGCATCACGCGAATCGGCGCATCACGCGCACGGACACGGTACAGTCCGTGCGCACCCAACGAGCCAGTTCAGTCAACGAGCCACCCCAACAAGATCAGACGACAAAAAAGATGAGGTTAACGCCAACCACCACCGGATGGCGCACCCCACCGGAATGGCGCACCCTGTAGCAAATTTATCTTTACACCTCAATATTTCAGCACCACAACAAGAAATTTAAACGTACAATAGCTTAAATTAATCCTCTATCTCTATTACATCTTGCTGGCAAGTGCGCTTATTATGCCCTATCCTGCCGCATGTTGTACAGCACCGTTTAACTTTACTACTGCTACCTACCTGCGCACCTTCTCCCTTAGTCTCAGCCTTAGCGTCTTTCTCCTTTAGTATTTCCTCTGCCTCTGCCTGCGAGAGAGTCCCGCCTTCCTGAATCCGCTTCTTTTTACGCCTCTTACGCTCAGAAGCAGCCTTGTTTGCCTGTTCAAGCTGGGCTATCCTTGCCTCAAGTAGCGTGTGCGAATAGTCCCTCTTTGCAGACCCCCTTTTAACCTGTAGGACCATCTCAATAATTGAGTCAGGAGAGGAACTCCTATGTTCTCTTATCCTCTTAATAATAAGAGTTGTTTGGCTATCAATTTCAATCGCGTTGGTTGGTGTTTTAGGTTGCCAGTTGGTAGGCCCAGGCAGAGGCGGTGTTGGCGTACGAGGCTTAACTTCAAGCCTTGACAGCACCGCCTCTGGGTCAAGTGGGACCAAGCCAGTTGCTCTAAAGCTTGATAAGATGTTGCTCTTTGAGATTGCCTTGTTGTATACTGGTTGAAACGTTGCTAAGAAGGCCTTTTTGTCCACGTGGGTAATGTAACTGTCTGCCAAGCTTTTGATCTCCTTCTTGTACGCCTGCTTCAGCGGGGCAAAGCACCCAACGTCAAGTGGCTGCAGGATGTGAGAGGCGTGCGGAGGCATACAGAGGGCAATAATCTTGCTTTCCTCGCAGAGATTCTGGAATTCGAGCGACTTGTGACTCTCGTGGCCATCGATAATCAGCAGCCGATGGCTACCTACAGTAGCAGCCTCTGTGTGCTGGATAAAGTGCTTTAGCCAGGCAAGGCCAAGTTCATTAGTAGTCCAGCCATTCTTGCTAACCCCAATCCTCCAATCTTTTGGGTTGTTAACGTACCAGGCCTTGTCGTGGTGCTTTGCTTTGAGGATGAAGAAGGGTGGGACAGACCAGCCCATCGCGTTGATACAAGCAATCAAAGTTATCCACTCACGATCGCCAGGCTGAAGGCTGAGTGGTGCACGACGTCTCTCAGACGCAGTCACTACCTTAACTGACCCTCCAACGCCTATCTGGAAGCCAGTCTCGTCAAAGTTGTAGGTATCTTGGTCCAGGATGCCGTACTTGGCTTTAACGTTGCGTATAAGGTCGAACCAGGGACTGATAATTGCTGTATCGCTGCACAGAACTCTCCGGTAATCTCTCAGTCTAGAAACCTGAGACCTAACCTCAGGTTTCCGCTGGATAAACCTGTAGGTCCAGTTTTCTCCAACCTTGCCCCCATCGCGAGCAGCCAACAGTTGATCAGCCATCTCTCGCACATAAGTAAGCGTAGGAGCAAATCCTCGCGCGTCAAGCTTTCTTATATGTTGAACAAGCACCTCCTCTTCTTGCTTTGTAAGCCGAGAGCAATTGGGGTAGATAACGCGTTGAGAAGCTGGTTTGGCGCGTTGCCTTCGAAGAGTACTTTCAGGCACGTTGTAGACAGCAGCAGCGCGTCGCTGGCTTAGGTTCGCATTAGAATTAATAGCTCTAATAGCAAGCTTAATTCTATCTTCACGAGAAAGTAATTCAAGATCAATTTGTTGCGACATCGTTGGTGGTGGTCAAAAGAGGTGTGGTCTTGGCAAGGTGCGCCATTCCGGTGGGGTGCGCCATCCGGTGGTAGTTGGCGTTATTGAGCCACCTACAATAGCTATTATCGTGAGATTTTTAGGTGTATTGATATATGGACGCTACTAAAGCGTTTGCACTACTTGTATCTCGCTGGCGTCTTAAGTTGGCGGTTGCGCAGGCCAAATTTGGGTGGAGAGGGCGCCCGAGGCGGACTGGCAACAACCTGACTTAATGGAGCAACAACACGACGACGCTTTGTCGGTTTTTTTGCTGGCTTGTGTGAGGCTTCTCGCTTACGCTTATTTGCTGTATCGCGACTTTTTTGAGCGGTTGCAGCTTGTTTTTGCTGCTTTTTGAGTGCCCGTTCGGCAGCTTTCTCCTTACGCTGCCGTAACTGCTCCGCATCCCTAGCAATTTTGGCTTGTTGTCGAGCCACCTTTGCAGTTTCTTGAGAGCACTTTTTCTCAGCTACTTCTGCTGCTTTTCTCTCTCTATCGCGAGCTTTTTGGAGTTGTAGCTCCGCGGCTTCGTCTAGTTCTGCGGCCTTGCGCGCGCGCTCGCTGGCAAGCTTCCTAGGACTGTAGAATACAGCTCCGCCGTGCCAATCGTCGCCTTCTCGTGTAGTCAGTGTTGTTGATTTAGACGGTCGGGATCTCATAAGGTTGAGTTCAGCGCGTAGCTCCGCGTTTTGGAGGCGGAGAAGCTCGTTGTTGACCTGCAGCGAGTGTAGGCCTTGGGACAGCCGTTTGGCTTCAACTTTGGCCTTGTCAGCCACCGCAGCGTCAAAAATTTTGCGCAGTTGAGGCCAGGTATCGCCGTCACCTTGCTCTCCAGTTCCTGGGTCGTCATCTTGTTGTTGTGGGTTGTTGTTGAAGCGTTGAAGTACTGGGTCTGCGTCCATCGGCCATACGCCTGTAGCTTGAAAACTCTTCAAAATAAGATCCTGAGTCATTGTAGAGCTCCACGCCGGCCAAAAGTTGCTGTAGAAGTCGCGTTTGGTGGTCCTTGAGAGGCCTTGGGTTCGCTGGAGGTGTTGGGTAAGCTCCTCGGTGTAGTGCTTTGAAAGCGGCGAAAAGAGCACGACATCCAACGGCTGTAAGCTGTGGGTTGAATGGGGAGGATACACCATAACCATGATGCGTTTGGCTTCACAATACTCCAAAAAATCGGGCGTGAGGTGGCTGGCGTGGCCGTCAAGGATCAGAAGGCGCCATTGCCGGCGAGCTTTGGCTGCTGTATAGCGTTCGAAGACCTGTTGAAGCCAGGCAAGTCCTAAATCATTATTTGACCATCCCGAAGCTGAGTGGGATACGAAAACCTGGTGTTGTTCAGCCAACAGGTCGTCAACCCAGCTTGTTTGAACCCCGGAGATACCCTGGTAGATAAGAGCGGGCGGCAATGCCTCTCCAGAAGCGCATACGCAAGCCAGCAGCGTTACCCATTCCCTGTTGCCATCTCTCATCGCCGCGGTACGCTCCCCCGACTCATAAACTGCCTTGGAGAAGATCCTCTTCCTGCGGTGGGCGATACCGACAAAGAAGCCCTTCTCATCCATATTGTACGTGTTGCGCTCTTCAATCTTATGTTCTCGCATCTTGGAGTGCAGCAAGTTGAAGTACAACTCGTATTTACGCTTGTTGTCAGCTAAGTGACGCTTACGATCTATACCAGTGTCCCATTTGGAGATGAGCTCATCGGGATGACGGTGCTGAAACCGGGTAACCCAGCTATCCGAAACCTCATGCTGCGCAACCGAGCTGCCAAAATTCCTTAAAATACTCCTTGTGGGTGGTAAGACATCTCTTGTTTGCCCTTCTATGAAGCCAATAAGCTCATCCTCTTGTTGTGGGTTGAGGTTTCGTCAATGTTCGGCCGCCTCTGTGCCCGGGGTTGTTGTGCGCCTCGGTGCCTCCGCGACAGCGTCGTTCGATCAACTCCAAATATCTTTGCAACTTGGCGGTACGAGAATTTATCTCCAGCCTCACGCGATTTGATATATTCAATCGCTTCTTGAATCGGGTCCATGGTTGTGGAGTTATGACGCGTCGCAGTTGGGATGGTTCATGAGGTTGCGGGGCTTCGGGTGGCTCGTTGACTGAACTGGCTCGTTGGGTGCGCACGGACTGTACATCTACGTTAGTGCATTGCAATCAGAAAAGACGTCTGAGGAATACAAACATTATTGACGTCAAATCAAGCCTCCTGATTCGTACGGAACAACATTAACGGGACCTTCATCCAGACAGCATCTCAACAGCCATGTCATACGCCCTATCCTTGGCCTGTTCCTGCGGAGTTCCTGGTTTGTACGACTTATCCCACGCATGTCCACAAAGCTCCACTCTCTCATGCTTGACATGCTTTCCCGGTGCTGCCTGAATCTTCCTGGCTAGCTCTTCCGTCTCTGGAGCCAGGTTATCCTGCGCACATGTTATAACCAACATGCTGTCCGGAAACTTCTCTCCCTCGATATACCACGGAGAAACAAGCGGCTGAGCCCTATCGACGCCCTCAGGACAATAACAATTGTTAAAAACGTCCGCCAACCATGGCGGAAGCGGCTCTCCAGAAGTATCAGGTGCAACCTTGGTACGTGGTTCCTTGGATAGGTCTGTCGGCGGGTAGTAGGCGAGGACGTGTCGAAACGTGCCTGCAGGGAAGACGTGACCACTCAGACCCAATGCAAAGTTGGCGCCAGCACTAAATCCAGAAACCGCCACGCGGTCGAGATCGTAGTCCTGGGGTCTGGATAGCACGAATCGGACTACATCTTCTGCGTCGTGTGCGCCACTGGGGAAGGGGTGCTCAGGAGCAAGTCTGTATTCGACGTCCAATACAATGTAACTTGTGTCCCTTGCGATGCGCATGGCAAATTCGTCGTCCGAACCGTGCATAGGGATGACGAAGCCGCTGCCGTGGAAGTTGATGAGTACCGGTGATGGCTGACTCGGGTTCTTTGACTTGTAAACATGAACTTTTATGGTTCTCCCTTCGTCTCGAGATGGGACCTGGAGGACTTCGTCTTGATACGTTTCAATTGTACGGCTGGCCATATAGCGCACTCCAGTAGCAAGTACTTTGTTGTGGACGTCTGTGAGCCAATTCATGTTGAAAGATCCGCTTTCGATTCAAGTATGATGCGTTTAGGGGTTCTGGTACCCTGCAAGCGGTTTAGGTGTTGAGTTCGAAGACGATATCGAGGGCGAACGGTGCGAGCAAGATCCCTTACTTTATGAGTAACACGATGAAGATAGGGATCCTGACTACCCACGTGATTAGTGCCGAACTACAACCCGTGGACATGCACAACCCGACCTCGGAAATACTGACGTCATTAGTTCCGCTATCGCCAAACGAGCGATTACGGAGGTGCCGTAAGCAAGTTGTATCCATCCAGGCCTATCAAAAGTCGCTTCTGACTGAACACCAGGGTATTATAATCTAACATGTCTTTTATATTTGCATAGGATCTTATGTGCTAAAGGTATCCAGTAGCTTACTCTATGATGATCTACACTGAAGCTCCTCCAAAAGCATCCTACAAAACGCCGAGGCTTCCGGACCTATGAGATGCGTCTCTAGTGACGCCTCTAAACACAATACACGTACTTCTATAACAAAAGCGCTCAACCAACAGGCCCCAAAGGAATACTAGCCATCGGCTCCCTTCCACTCTGTCCGTAGCAGCTATACATCGGATCCCTCACACCCGTCCAGCCAACACACTTCCAGCACTGAAACAATCCAGTGGGATCATACGTCTTTTTGACTTGCAGCAATCTATCGTAATTGCTCCCATAGAACGTCTGCTGCCAATTCTCCTCCATCCAGTCTCCCTCATTGACATAACACCCACCACCCGGCGTCAAAGCTTTGAATGGCTGGATCGACGCACTGATAGTGTTCTGAATCTGGGTACGTACAGAAGCTGGTGTCGACGCTGTCCATCCACCACCCATGATGACTTCCCACAAGCTGTCGCGCCAGAGCGGATGGGCACTGGTGGCACTGCCATCCAGATGGGTAGCGGGGCCAGTGGCGTACAGCTGCGCTGAGCCGCTGCCGCGGTTAGTGTAAGAGAACTGCATGGCGGTCAGGACGGCGGAGGTCAGCTTGTTGATGTCCGCAGGTGTACTGAACAGGGACTTGGGGATGAAGCGACCGGATTCTGACAGTCCGAGCCCTACGGGGCCGTTTTGCGCGATGCAGGGTTGCTCAGTGAGCTCGTGCCATTCCGAGAACTTGGAAAAGGTGTGGTAAGAGTTGTTGTAGACTTCGATACCTGGGTAGGAATCGAGGAAGTCGCGATATTGCTTTGTCACGGTCTCAAAGGCAGTGGCGTTACTCGACGGTACGATGTGCAAGGACACCATATGATCAGGTAGGAAGAAGTTGTAGCCGGCGATGCCATTCTGAGAGAAGAGAGTCTGATTCGAGGCCAGCGCGCTGATGATGTCGCGATGAATCTTTGACTCCGTGATGTCCGCAGGCTTCGGCCAGTAAGCTCGGAAAAAGTGCACGTTGAGCGGCACCGCTGGATGGAGTTGGAACTTGTAAGATGTCAAAACCGCGTAATTGCCACCTCCGCCTCCGCGCATGGCCCAGAAGAGGTCGGGATCGGTGCATTCGTTGATTGTCCGCTTCTGACCGTCCGCGGTAACAACGTCGAACTCGACTGCTTGGTCGACCATCAGGCCGTAGGTGGGACCAAGAGGCCCGTGGCCACCACCCTGACCAAAACCTCCTGCAATACCCACAGAGCCGACAGCACCGACGGTGACAAGCATGTTGAGAGGCTCAAAGAACTCCCAAGCCTCTTGTGCTTGAATACCAGCACCGACCTCGCCTATGTTCTCGTATCGCGACTTGCATCCTTGTGGTTGAAAGGTCTTATGATACTTTGCCTCCTTCATGTTGTGCGTCCAGATACTGAGAGAGTTCGCTGCACTCGATCGGCCGAAATAGTCGTGACCAGTATTCTTGATCGACACTCGAATGCCGTGATGGCGGACGAAGTCTAATGTCTCGCTAATGTCGCCTGCCGTGTGAGCTTCGACATGATATGTTGAGAGTCTTCCAAGCCCACATGTGCCTGATGTTGGTGAAGAGGGGTGTACGGAGTCCAGATAACAGTGCGACTGTCCGCAGGTCTCCCAGTCGAGGAACTCCATTGCCCCATACTGTGCGGTCCGGGCGACGCCATCCATATAGCCCTGCCTGATTCGTTGGCATTGCTTGCTTGAGGAATTTGTATAGCATGCTGAAGCCCATGGCACCGTCAACCGAAGGTTGCCATGAATGCTTTGATTGAAAGCGGTCCACTCATCTTCAGAAGGCCAACAAGCTTGCCCAGGTATGCAAGAGTAGTTCGATGGTGAGACTGGAGCTGCGACATCTGGAGAAGGCGGATGCGGGGTCCATGTGGCTGACTTGAAGATGCCGCGACATGTATGCGCCGTGGTGCACACCAGGTAGATGCCCAAGGCGGATGTGCACCATAGCGCGACTTTCCTGATCACTGGCATTTTCCTAGCTGGCTTCCGTGGACCAGAACGCTGTTCGACATCTACGAACTTTTCGTGCAAGAGCGGCGCCTGCTCACGACAGGCCATTGTGAGAATCAACAGCAGTGGAACCAGTCGATCTCCTCAATATATAGAATGCAGCTGATCTTATGCTTCGTGACTGTATGTGTAACGATGTGAAAAGGTAGCAGAATGCTTTCGATGAACGCTAGAAAGCAAGATGAAAGAGGGGTATATAGCAGCAAGTACCGAGAAGGAAGGCGCAACAGGATGTTAAGATGAAAGTCTATAGAGGCCGTTTGCAATTACTGGCCAATTGGCAGCTGCGACTGAACTCTAAATAGTCCTGCAGCTCCGGTAACTAGCTCGCGGCATGCCGCATACGGCAAATGGATGATGGCTGACAGAACACTCAGCCTCAGCCCCCGCTGTGTAAGGCAACGAAGAACCAATCGCAGGAACGAAGCGCTTGAAGTCGAATTGTCCTATCGTCGCCTTTTGCGCAACACGAGCATAGGGCGAAAATGAGGGCGCAAGGCAACAAGTCCGAGTCCCCCATATTGAAACAATTTCTCGACGTCTCGTGGCGGACCGAGGCCGTGGTTCGTGGTTGGTGGCACACGATGAGCCGCGATCTTGGAGGATTCGCGTGCCCCAGTCGTTTGGGTCACGTTCGCTTAATGTTCGGTACTCTGCTTGGCTGCAATCGAAACGGCCCCAATCGCCGTCGATGCAAGGCACACTTGGCTACAGAACCGGGCTGCGCCTCAGGCAGGCCTAAATCTGGTGATAACCTCATACGCATCGGGTCCTTTCACCCCATGCACACGCCAGACAATAATGGCACCAAGCAGGCTACGGCTGCTCCTAGCGTAGTGTCAATGGCTTTGGTGATGTCAAGCGCATATGGTTCGTATTAGCGCTGCTGGCTATGCTGCAGTTGTTCACCGCGCGACAGATCCTCCTCTTAGTAGCTCCATCACGTCCCCACTGACTCATTTGCAACCCAGCTGATATCCAAGAGGACTACCCAGTTGACGGCAAGCTGCCCAGCCTTCTTTCAAGTGTCTAAATGGACTGCGACGAGTATTCGGTTTGGCGAGCAAACCGGATTTGCTCAGGGTCTCGAGCTTACAGCTCAGAAGAACTCGAACTGGTTCCACCAAATATACGCGACAATAGCAACGGCGTTGGCTGCCGCGTATGGAAGACTCATCTCGACGACGCTCCAGACCCAGAGCGCACCAACTGGAGGAGCTGCCTTCATGACATAGAAGTAACCCTTGGTATTTGCTGCCCAGATTATGTAGCAGCCAGCTGCGATGGAGCCAAACAGAAACGCGAGGTTGCGCAGGACCGGGAACCGACTCGAGAATTCGACATGGGTAAGGTATACAAGGACGGCGAAGATGGGCGAAGCAGACAGACCGCGCCGAATAATCTCGTCCCAGAGGATGGCCTCGCGATATTGATTGTAGACAATGACATCGAGCGAGAGGTGCAGTGCAGTCATAGTGATAGCATAGAGGATTGCATCTCCTACTGCACCAACAGGTTCGTTCAACGCCTCCTGCACTTCCACAATTCTGCTTTTCGGCTTCGCTGCATCTAGCTCGCGTTGTCGCTCATCTGCCAGCTCGAATAACGTTTTGCCCTTTGGCCCAGCGCGATTTGGGTGCTTCAGAATGTTCTTGACGCTCTCTTCGTCAAGCTCGGTATTAGGATCGAAGGGGTGCGGTGTTGACTTGGCAGCCTCCTTTGCGCGACGCTCTTTGCGGTTGCTGCCAGCCATGTTGGTCTTTGGTCGTGGTTTGTGTTGTTTATTCGCGTGAGGACAAATGTTCGCGATGACCCTGAATGATGAGGTGGTCAAAGCTCCTTCGTCAACCTCGGACTCTCTCTCATTCCGTATACCCGCCATCTCTGCTGTTGATACAGAACTGTGTCTCTCGGTATCTCTCGACATCTGTCGTGTTCTTCAACATCTTCAGTCGCCATGAATTGGCTTGTTGCGGGCTCTGTGCCCCTCATCATCATTGGTTTCTGGCTGTACACTAGCACCCTGAGCCTGTCCTTTCCCACACTCCAGAACAGGCGCATCTTGCTGCTCATAGCCCATCCTGACGATGAAGCCATGTTCTTTGCACCTACTCTGTTGTCTTTGACGCGTCCGGAACTCGGTAATCACGTGAAAATTCTGTGCTTAAGCAGCGGTATGAGAGACTCAACAGCACTACTATGGGGCCTAGCTGACGTGACGTTAAGGCGACGCAGACGGTCTTGGTGAGACGCGGAAAAAAGAGCTGGTCAAGAGCGGTTTGCAGCTCGGGATTGGGAACAAGGATGATATCCATGTCGTGGAGGACAAGTCAGTACCAACCAGAAATCATCGAACCGAGCTGATTGTATCAAAGGAACTTTCCTGACTCCATGACTGTGACGTGGCATCCTCGTCTCATTTCTAACCTTCTGACGACGACCTTCGCGCCAAAGATGTCATCGATCTCAGCCAAAAATGCCCCACAGGCCAACATCGATGTCATCATCACCTTCGACGCGCATGGTGTTTCTGGTCACCCCAATCACAAATCTCTCTATGATGGTGCGCACACCTTTCTGAAAGCACTGATGCATAGGCATAGTGGGTGGGAGTGCCCTATCAAGCTCTACACCTTGAGTACAACTTCGATCTTCCGGAAATATGCAAGCTTACTAGACGCTCCTGCTACTATGATTGCAGCAATCACCAGAAAGAAGGAGCTTGGTGATTACCCGACACCGTTATTATCAGTCAGCTCCCCAATGGCCTACAGGACCGCTCAACGAGCCATGACGACCGCACATGAAAGTCAAATGCGCTGGTTCCGTTGGGGTTGGATCTCGCTCTCGCGTTACATGGTCTTGAATGACTTGAAAAAAGAAAAGACTGCGTGAAGGAGTCAGTGTCCGAGACATGCGGACGGCAGAAACAGATCGGACCGTAATCGCCGCCACCCGAAGTTAGGGGAAGCTTTCCGTCCACCCATCGGCTTGCCGTCAGACGACCGCAACAACTCACAGATATGCGTCGACCAGCCTCCACGACCATCCGAAGTAGCCGTTTTCAAGGATGTGTTGATGCGTACACGCCCTAGCGGATGTACGATAGGAGCGTTTGCCCATGATGCGCTTAGTCCCTAAGCGTTGGTGGACACATGCCATGGGTGTAAGTTGTGTTTGACACTTCTGCTGCACATAAAGCCTCTGTCTTCCACGAGCAGCAGCTTATAGTGTGGTGCAATCGCATTGCTTGATCTGACAGTCACACTTCACGTGCATAGCTCAAATATACACGCAACGGCCTGAACGTGAATTCTGATATGACGACACCCAAACAGCCTGAGTGTGCCGTGCCACTTAAAAAAGAGCATCCCCTCCAACGACCGAAGACACTTCTCCAACGTCTGTCCTCAGGTATAGTGCATGCCCTGCCGTCCCTCCGCCCCTCGAGCTCGAAGATTGATCTGATCGATCGCCCTATAACAACACCAAGCCCGTTTGGGAAACGTGCAAATAGATCACCCCTTGTTTCCGGCACCGAGCAGCTACTCACTCTCGATCGTGCAGTTGTGCCTGCCAGCGAGTCAGCTCCGCCGTGCCCGTACGATCCAGATTCTGGCCATCTATTCGCAAGCATAGAGAAACGTCGTTGCAGCTTCTGCGGCATGCGAGGGCCAAAGATTGTCCCACACGAGCCGTGCAATGCATGCAAAACTGGTGCTCCTGGCTCGCACATCATTTCCGGAGGTACTCACATGAGACGCTCAGCTGTCGATACTCGTCATCTCACCCACCTCGCCAACAGCAGTGATTCGGTGCTTCTGGGGCCTCGTCCCGTCACTCCAGAACGCGCCGCAAGACGAATTGGCAATCCTCCCCGAGTATCGCGGCTTCCTCCTGGCATAGTCCGGCTACCTGCGCCAAATGCAGCCAATACCACTCCGCGTCATGAACCTGTCAAGAGACCGCCTTCGAGACTCGGAACGGGCCCCTCTAACCGCGGAACATATACACGTCTGCAAGATTCACACCACGCAATTGTGGAATCGCCTACAAAGAAACCTACGAGTCCTAAGTTGCATCATCTGCCCCTTCTTCCTCATTCTGAGAACTATCCTTTTGTTCACCGGCACGAGATACCGAAGCATGCAATCGCTCTACGGGCTGGGTCTAGCAGTCCATTGACCGATCGGAGCAACATCCCAAGAGTAGCTCACAACACTAGCAAGACGACAGATTATTCGGACACTGTGTACTACGGCGATCGGGGGCCTTCCCTCTCGTCGCATCTCGTCGATTTTAAGAAGCCGCAAACTACGACTGTGATAGTCAAGCAGGTACAGGCCAGCAATAGGGCATCCATTGACCTCTATGCTTCGCCTCTTGATACTGCCCTGGCAGAAAGCAAAGTATACCAGAAACGCTCACCCAAACAGACGTCTTTGCAGCCGACACAAGGCATCAGTGATAGCCGCGACAGCACCGCAACCTTTGGGAGTCAAGATACCGATAGCACTAAAATGGGCGACATGAGACTCGAACTCAAAGGTGGCAACTCCGATGCTAACACGCCAAGGCTCCGTGGTGGAATTGGATACGAGAGAGCCTCAACTGACACGTTTGCTTTCAAGCTCAAACGATGGATACTGCTTTGCCAACCTTGTCATAGGTATCATGACGACAGCGATGACGATTTGCCCCCGGCTCGCGTAGTGACGCCAGAAAGAGTGGCGAAAATGCGTGAGAGAATAAACGGGAGGGCGCCACTGCCAGCTCACCTTTGCAGAGGGAAATCGAGCGTTACGTCAAGCTCATCCGCTCCACAGGTGCCTCGAGTTCCGATACTTAGTCCAGCGGTGTCAGCATCAACAACTACAGTCTCCGCACCATCAAAGCGGTCTCATCCCTCACGCCTCTCATTGTCGTCCTTATTCCACCGCCGATCTGACTCACCCGTCAATCAGCCCACACCCGTCACTCCAGCACAGATTCTCAACCCACCATTCCCGCAGCTTCGAGGTGGCGCTGAGTCGTCCGGTAGAATACCTCCAACGCTCTTCTGGCTCGCTGGTGGCACCGATCAGAAACCGATCAGCTTCAGCGGCTGGAAGCAGTCGCGTCCCAAGCAGAGGATGGGTGGGCTGTTTGGTATGGCTGTCTTTGGAAAAAACTATGGACAAGAGTATAGGGTGGAAGCGAAGGTTGTCGGGAACATGGAGGCCGAATGCTCGGCGAGTGTGAAGGTGATGGCGGAGGACGAGGTGGGTGCCAAAGAAGTGGAAGGCGACCTTGTGACGTCGGGTTCCAGCTCGAGCTCGGACGCAAGGGCACCATCGAGGGTAAAGTCAACGAAGGAGTTTGCTGCAGTCGCGGAGGACGTTATATCTGATTCCGTCGTTGAGCCAGCGCCGCGCTCACCCACACTACTGTCAGGTCAGCCTATAAATGATGTCCCATTGTGCAGTGGTGCCTTACCCGTGGAGCCTGACGCGAACGCGCCCCACGAGGTTCTCACTCCATCTCCATGTGCAGATAGTAAGGATAAGGCTGATGATGCCGCTGCGATTGAGAATGAGAAGCCGCAAGCATCTTGATGAAGTCTGCGGATGCGCGGCTCAGCGTAAGTGCTAACGCCGTAAGGCAGAAGATTGTCCGCTCGTGTCTGTCATGGACGGTAGTGATCTGTGACCTCGGTGGTTCTTGGAATTAGGCATCAATAGAGTTCGTTCGCATTATTGATTTGTCTCCGCTCTGTACTGGTTTCCTACTTTCAATGTCAGCCCTTAGATCTTGAAGCTTCTTCTACAAACACGACAGCTCCGCAGCTATACTGATCTAAAGATTCATCTCGGGTCATCAATCCCAATCTGAGGACTTCCTTGCAAGGACAGAATGAGCTTAGGAGTCACGGTCTGTGGTTAGGCCTGGTGTATGTGTTCAAGGACTGTGGTAAGCGGACAGTGTTTTTTCTGCCTAGAGCCGGCAAGCCTGAGCAGCGTCAAGCATGAGGATCATGTTCTGGAGCTGGCTCTAGACTTGGCTCGTTGCTGTCACAGCGCAAGGGCTTTTCTTCCATCAGGGGCTGACGAGGCGGAGCAACCGCGAGCGAGGCTGCGCAAAGCAGGCGCAGCCGAGCCTTGCATCACGTCGCGATCCCGAGCCTGTCGCTTGCGCGAACACAACCTGAAACTCATCTTGCATCTCCTCTTAGATTTCAGACGATATTGACCATACGTCGGCACTCAACAGCACTGTTGTGGTTCGGCGCTAACGTGTGAACGTCTACTGGGTAGTCACAACAAACGGAGGTGTCGATGTGCTACGCGTGTCACATCGGTCTTTGATTCGATGCAAGAGTAACGATTAAGAGAGAATACACAACATTGGCTGTGCAGCGAGCGAGCATCCTTCATCGGAAGGCGCGTTGTCCTGCTTTCCGCTTATGTCGAACTTGGTCGATCGACTGACTCGCAATGATTCAACAAGACTGAGACATGAGTCCAATCACATCCGTAAGTCGGGCCTTCTACGTCCTTCACTTACACTGTAGCCTAGAGGAGGATTGTGGGCACCTGCGCAAGTCTGCATGTTGGTGTGACGAGCCGCATCCCCTCAACCCCTGCATGGGTCGCGACGACTCTAGGAATTTTGCTTTTAGTCGCGAAGTCTAGGACATACTACGTCTACAACCAATTTAGGCGTGGGCAACTTTTGCGAAACCCAATACTGGCAGTACATTTCCGCAGAATTTCCACTTGTGAAGAAAGATGCGCAGAAACACCTGATGCTTTCAGAGCCGTGGTAATGAGCGCATTCTTCTTTCTCGGCAGTAGTCTTTTGAAAACATAGTAAAGACCCCCTCGACGCCTCTACATGATTCAATCGGCTGGCACAAATGACGAGTCCATTATCTACCCCGTTTGACCCTGGGACACTCGTGCGATACAATTACAGTTATGCCACGCTATCCGCTCCACAAAAGTTCCCACGCCATTCAATTTGACCAAATACTGCATACTCCGGTGATTCCGTATGTCCTCCAGGCTCAGCATCTGCCAGCCAACCACTCCAGTCCAATGCTTTGTCGTGTTTCGTTGTTGGAATATCATCACGAGAGATTGACCTCAGCCTTACAGGAGTCAAAACATACCGCCAACCTTATTTTTCCAGGGTCGATGAACGCATCCGAGGTGCGATGCAGGGTTTAACGGGTGGAAAAGGAGGTAGATTCCCCAGTCTTTCTTCTCTGGGAAGTGACACATCGCTTAACAAGAAGCGACCAGGAATCGCTCGTTCACTTCAATATCGGGTGACAGTGTGGACATCGCTTCACATGACAGGGGTTAAATTTGCCTATAGACGTCTAGATCGCAATGACCTTTCGGATATTTTCCCAAACTACAAAATCTCCCTACTAAATATCGAGATGACTGTAACCATTATAAACACACTCAACACTAGCAAGATCAAATCTAGTTGGAAGTATATCTGGTCCGTGCCCTTCTTTTGTAATTGCGAAGATCTGAGCACTGAAAGCCAAGGGGTGATGCGGGCGGAAATTACGGCTCCAAGATTGGTAGTGATCGGGGTGCTGACGAGCTAGGTCACGGCCACCACCATCACCAGCGCTCCATCCTACACTTCATCGTTGGAGACATTCACACCTATATGTTCTGCTGTGTAACATATCTCAGACCGGCCTTGCCTTGCCGTTGCATGGACAAGCTCGTCGTTCACCGCTCGGTCATGACTGCCCACTCCGAAGGCCGATGCACATTAGCTCAAAGGCTCCTGGGAGGAGCACTGGGTTCTGTGTGGATTAGCCCGGCTAGAAATTTGATGTTATGATAGGCCAGAAGAGGTGGATGTACACTTCGCGACGACACGTCTTTTCTTATAGAGAAAGACACTACGCTACCTACTCGCTTACCAGGGGTTACATCTTGACCTGGTCACGTTCAGCCTTGCGCACCATGGCCTTCTATTATCCCAATGCGGAGACTTCTTCCGTAGCGTATCTACTCACCAAACTCCCCTTTGCCCTCTTCAGTGCTATCATACGACTGAACTTCTTCATATTCTACAGTTCCTGCTCACTTATTCAACATGGGCAGACAAACCACTTCTATGGGTCCCCAGCGTTCCTCGCTCGACGGAAGCATTGATATCACCACTACGCGTCCCACCGCACCCGAAACCGTAAAACAATACTCCAGAGGCGGGCCAGCTGTGATTGAGGGTTGTACCTCTTTGGTTAGATGCAATGGTACATACACAGACCCGTCGTCCTGACCTTGCTCACAACATCAAGCTTCACTCGATCTACCCACGTTATCCCTCGACATAGCCCGTCGGTCAGTTTCAACGAAGACCCTTTTTACTCCGAGGCACGACGCTGTCGCTGTTAGTATGTTGGCAATCCGTGACAACGAAATTCAAGCTCTAGGCAAATTCGTCCTTTCGATTGACGCAGCGAGCTGACTCCAAGCAGTTGACCCCACTGGCTCGCCATCTGCCGCTTCCATGAACGACTATACCCTTTACGATGCAATGAAAGACGACTCTGCAAAGCTGCAAGAGACGAAGAACGTGTTGTGTGGTGTAGGGATGCAATTTGAAGGCGAGAGGGTGTTGAACAAAGGTGCAAATGTAGAAAAGACAAGAAAATGAGTAAGAATTATGTCACGTAAGGACATGAGAAGCCGGTTTTCGGCATCAGTAAGACGCTCAGAGGTACCGGATACTGTTGGCATAGCTGAATAGGTATATACATAAGATTTGCCTTTAGTCGGGATGCTACATGGTCGTATCGCTGAAGACATATGTAGCCGCCAGAAGACTTACTAGGCAATGAGATACGTAGCTACACCCGTCAGAGATCTCCCTTCTTCCAAGACATACTTTGCCTATAGCGCCTAGTCTTTTCTTGCCATTCACCAGTAACTAAAGGTTCACGTAAATGTACCTCACTCGAGAGCGTCATAACCTCTCTTTGTTGTGCTGAATTGTATTCAAGAGGGCTGAGAGATGCTTGGTTGTGATCAGCAGCAGCAACGTACCAGTTACCTTGCCAAGGGTGACAGTCACTCACGACCTCGACGATCTTCAGACCGCAGTTTTGCATCTTGAAATTACGAACCATGCACAGCTTTCTATGCTACTTCAATAGTGTACAACTCAGCTCCATCTGACTCAAGATAGTCGCTCTCGACAATTTCAGTCTGGTATTGCTTGGTTATGGTGTTGTCGGCGCTGTCTTATTCGACAAGAAAAAAACGAGGTTGCCGGCTCATCTGTACGCGCCAGTAGGTGCATATGGCTCCTTCCATAGGACCAAACAGAAAGTTTGAAAGCATGGATCACCTTTCGCTTCAAAGATCGGCAACCAATACCGAGACAGGCCTCGCCTTAAGGTTTGACTGTCGCGGAGTGAAGCTCCTAGATACCAGTGACTGGTTGTAGTGACACGTGTGTTAAGAGTAATGGTAAGCGAGCTGAATGCGCACTTGCCTAGTGCCGGCAATCTGGATGATTGTCGAGGCACTGCGATATCCAAGATCGCATTGGTTGCGGTATTTGCGCAGACCTCATGCTTGCATCAACATTCTCTATGATTCGGTTCGAGGCGGCTGTTTCAGTCAACTAGTGAGGAGAGCTTACTCTTCGCTGTGATCCCGATGCAGCCTGGTCTTTTATATTGTAACAGATCCATAGACAACTGGCACGGTTCGCTGTGCAGCCTCTTTGATTCATCATGGAGGAAAAGGTTCGACCTGCACACACGGACACACACAGAGCAGTCTTTCTTCAGCCCCGCCCCAAGAGTTGCCAAGCTCTACCTTGATTCTCGAAGAATATTATCGGCGGCCGTTCCAGCTCTATCGAACGGATCCTTCGCGGATTCTGTTACGGATCATGAAAAGGCAGACACCGCAAATGTAAGGCTGCTCACATGATGGCATTTCGAAATGTGCACAGTATGTAGGGCCCGGTTTTACTATAGGGCCCGACCCTATCACGTTGAGTTTAGGTATGGCATGAGACACCGCTGCGGAGACACAGGTAGAGCTCCGATGGCAGTGGAGTCACTGGAGTGTTTGTTGCAATGTGCCTGAGGAGAAAATCCGATGGATGAGACTTCACTAAAGGAGAGTCCTAAGTACGCCGCTTCTCACGGCAACACGTAACGTGAGGTCTCATCCGTCTCCAAGATATCGTGAGGGTCGTTGGAGAGGTGGTGTTTGGATGACGTTGGCACACGTCCGGGGCTCAAGAACGGCAAGATCAGGCGAGGAAGCTCTCCTCCGAATCGCTGCATCACAAACTTTTGCGACACCAACCACGGAGGACTTTCGCGCGTTACCATTGGACCACCATGTCACAAGTGAAGACAAACACAGACCCAGTGACCGGTCGGCGACAACAGCAGCCCGCAGCGCGCAGCATCTTCGACGTACCTGCGCCCATCAAGCAGCTGTTCGACAAGTTCCCGCTCGTCACATACCAGATCAACAATCTTCCACAACGCGCACCGCGTGAGCGCAATATACCAATATTACATGTCTTCACGACAAAGGAGGGCGCCTCAAGGGGCGCGCCGTCGTATAACCCAGCATGTCTGAAGTGGCAGGTATGAATAGATGTGATTATCTAGTGCGAATCGCGCTCACAGTCGCTCCAGGCATATCTCAAGTTCTCCCATGTCGACTTCCAGGTCACTGCCTCCAGTAATCATGCATCACCGAGCGGTGCGCTGCCATTCCTCCTGCCCGTGCAGCCAGATACACTCAAGCCTGTCCAGCCAGTACCCTCGGGCAAGCTACAACGATGGACGATGAACAACAGCCAGACAGCGATCGAAGAGTCTGGAGATCTGCGCTACGAAGCATATCTTTCTCTTCTTGACCACCGAATACGCAGAGCATGGGTGAGTAGCTGAACTCTGGCATCGACGAAGCTATGGCTAACGTCACCTCAGCTCTACAGCATTTACCTCTCGAATAACTTCACCTCCATCGCTGAACCGCTATATCTCCTGCCCACATCCAGCAACCCCTTTGTCCGTCTCACAATAGCGCGGGAGCTTCGACTTGCAGCCGAGAAGGAGCTACTCAAGTTCTCGTCCATCATAAGCGCAGAGACACTATACAACCAGGCGGAAGAGGCATTCACGGCTCTTGACTCGCTGCTTGGAGATAATGAGTGGTTTTTCGGTGCAGACACACCCGGTCTGTTCGATGCGAGCGTGTTTGCCTACACGCATCTGCTACTGGATGACAAGCTTGGCAAGGGTTGGCTAGACACACGCCTGCGTGACGCGCTAACACCGCGGCAACGCCTGGTTGCGCACAGGAACAGGATCCTGAAGAAACACTTTTCTGGCAGCTCATGAATGCTGTCATGAACGATCAGCTGGACCCGACGTGTAACTTATCTGTACAACATTGGAGCCTGAGAAGTCACGGACGATGTACAACAGCACGATCTGACTGTTGAGAATGTACAAACACCGGAATGACACATCGCAAGTGGCTTCGCATTTCGTGCCCTTTCACACGGCACGCGAATGTGGGACCGACTTCTGTCGCGTGGTCACGTTCTCTAGCGCGTACCAACATGTGCGTCTGAGTCACGCTCCCGCACGCTGGTCGACAGATTGCCTAATCGGGACGAAGCGCATGTGTAGAGGGCGCATACAACCAATATATAGACGGCGCAAGGCCGCCTCAAATTTCAAGGCATCACCCTCCGTCTACATCACCTCTGATCTGCAGCCTGTTCGGGTCGTCAATTGGTGCGGCGGATTTTATCGACTGCGCATCCACATTCTCGATCAATTCCAGTCTAAATCATCGCCGTTTGCTCGAAGAAGACCTCGAGCTTCGCAAATACGTTAAGAATGACCCAACCATCGGTGAATTCGACGTTCGACACATCACTCGTAGACCTCAACCCCAATGTCTCCTTCTCGATGACCGAATCCGACCCATCAGATGCCGGTATGCTAGCGACCACCCAAAAGATCCCCACACCAAGCCCATTGGCGCAGGATCAGAATCAAAACACACCTCAAGCATCCCAGGTCATGCCAATCAAGACTTCGACGCCTGTCCAGCACGTTGGTACTCAAGAAGCGTATGACCAATGGGCCACTGTCTACGACACAGACGGTAACATGCTTCAGTCTATCGACGACGACGAGCTGGACGCTCTGCTTCCCCTTTTATTGGACGAAGTTGCTTCAAGATCTGGCCCAATCATCAACGTCCTCGATCTTGGCTGCGGCACTGGTCGCAACACTTCACGCCTCCTCTCCCACCCCTGGCCCGCAGACAAAACCATCAACGTATCCGGCCTCGACTTCTCCGCCGGCATGCTCAGCCTTGCGCGTACAAAACTCACGCCACTCGCAGACGCAAACGCAAACACCACGCTCCGCCTCGAACACTGCGACCCCTTCCCCACCACCCCCTTCGCCCCCTCTGCCCTCGGCCTCCTTCCCCAAGACCTAGTCATCTCCACCCTGGTCCTCGAACACATCCCCGTAGCCACATTCTTCACGACCCTCTCCTCCCTGCTCGCACCCGGCGGCACAGCGCTGGTGACAAACATGCACGCGGAGATGGGGTCGCGGTCCTCAGCCGGGTTCGTCAACGCCGCGGGTGTCAAGGTGCGGGGCGAGAGCTACGTGTACACGCTTGCAGAAACGGTGCGTGCCGCTGAGATGGGGAATGTGCTGAGAGTTGTGGCTGCGCGGGAGAGGAGTGTAGGCGAGAGCGATGTACAGAAGGGTGTTGTGGGGAGCAGGGGGAAAAAGTGGGTGGGGTGTAAGGTGTGGTTTGGGGTTGTAGTGCGGAAAGTGTGAAAGGGGGATTGGCAGAAGGGTAGTCCGCTTAGCAGTCCGTTGAAACAACGAGATAGAAATCCGCGATGCGGCATGAGAGTGGACCTGAAGATGAAAGTTTTCGATTGTGACATGTACAGGAAGCTGTTATGAGTGCTAAGAACAAAAGATCCGATAAGATCGCGCCCTACAACACCGTGCTGGTGTACCCCGTGTATTTAGTGTCCATGATATAATCCCTCCCACTGCATTCCTCTTTCCTCTGCAGCACTTATATTTCCTGAGCCGGCTAGCAGGCCTAGTTGGCTGTCGGAGTCGCCGCGGTAAGAGCAATAACCCTTGCTGAATGCTGCCGATAGCTGTGCTCCGATCAAACACTACCGTGCACACTAGCTCATTGCTCGAATTGGTTGTTACGAGCTGGATTCGGGGCAGCATATCCTCTGCGGAACAGAAAGCTCTGCAGCCTGTCCTCCATCCTTGCAAGCTTTGACGTCATTAGCAGAGAAATCACTACAAGAGTGTCGGCTTACAAAACCCGGCCTCACTGCCCCGTCTTTGATCCAGAAGCCATAGCTTCCCATCATGTTCGCCATCATGATGTCAGTCGAGAGTCTGTCCCCTACAATGGCGATTTGATCTGGCCTTGTAACACCCGAGTCTGGATGAGCTCTGAAGTAGGCCATGACCTCCTCTTTGCAGCCGGGCTTCTTTGTAGAATGCTGGAGAACCTTGACGTCAGTGTTGGCTTCTAGGACGGCTGCTTGCTTGAGCTCCGGATCTGAGTTCGTCCCCGCTGTGTTGGATACGATGAGTAGCTTCGCACCAGGATATGCTTCACGGAGACGTTGGAAATGTTCCTATAATTCAAATGAGGTTAGAACCAAATACGGGGCTGAATAGTCCCGAGAGATAGTAGGACTGCACGGAATTGATCGTGATGTGTGTGATCAAAACAATGTGAAACTAGTGAAAAGACCTGGCCTACCTTGTAAGGCTTATGCACCTCATCAGTGTGAGGTATAGCAAAGCAATTATCCTTGTCAAGCACTACCGCTTGGATGTCGACTTCTTTCTCCCCATCTCTGCCAATCTTTCGAGGAAACGCTTTCGAAAGGGGAATTGGCAGATGATTGAACGTCGACACTGTATGCTGCGGGAGACACAGTGTGGGATCCTTCAAAAGTCGAAACACATTCAGTGTCCCGGAGACGTTCATCCACATGCTGCAAGATTGTTGATGGCGGGAGAAGTGCATGGGCTGTGACGCTCAGAGTCGCTGACATAATGCAATCGCGCTAGTGAAATGGCAAGCGCTAGAGCTCCAACAGCGACTTTCGTATGCCAAGGTAGACATCGACCGTCGACACGTCTGAATACACGCCGCTCCGCTGTACAATACCGTCCTGCAGTTTGCGCCATTTCACGATCCCAACCTCTGCGCTCCTCGAACATTGACGCGACCGTCGACGCGACCGCCGAACTTTGCACGAAGCCCGTCGAACGCTACTCATACGATCGTCCGCAACGCGCACTACTCCACCACCCCTCGATCGATCTTTGAAGGCGCGAATTGAACAGTCAATATGACGAGCACAATCGGTATCCCAATCAAGCTCCTCAATGAGGCCGCTGTACGTCGAAGATGGTGTCGGACAGGGACTGCGCTGACAACTCTCAGGGCCATATCGTTACCCTCGAGATTACTTCTGGCGAGGTCTATCGCGGCAAGCTCATCGAAGGTGTGTCTTCACAACATGATTGGTGCTTGGAGACGCACGCTGACAGCGAATAGCCGAGGACAACATGAACGTGCAGCTCAAGGACATTACTGTGACTGCACGCGACGGCCGTGTATCGCATCTCGAGCAAGTGTACATCAGGGGAAGCCACGTGCGCTACTTCATTGTCCCCGACATGCTGAGGTAAATAGGTTGCGCCTGCCCGCAGCAGACATGATGCTAACAAGATTGTAGGAATGCTCCCATGTTCCGATCAAGAGGCACACGAGGCCGTGGTGTGGGTCTGGCCCGTGGCCGTGCGACAGTCATTAGGGCAAGGGCCAGTGGAGGACGAGGACGTCCTTGAGAATAGGGAGCTACGAGGGTTAAATATTAGAGCAAAAGCCAGACAGGATATATCCTACGCGAAGAGCGCGCATAAGGGATGTCCGGACAGGTACGAGGACTGCTCTACCTGATCAGGAAAATGCGCTGAACGAACAAGTAGCGAGTCCTTCACGAAAGATGGACTACTGTGAGCAATGACAGATTGGCTCGATGCGATTGAAGATGCGCTGGTTGTGCAACAAATACAGTGCGCTTCTCGTGAGACTGACTTGAGAGACCTGCATTCGTCTGGAACCACGGCCGACTGTCTTTGCAAAGAACGACGACCAGAAGCGACCGTATTCACATGTGTTAGTGGGGGCGTCTGAAAGCAACCCCACACCGACACCTCCGAACCTAACTCCGCAACTCTACGATCCTCCCTGCACGCCTCGCCATGGACATCAAGAACCCACGACGCATACTGGCAGTTGGTGCACCAGGCTCTGGCGTACTCAGCGTCCTCAAAGGTGCCTTTACTTCTCAGATCTGGTAACTCCATACTAACAAATCTCCAGAGCTCACAGGCTCCGCGCCAGAGCCCACCACCTTTGAAGGACGAGAAACAACCGCCGGCCTCTCGCACGAATGGCGTCTCGAAACCAAGTACTACACCGCAACGCTTCCGATCTGGCTGGACGAAATCACCTCCGTCCCCGAATGGCGCGCCGAATTCACAAAACCTGAAGCTCGCGAGGTAGTTACCGTGCTAGGCGGCTGGATGTACTGCTTCAAGAAGCCCGTGACGACACATGATCTCGATGCGATCAAAGACACTATGCACGCAATCTCGGACGTCATCGAACGCGCATGCGGATATGCCGGCGACACGGTGTGTCTTGCCGTCGCCATGCCGCAGTCCACGACGCCGTACCTCGAGAAGCCAGGCGAGGAGTGGGAGGAGCTTTGCATGGAGTACGGATTCGAGTTCATCGATTCGGAGGCGAAGGGCAAGAACGAGTTTGGCGAGGCTGTGGGCGTGCAGCGCGTCAGAGAGGCGCTTGAGGCTGGGGAATGGGAGGGGGTTGATCTGGATATTGATGCGGATGTTGATGGCTTTGAGGGGAGCTTTGCCGCGGAAGAGGCGGAGATGAATATGGAGCTTTTCGGTGTTAAAGATGCGCTGCATGGCGATGGTGGAGAGGGCGAGCTCGGGGATGACGATGTAGAAGAGTTGGAGGTCTTGATGAAGAAGATGGTGGCTATCAAAGGTATGCTTCCCTCCACTTTGTAGTTCGGGAACAGCGACTGACGGTTGTAGAAATGGGTGAGGGTATGGGAGAAGAGGAGCGGAAACGCTTCGCTGCGAAAGCAGTAAATGATCTCATGAGGGAGCTGTGAGAGCTTGCCGAACTCGAACTTGTACCAGGGACCTGGTAGTCGATAGCTTATAGATTTTTGGAAGATGATACCCATGGAAGCATTGCTCGCAGCTCAATGCAGCATATCAGAAAACGACGCCTCGAACGAGAGGATGTAACAGGACGGTGGCTACCAAGACAGTTTCAGGATGTACAGTACCATCGAAGCCAGCTGTCATAGCTCCTCATTACACCCATGAGCTTTTGTGCAACTACGTAGCAGAGTACATGTTCCTTTTACAAGGACATTCGTAATTAAGGGAAGTTTAATGCGAGGAACATAGCAGGTAGTTCGCAGCTTTTGAGGATCTCTCGCAACGATTGAACACACCACCCGCTACATGAGCGTCACTGTGACAAGTACACGCTCAGTGACTATCCAAAGACTTTTGGGTGCGATATGTAGCTCTATCTTCGCAAACCCGCCAACTCAGCCACGGCCTGCGCCTTGGCCGAACAGTTGGAAGCTCGGTACCAAACTAGTCTATGACGTTGCCGGCAGAGACGGCGTGGCCTGCACAGCGCGTGGGGTCAGAAATGTGCCCGAGAGCGGGGACCTGGGTTGGCGGGGATGTTGGAGTTGAGACGCCAGTGCCGTTGGGAAGAGCTTAGGGATCGTCGGCTTACGGTGTCGCAGCTTGTCTTGCATAGTGATCGGACAAATACTGTGTACAAGCTATCGGGGTAGTAGAAGTGATCATGTGCAATTGTGTAGTATACCAAGCGAATCCTACGAGTTCGCCCGACTAAACGAGGAAGGTGCTCGTCTAATTAGCACAGTACAGGAAGAAGTACAGTTGGTAAGATAAGGGCTAGCGTTTCCCCATCAACTCGCGTGGAGGAACTCGTGGAGCTCTAGGCTTTCTAGATAACCACACCTGAACCCCTCCGACCCTGATGAAGCAAGACATCCGTTTTCTGACGCCTGAGCCGCGGCTAGTGAAGACGTGGGAGGGTGCTCTGTATGGTGGGTTAAGCCCTCCACGAGTTCGTGCTCAGGTGAGGCATTTACGTTGGGCTCGATACCGCGGTGACGGTGCGGTTGAAGTGGTGGTACGGAAGCTGACGGCTTCGTGTCGCGATCGTTCCAGTGGAGGTGTTACAGAGACACGGATTAGAGTTCTTGCTGCTTATGCTCAGCGCTGCGGGCTGAGACGGACGAATGCATGCAGCAGAGTTTCATGTGGGCGTGAATGCCTTGCAGCGCCTGGCCTTCAGGCAGCCAGCCAGGCGCCTGCTAATTATACGCACGCACCGTGCGATGGCAGCAAGTGGTGGCTGCTTTCGTACGGACTTGGTCAGCGCGCGGTGCCGGGGATCACAGGCATTGCATAGCGAAAGCAAACAATGCCAGAAAGCATGCCTCATCTGAAGCTCCAGCCGCTCAGGCCGGGCGTCCACAGCGCCGTCTGATAAACTGCGGGCCTCCGTCACCCAGCTGCGCGTGCACATATACCGAGCTGGGCCTGGCCCGTACCCGTTGTTCCTGTCCCTATTTACTGCCATCTGCCCCTTGGGCCCTGAGGAATGCCAAATTCTTGTTGAAGTCTTGCAGGACACACCAATCGAGTATCGCCCTCCTGCACTCGCCAATCTGCGGCGCGCGACAAGCTCTCCTTGGACATCTTGGCCCCATCCGAGACACGGCGTGCAAGAGCAAGCACGTAAGGGGCAGGGCTGAGTGGCCGTTCCAAGGTCGCAATCGCAGCTGCAGTCGCGCTGCCAGGGCAATTGCTCTCCACCACTACGTCAACACGTAGCCACCGAGGCACGTCTGGCTCAGTTGGCTCAGTTGGCTCAGCTGGCCCAGTGTTTGGGGCAGTGTTGGTGCAGACGGCAGACGGCAGACGGCAGACACGGCGCTGCACGACAGGATCGCTTCGGATCCGCGGACGCGTTAGCAGCTGCGGCGACGTCAACCAAGGCCCGCCAGCATGCCTCGACCCGCGTTCACGTCGAAGCTCTCGCTGCCACACCGGCTCAAGCAGCACACCGCGAACAGCAGCACCACCTCGGTCAACAGCATCCCCACGAGCCGCCAGGGCAGCCCCAAGCGAACCATGAGCGACCCCAAGCCCGGCCTGGTGCTGCGCGCGAACGTAATCAAGGTGGGTGGTGGTGCTGCTGCGCCCCGCGCGGGAGAGGAAGCATCCGCTGACAGCGACGCAGGGCCGCAACCTCGCTGCAAAGGACAGGAGTGGCACCTCTGACCCGGTGAGTGCCCGCATGGAGAGGGCGCCCCCCCCCCCCCCCCGGCGTGCCACGCTGACAGCCGCCGTGCAGTACCTTGTCGTCTCGCTCGGCGATGCAAAGCAGGCCACCCCGACCATCAACAAGACGCTGAACCCGGAATGGAACACGACGCTCGAGATGCCCGTCGTCGACGAGCAGAGCCTGCTGCTCGAGGCCACCTGCTGGGACAAGGACCGCTTCGGCAAGGACTACATGGGCGAGTTCGACGTCATCCTCGAGGACGTCTTCCAGCACGGCCACCCGGTCGCCGAGCCCCAGTGGTTCCCCCTCGAGTCGCGCCGCGGCGGCAAGAAGAAGTCGCACGTCTCGGGCGAGATCCAGGTCCAGTTTACCCTCATCGACCAGAGCAACCCCACCGCAGCCCCCGAGCAGATCATCCAGAAGTTCCTCGCCCTTGCCGGCCAGACACCGAGCCCCGACGAATCCGACGAGAACGGCCTGCTGCGCGCCGACAGCGCCGGCACCGACCTCGACGACGACGAGAGCGAGAGCTCCAACGAGGCCCTCGACGAGTCCAAGAAGGCCGAGAAGCGGGAGAAGCGCCGCAAGAAGCTCAGGCTCGCGCGTCTCAAGAAGAAGGCCAAGCAGATCAGCGGCTACGAGTACTCGGACAAGTCAGAAGTCGCCGGCGTCCTGTTCTTGGAGGTTTCGAACATTACAGATCTGCCGCCTGAGAAGAATGTCACACGGACATCGTTCGACATGGACCCCTTTGTTGTCACCTCGCTGGGCAAGAAGACGTACCGCACAAAGACCATCAGGCACGATCTGAACCCCGTCTACGAAGAGAAGCTAGTCTTCCAGGTCCTCCGCCACGAGGTCAATTACTCTGTAAACTTCACCGTCGTCGACAAGGACAAGTTTTCTGGCAACGATTACGTGGGAATGGTCAACTTCCCGCTGGAGAAGGCTGTTTCTGTTGCACCAATTGCAGACCCAGAGACTGGTCTCTACAAGTTGCCCGAGCCCTCAGACTCACCAGGTCTTCCAGACACTGGCCGGAGGTCCCGCTTCCGCCTCCCCGTCTCGCGCTCGTCGTCCTCGCACAGCCTCTCGCGACTTAGCAAGCCTTCCTTGAAGAAAGAGAACTCAACTGGGTCCCTATCAGCCAAGGACTCGAACGGCTCATTACCGCCAGGCCCTACCAGTGCTCCAGCCGTGGACAGCAATGGAAACTTGGCACCCGTTCCTGCCATTAACGTAGACCCCTCCGTCGTTGACGACCAGGACTTGAAGTCCTACACTCTGCCCCTGGAGATGAAGAACAAGGAGCGATGGGAGGCTAAACACAGCCCGACACTATACATCCGTGCGAAGTATCTCCCCTACAGAGCCTTACGACAACAGTTCTGGAGGGCCATGCTTAAGCAGTACGACGCCGATGAAAGTGGTCTGATAGACAAGATTGAGCTGACCACCATGCTCGACACACTTGGCTCGACCCTGCACGCCTCGACAATCGACAGCTTCTTCACTCGATTCATGGCCGGCCATAACGGCGATGAGCTGCTCACTTTCGACGAGGCCGTCATCTGTCTCGAAGATCAGCTGCAAAAGATCGACCAAAAGGAAGCTGGGAAGACAGACCAAGTCACACCTGGCTCAGAAGTGCAATCTCTTGCGTCTGGTCAACTGACCCCAATCAGCAAAGAGGCATCCACCTCCACGGTTCCCCGCAACCTCGAGTTAGGGTCGTCGGGCAGCTTGAACAAGAATGCCTCGAAAACCTCGATACCAGTCCTTGAGACCAATTCGTTGGGTTCGGGAGGTGAGGAAGGCGAATTCCTTGCCGACGATCTTGCCGACGAGACTGGCGAAGAGCATGTCATCGAGATCCGCGAATGCCCCATCTGCCATCAGCCGAAGCTGAATAAGAGATCTGATGCTAACATTATCACTCACATCGCGACATGCGCCAGCCAGGACTGGAAGCAGGTCAACAATATCGTCATGTCTGGTTTTGTCACATCAAGTCAAGCTCAGCGAAAGTGGTACTCAAAGGTGATCACCAAGATCTCATACGGTGGCTACAAGCTCGGCGCCAACTCTGCCAACATCCTCGTACAGGATCGTCTTACCGGTCAGATCAACGAGGAGCGGATGAGTGTGTATGTTCGTCTAGGCATTCGTATGCTCTACAAGGGTCTCAAAGCCAATAACATGGAAAAGAAGCGGATTCGTAAGCTGCTGAAGTCTCTGAGCTTCAAGCAGGGCAGGAAATACGACGACCCAGCATCCGCGAAGGAGATCGAAGCATTTGTTGCGTTCCACCAGTTGGACATGTCAGAGGTGCTTCTTCCCATTTCGCAGTTCAAGAACTTCAACGAGTTCTTCTACCGGGCGCTTAAGCCTGGTGCTCGCCCTTGCTCAGCTCCAGATGACTCAAGAGTCATTGTCTCCCCGGCCGATTGCCGTTCCGTAGTTTTCAACACTCTTGACCAGGCCCAATCGATCTGGGTCAAAGGTCGCGAGTTCACAGTTGAGCGTCTACTCGGCGACGCCTACCCTCAGGACGCCGCAAGGTACCACGGTGGCTCCCTTGGTATCTTCCGACTTGCGCCGCAGGACTACCATCGCTTCCACATCCCAGTAGATGGAGTGCTTGACGAGCCAAAGACCATCGAAGGAGAATACTACACCGTCAACCCGATGGCTATTCGATCGGCTCTAGATGTGTATGGCGAGAACGTGCGTGTGATCTGCCCGATTGACTCTGTCAGCCACGGTCGCGTCATGGTCATCTGCATTGGTGCCATGATGGTCGGCAGTACAGTCATTACACGCAACAAGGGCGATCACGTCAAGCGCGCGGAAGAGCTTGGCTACTTTAAGTTCGGCGGAAGTACACTTTTGTTGCTCTTTGAGCCTGGGCAGATGCGGTATGACGATGATCTTGTCGACAACTCGCGATCTGCGCTGGAGACCCTTGTAAGTTTTGCTCTCACTTGTATACCTTTCTAAGCTAACGATGAGTAGGTCCGCGTCGGCATGTCGATTGGCCACAGTCCAGACAGGGCACCGCATGTTCCCGATATGCGCAAGGAAAACCCAACGCACCAGGAGAAGCAGGATGCGAAGCGCCGCATCGAGGGCAGTCTGGCGCCTGAGGGTGTCACTGGACCCATGCCCGGAGCAGGCATGTCGTAGAAAAGCACATTGTTATAGCTGCATGTTCAACAGATGCATGCAGTGCGTCTGGATAAGGATCATGGGCGAACGAATGCATATGGAACGGAGGCTGCTGGATGCTGCTCTTTCCGCGGCGTTTTGTAGCGACATCATCGTTGAGCCTGAATAAAGAGGCATTTCAACAGGAACAAGCAATAAAGCGACTATACAGCTTCATCCGAACGACTGCAACTTTATCTAAGTGACTGTAGCTCCATCTTGAAGAATACAGGTCTGCCTGTGGCTCATGCACGTTCTTGCCTCCAACCGTCAGTCGGTGTGCATCCGTCACGTGTGGCGGCGCTAAGGTTTGTTTACATCTTGGCATCGTCTCCAGAGGGGAGCGAAGTGACGACGCACACGCCCCGAACCCTGCACCCGCACGTTTGAAGGCACACATCACCACGGCTCGAGGCTATTCGCATTAACGCCAATCTTTACAAACACGACTACGAATAGCGCAAACATACTTTCCAACGCGCCCCTACCTGCGTTCCTGCGTGCCCGTCTCTCAGCGCTCATGCACGCGCTTTGACGCTACCTCTGCGCAACAACACCGACTTGACCTTCAACACACCGGACTCAATGTCCACCATCTTCGCGCGCTCCCCGCTCACGTCTCTCTCTATGGCCACAAATCGACCAAGCACGCGACGACAAAGCGCGAAGCGAGCGTTCGACGATGACGATGCGCCTGCGCCGAAGAGGGTCAAGGCTGAATTGAACGGCACCAGCAAGAAGGCCACCACGACGACAACAAGAAAGACGACCACCAAAGTCGCGTACGACGAGAATGACGACGGCTTCACGTTCTCGCGGCGCACGACGCGCAAGTCGACAAAGGCACAAGCCGCGCCACTGCAGGAGAGCATACCTGAGGAGAAGGTAGCCAAGCCGACGCGACGGAAAGAGGTCCTGCGCTCGTCGCCGGAACCAGCGCTCGCGAGCGCGCCAGTGCGACGCAAGAAGTCAATGGCAGTCGTGGACCCAGAGTCGTCGGACACGCAAAACCGCCGACGGTCAGCGCGCATTTCCACCGACAGGAGCAGCTTGGAGATCCGGCCAAAATCTATAGAACCCCTACCGCCTAAGCACACAGGCAGGAAACCGCCAGCCGAACCGCAAAAGAAGAAACAAAAGCAGGTCACTCCGGCGCCGGAAGAGCAAGCAGCGCATGCGTTCGCAGGCGTGCAAACACCCCAGCATGATACCAATGCTGCAAAGGAGCGCGATCCCAACACAAAGCGTATCATGCTTCCCTTTGCGGACACACCAGTCATTACGAGGAACAAGGAGATGCGCAAAGGCAACAAAGATGGGCATAGGAGAAGCAGCACTGGTTTGCGTGGCAGGAGAGCAAGTTCGCTGATCGATAGCGGCATGTCGAATGGTCAGTGGGCAGTGGCTCTGGAGGGCTTGCTTCAATTGAAAGATAAGCACTAACGGAGATCCAGCGCTTCCACATTCTGCGATCGAAGTCGCCGATTACTACAAGTACATCGAGCAAAGCCTACCCGAGCCACGGAGAATGAAGCAGTTGCTCACTTGGTGTGGGGCACAAGCACTGCCAGAGAAGCCGTCGGGCGACGTTAAGAACGCGAACGCGATAATGGCAGCGAGAGCGATACAACAGGAGCTCATAGATGACTTCGCAAATCGGCCAGAGCTATCAGATTGGTTTAGCAGAGAGGAGACGGCAGCACCGCCTAAAGTCAAGAAGCCGAACCCGACGAACGAGAAAAACAAGCTCACTCTGCAGGAGCTAGAAGAGGAAATCAAGAGGTCTGTATATGTTGTTTTGGCGCAGAAGCAGTTTACTGACATTTTGGCAGGCTCGAGGAGGAAAAGGCCGCCTGGGAAAGCCTGGATAGGTCAGCAGCTTTTTCTGCTCCTGCAACAGCGCCCACAAACGACACAGCAGTCGCTCTAGCCGATATCGACACATCCCTCCTCGATTCGGCACAAGCCGCAATACTTGCGCAATTACAGATCCCGCCCGCATCAGCTGAAGAACAGTCTCCGTCGTCAGCATTCACATTCACAGCCCCGTCCGCTTTACAATCGCATCTTAGCAAGCTCAGTCAATCTCTAGAACCCAACATCGACCTCTTCGCAGATGGTGTACACAAGCTTGAGCAGTACCGCAATACAGCAGAGCGTGTGGCAGATCGTGTACTTGGCACTGCGGCAAGAAGACTGGAGGAACGCGACCGCGAGGTCAAGGAGGGCGCGGGTGCAGACGGCATTGGAGTTGGTGACGTCCTCAGGGGCTTGGCGGGCGTGCTGGGAGAGTCGTGAGAGCACAGCTGATCTCATATGGAGATACATGCTCATCATTGACGTCAACCAGGCTCGGACAGAAGAGGTCTCCCACAGATGTCCCGTTGGAGTGTACAGACCCGAAAGTTCTGCTCTCCGGTACGAGTACATTCGAGCTCGAGGCTGGCTCCCGCGAGTTTTGGACCGCTTGCATGGCGCGCTCACCCTGTCGATTGCGGGAGCTGTAGCCGGCCGGTGACCAGCAGCGAGTCGAAATAGGGCACTGCATGTATCGGAGCAACGCCAGCACCCAGTGAGGTGCTTACAGGCTGGCCCGGAGGCGTGGAAAGGCCGGGCGTGCAACGGGAAACACTAAACCACGGACATTGAATGGATGGTGCGTCTCAGCATGGTCTTGTGAGGCAGACTCGCACCCACCTTATTGTATTTAGCGCTCATGGCAATTTCTTAGAAAGTCACCAATCACAGATGCCCAACGTCAGCAAGAGCATTCCTTCGACGTGTCGTGCGGTTGTACGCGAATCGTTTGTCCCCCGTTACTCGTATCGATTTCTTGTGGTGCGATCATAAGTTCACCGGTGTTTTACGTAGAGGGTACGTTGGAAGACTTTTTGAATCGCTTTGGGCTGGGGGCGGTTCATGACCCATCTGGTCGCCTGGGTTGTGCAGATACACGGGTTTCGTGAACAGCCTTGCGAATGCAGAACGAATGGCTGAAGCATCGGCTACGATCGCGATGTCGTTGCTGGATTGCACGTCACGCATTATTGAAAGATGGCCAGCCCGGTTTCCAGAGTATAACGACAAGCGATGGTTTAAGAGCTGCGCCTTTCTCCTATGAGCGACGCGTCCATCTGTTGCCATTGTCGGCTGGATTGAGACGCAGTCTAGCTAATCACGAAAGTCTGCCGTATCAAATCGGCGCCCGTCACTGGACTGACACTCGCACCTTGGTCGGTGCCCGAGGACAGTCGCGTCACTGCAGACGACACCGTATCACAGCTTTCTTTCACAGGCAAGGCGTCCCCGCCTCCCTGGGTAGTCCACCCATGGAGGTAGCAATCGCACACCAGTTTAAACTCTCCAGGCTTGGTATCCGCCATTTCCTTCCGTTTGTCGTCCAGTCTAGTCTGCATGCTTTCCGCCGCGTCGTCCGTGCCACCTCTTTTGTTCAGTCGAGCAGCCTGCTTTTTCAATTTAAGAGTTTCTTGCCACAGGTATGTGGCTTTATCGCGCAACACCAGCGGACCGGTATCGCGATCGAAGATTACGAGTTGGTCGCCCGGCTCGATATCGCTGGCCCCGAGCCCGATGTACCCTTTTCTGGTCCAGAATAGACAGCGCCTTTGGAGTCGGAATTGGTTGGCGGTGCTCATGGATTTTCCCGGCACGCGTTTGGAGGAGGGAACAGCGGTCTCGAGGGTGCGGATCAATACCTCTAATAAGCTGGTGTGCGGGTAGGCATCGGTGCGGAATGTTGGGTTTCGCGCGAAGTCTGTTCGTTCGCTGCGCCAGTAGTCTGCTCGCCATTTTAGGTCCCGGGGTCTCATGCGGTCTAGTATGTATTTGTAGAGCGTGGTGAAAGGCGCGTGGACGGGTAGTCTGTCGTCTATTTTCTTTGGTAGTTCGAGATCGGTACGGACTTTTTCGAAAAGCAATTTGTCGCTGACTTTGTCGACCAGTGTGCATCGGACTGAAAGACGAGTGCGATGATCTGTTGTGTACGGAGCCGGGTGTTGCATGTTGACGAGTCGTTCGATTGTGGGATAGTGCCTGTTGTGGCTGTAGGAGATGACTTGGTTGAGCCGGATGATGTTGTCGAAGTGTGGAGCGTGCGACGCCAGTCCAGGGTTCGAGATACAACACGCGTGGAGAAGCCGGAAATCACCAGCTTCCAAGCTCTTCAGCAGAAGATCCACGAAGACTTGCTCGAGCGTCAAACTGTAGTTTGGTGTTATGCCAATGTCTTTTGCGATTCCAAGCATAGCGTAGATGCGGTCGCGAGCGTTTTCACAATCTCGGTTGCATGCAAGGTCCAGGAAACACTGCGTCAGGGGCATTGGGGGCCGGTTCTCCTTCATGCTAGACTGTACTCGGTGACGGTAGTCGAACAGTAATTCGATGAACTCGATTCGTTCCGGGTGTCTGCGATCTTCGGTTTTGTATGATTGAGCGAGGAGTTTCCGGATTGCCAATTCGAAAATGTCTACCGGAACCTGCGTCGGGCCCAGGCAAAACATCACGTCTTTTGCTAAGAGGAATTCTTGAACTGTCCAGACGCGGGTGAACCTGAGCATGAGTCAGCTCCACCACATACATGTTAGACTCAATAGCCCCAATAGACTCAAGCGCAAACCGGATGGGCAGCACTGTCTGCGTCTTACCAGGTCATTTTTATCAGCTCCTCAAGGGCAGCACGCCATCTATACCATACCAATTTCCTCCACTTCCGTCTTCGGTCATAGCCATTGTAGCCCCAAACCAAAGCAGTAATATGCCGAAATTCATGATAAGTTCCAAGCCACACAGATACACGCGCTGCCTGGCTGTAGATCCGACCCATGTGAGCTACCTGATGCCCCTTCTCTTCCAGGTTGTCCTGGTCAATACATAACGCGTCTATCCATAACGTTCGCGGCTGTTTTGATCGCAGACGATGCAGGCAGGTGAAGAGATTGTGTCGAATACGTATGTATCGATCGAGACCGGACTGGCTTACATGAATCAGGTGTGAAAGCTTGGGCTGTCCCCAAGTGTAGGATATCGCTTCGTATGGTGGTATCGTGTCCTTCTCATACTCATCGATACAACACCTCAGAGGGTCATTTCCTCGGCCGGGTAGCAGTGTAAGTAGTCGGATGGAAGAACGGTTGCGCAAGCGTGTGTACTCGTACTCTGCCTCATTGGTTCCGTCAGGCAGCCACGCAGGTGCTTCTGGCTTGGCTTCAAGATCGCTCGACATGATGCGTGTCAATTCGCACTCAATGAAGCTGTATTCTGTGTCGTGTCGATGTGATGTTCACTGCATTGATTGCGGGGTTGTTGTCGCTCCTCCCGCAAGGCTGTAATCAGTTCTTGGCTTTTGCCTGGTTCCACGCAGCCACCATGCATGCAGATACAGCCTTGTCAGAGTGTGCTAGACCAGGACAGAAAAGGATTCGGCCCTAAGAACAGCCCTTCCAATATGATGGTCTGTCAACTTCATCTTGATTGAGACATCACCCGACTGCCTAGTTGTTTTCAACATACCTGCGCATTTCTCAGACGGCCTGTGGCTCATCAGCTAATATGTGCTGACCGGACAGTACCTACCAGTTACTTCTGTCTGTCACACTATACGCATTACAGGACTGATGTGTGCGACATTGTCTCAAGTGGCTTCCAACTCGTTTTCATAACGTGTTGCTGGAGTTGATTGTTCAATTATCATCTCGGTCGAAGTGGGCCAGGAGTTTCGGCAAGAGCCTTGCCGTTTCAAGTCTAGGCTCTCGGTCATGCCTCGGCTCTGCGCCTGGCCTGGGGCCAATCCGCTGGCGGCGGTTTCTGCACCCCACATTCACTATTACTTTTTGTATGGATGGAGCAGAGGAAGGCTAGGGACTCACTTTCAGTGCGGCTCTTTGTTCTATCTGCGACTTTCGCGATGGCTGATTCGAAGTTAGTGTGACCGATGTCGTCACAAGAAACTGAAGGTGAGCCCGCTGCACTTTGACAGTGTCTGATGAACGCTAATACTGCAAAGTGCTCGAAAGAGCATCCGACTTGCAAGATATGTGCACAGAGCGGAGCGAATTGTCACTACAGTGGCAAGGTCATCAGATCACCACTCACAAGAGTGTGAGTTGCAGCTTGGGCCTCCTTCCAATCTACATGCTAAGGAGAGGTCAGCTACCTTACAAGTGTCGAGAAGCGACTGCAGGGACTTGAAGCTCTTGTTTCACAGCTTCTACCTGGAGTCAACATCGATGATGTGCTCAGCTCATCAGACTTCACAAGTATCTCGCCCCTGGCTGCAGGACCATCGACACCGGATGTATTGCGTCCTCCAGCAATCTCAAGTCCTCACAGTGATTCCACTCCAGCTACCGCAAATGATCCAGTGCTTCCTGAAGCCGTGCCGAACAATGCAGATGGTTTTAATTGGCAAGAGGAGGATGTCAACGTCGACAGCCTCACCGATGGAATGGCTGCGCTTTCTGTCGAGCCCACTGGTGTCGGCTACCTAGGTCAGTGACCCACCATTTGCCATTCAGTGTTACTTACATACCCACAGGATCTACCTCTGGTGTCGTCTTCCTGCGTTGTCTACTAGACTGGGCTGGCTTCCTGCACCAGTCTCATGCGCAACCTCAAGAACGACGGCCTGAACGCTCGACCCTTCTCACGGGTGTACTGGCTTCTTCGCAGATTTCTCACGCCGCTTTGACCAACCAGATTGCTTCAACGCTTATTGACGCATACTTCCAGGAGTACCATTGCGTCTACCCCTTTGTACACGAGGCAACATTCCGCGCCCAGTATCACGAGATCGTTCCACGCCCAACGAAACGTTCTTGGGATATGCTTTACCATGCGGTTCTAGCTTTGGGAGCATGGAGTCTGAACAAGGACCAAGTAGGACTCGAAGACTACCTATATCGCCGTGCACTTACTCTTGGACAACATGAGTCGGTCTTCGAGACGGCAAATCTAACCTCCATCCAAGCCCTCATTTTACTCAGTAACTTGAGCCAGAAGAGAAATGCCCCAAACACGGGTTGGAATCTTCTTGGACTTGCGGTTCGCAATGCCCTCAGCGTAGCCCTGCACAGAGAACTGCCCCACTGGAACATCAGCCTCATGGAAAGAGAGATTCGCCGCAGGGTGTGGTGGGGACTGTACATCTTTGACAGTGGGGCTTCGACAACATTTGGCAGAGCAGTCATGCTTCCAGACCAGGACTCTATGAATGTTCATGCGGTTCTGAATGTAAGCGATGAAGTAAGTCTAAGATCACAAGATCTGGTGAGTCCAGACTAACGACATGTAGGCACTGACACCTCAGACCAACGAGCTGCCGGTAGAGTCAACAGAGCCAACACTCTACTCTGCCCTCAGAACCCAGAGCGATCTGCATATACACACAAACCATATTTCGAATCGTCTTCTATCGGACCCTGGGTTGTCAGCAGAAGCGGCACTCTCGATCAGCGCCTCGATGGATTCATGGTCACACACCATGCCCATGTATTTCCAGCTGGACCATCAGTCATCCTGCCAACACCGATGGTACACCTTTGCCAAATCGAGGATGTGGTGGAGATTCTGGAACCTTAAGATCATTGTTTTCCGCCACATTCTCCTCCGTCACGCCATATCTGAGAGGGGTCAAATTCCGGATCCTGTTGCACAGGCCAAACAAGAAGAGTGCACTAGACTGTGCATCGAGGCTGCAAACGCTACAGTCACGTCGATACATCAATATGCCGTACAGGGTCTGACCAGATTGGAGGGCTGGTACGCCACGTAAGTTTTGCCGATTGAAGTGTTGCTTGCGTGACTGACGTCTGTCCTCAGCTATTTCCTTTTCCATGCAGCATTGGTGATGAGTTTATGTATCATCAGTTTCCCGCAATCTCCGGATTTGCCGATCTGGCATCAAGCAGTTCGCCTTGCAAGAAGCACGTTTCGGGACCACCTTGTGGAAGATTCCCTCTCGGCCCGCTGCGTCGCCATCCTGGACCAAGTCATCACTATTGATGATATCGACGCCGGCGTCTTCCAAGACGCCCCACAACTGGATCGAGACGCCCTGAGTAACTTCCCTTGGTCCGTAGAGTCGAATGAGCTGTTCACGTCTTTTGAATGGGACCTGACCAATAACGGATTCTGAGTTCGGGTTACCTCTCTTCGAGCGAATGGCACGAACAAATCCGGGGCCTCAGTTTCGAATAGTGACATCGGGCTTTATCAGCAGCGATCTAATCATCTCACCATTCGGAATATCATTTGTCTCTGCACGCTGCACGGCTGCCTCGTATGTGGATTCGATACCTGCAGCAACGTGACGCGCTGCCAGTCGTTCTCTTACAACATCGGGAGCAACGTCCACAAACCATCTGGACTTGGTCAGTCAAATGCCGATTAATACAGTTAAGAGCAAAAACCTTTCGTCGCAAAGATTCGGTATCTCGCTCCACGGCTTCTGGTCTAGTAGCGTGTAATTGCCTTCAATGATCACGATGCGGTTCCGCGAAGAGACGGCAATGTCGTTTTCGATAGGGTCTTGAATGGCGTGATCGAAACTCGGTGCATATACATGCTGTTCGGACTCATCGACTGTCGTTACGCGTGTTGTTTTCAATATTTTGATGAGGCCTAAGAAGGCATCCGCATCGAACGTGAAGGGAGCACCACGCCTTTGAAATGCGGTCGTGGGGTCGTCAAATGCGGCAAGGATCTTCTTAGTATGATGGAAGCCGTCCTGCGAGATCCGTCAGAATTTACGATCACTGTATTACATAAATCCGGACTGACCATCGGTACAATGGCGACATCGTTGATACCACGTCCAGCAAGCTCTTGCAGCAGCGCGTGCGACACAGTCGACTTCCCCGATCCCGGAACACCAGCCAGTGCAACGAGTATCCGCTGACGGGGTTTGGAGGCTTGGCGATGTAGAAGCCCCTGGACATGGCTAACTAGATCAAGAATAATCTCGGTAAGGCCATCCGTGTTCCAGTCCCTCGTCATGTTTAAGAGCTGGGAATAAGAGCGAACTGACGGAAAATCCAAGAGCGGGAAACGAAATCCAATATGATAGTCGAGGGTGAATGGAGCATGAACACAAAATGATGTCAGATCAGCAGAAAGCCGATTTGTGAAGTTCGGACGACAGAAGTCCGACCATACATTTGGTCAACGCCCCATCTTTCTCCACGCACGAACGCAACAATGGGGTAAGAGCAACCTTCCCTGCGGGGACAGAGGGGGCTTTTTCCTGAGGACCATGCATGCGACAAAAACTTTGTCGTCTGATTGCATCGGATCACTCCGACTCTTCTGACTCGCGATACTTCCCTCGATATCATGGTCTGCCTCAACAACGAGCGGTATTCGAGTACATAAGCAGCAGATGCTCCGCGACCACCAAAACATCAGGTCTTTATGTGAGGAAAACAACCATCTTCTCACTCAACATGTCGAACGAGATGCATGTCGAGGGCGCTGGCCAAGATGCGACACCAGAGAAGAAGGGAGTATACAAGGAGCTACGTGCAAACCCTTATCTGCTTGGATTGTCAACTGCAAGTATTTGCATCCAACATCAGTATTTATCATGCTGACAGGGCTTGCAGTTCGCATCTCTTGGTGGCTTCCTTTTCGGCTACGATCAGGGCGTAGTATCGGGAGTACTCACAATGGAGAGCTTCGCTGCAACATTTCCCAGAGTTGCTCTCGATAGTGGCTTCAAGGGGTGGTTTGTGTCCACACTTCTGCTCTTGGCATGGACTGGGTCGCTTGTGAATGGCCCTGTAGCCGACAAGTTCGGCCGCAAAGGTTCAATTCTGATTGCTGTCGTTGTTTTCACTGTTGGATCTGTCCTTCAGGCTGCTGCAGTGAATATTTCCATGGCTTTTGTTGGCACGTCAAAACCTGAAATGATAGTACTTTACTGACAGGTCTAGGACGAGCGGTTGCTGGCTTTGCAGTAGGGATGTTGACCATGATTGTACCAGTGAGTGTGTTGTGGAACGAGTTTTTAACCTGAGCTAATGTAGTTAACAGATGTACATGTCTGAGGTTTCTACTGCCGGTGTCAGAGGGACACTCGTTGTCCTCCAACAACTCTCCATCACCCTTGGCATCCTCGTCAGCTACTGGCTTGAGTTTGGCACGCAATATATCGGAGGGGCTCGATGCGCCCCCGACATCCCATACTCTGGGGGCACTCCATCAGCTCGAAGTTTCGATTCTCGCAACGACGTCGGTCCCAACGGTTGCACAGGCCAGTCTGATGCAGCTTGGAGAGTCCCTTTCGCCCTCCAGATTTTCCCAGCACTCATTCTTGGTTTTGGGATGCTCTGGTTTCCGGAGAGTCCGCGGTACTATTGTATGCGCGATAATGATGCGGCTGGCATCGCAGCTCTAGCGCGTGTTCGTCAGGCCAGCCCTGATAACCGATTGCTACAGAAAGAATATCTCTCGGTGAAAGCAGAGGTAATGTTCGAACAGTCCTATAACCGCGAGAAGTTTCCTGGAAAGTCAGGCGTGGCGCTTTATCTTGCTGGCTACACCACGCTGTTCTCCACTTGGCCGTCGTTCAAGCGCACAGCTATCGGCTGCTGTGTCATGTTCTTCCAACAATTCATAGGCTGTAACGGTAAGACTGGGAACATATATCCCAAACCTTGAACTGACACTTCGTAGCCATCATCTACTACGCTCCCACGATTTTCGGCCAGCTCGGCCTCACCGGCAAGACAGGGAGTCTGTTAGCAACTGGCGTTTACGGCATCGTCAACACGATCTCCACACTACCCGCACTCTTCCTCATCGATAAAGTCGGCCGCAAACCCCTCTTACTTTGCGGCGCCGCTGGGACCTTCATCTCGCTCGTCATCGTAGGCGGCGTCATCGGCGGCTACGGAAATACGCTCAAGGATCATCCTGCCGCGGGCTGGACCGGAATCGCCTTCGTTTACATTTATGATGTCAACTTCTCTTACTCATGGGCTCCCATCGGATGGGTCTTGCCATCTGAAATTTACAACCTGGGAAACAGGTCTAAGGCTATGTCACTCACTACGTCGTCGACGTGGATGTGCAACTTCATCGTAAGCTTCGTCAGACGTATCTCTTCTTTGCGATTCACGTACTGATCATCGTAGATTGGGCTCGTTACGCCAGACATGATCGAGTCGATTGGGTACGGTACCTACCTCTTCTTTGCGGCGTTTGCGCTGAACGCGTTTGCGTTCACTTGGTTCGTAATCCCGGAGACGAAGGGCAAGTCGCTCGAGGAGATGGATGCTGTTTTCGGAGATACTACGGCGCATGAGGAGAAGACGCGGTTGTACACCATCGCTGCGAGTTTGGGGCTGGAAGAAGCGGAGGCGGCTGCTGATGATGAGAAGTTGAATAAGCCTGTGCAGCTGGAAACTACGAATGTGTAATTCTTTGATGGTCTCGGTATTCAGTTAGAGAAATCTATTCAGCCTACGCAACACTACTATCAACGTTAATTTTCCCCAACGCGTGACGTAGGGGAACAAACTCTGATGCCAAAAACTAGTGCCGAACGCATCTTCGATGTCAAACCTTACCCAGCCACCTTCATTTTCTGGACCTGTCGATCTTTGCCGCTACGGCTGTCACTCCATGCAGGCTGCTGCAGGTCGCTTGTAGATTCTGCCAAGCAAACGTGGCGCAAGCTGTCACATTCGAACAGCTCACCAAGCGCGTGTCCACACTTGCGCAATTGCCAACGCGCGTGTTGGTCAAGTGACCAATGAGACGCAAGGTACTGGCGAGTGGGCGGTGCTGATGAGGGGCACTGGGGCTGAGTCGTGGTCGCTGGGGCTATGATGCATGCTGTCATCTCCAGCTTGCCTGCCTTATCCTCACCTGAGGCAAGGCTCACCAGTGTATTACCTGCCCACTCTCCCTCCTCTTCCAGATCCACAATTGCATCTCGCTGCAGCTTCAGGACAATAACTGACGATTTGAACGACCGCGTAGCAAGCACAAAATGGGTTGTAAGTGTGCCCTTGAACCTCTTGGCTCAAAGCCCAACGATGACGATTGCGGGGCATGGAGGGGCTGACGCAGCTACAGTGGCATCGAAGATGGCGGCAGCGAATGCTGCAGCAGGATACCCTCCCCAGGGCGCCGCTCCCCAAGGCGGACAGAGTGGCTATGTGAGTTGGAAAGCAGCAAAAGCTGGTCAAGAGTATAACTAATAGCTCAATAGCCCGGACAGCAACAGTACCAAGCGTATCCAGGGCAGCAAGGTGCCGCTCCTCCCGGCCAAGTAAGCTCTTCTTTCCACTCCGTTCTCGCTTGCTCTGCATCGTCATCGTCCTTATCACGCGCGCCACATCACCCTAGGCTTCCGCAAGCTTTTATCGTTCTCCACCTTGCTTTTGGCTTCTGTCAACCAACCCCACTACTTGAAAACCACCCGCCTGGACATCACACCAGTCAGTGTAGCCACAACCTCCAGCCACAACATCATGCCGCTTTCCGGGAAGATCGCATCGTCCAATCCTGGCGGAAACTATAACGCCTATCAGCCATCACAATATCCTGGGCAACAACCTCCATACGGTCAAGCTCCACAGGCGCCTGGGCAACCACCACTGCCCTTGCGCCCTGGATCGCAAGCCCCGCCGCAGTCACCTTACGCACAACCGCCTGTCCCAGCTCCATATGGTGCGCCCTCATCGCCATATCCCCAGGGGCAACAGGGGTATAACAGGCCACCTCCCCCTCCGCCAGGCCAACCGCCTCAGTCTCCAGGCTTTCCGCAATCACCAATGTCTCCATACCCGGGTCAAGCGCCACCACAGAATCAATGGAACCAACCACCGCCTCCACAACAATATGGTCAGCAACCATACCAACAGCAAAACCAATGGGGCCAACCGCAACAGCCCCAGTACGGCCAACCTCCGCAGCAGTACGGACAGCAACCGTATGGCCAATATGTTCGTACCCTACACGTGACATTTCACCATGCTTGCAGTTGCGTGCCTTATCGACGATGCAGAGCAAGATAATGAATAGGCTTTGAGAAAAATGTGCGCTAACTTTCCTTTCACAGGGACCACCACAGGGCCAGCAGTATGGCGGCCCACCACCTCCCCAAGGAGGCTTTGGTGGACCACCGGGAGGACAAGCACCGCTAGCTCAGGCGCAAGGTAGCCCCGCTGAAGTCCAGGCCTACAAACAGCTCTTGCAGGATTGTATCCAGGAGAAGGGACTCCAGACGTTTTATCCCCCGGGCACACCGGTCCTTGACCAGATTGCACAGCAGGCGGCCGGCAAGATCAACCAGGTCATCCAGCGCTGGCGCGTCCAGAAGGAGATTGCCAACGACATCGTGAAGCTTGCTCTGTACGATATCGTCCTCTACATCGACGACAGTGGATCGATGCAGTTCGAAGAGGAAGGCTCGCGTATCAAGGACCTGCGCCTTATTCTGGAGCGTGTCTCATTCGCCGCTACCCTCTTCGATGCTGACGGCATCTCGCTTCGTTTCATGAACACTGATCTCTCTGGCCTCCGTGATCAGCAAGGCCGTCCTCTCCAGGATGGCGTCGCTACCGAGGCCCAGATTGAGACGATTATGCGTGGTGTTCAGTTCAAGGGTCTTACGCCAATGGGTACTTCGCTTCGTAAGAAGGTCATCGACGAGATCGTTATCGGAAAGGCCCAGCAGAATCAGCTCAAGAAGCCCGTTCTTATCATTGCTATCACAGATGGTCAGCCTGCCGGCGAGCCTCAGAACGCTGTCTTCGATACCATCAGATACGCTTTCGACACCCTGCAGCAGAGGTTCCCTCAGTATGGCCGCGGTGGTGTTGCTTTCGAGTTCGCCCAAGTTGGTAACGATGAGATGGCGAAGAAGTTCCTCGGCAAGCTCGACGAGGACCCGCAGATCGGACCCATGGTCGACTGCACATCCAGTAAGATTTCCCATGTACGCACGTCTGACCAGTGTTAACAACGCTCCCAGACTACGAGAACGAGCAGGAAGAAATGTCGCGCGCCAATCCCCCTGTCGACCTGACGCCCGACCTATGGATCATCAAGCTCCTCCTTGGCGCCATCGATCGCTCTTACGACTCCAAGGATGAGAAGACCAACCCTGCACCAGGCGGCTATGGTGGTCCCCCCGGCGGCGGCTACGGCGGCCCACCCCAGCAGGGTTACGGCGGCCCGCCACAAGGTGGCCAATACGGTGCTCCTCCACCAGGCCAGTACGGTGCACCCCCAGGCCAGCAGCAGTACGGCCAGCCGCCTCCGGGAGGTCAGTACGGTCAGCCGCCTCAGCAGGGCTATGGACAGCAGCCTGGCGGCTACCCGCCCCAGGGCCAGCAGTACGGTCAGCAGCAGCGTCCTCCCCAGGGCGGCCCAGGAGGTTACCCAGGCCAGCAGCAGTATGGGGCGCCTCCTCAGGGTTACCCCGGCGGTCCCGGCCGTTAAGCTTGTCTAGCTGATGAAGATGGACTATGCTGGCTGGGTCTCTGTGGTTTGACCTCCATGCTGGGTTTGGTTTTGGGGGTGTAGCTCATGCTTTCAAAGTATTTGTAGCTGGACTAGATAGTCTAATTAGTATCTCAATACTTGAGTGAATGAAAAAAAAAAAAAAAAAAAAAGTCATTACACTGTGGCCCATGTCGTTTCTTTAGCGAGTCAACCGACAGCTCGGGCATGTTCTGCATTGTGTCTCACAGCACTACTGCCAGCTCGGAAATTGGGGAAATTCCGCGGACAGGGCTGTGTGGGCATTCGGAAAGCAACGCGAAGGTTCTTTCTTTCTAATGTGTAACATTCGCTATCTGCTGTTTTGGTGCCATCTAGTCTTGGGTATCGAAAATGCCTTGGTTCAAATGCCCTTCATCGTAAAGCATGTCTGCGTAAATCGTTACGTCCTTCGTGTGTCTCATCATCGTTCGTGTCCATTTCTCATTACCGCGCCTGAATCTCAAAACCACTCCTGTGTGTGTCAAACCTGCGCCATGATGCCCTGCACCCCAATGTCCTCTGACCCGTCCTCAGTCCAGCTCAATGGCTTGGTACGGATGCAAATTGCTGACTTCGACTGAGTCTCGTTGCGCACCTTGACGGCGAGGATGTTTGGCGTCTCTGATTCGACCGCCTCTTCAGTGAGCGCTGCGCCGCCGTCGACTTCTACTTCACTGCCCTCTGAGATGCAGGAGTAGACGGAGAAATCCGAGTCCGAAGTGCGGCTGCCCTCCCTTTCGCTGCCATACGGTGTTTGTGCGGTAGGTGGGCTGATCTTGGCTGAGACGTTGCCTACGTCCTCATAGCCGCCGGTATATGTACCGTTGCGAATCTCATTCCTTTCCTTCTGTCGTCTGACTCGACGCAAAGCGCCAATGTCAAAGTCGCCGACTGGTCGTATAGCTGACGGATCGCGAACTGTCCCTGTACGCGGCACAGGGATTGTGATCATAGATCCAGAGGAGCTCGAGTCTCTGCCAGGGTGGAAGATGGCTTGCATAGCGGTCTTGAGTCCCTGGCGCGAAAGGAGCGGCGGGATTCTCGACAAGTCACGCGCGATCTCGCCCGACGATCGGTGGCCGATATTGTAGAATCTCCTTCGCGGGCGGCGTAGAGCACGAAGCTCGTCGACATCTGTTTGTGTAGTTTTGAAGGTGAGCTCGCTTGAGTCGGAGGCTGCTGTTGAAGCTGTGTGCGGCGCGTGGGCGGGATCAGCGAACGTAACAGTAGTCTGGGTTGGGAAGGGAGACTCGTCGTGGGCCACTTGAGTCACTGGAGATAGCTGTGATGCGCCAATCGAGCGCATAACTTGGGCCGATTTCGTTGGCAGATTTTGCGCCTCAGCTTTGGAGACTGGTGGGAAGTCGGCTGACGCTACGGCGTCGAAGGAGATGTAGACGCGGTCGCGATAGTACGGACGACAGGTATGGCATGCTCTGAAGGCACAGACTGCAGGCTGACTCTCGTCAGCGTCCTCCGCTTCCATCAGATCCCACAGGCTGGAGGTACTAACAGCGTTCTTGGGTTTGCTGTTCAGGGTACCGTCGTTGTTGGAAGGTGCAGACGACAGGGCCGCGAGTCTCGCAGCCATGTTATTGATATGGCTGCCCTGCAGCGTATCTTCAATGATTTGCTTCAGATCTTGCTTTTGCGCTTTGAGGGTGTCCAGCTGCAAGGGGGAGTATTGGCCTTGTTCAGCGGTGCGAATGACGCTCTCGCTCAGACCGATATCCTCGAGCTCGGATCGGAGAGGCGACTTCGGTCGTGGAAGTTCACTGTCTTCTAGAAGATGGTGAAGCGTTGGTGAGCTGTAGTCCTGGCGGCATTCGTACAGGAAGCCAATCGACGGCTCTCGCCCGCAGACATGACAGAGCAGCTCAGGGCCGTGGATGCGATCCATGTCGATATGGGTGCAGTTTGGTGTCCGCACGCGTCTCGACATTGTGCGCGTCTTGGTATCGTCAGCCAAACATACGAATCAGTCAGGTAGGTTGACACTACCCTCGAGTTGCTCGACATTGTCGAAGGGCAATTTGAAGAGACAGAAGGACGGGAAAAGAGTGAGAGAGCGGTGGTGAAGCTGTCTAGGAAGCTGCAGGGCAAGTGAAGGCGCAGGAGCAAGCAAGGCGGCTTGGGCGGGAACGCGAACCCTCAAGGCCGTCGAATCCAAACAACATACCGAGCAAAATTGTGAGATATCAGAGCTCGTGTTCTACTTGGTGTCCACCTGATGCGGCACCGCCCAGAGCCATGGGTCACTCTGTTTGCACCGCAGAGATAGTTCACTTTCGCGATGAATGACGGAAGAGATCATTTTGCTAGGACGAGAGGGAAAGAATGACGCGTGCGAGACATGTCGGAACGCGACAAAGATTTGCAGCAGACGAGGGCGGCGTGAGAGTTGAGGTTCAGCAGCGGCGCCATGCGGTTGGGTCTGCTGAGAGGCCGGAGTGGTACAAGGCGTCGATCGCGTAGATGCTCACTTCAGGGACTACTTTGTTACAGCAGTCGGTGGCTTGAATGTTTGAATATTAGAGAATCTAGTAGCGACGTCAAGGGCGCCCTGGCGCGGATACACGTATGGCTTGGGGCTACGATGAGGTTCTGTCTACTTCATCTGAACGCTGGGTTACCGATGCACATGGACCGTCGCAGTTCCTCTACGCTTCGACCATCTCTTACGGCTGTCATCACGACCATGTTTCGTTGACAGGTTTTCTCCTCGAGTCGCACGCAGGTTGCCGTACCCACATGTTCGGCGGCCGCCGACGACGTTGCAGGCGGCGGTTCGTTATCGCCGGAGCATGGCGTCAAGAGGTGCGCAGTGTCGCTGGCTACGCTATTGGCAGCAAGGCTCACTCTGATGCCTATTTCGCTGCCTCTGGAGCCCGGGATGTTCCTGTGAGGGGAGAGTAACGTGAGCGAATCGCCAGGACCAAGTTCCGAGGTTCGTGTGGTGCTGCCCACTGCCGTAATCTCAGCCGCAGGGCTGCTGGATCTGGCAAATCACTACGTGCACCAACAGCCAATCGGGACGGGGACTGGACCGAGAGGGCTGGGGACGCCATGCACAAGTAAACAACGCAACACTCGACGTGCCCCCCATCCCCATCCCCATCCCCATCCCCAGATCCAGCCGCAACCGCCGCCCTCAGCTCCTACGCGGCTCTCCCACCCAGCTCACACCCACGCCTCCCCACTCGGCGCCCGTCGCACACCAGACAGACGCCATGTCGGTCAAGTTCGAGAAGGAGACGACCAAGACGACAGCCGCCGTCGCCGACGCCGTGAGCGGCAAGGGCAAGGACGACCTGCTGCACAATGTCGGCGAGGCGCTGACCAAGGGCGCGGGCCCCAATGGCTACCTCGCAGTGAGTGTCGCGCTGTAGCGTTGCTGAGCCGAGCTGGAGACTGACGGGCGGCGCGACAGGCATACCTCAAGCAGCTGCAGAGCAACCCGCTGCGCACCAAGATGCTGACGTCGGGCACGCTGTCGGGACTGCAGGAGTTCCTCGCGTCGTGGATCGCGCACGATCGGAGCAAGAGCGGCCACTACTTTACGTCGCGGGTGCCCAAGATGGCCATCTACGGCGCCCTGGTCAGCGCACCGCTCGGCCACGTCCTGATTAGCATGCTGCAGAAGCTGTTCCAGGGCCGCACCAGCGTCAAGGCCAAGATCTTGCAGATTCTCGTCAGCAATTTGATAGTGAGTCGGTTGAATCCACAACAGTCTACGGTCGCTGACACGCCCAGATCGCGCCCATCCAGAACGGCGTGTACCTGACGTCCATGGCGCTCATCGCGGGCGCGCGCACATTCCACCAGGTCCGGGCCACGGTCAAGGCGGGCTTCATGCCGGTGATGAAGGTCAGCTGGGTCGTGTCGCCCATCTCGCTGGCGTTTGCGCAGCAGTTCCTGCCCGAGACGACGTGGGTGCCGTTTTTCAACATCATCGGCTTTATCATTGGCACCTACATCAACGCGCACACCAAGAAGAAGAGGCTCGCGGCGCTGAGGCGAAAGCACTACGGCGACAACAGCGGCAGCGGCAGGAGCCAGGTGGGCGGCAGGCCCGGCGACGAGTACGGCCGCGACCCGCGCGACCCGCCGAGGTACTAGGTGGCAGTCACGGCAGTGTAACGACGGCTGGCGAGGCGTGGAAGAAGTTTGTAATGGTGCAATCAGGCTACGACTGTATATCCTCTGTTCTCTTTGATTTGACGATGATTTGATTGACGATTTGGGTGACGATTCGAGGTGCAAGCGCTGTGCAGAATATATTGGTCTACACATGAACGAGTTTGATGCTTGCAGAATTACACATCAGAAATCACATGTCCAGACACCATGTCCAGGCGGCTTCGTTGCCAGTGACATCCGCAGTCTCCAGCGTGGTAGATGACCAACGGCTTCCCGTTAGCTCGGTCCCCGCTCGTGATCAGTGAGCAGTCGTCGAGCGGCTCAGCGCCGCAGGCTCAGCACCGCAGCACAGCACTGGGACTCGACCAGACACGCGCACCCAAGGCAACGTTGGAACCCTGGGAGGCTCGCTGCCAACGCGGGGCAGACGCGACGACCCTCCCCCACAGGCTACCCCGGATCGGCGGTTTACGTACAGGGCATTTGTCGCGGCGTATAAGTGTCGCTCGAGGTCTGCACCCGCCGGAAAGCGTGCGTACCCGGACGAGCAGCGCACACCATGTCTGGCGCCCACGCATCGCCTCCGCGCAGCGCAGCGGCGGCAGCGTCGTCACAGTCGCAGTCGTCGCACACACGCACCTACCAGGCGTGCATTCCGTGTCGCCGCCGCAAGGTGCGCTGCGACCTGGGGCCCGTCGACAACCCGCACGACCCGCCGTGCGTGCGCTGCCGCCGCGAGAGCAAGGAGTGCTTCTTCTCGGCGACGCGCCGCAAGCGCAAGCAGGACGGCGACGACGACGGCGACGAGCTCGACGACTACGCGGTCCGCAACGCCCGCAAGCGCAGCCGCCCCAGCGACGCCGAGGTGCTCGAGGTCACGGCCAGCAGCAATGCCACCACCACCACCACCACCACCAGCAATGCCGCCTACGTCTCGCAGCCGCTCACGCCGGGGGGCTCCATCGGCCGCTACGAGCCGCTGCGACGGCCGACGACGTCGGCGTCGGCGTCGCTGGCGCCCGTCGAGCACAGCGAGGAGGACATCAAGGTCAACAACGAGTCGGTCGCGACGCTGCAGACGGGCGAGATCTACAGCGGCCACGACGCCCTGAACCTGCTCTTCGAGGCCGCCCGCAACGGCGCCCTGGACCTGCACCACCACCGCACCCAGAGCGCCTCGAGCCTGCAGCGGCCCCAGCTGGGCAGCACCCCGGGCTCCAACTTTGCCGGCAGCCCCCAGGTCGCCGCCAGCAACGTCGACCCGGCCATCACCCACACGCCACATGCACATGCACACGCACCGCCGCCGCCGCCGCCGCCGCCGCCGCAGCCGCAGCCACAGCCCCCCGTCCTGCCCGACCCCCCCAACGAGGCCGCCTTCGCCGATGCCATCCACGCCTGGACCCGCTTCCGCTTCGTGCGCGCCGGCTGGCTGACGGCGAAGGAGGCCATTGCCTACATGGACTACTTCTACGCCTACCTGTCCCCGCTGACCCCCATCGTCGTCCCCGACTACCGCGACCATGCCTACCACGCGAAGCTGCTCCGCGAAGAGCCCATGCTCGTCATCACCTTGCTCACCATTGCCTCGCGCTACTCCCAGCCCAGCGGCACCACCACCGCCGGCGCTGCCTCGCGCGCCTACCTGATCCACGAGAAGCTGTGGAAGTACCTGCAGGGCATGATCGATCGCATGATCTTCGGCCAGGAGCAGTTTGGCGGCGGCTTCTGCGGCGCCGGACAGCAGCCCGGGTCCGACGTGAATCCGCTCTCCCGGAAGGGCCTGCGCACGCTGGGCACAGTCGAAAGTCTGATGCTGCTGACCGAATGGCACCCGCGCGCTCTGCACTTCCCGCCCGGTGACGACGACGACGAGCTTATTCTCCCCGACGACCTCGAACACGAGAAAGGGCCAAAGGCGGACATGTACAAGGGCGTGGGCGACAAGCGCATAGACAGCTGGCTGGAGCCGTGCTGGCGTAGTGACCGCATGTGCTGGATGCTGCTCGGCAACGCCATGACCCTCGCCTTTGAAATCGGCGTCTTCGATGAAACGAGCGAGACCGAGTTCGAGCAGGCCAACCAGCACCTGTCGCACGCCACGGTGAAGGCCTACTTCCGACGGAAGAACCACCTCAAGAACCTGCTCATCATATACGTCACCCAGACCAGCGGCCGCCTGGGCCTGACGTCCATGCTCCCCAAGATCGACCAGCGCGACGAGAGCTTCGTCGGCGGCCCCACACCCAACGAGCTGTACCAACAGCGCGTAAGCGGCATCAAAGCACCGCCGATGCAGTTCGGCACGCGTCCCAGCGCTGCGCAAGACGGCCAGCGGCTGCCGCTCGAGTCGGTTGCACACCAGGAACGGCACGCGGTGCAGGACTTGGTTCTCGACTTCTGGACCCGCATAGCAAAGGTCATGGAAATGGGGAATTTAAAGCTGTTCTCCAACAGGCGGAAGACGCGCGAACTGCTCAAGTCGGGGCAGTACGAGGACATGCTCAAGTTCTTCCAGGCGCCGTTGATGGAGTGGAAGGCGTGCTTCGACCGGGCGCCGCAGGGTATTCAACCACCCTCGTTCACGTCCGTATGTCCATGCTAACAACAACAGTCCCGACCCAACTCCGCCACGTCCTCATCATAGAATTCGAATACACACGCGTCTACCTCAACTCGCTCGCCCTGCAAGCCGTAGTCGAGCGCTGCACCCACAACACCCCCCTGCAAACACACGCCAACCTATCCACCGCGCGGACGCCCACAAACGGAACCTCTGGCGCCTCCAGCTCCGGCGACGGCGGCGCCATCCCCTTCAGCACCCTAACCAAATGGTACGCCAACGACCGTCACTACATCAACGAAGTCATCGACGCTTCGCGCAACGTGCTCAAAGTCGTCGTCGAAGGACTCTACCCGGGGGACTACCTGCGCCACGCCCCAGTACGAACCTTCTTCCGCATCGTCAGCGTCGCCATCATCCTACTCAAAACCTTCGCCCTCGGCGCCACAGAAGAAGACGTCGCTGTATCCCTCGCGCTGCTATCCGGCGCCGTCGACGCCCTGCGCACCAGCATCGTAGACGACGTCCACGTAGGCAACCGCTTCGCAGACCTCGTCGAAACACTCACACACCGCATCCGCAGCCGCTTCGTGCGACTCGCCGCCAACGGCTCAACAGGCATCTCACGCGCCGGATCGCGATCCCCCGTCTCCGCGCCCCTCATGCCTCCCCCAACACAGCTAAACCCGCTGGCGAGCTCGTACATGGGCAGCAACTCCTCCGTCTTCGCCGCCCACGGGACAGGCACAAGCGTGCCCAGCTCGCCCAACCTGGGACAAATCCACAGCGGGCGCGCCACGCCCATCTCGCACTCCCTCTGGGGCATCAACACGGAACCCTACGACCCAAACTCAAACTCGATATCCATCATGCCGCCGCCAGGCTTCACCGCGTTTCCGCACAGCAACGGCGCGAGTACCCAAAACGGGAGCGGTGGCAGCGGGTCGTGGTCCCAGTGGGCCAACAGCGGCGCGAGCTGGGGCGGGTCGAACAACGATCAGGACTGGCTGGCGCTGCCGTTGGATCCACTGCTTGATCAGTGGGGCGCCGAGATCAATCAGACGGCCATGGGGCCGGATGTTGGGGGGATGGATATGCTGGATATCTTGCTGAATATGGGCGGGCCGCCGGGGAGCACGTCGTAGATGATCAAACTTTTAAGTGTGACTGCAAGAATCGCAGTGAATTAAGATATTATTCATCGCCAACATTCTTCCGCGATTAGTGCGTAACGGGCTGGTTCAAGAAGGCAGGCAGGTAACTAAGTGCTTCTGTCTCGTCTATCTGACTTGGCCTTTGTAGGCTACTCCTGCGCTAACCCAGGCTCATACCCTATTAAAACCCAACAAAAAAAAAATCAAGAATAAGATATTCCCATCTCCAACGGTAAATACATCCCTCCATGCAAACCCCCCAGGACAGCACCCATCAGCCCTCCCAAACCTTGCCAATTCGACCAGTGTCCACGCAGAGCCACCAGAGTGTCGACTACAAGACAGTGCGTAGCAGTAGCGTCACATGCACAAGGATACTGCGCTTGCCAGATGTGTTCCATTGTAGTTGTTAGGTTCTACTGCGCGCCTGCCGTGCCCGGCGCTTGCTCCTTCACCCGCCTTGGTGACGCCGCCACACACCCGCTCGGCTATCCTACACCCTCAATGCACAAATCTAAAGTCCAGCCTCTTCATACCCTCGTCCTTGGTGCTGACAATGTAGTCGTCCTGCTCTTCCTTGGTCATCGCGTTCCACTGCCTGTCCCTGACCTTGTTGCGCCACAGGTAGAATGCCTTGACGAGGAAGAAGAAGACAATGTTGAAGCTACAGATGCCGAGCAGGATCTTATTGCCGCGGCGGTACAGCGGCTGGTCGTCATTCCGGTAGATGTTGGACGCGATCATGTTTCCAGCTTGCACGAACATGTTGTAGAAGGCTGCCGAGACGGCGCGCGTGCGCACCGCGTTTGAGTTTGCTGCGTTCCATCCGACCAGGATGGCGTGGCAGTAGGGATAAGAAAGGAGTCCGCTGAGGACCGCGTAGCGTACCCAAGGATTAGCGTCAGCGGGCAGGGTCACGAGAGCGACCAGCCAGGGGAAGATCCAGAAGTTGCTGAGACTGGACACGATGGCTCTCTCTTTGAGCTTCTTCGAAATCCATGTGATGATCAGGAGCTGGACTGCGAAGAGGAACTGCGACGGGATCAGCAGCATGTTGGCCTGGAAGGTGCTGAAGCCCAGCTGACGCAGGATGTACGACAGGTAGGTGGACGGAGGCGATGGAGGAATATAGGCTATGAGGCCAATCAGGTAGAGCGGCCACTGCTCCCAGTCGGTGATGGTCTTCCAGAGAAGCCTCAGGCTCACGCCGGTCCTGTTGTTCATGTCTCCCTTTGATGGATCATCACGCAGGATGCGGTTAACTATAATGTACTCCTCGTGCTCAGAGAACCATCCGTCCTTGCCGCGGAACCACGATGCAGTCTGGGTCGCACCGGCCGGCATGAGAACGAATGAGAAGACGCCGATGACGAAAGTCAGAATGCCTTCAATCAAGAACCTGGGAGAATCAGCTCGTGCTCATGTTCTTGGAAGTTCCATACTCACAGGTACTGCCAGCCACCCCAGCCATGAAGGCCTCGCATCTGCAAGATACCGGCAGCCATGAGCGATCCCACAATGTTGCAGAAACTCAACGCTGTCCAGAACCATGCTAGACGCGTTGGAAGCTCGTTGGACTTGAAAAAGTATGTGAGCCACAGGACAATGTCGCTGTGGCTAGGTCAGTGCAACGTTCCCCAAATATGTAGGCTTTCATGTTACAGATACAGCCAGATACAAGTTGATTGTCAAGTGGTTATTAGTGCCTATCTTTGCGCAAGTTGCAAAAAGATAGTTGCGCTGTTGGCTGCACCGATTTTGCTGTTGTATCCTGCAAGGAAACAGTAAACTTACGGGATGAAACCGCCCATGAGCAATCCAAGAAGAGCGCGGATGGCGTAGTATTGGGATCTGCTGGTAATAGCACACTGAGACGCACTGACGACTGACCAGGCGCAGATGATAGTAGGGATCCATCGGTCGGCACCGAGCTTCTTACTGATCAGGCCACTGGGGAGCTCAGCAAACAGGAACATGCCTAGGAAGAGCTAGACACAATCAGTGAAGGCCTCCGTCAATGCCTAGCGGTACATACGGTCTGTCCGTAATTGAAATCATTGGTGTCCATCCCAAGGTCCTTTAACATGTTGTCGGAAATCGCTCGGTTGATGTTTTTGCGATTCAGATCGAGCGAGACGAACATCATCCATGCCCACACTGTGATCCTAAAATCAAGCTGTGCTTGTGTTAGTCTTCGCTCCGCTCTCGTGGCTGGGTGCCTACCTTGCGAACAAGCTTTCGCTCTTCTTCCGCCGTCCATGTGTAACTTGGATCGAACCGATGCCGTCCCTCGTACTCGGCCTTGTCGTAGACTTCCCGCCAATATTGCGCTGTTACACGGTCGGCAAATGGATGATCATCGTATGAGCCATGCGACGGTCGCTTCTGCTTTGAGAGCTGGGAGGAGCCCGAGTCCACGTTGTCGGAAACGGGTACCTGCTTCTGGTCGATTGGAGCTGCAGCCATTGCTGGAGCGAACCTGGAACGAGGATGTTGTCAAGTAACACTTTGCTAATAGCAAGGCAAACGTGCCAGGTGACTGTGGTCCCACAGTGTAAATCTCCGGCAGCACAGGGTACCTTATAAAGAACCGGAGACGCCCTCGAGCATTTCTTCGGCTAAGGATGGTGCAACAGAGCCCTTGACTGACAACATTGCGGGAGCGTCGAAGGTGTGTTGCCAAGAGCATGCCTCAGATGCCACGCTTTTGGCGCCTCTTGCTTTGGAAAGACAGTGCTCAAAGGCGATTGGGTCAAGTTCGGCGCAGTGACTGAACCAGCAATGGAGAGGCGCAAAAAGCCAGAACCAGAGCTTGGGATCTCGGTGCAATTCAGCAATGCGCTTAGCTGCATGTCAGTTATGGGCCATTGGCACAACACTACGCAATATCCTCGTGGCGAGGCATCCCACGACCAGTCTGCTGGGCCTGTATCGGCTCCTAAGCCGGCATCAATAGTCTTTTTGACACTTCCGATGATCTTCTTGGCGACTACTGTATGCTCTCCCGCAGAAGAGCCGTAGCTACATATATCCTGGCCGTTGTAATGCGGAGGATCAGCAGGATAATCCAGCGCGTTCCTGTCCAGATCATCAGCTAACTTCAGTCAACTGAGAAAGGCTTTGTGAGCTGTTTAATGAGGTCATGACTTCAGCTTGCCTACGATAACAACTACCCACCCCATGCAGGCACGTCAATTGCTGGAGGATGGCGTCAGGTATCGCGGCTTGGCTCAGCGGAAACAAGACATGGGCCGGCGATTTTGCATTCGAAGCTTTCTGGAAGTAGGCAAAGAAGCTACACGGCGCGTTTTCGGGAGCCCAGAACGTGCTATCAATGCACGGTGAATGTCGTGAAGATTGTACGGATGTCGTCAACGGTAGCCAATCAGAAGCAGAGCGATGCCAACGACTTTATGCGAACGACATGGGAGCTTCATACGAACAGAACAGATTTGTGGATGATGGTATCGAGAAGCAACGCATCTCGATACCTACTCGCAATGTATGAAATCGATTGCGGGAGTTGGGACTGCTGGATGGGTAGAAACTGCACCGTGACGCCGTCGACGCCAGCGAAGGGGAACATCAGCATGCGTCGCGTTCGCGTTCCTTTGCCATCGTCATCTTAGCAGAGCGCTCATATAGCAACGTGCGTCAATTCTTTAGGATTACTGAATTTGAAGGAGCTGGTTCTTGAAAACGGAACAGATTCGGTGCCCAGTGCGCCCAAGCTGATCCAACCCCGAAGTCTAGCTCCTTCGTACACTCGCAGCACCTACGACTTCTCTTCATCGTTGAGACCAAGATCCTCGCGACGAGACTTGCTGTTCGGATCAAGATAGGGCTTTTCACCCAGGCTCACAGCTCGTTGACCAGTCCTTGGACCCTGTCCCTTGTAGTCGAAGGTGGCAGTGTGGTACACACTTCTGTTGTCCCATATGGCAAGGTCGTTCTCGTTCTGCCACCTCTGGCGGACATGCAGATCGTGATTCTCAACAATCAATTGCACAAACCAGTCCAGTGCATGCTGGCTCTCTTCCTTTGTCAAACCATTGATCTGTTGAACGTGGTGACCGACAGCAAAGATCGACTTCCAGCCTGTGACTGGATTGGTTCGGATCACGGGATGCTCTGCGATCAACTCGCTTCCGACGTTCTCAGGAGCGCCTCGAGGCTTGTCGTACAAGTCGAACCCATTCTCCTTTGCGGCAAGGTTGAAACCTGGTTGCGCGTAGGTGGCGGTGAGACCCTCGAAGAACTTCTGATATGGAGGCGAAAGGCGGTCATACAGCTCGTATCCCGAGGCCCAAAGAGTATCTGCAACGCGTATTAGCTGGTTAGCACAAGAACGATTCGATTTCACCTACCACCGCCCGTCTTCGGCAGCTCAGTCAGTCTCAGGAGCGCATAGTCGCTGGGAATCTTCTCGAAAGTGATGTCGCTGTGCCAGCCTCCCTTCGCGCTCTGCTTGCGATCCGCGAAGTTCAGGAACTTGTTCTTGTATATCTCCTTGGCCTGTTCGGAGCTGATGACACTGATCTCGTTGTCGCCTCCACCAAGACGTCGACCAGCGTTGATGACAGGATGAATGTGCAGTTTCGATGTCTCTGGTTTGCCAGAGAGCTCACCCAACCGCTGTACAAGCTGCTTCTGAAGGTCGTTGGTGATGTCGTCTTGCTTGCGGAAGAAGACTACACCGCGCTGAGAGACTATAACCATTAGGTCTCACCTCATTCCGAAGACATGATCTTAGACATACTGGTGATCGCAAGGTCTCGGATGAGATCGTCAGAATTCGGCGCTTCCAACCAGTCCTTCAAGTTGACGTCGACAAACTCGCGACCGATTACTGGAGTGACGTCGAAGGACTTGTACTGGTCGAGAACTCCTTTCAGCTTGAGAGGCTCCCGCGGGTACTGCGAATGCGATGGCGCACCGGAGCTTTTGGTGTTGAGAGTGACTGTTTCCGTTGTCATGATGTTTGAGATGAGCGGGTAAGTGTGATCGACCAGCTCAGTTGAGACGATGGTTCTCGATGCTTTAAAGCTAATTGAACAGTATAAAGCTTACAAACATGCTGTTTGATAGCGATGGGGCGATATTGCAACATTGCAGGGTCATAACCTGACGTGCATGACAACAGTCGCACTAGGCTCGGTTAGTGGCTCTCGTTGTTTTTGTCAACATGTTGATCCACATGTTGACAAGCGGTGGCTGCCTTCGTGAATCGATAGTTGACTGGTGTTGCGGGGTAGTCCTCTTCGACATGTGGGGGTGCGATTGCGTGATGTTCGGTTAAGCTTTGAGCGCAGTAGTGAACGTCAACATGTGCATCATATTTATATAGCTAGAAACGTTGCCACTTAGTCTTCTACAGCTCGGTTTGACAATTCCGATGCCAGCAGGAAGGCTCAGCAAATATGTCTGCTTGTGCTTAATGCCTCAATCATTGAGCAGGCGCACAATCCTGATGAGATATATGGTGACGCCATTCGACTGTTCAGTGAAGCACTCTCGTTTAGCCAGATTTAACAAAGATACAAGAATAATGAAGTAGTCGCGACTTAGTAGGGCTTCAATTATAGCAGGTGATCGTATACTCGCTACAGCTAGCTTGCAATGCTGCAGGCCTTCCGCTGGCTACAAAGGATTTATTCTCCACTACAAATACCTCGCAGCACGTGATGATTTCCTCACCGAGTAGCGCTTCCATAACAACATATTCGTTGTTCTATACGAGCGTGGTGATCAACGTATCGTCAGGAGCATCTGAAATACCTAGTTGGTGAGAGTTGAACTGGTTCGAATTCCGAGTGTGGTTTGAACCTTTATGTCAGTATCTCGACAAGCCGAATATGATATGTGAGGCCGAAGCGACAGAAGTTTTTGGAAGAAGGTTGATGGACATGATGATTATGCCTCAAGGCCAGTACATAAGGTACGTAGTTTGAGTCCAACCTCGAATCCACGAACATCAAAGGGTTCATCTTTCCGCACAAATAAGATCTCGTAGAGCACCAGTCTTGACGCTTTGTAGCCGAAGATATTCTTCCAGACTGGGTCGTCGTGGTAAGAAGCTGCTTGAGTTGCGACGACCTCAGTATGGTCGGACTATGGTATATCGTTAGCCATAGATAGTAGAGCAGATCTCTTCCAGACAGAATCTTGATCCGTTCATCCAGCCAAGAATCGGGTAGGATTTAGAGCAGCGGGGACAGGACAAGTGGCCGTGTTCGTACATTGCGCATGTCTCCACTCTTCAGAATGTTGTAGTCTTCAGGAGACTCGTGAGATTGCAAGCGACCTGCTTGTAATTCTCTTATGCCTTCCGTCATCTTGGAGAATAAGTTTGCGCCAATATACCTCTCCGGTCAAGATGAATGAGAGACATAAGCAGCCGTGTAAAATAGACACAAAATATTAGTCTTCACCATGAATATGGTCGGCCCAGGATGCAAAATCTCTGCTCAAGATGCTCATCAGCCACGTTCAACTTTGCAAATTCTGTGCTGCCAGCAGAGAAAAAGATCAAGAGTGGTACGCGAGTGTTGAGAGGCGACTGAACACGTTCGAAGGAGAATGGGTACAACCGAACCCAAAGGTTCAGGCGACTCGCGAGCCACGGTATTGTCGCGTGGCCGGCCATCAGATGCATTCGAGCGAAAGAAGCGGGGCGAGTATTTTCAACAAAGCTGTGGAGAATGAGGGCAGAGCTTCTCGACCCGACCCTGCCTTTTACACGGCAAGTATGACGTCAGCGGAAGAGCTCAGCCGACATGCTGAAGCACACATACATAATCGATCTGACACGCAACGGCTATCTTGTGTCCCGTCGCTGTCGAGTTCATGCATCTTTATTGTATCTAAGTGACCTACAAAGTACCAGACCAGAGAAGTAGAGCTTCGCACTTTCACATAGCCCGGTGTCGTACTAGCCAGATTAGTCCACGGTCGCTCCCACGGATCCACTTTTCCAGCGCGATCTTTCACGATGGGCATCCCCTACTCCCGCGAAATCAACGCGGCCTTTGAGCAAGTCACGCCGCTCGTAGCCGCTGGATTCCAGGTTCTGCGCACGACTAAGAACATCTCGATTATCCTTGCTATTATCCAGGTTCTCACTGTTCTGCTGCTGGGTCTGATCTTGCTGGCTCTTATAGCGTTGCTGTATACGGTGAACCCAGATCTGGAAGTGAGTTTTCTTTCTATGATCTCAAAGGTCCCACTGATCATGTTGCGTAGGAAGAACGATGCTCCCTCATAACACCCTGGCTGAAGTATTTCGCGCACATAACACTCTTCGGCATCATCAAGACTACTGTAACGTCTGCTGTAGTTCTTGGTGGGGTCGCCTTTGCAGCATGGCGATTGTTTTTGTTCGAGCAGTGGGTCGAGGATGTGGAGTACGAAGCCAACGTGGACGCAAATAAGACACTTGAGGATCTTGAAGAGAGTGAGGCTGCGAAGAAGAAGAACAAGAAAGATGGTGAGAAGGGGAAGGAGAAGGCGAAGAGCGATGCGGATAAAGTCTTGGAGGACGCTGGGAAGAAGTGAGTGCTCGCAACGTGCGAAGTCGGGTATTCAAAGCTGGACGAGTGTACCCTCAACCTGTGATGAACAATAAACCTAATCTGAGAGTACGGAAGGAGTGATATAGAAATGGGACATACTATGGCAACATCAATCTGCATGTCAAGCGTACTTCCCCTGATCAAGCAACAACAGCGCGAACAACCCCCCAACAACAGGCCTAGCCTTGAACGTCAATCCCGGCGGGAAAGTTGCATCACTCGTCTGATACAGATCCGTGAAAGGCTTGCTAGTCGGTGTCTCATCGACGAACTTTGCCAGGTCGCTGATGAACATATTCCTCGTCTCTTCACTCGCGATAGCTGCGCAGAATACCTCCCAGTCGGACTTGGTATAGTACCTGTTCCTCGTATCGAGAGGGACGCCATACTTCTCTTTGATGGTTGGGTAGAACGCGGACTGCATATCGTACACTTCCTGGGGCACAAGGTTGGTGTTGAGCAGCTTGTCGTTGTAGAGGTTGTACAGAAGACCCCATGTCGAAGTGTTGCCGTAGTTGAGGATGGCGTGTGGCGGTGATGCTTCAGAATTGATACCTAAAGCCTGCCACTTTGAGATATAGTCGTGCGCGATTGCCGTGTAGTTCTGTGCATCAACTGCCTCCCCGATCAGAGACGAAAGCTGTGACATTGCCTCAATTCCAATAATTCCTTTGAGAGCCAGATTGGTTTGATTCGCAAGATGACCCGCGAAATCATCTGTCGATAGCTGCTCCGCGGGGTATAGACTATCCTCGATAAGGTATTCGGCCCACTGCTTCAGGATCGAATAGTGTTGTTTGACATAGTCCGTGTTGCTAGACCGCAGCACGTAGGCTAAGACCATGATGATGTTGTTCCCACACTCCTCCACTGGCATTGGCTCATCATCACCAGTGGGATGGCCAGTTGCATTCGGATAGTGCGTACCTAGATCATGCACGGCCCATTTGTTGGGATAGTGGCCATTCTCCTGATTCTCGAAGTGCGGTTCGAGCAGTAACTTGATGAGCTCTGGGTTGGTGTAGAAGAAGACTGGCGACGCAGGATAGATCACATCGATTGTCTGGGTGTTTCCGTTGGATGAGATCTCTTTCAAGAAGAGGTAATGTTTGTCATCGGTGCCAACTAGCTGCGTCGCTGCAAAAGCTTGGCGTGTCACCAGTGTTGTTAGGGTCGCGTAGTCTTGACCAGCAGCCGTGATAGAGTCCTTGTAGATTTTGTCGTCAAGCTCCGACGAGAGCATGCTCGACTCTGCGAAGTCCTCCTGGAAGAAAGTAAGGGCCTCAATATCGTCCGCAAAGTAGCTTGTCCACAACGAAGGTAGAGTGACTAGGCCGTCCGCTCCAAGAAACTGAGCCGCCTCGTCCTGACATAAGCCCAGCGAGAATAGACTTGATACTGCTGTGGATCCTACCAATCCCAGGTCGACACCATAACCAAACACAGGCCATCTATCGTTTATGGCGCGGAAGTTAGTGTCGTTCGAGCTGGCTAGGTTTCCGTTCGTCACAAAACCGCCTCGAACATCATTGTCAGCGCCCGACTGATATGTGACGCCATTTCGAGCGTCAGTAGCATAGTACTGGAAGATTTAGCCGCGACCATTGCCAGCTTCTATGAAACTTACAAATCTACCCCACTCAGCTCGATCATTGGACTCGGAGAAGATCTGCTGGTCTTGCCTTGAGATCTTGTGATAGACGATATCGTTCAACAAGCCGAAATCCCATTGCGCAGTCGCAGTGACATCGCCAGAGACCCACTCTATCAAGGGTGTTAGTGGCTTGGGCAGGGCTCAGGCTTCGTTGTATGCTTACCGGCACTGACGTCTGTATATATCTGTACATCGTGCTCCGAGCCGTCTCGCGAAGATACCTCAACATGCATATAGGAGAAGATCAAAGACTGGCGTTTGAGATCATTAGGCGTGAGTGGCGAAAGGAAGGTCACCCTCAAAGAGACCTTGTCCGTGACCTCAATAGTGAAGATGCTTCTGGTAGAAGTGTACTCATAAGCCGTCTGATTTGCTGATGGAATGTCCAGGGGTGCGCCCATCCATGTAAAGGTCTCGTTATCGACACGCACCAAGCCTGTCCAGCCAAGTATCTGTCCACTAAGGGATATCAGCACACGTCTTTGTAGCCTTTTTAGAGAACGCTTACGTGTAGAATTGCGGCCATTGTCCGGGCAGGTAACCTCCATTGCCCCCGTCGCTACCTGCTGGAAACCATGTGCTCAAGTATGGACTCTTCACGGCAAGAGGCAGAGAAGGTGGACGAACAGGACTGAAGGTTGACTGCGCCGAGGTGACAGCGAGCAGGCTGACCAGGGCCGATAAAAATGTGAAATGCATTGTCGACGAGGGACTTGTATCAGCAAAGAAAGCTTAAGAATGGTTGGGCCGATACTATTGGCATATATACGTATTCGGTAGTTGGCCTAGTGTCATGTCACATCGCGCGCTTCTGCAGCATAGTCCGGGATGATGCGCATGGGTGACTAGATATTTCCGTCTCATGATGAGGTTTGAGCTTTGGCGTGTGTGCTGTTCTTGCTGCTACGGTACTTAGGAAGGTGTACCCAAGGCGGAGAGCAGACGTGTCAAAACGTGGCCTACTTGCGCGAACCAAACATTCGGTGACGTGGAGGCGTGGTGCTGTCATTGCGATACCTAAGCATCTTAGCCGTCGTGCAACATGGACCGCATGACTCTTCTGAATAAGATCAAACGGCGAGCATCTAGATTGGGATTAAGCTACTTTCTTTGGTGTAAGGACTACCAAGGATTTGGCAGCGTAGGATCCACTTAGATTGAGATCTACGTGACGTGAAGTTTTTGGGATCCATGTCGAAGTTTGCGATGTTGTTGCTGGGGGATGAGCTTTTGACATGGCGAATGACCTCGACTACCTGTCGATCTTGCAGCCACGGATAAGCTTGATTGCACATGCATCTGAAGACTATGGGATTACGCTCCCATTTGTGACGATTGGAATTTGGTTTCGGACGCGGTGGGAGGACTTTGATAGAATGTCAGGCTACAAGAACCTCAAACATGTGAATATCGGGCGCCGTTATTGTCTCAACGTATGGACAAGCCTTACGAGGCTGGGGCGAGTCAAGTGATCTGCAGGTGTATGAAAGACGGAGAATCGGTGTGGGGGAAGGTGCAGGTGCACGAAGCTTGACTGCGGGGAAGGTGCGCGATCTGTGCCCACCATTACTTAAGGCTCCGAGAAAGTGGTCGTCAGATACCGAACTGGATCATGCGATCACCTTTCGTTCAATAGATGTGCAAAGTCACTGGTGACAGGTTTGAGCAGGTTTTGGCATTATAGCATTAATAATCGCTTTTAGCCACCCGGCTGTTATTCGCTATGCTCTAATACTAACAACACTATCACGCGTCGCAGGTACAGCCCACCGATGGGACCATAGAAGGAAATTGAACGCCAGGAAAAACCAACGACCAACATGATTGAGTGGAATGAAGCAGGGTATCCATAATATTTGAAAGACTCGCCAACGGCGGAGATGCAGTGTAGGGAGAAAAAAAAGTGAGAATGGGTATCGTTATCCAGAATCATCATCTATCCGGTCGTTTTTTTTTGTCATGGGAGTGGACTCCCTTTTCAGTCTGCGGGCGCCCAGGAGCGCGAGACGCCCTCGTACTGCTCTGCGCAGTCGCGCAGAAAGTTGCTGTCAAGAATATCAGAGACGGTCCAGCGCTTTTCAGGATCCTTTTCAAGACAGCCTCTTAGCAGTTCGAGAGCATGTTCCGCACTGCCATCCTGCAATGCCTCTGCGGTGCGTACGAGCTCCTCGTCCCATGTGCCTTTGAGGATCTTGTCGGTCGTCTTTGCATCAAGGCCCTCGTTGAAGGGTAGCGTGGCCGTGAGAAGGGCATATAGGACGACACCAAATGCCCACACATCTGCCGCCGGAGAGAACATAACGCCGCCAGTGGCATTGAAGAGCTCAGGTGCGGCGTACTGCAGACTCCCCTGTACCGACGTACTAGTGTCGGCAGGGCCAATGTTCTGGTTCTGTCCAATGGAATGCGGATCCGGCCCGTTTCGGTCGTCTCGAACAATGAAATCCGCCATGCCGAAGTCGCACAGAAGCACATCGCCGCCCTCGGTTGATGCATTGGGCACAGTCATGTCGAGCAGGCAATTTTCAAGCTTAATATCGCGGTGGACAACGTAAACATCGTTGTGAAGGTAGCGCATCGCTGAAGCCAACTGGTAAGCGTAGCGTTTGACCAGGTGGTTTGGCAATCCAGATTTCTGCTTTCGCCGTGTCTCACGAATCAGATCAAACAAAGTCCCACCTTTGTTCAACTTCGTGATGCAGAATGTCGCATAATCGGTGGTATAGACCTTGACGAGCGGCAGGATGTAAGGATGACGCAAGAAGCGCCACATCTCTACCTCATGGTCGAACTGGCTTTGGAGCGCCTCGTTCTCGAACTCGGATTTGTTGCTTTGCTGCTTGCGTACAATCTTCACTGCGTCTACTACTGGCTTGCCGTTCTCCATACTCGTTACCTCCTTGACAATGCTGAAACCGCCGTAGCCAATCTGCTTGCCAATGATGTACTCGTTGTCATATCCAAGACCCTGGCCCTCATCGTCCGGCTGAGGCTCTTTCAGCGGCGCTTCTGTAGCCTTGTAGCGAGCAAGGAAGGAAGCGGCAGGCGACATAGACGACAAGGAACGCCCAGAGCGATTAGACGACCGCCGACTAGCCCTTCGCAAACTTCCATCCTCACTTATTTCTGTTCGAAAGCTCCTGTTCCTAGTAGGCCCTCGACTCATGGGCGAGAACAGCGGGAAATCCGAAGGCGAACTCGTCATAGGGATTGGCGAGAGCATATACTCGTTTGGTGTCTCGATTGGCGTGCGCGCTTCCTCCAGAGGCGAGGCGGTTGCCTCCGACGTCAAAGATGCTACTTGATCGTTGTACTCAGGATCGTTTGCCATGTCGTCGACGGTAGATTGGAGGAGCGGATAGCGCCCCTGGCCATTGCTGGTCTGACGCGAGAGCGTTCGGCGTTGGTTGAAAGGCATCTCAAGGTAGTCACCCTCAGAGTAGCTGCCATTTTCGGGCGCGTACGATGAAGACGCTTTCCGTGAGAGCGGCTTTGGTACGGGAACCTCCAGACCAACGCGGTCACCTGTGTCGAGCTGAACTTCATTATCGAAGCTGATTGAGGTCTTGCGCCGCCTGAGCAGCTCTTCCATAGCCTTCTCATTGCTGACAGTGCGCCCCAGCGAAAGGCCCAGGCCGCCATCATAGGTGCCTATGTGCCCATGGGATCCATTGTGATGGCGCGTCTTGAATGGACCATCGGTGATCTTGTGGCCATCGATGTGGTCGAGCTCCTCCTGCGACTGTGAATGGTCATTTTGCGCCGAGTCATGTCGCGGGATGGAATCAAAAGTCGATGCAACCCGCTTGTGGGGCGCCGAGGTATCGAGCTTGAGCTTCTGGAAAATGTGTGAGGATGGCTGCGGGGCCATTAAATCGGTTTACTGTGGTGGATGCAAACCTCGAAAGCCAGCTGCGACACCCTTCGTATTAATATTCAGGCCGTGGGGTCGCGCTGGAGGACAGTGACGGGAGAACACGGAGGGCGAGTGAAGGGATTGTCAATATGAATGTGTCCAAGAACAGCGGATGCCTGCTTGTGGTAGCGTGCTGGAATTTGCGCTGAGCGATCACAACGCACGCCAAGGTATGCTTGCGCGGGATTGTGGCAGATTGATGGTAATTACTGCGCGTTGGAGGCGAACATGAACTCGAGGAGACGCTTGGAAAACTGCTTCGTTTGGAGCAGGCCCTCAAGGGGTTGCTTCCTTCTTAACTTTTACCCTACCCACCCGGCATCCCACGCAGTGTTTGCGTCGGCGTGCGCCGGAGAGGGGAAGGCTGCCGGGAGAGCATAGCGTCACACAAGATCGCCCAAAGCTCTGGCAAATGGGCGGAGAGCCTGGGGTAAGCTGATACATCTACGCACCGCGAGTGGGCGCAGCGCTGAGGCAGCCTGGCACGACACGGCGAGTTGACGTACGACGACCGCGCCGACGGCCCCCAGATGAGCGTGCAGCCTCGAAGAGTCATGGTGACTGCAGCGGAGCCACGGTGCAGCTGCATTTCTCCGTGCTTGGTCGTGAGGTTCTGGTACGATCTGCTCGGAGGGCCTCATACTAGTACACCCAACTGAGGCTTGCGGTGATACAAAGTACGGAAGTAGCTATGTAGGCGTGGGGCTGGCCAATGACGCAGTTCATGCAGGGCGCCCTCCACCGGCACGCACTATATGCGGGACGAAATACGATGAAACAAACACCACCATCGTTCGAGGGCACACTGGCACAACAGTCGGGTTATAAGGCGGCGCATGATGCCGTTGCCCTGGCGCGCACGACTGTGGATGCGCCTTCTTCCATGCCGGAGGTGTTCACGCGGACAGTGCCGCCTTCAAGGGCAGCACCGCGCGCAGGTAGATAAACGGCCTGGCAGCAGGCTCGCCGCTCGCTGTGTCTGCTAGCTCAAGACCCTTTCCGCGCTCTGTTTATCTGCACTACTGTGTAAGCGTAGCTGCGAGCCCACTTTTTCCATGTGACAATCTAACAAATCGCGGACGAGCTCTTCCAGCGCGCCTAACAGGCTAACACGCCGGGGCACGGTCCAGCGCAGTGGAGAAGCTGCCGCTGAGTTGGCTGGGGCTCTTGTCCAAGCACGGGCGACGCTCGACCTGGGCACTCAACACCACACCCCATCGCCGCGTGATAGCCCATCGCACGTCGCAGCGCGCCACTCGAGCCGCTCGTCCGTATTCTCAACTGGCCTGCGATTGTTGTCGCTGCCGTTGCCGTTGCCGCCCCTCGAAACCCACGGGAAGCCCACAGGCCCGCGAACCCTGAAAGGCAGACTGCATCATGGGCTTCTTCTCCAAGCTCTGCGGCTCTTGCTGCGGCGGTATGCATCTCGCCAGCACCCATCCCATCACCCAGCAAACTGACGTTGCCACACGCAGGGCGCTCCAAGGACAGCATCTACGACCCAGTCCTCGCCGACAGCGAGCGTGAAGCAGTCGCCGATCTCCTGGGCTTCCTTGAAAATGTACCTCGACCCGCCATTTCGGCGCTGCACAACCGCATACTGACCTCCCCCAGCGCGCCGAGACCGACTTCTTCTCCGGCGAGCCCCTCCGCGCACTATCCACACTTGTTTATTCAGACAACATCGATTTACAGAGGTCGGCTAGCTTGACCTTTGCTGAGATCACAGAGAGAGGTACCTGGACCCTGCACGTCATGGCCGCGCTCGGAGCTAACCACCACTGCGCACAGATGTCAGAGAAGTCGACCGCGATACTCTAGAGCCCATCCTCTTCCTGCTCCAGAACCCCGATCTCGAAGTGCAGCGTGCTGCCAGCGCTGCGCTGGGTAATCTGGCGGTGAACAGTACGTCACAGCCCACGATACCTGCCACCCATCGCTAATGCCCCGCAGCCGAGAACAAGGTTGCCATTGTCGCACTGGGTGGCCTTGCGCCTCTCATCAAGCAGATGAACTCGCCCAATGTCGAGGTACAATGCAACGCTGTTGGGTGTATCACCAACCTGGCCACCCACGAGGACAACAAGGCCAAGATTGCGCGCTCGGGAGCCCTGCAACCTCTCACGCGTCTGGCCAAGTCCAGGGACATGCGCGTGCAAAGGAACGCTACCGGCGCGCTACTAAACATGACGCATTCCGGTATGGTTGCTCTCTGCACTGGTGTAGAGGAGGAGTAGGCTAACGCTCAGTCAGATGACAATCGCCAACAGCTTGTCAATGCGGGCGCAATCCCCGTCCTCGTCCAACTTCTTTCCTCTACAGACGTCGATGTTCAGTACTACTGCACAACAGCTCTGAGCAATATCGCCGTCGATGCGAGCAACCGTGCGAAGTTGGCACAGACTGAGGGACGCTTGGTGCAATCACTGGTCCATCTGATGGAGTCGTCCTCGCCCAAAGTGCAGTGTCAAGCTGCTCTCGCTCTGCGTAACCTTGCGTCAGACGAGCGCTACCAGCTCGATATCGTTCGCGCACGTGGTCTGCCTTCTCTCCTCCGTCTTTTGCAGTCTTCCTACCTCCCACTTATTCTCTCCGCCGTTGCATGTATACGAAACATCTCCATCCACCCTGCGAACGAGTCGCCCATCATCGAAGCCGGTTTCCTCCGACCCCTTGTCGATCTCCTTGGTTCGACAGAGAATGATGAGATTCAATGTCACGCTATTTCGACACTCCGCAACCTTGCTGCTAGCTCGGACAAGAACAAGCAGCTCGTCTTGGAGGCTGGTGCTGTGCAGAAGTGCAAGCAACTGGTTCTGAACGTACGATTGCCGGTACAGTCTGAGATGACTGCAGCTATTGCCGTCCTTGCGCTGAGCGAGGAGCTGAAGCCCCACCTACTCAACCTTGGTGTCTTCGATGTCCTCATCCCGCTCACTGAGTCGGATAGCATCGAGGTCCAAGGCAACAGTGCAGCAGCTCTTGGAAATCTGTCTTCTAAAGGTACGAATGTCTTGATTCGAGCCTCTCGTTGAATTAGAGCTAACTTGTCTAGTGGGCGATTACACCATCTTCATCCAGAACTGGACAGAGCCTGCAGGTGGCATCCACGGTTATTTGCGCCGATTCTTGGCCAGCGGAGACCCCACCTTTCAGCACATCGCCATCTGGACCCTGCTTCAACTCCTTGAGTCCGAGGACGCACGCCTGGCCGAACGCATCTCAAAGTCAGACGAAATCATTCACATGGTCACCGAGATCGCCGAACGCAACATCGAGTCCGACGACGAAGACAACGAAGACGGCGAGGGCGAGGTGGTAACACTTGCCCGCAGGTGTCTCGAGCTGTTGGGCAACAACCCCAAAGCTCTCGTCGAGGGGTGATGTCATCGCACCACCAAAACTGCTTCGTCGATCATATCCTTGTCTCTCTTTACCCTTATCGTTTTGTGTTAATGAACGCGTTTATGCTGACGCAGCTCGGTACAGCATGCGTATGCTAGATGTTTCACGGCCGGCGTTCTGGATTCAGACTATCTCCAACATTTCTAGCGAGCATGGGAGGAGCATGATGTTTACTTATTGGCATACCATCTTTGTTTGCACTGCTGCTTGATCAAGAATAGTTGTGTTTCGAAAGACGCTGTAATTGCTAAGGCTGGGTGGAGAGCAGAGTGCTCTTGACGTACATCGCGGACGAATCAAAATGAAACACAGTCAATTTACTGAGGACTTCATTACCATACTCACAGCTCAAGTCCTTGCAGCCGCAACGCGCGGCGCGCTTCTCATGTGACGTCGCGTTGGCGTTTGTGTCGGCTAGGTATCGATAGGCAATCGGGACCAAAATGTTTTGCGAAGTGTTGCCGAGTCACCTCCACAACCGCAACAGCATCTCCAGTTACCAATGCCACCAAAAGGTCACCGCCCCAAACGTGGCGCGCGCGGAGGTGCAAGAGGAGGGGCTGCTGTCGCAGGTAGAGAGACGGACAGTACCAGCGAAGCCATCGAAACCACGACCCCACCAACCTTCGATGCGCCTCCGACAATTGAACCCACAACAGCCGTAGTTCCAAAGGAGGAGGGAGATGTCGACGCGAAACCGCCTACGCCCACAGAAAACGACTCCACGCCAATTGATACGGCTTCGGCTGCTGCAACACCACAAGATGGCGCCGAAGCCTCCGTTCGCCCTCCTGTGCAGCGCCTGGGTGGTCTCAAGAGCGCAGAGCCGTCTTCAAGGTCTGCTTCGCCCTCAGTCAAGCGCGGTACCACAACCAAAGCAGGAAAGAGGGCAGCTCCCAAACCCATGTTCACTGGCCGGCGAAGCAAGGAAGATCGAGCTGCGCTCGAGAAGGAGCAGCTTGAACGTGAAAAGATTAGGAACAGAGACCAAGAGAGAGAGGCTCAGTTTCAGGCAAAGAGAAAAGAGAGGGATGCTGCGAGGGAAGCAAGCAGGGCCACACGAGGTCGTGGAGGTTACAGCGGTGCTATGAGCGGGCCCTTCTCGCTTGGTAGCTCGAAAGAAGGTCGGGAGATCGCATACAGCCGCTGGGACCATGCTAACCTCGCCACCAGATCGCAAGACGAACGCGAGAAGCTTCTCAGGCTTCGGCGCTGGATCGGGCTCACGAGCTGTCCGCGTTAAGAACGAAGGCGACGAGAGTGGACCAAGTGGTTCCGGTGGATACAGTGGGGGCCGTGGCGGAGGAGGGGGAGGTGGGAGTGGCTCATCGATCAAAAGAGAAGACGGCGGCGTTGTGGAATCATCCGAAGATGAGGAGGATCAAGAGTTCCCTCGAAGAGATATCGACCTCATCGAAATCTCCGATGATGAGGACGGTGCTGATGCCAACGAGCGCCCTTCGAGATCCGCGCTTCCGATTCGAATCACACGAAAAGAACATCAAGAAAAGACGCTGGCCCTGAACACCGAGGCTAGCGCTGAAACAGCACCCAAAGACACAGCAGAGCGCACTGGGACAAGTGGTCGCAAGACTACTGGGGAGCGGGCAGGGCAGTCGTCACGGAAAGTTACGGGCAAGGCAAGCGACGTGGAGATCACTGGCGAGCGTAAGCCTTTTAAGGGCGTATGGCAAGATACTGACGACTCCGATGTGCAAGTCAAGACAGAGCCCTCCAGCGACGACGAGCAAATGGCAGATGCAGAGCAGGTTGGCTTGGACGCAGACGAAACGGAAGCACCGCAGAAAGAAGAGCCACAATCACCGACTGCCGAACGCAAGGCTAAGGGCCGTGCAAAGAGTATAGCAGAGCCTGTTCTTCAGACAGATGAAGACCGCGCAGAGTGGTCCCGCTTCCTCGAAAACCGCAAGCACATCCGTGCTGAGCTCGGTCCGGAGGATACGCCCGCGATTGACGCAACAGGAGACACAGCAATGGCAGACGGCGCTGCCGCAGCTGCAGCTGCAGCTCCGAAACCTACCGTCAGGGACAACAATGTGTATCTTTTCCAGATTCCACCGCTCATGCCAGAGCTGCTTGAGCCAGGTGTCGTGAAAGAGATCTCAGACGTTACAGAAGCATCGGCGCCGCTGCCGACTGTCAAGAAAGAAGCCGTCAAGATCAAGGTCGAGGAAGGCTTCTCTGACCCGTCCGCGAAACCAGCACAAGGCCCTCGATTCGCCAGTGGATTGGTCGGCAAATTAAGAGTCAGGCAATCAGGACGCACAACCTTGGACTGGGGAGGCACAAGCTACGAGTTGTCCCCTGGTAACAAAGCAAGCTTTCTACAGGAAGTAGTCAGCATCCACGTTGTGCCGGAAAAGGATCGCGTAGTGCCCGAAGATGCAGGCGAGGCGGTCTCGTTTGGGCGCGTGAAGGGCAAGTTCGTTGTCACGCCCGATTGGGCAGAGATGCTTGGATAAAAGGCTGCGGAGCACCGGATGGCATTACAGGCGTTTGTCGCAGCATTTTCTGGCGCTAAGTCATCATACAGGGTAGGAGGCAAAAATAAGACTCGAAGTCAGTCGTCTGACCGCTCCTTCCACCTTGACTGGCATGATCCGCCGACGGCCATGGGCGTTGCTCCGTGCGCATCATCACAACATATATCAATAAACAACATCCCTTGCTGACAGCTTCCAGAATCACGCTGGAACACCTCAAGCTAGCGCCGCTCAAGATCTCCGCTCCCGATTCGCCCCAGCTCAGCCCCTCCCCCGCAAAGTTTAGTCCTACCTCCACTCTGACATCAGCACTGATTTAGCCCAGACACCCAGATCCGACCTCACGATGTCACGGCGGCAGGGATAATCCGTGCCGTTGCGCTGGACTGGGGCTAATCCAGACGCTGGGGTGCCGTAGTTGCATGGCTTTAAGAGATATCTTCCCCTGCAGTCAGACTGACGGGTTATTGCCATCCAAATCTTGCCCAGTCGACTTCCTCCTAGCCGACGTGATCTTGGGGCTCTCATCGGTCCGTGGCAAGCTACAGAGAAGGGCTGTGAACCGACTACAAGAGACGAATATCGGTCATGATTGAGTGCGCATTCATCAACAGCGTGATCACGACTGACACCGACCGCGACTACAACCCAGAACCTGGGAGAACGGCTATACTCAAATCATGCGTGCAGCAAGGTACTGTGGAAAAGAGGATATCAGGAATGTGGATGATGTGGCTAAGGCCAAGTGCGGCTCCGGAGAAGTCAGGGTACGTATTTGCCCTAATTTACACTTGGAAGAGAGTGAGACTGACACTTCGAATAGGTCGCGCCCGCGTACGTAGGCATCTGTGGCACCGATTTGTATGAGTACCTCAGCGGTTTTACCTTTGCGCCCGTGGAACCACGCCTGTGTACTCCTGAAAATATTCCCATCACGCTTGGCCACGAGTCCAGCGGCATCATCACGGAGCTTGGAGCTGATGTGGGAGGCTTCAGGGTCGGCCAACAGTGCGTCATCCAGCCTACTGTTGCATACTGAACATGTCATGCCTGCGAGGCGGGCGTCGAGTGTCTGTTACAATGGTGGCTTCATTGGACTCTCAGGGGGGGGGACTGAGCGAGAACGTCGTTGTACCCGAGGAGGCGATTATTGCGCTGCTGTCCAACATCCCCCTTGACGTTGGCGCGCTGGTCGAGCCGCTGAGTGTGGCCTGGCACGCTGTGTCCGCTGCACCTATCCAATCTGAAACTGTGGCGTTGATCCTTAGCAGTGGACCAATTAGCCTTGCAGTCGTGCAGTGTCTGAAGGCGAAGGGTGTGGAAAAGATCATCATGAATGAGGTGTCGTCCTCGAGACAAAGATTCGCGAAGGAGTTTGGCGCACACCATGTCCTGGATCCAAAGACCTACGACATGGTCAGGACCAGCAGAGAGTTCGTGGTTTGGGTGGGCCAGGCGTGGTGTTTGATTGTGCGGGCGTGTCTGCAGGTCTCGAGACAGCTTGCACAGCGGTTAAGGTAAAGGGTGCAGTCGTCAACGTGGCAAATTAGGAGAAGGTTGTGCCGCTCAATCCAAATATGCTGGTTTTCAGAGAGGCGAAGTATATTGCAGTATTGGGCTATCAGAGGAAAGATTTCGAAGCCGTTATTGACCAACTGGCAAAAGGTGGGTCCAGCTGCAATATCAGTTTAAGAAAGGTGCTGACGTCAGAACAGGCAACATGAAGCCAAGCAAGATGATCGCGAGTAAGATACAGATAGATGATTTGGCCGAAGGCGGTATTAAAGCCCTCATCAACGATAAGGAGAGCCACGTTAAGATCTTGGTAGAGGTCGGTGGACTGATCACGTCGATTCGGCGGTCGAATAGTCGAGTCATGACCGCCAGCAATTGATCTCATCAAACGAGGAGCTGAGAAAACGCCATGCTCTGTGCTCTCTGCAGTGATCAGGATAGGGCAGGTTGGAATGAGCGCCTAAAATTCCGCCGTCTCCATCAAGAGCGCGCGTAGTCTGTCCCAGGCTTTGCCGTAATTCATGCCGTCGAAACAAAAGCATGATTGTACTTAGAGTTGGCCATTGGCCTCCGTTATGGAGCCTAGGAGGTTCAAGTGGGCGAATGTCAGACACGTAATCACGATATCGGATGCGCGATGAGTTCGCCAAGGCGCTCGAAACGAAGACTACAATCAGTCGCTACCTCTCTAACGCTGAATTATTCACAAAATATACGGTGTGACCAGCTTGAGAGTATCTGACTCGCCAAAGGCTCCATCTGCCTAGGTTCTATTTTGTTGGAAGTAACGATTATCTTCGGCAGGAAAGGGTCTCTTATGACCGCATGTGTACCTTCCATACAATTGAATAGTATAGATAAGTAGTAAACACTGGGAACCCTCCATTTCTCAACCAATATACCTTGTTAATTCAATAATGTTACAGCGCTTCAGTGACTGACCCCTATTATTCGACCGCTACACGCTGCGGGAACTCGCTAGTCAGAGCTGATAAAGCATACGGTGGATCTTCGCGACTCATTCCGGTGTTCTGGGACAAGAAAGGGTCCTTTGAGATAGTCTACGCGTTCCAATCTCTCACCTCAAATAATCCTAACCAGATATAAGAAAAGCAAAACTGTGATTCGCGCACGCGCGTAGAATCACATTTTCTCGCGTTTCATTAAAGTGTTCTATCTCAGCGTTCTTCTTTCATAACCGCTAGGTTCACCTGCACCCATATTCTCACTGCAGAACCCAGCATATACGCCAACATGGGCCCCGAGAACCAAACCCCACAACAGGTTCGTCAGCCTGTCGAGGACTGGGTGGAAGTCTACCCTGACTACGACGCACAGCTTCTCGGCGAGGAAGATATCGACCTTCAGGCTGCGTCGCAGTTTGACGACCTTCTGCTTTGGTCGCCCGAGATACAAGTTGACATTGGTTTACCTATCCAGGATGGAAACACGGAGCAGGAGTAAGTAAATGGCCCTCCTTGTTACGACTGCCAAAATTCTTGCAGTCTAGAAAAGACTAATATCAACAGGCCAACGTTCGACCAGCAGTTGTTGTCTCAAACGCTTAGCAACGATGAGTTCGCGCTTCAGTGGCAAGACATGAACGCGCCCGCGTTCGACCAGCAGAGCCCTGATCACGATCAATCTAGTGAGACCCTGTTCGACGAGGAACTGTTCGGTGAGCAGATCCTTGATCTGAGAAATCCTGTTGAGCCCTTCTTCAACCAGGAGCCATTCGAACATGAACTTTCTGTACAGCAATCGCCTTGTCAGCAACTGTCTCACAATCACGATGCTGCCCAAGAGATGCTCGATGTGATATGGACGCAACAAGTAAATCCGGGCCCAACATCCATAGAAGATGTGCTTCTGCAGCACACATTCATGCAACAGCAAGAGCAAATGCTTGTGCCGTTTCCTGCTCCAAGGACAGCGACTGGGATTGCACCCTGCCAGTTCTCCGCTCCAGTTGCGCCCGCTCCCACTACGGACTCTCCTCGTGAGCTCCTCCCAGGCTTCGATATGTGCGTCAAGTGCAATGAGTCGTTCGAGGTAGCCCGCAACCGCGGCACGGCATGCTACTTCCACAGAGGTAAGTTCTCCCATTCCAACACTACCCTACTCTCACAGCGTGTCATAACCAGCAGAAGAACCGTCAGCTGGTTATACACTTACCATTGATCACGAACTCTTTCCATAAACCCAATTCGCTGACTCGAAGCAGAACCTCAGCCCGTTATCAACATTAGACACCCATTCTGGGAAAACTGGAACGACGCCATCGCTCCGGACATTCCCTGGCTGCGAGAGCGCATACCAGAAGCCTTCATCTGGTCATGCTGTGGCAATCATGGCGCATTCCCCGGGTGCTCGACTGCTGCCCACAAGACCAATGGGGAGCTCGTCTTGGAAGTCGTCGAGAGTGTGAAACGCGAACAGGACATAGCAGCCGAGCGCAGCCGGATGTTCGAGGCCAATACGTCTCTGGCAAATGTTCACTGTGGTTAGTGATTGGCTGCGGGATGGCTATTGTATGAAGCATGAAGGATACATGTGTTTCGATATTCTATTGGACATTTCGGCGTTCTCATGTTGTATTTCCAGAGGGTTTCTACAGGGTTTGAGAGCTTTGCTCTATCCTGGAGACTCTGTCTCAGGAAGGTGCGAAGATCGCCATGCGATCGCTTCGATAAATTTGCTTTAGATGCTTTCTGCGTTCGGGCGTTCAGGCGTACAAGGGCATCATTATGCATATTTGCGGCGGCATACAGGCGGACCACTATCCAAAAAGAAAAAAAACTATAAAATGACAAACCGTCTTACTGTTACGTGCGCTAGCCGATGAGTATTCGTTGCCTCTCTGCTTTCTGCTTCCAGTGTTGCATCCGCACATCCAGATGCTGCCAATGGCCGACGGACACAGTGTCGCCCGACGAGGTACGCGCAGAAGTTTGCATGATCTTGAGGTGCTGACTCGCGATTGTGCAGATCGCCACGCGCTCGTAGTGACTCTCGATTTTCTCAAGTACAAGCACTGTGGTGGAGCATACGTCCTTCAGGAATTTTCTCTCGTCAATGAACAAAGCCCCTGTCAATGCGACACTATTCTTTTGTAAGGTTTCTGGGTCCTTGCTCCAATGTACTTCCATGTGTGCTTCTGTAGTATCGTCAACGGCAGCGATGACGTAGTAGTCACTCTTGGATGCATCGGCCGTGTCGACGACGTTCACGAGCGTGAGCGGGATCGTGTATGTTGAGACGTCAAGGAAGTGGGTGCCGGCTGGCGTCAAAGCAAACGTGTATTCCCCCGTCACTTCGAGATTGTGAACGTCGAAATGCTCTCCGATGTGCATCTGTCTGGGCCATGGGAGATACGTAATACGTCCAACCCAACCTAAAAACGACCAGCTGGGAAATTCGGGTCTGCGGCGACGTGGGTGAGGATGGCTCCAGTGGAGGAGAAACTCGATCGATCGATAAGATCGCGGCCCTTTTGTAAGCTTCCCGCTGGAGAACTTCTTTGATGAGCTCAAGTCATAGTCGATGTTTGTCTCGAAGATAGGCACAGCCCAGAGGTGATGAATCGGCTTCTCATGCATCAGCTGATCATTCAAAGCGCCAGTGATGGCATCCAATGCATCAGAATCCACAGTCAACTGCCGTGCGCTATAAGCCTCGAGATTCCGTGTAACAGGAGCAAGCCGATAGGTCCAGTCGCTGACCTCGGTGTACGCTCTGGATGGTGGTCTTCGCTGATTGGATCGAGGCAGGAATCGGTGCAGGGCTGCGCCATCGGTCTTTGCGTTACATATATAATGGGTGCCTTTGTCTGTGAAGAAGAGCCGCCTGCGTGAGAGATAGCCCTCTTGATATGTCCAACCTCTCGTGGCCCACTTCGATGCCGAGATACTTGCAATTGAGCTTAGTGGACGCACGATCACTGTCAAGCGTGTGATCGTCTCGTACTGAAAGGGGATGCCTCCCGCATTGTCGGTAATACCCGGCAGGCCATAGAACGGGTCTTCGCCGGCTGAGGCGATGATGGTGAGCTGTGCCGAAGAATATATTCTCCCCATATTAGCAATCTGGATCGCTTTCTCCTCGACATTCTTTTGGTCGATGCACTCCCTTCGTCAGCTCATTACCCGTCAAAGTTGCAATTAGAATACCCACATATCGATCAACCCACAAGTAGCGGTAGCCTAAGGATTTACAAAGCTGTATGCTGTCATTGATGGTCTGGGGTAGATCTTCCAATGCGCCAGACGGACCAACGCGAGAATTATCACGCTTGGTACCCCAAACGTAAGACAAGGCCACGTAATGGTATCCAGACTGTGAAGAGCCGAGGTATTCTCTGTTGCGCTTGACAGTATCCTGGGCCGGCATTAATGTTTGGGTCTGGCAATCGATCAATCTGAAGCCGGGCAGCTCATCAAGCACGTCTGGCTTGCAGTCATCGTGAGTTTGCTCACAAATGCGGACGCTGGTCTCGATAGACTCGTAATCGATGCTTACAATATTTGCGTACTCCTTTGAGAACTTCTGGTTCGCTTTGGCCACATCATCCAGCGTGACTGCAAGCGCCGGTACCATGGACTCCATCTCGATTGAGGCCATAATAGAGCCGCCATAAACACAGTCCAGCTGGCCTGGCGTGAGCAGGCCATGTAATCGCACAGCTTCCGCGAGAAGACGACAAAACCGGCATCCTGACGCCCGCAGTACGTTCTCGTTGTCATCAATTTGTGTATCGATGTAGAAAGCGTGGAGCCGCCGGCCGCCAGTCGGACCGCCAATCGGATGGTGTTCAATGGCATGTGCCATTCCATCCCAATCAATACCTGCGCATCGTTTGCAAAGACCGTCCTTATTCAAATCTTCTTGATTGTTGGTGACGTCCATTTGTAGCTCGTGAGGAAGTGTAGGAAGAGAGATGCCGAGCTGCCTACCAGCTTGAAGCCAACACACTTTGGGATTGGACCGCGGCCCAGCCCACCCATGTCCAGGTCGCAAGCGCTTACTATGGTATCAGGCACAAGCGGTGTAGGTGGATTGCGGAGTGATAACTACAAGTAATGTAATGGACTTTTTGGTAGCTTGAGCAGGGCACATGGAGGCATCCACAGAACAGTCGTATCGGGCATAAATAGTGTAGGTGCAGGTCGGCCGCGGAGTGGCAGATGGCTACAAATAATGTGATGGAGTTTTCGCTAGCTTAAATAGGGCACCTAGAGGTAGTCAGCAATAGGAGCTATAGTTATTGAGCATTCGTTGAAGGAGAATAGGACTTCAGCGATCTAATGCATAACATTGGGTATCTCGAAAAGCAAAACATATCTCTACAACCTGTCATCCTCCACTATAGAGGTCACGTCGCAGCTTCTTGGGCCACTTCAGCAGCCTCATCCTTCCTGATCTGATCCTCCAGCCTCTTCTTCTCGGCATTTTTCAGCCGCATCATCGTGATCTCCTCAAGACTCGGTGTCTTGGGGCTGAAGGAAAATTTGGGCGTGCCCAGGGGTGTTGAGCTATTGCCAGCACCCAGACTGCCTCCAAAGGACGCCTTGTAAGACTTGGCTGCTGGCGTTGCAGGTGTTGTAGCCATCTCGGGGTTGGCTGATGAGACCGACGCGCTGTTGGGGATGGATGAAGGCCTCCACGACAAGTCTGGTTCGCCATTCGCCCATGCCACCAGCTCGAGTGCAGGGTAATCCGCCTTTGCATCGCACACTGCTGCGTGTGCATGATCGATCCGTCCGTAGACGACAAATGCCGTAGCCACCAGCTTCCTGTGCTTCTCACCCTCCAGCTTGAGCTTCTTGTCCTTGAACGTGATGATGCTATCAATCTTCCCGTATTTCTCGAACATGCTCCTGAGTGCATCCTTGTCCCACGCTGCCGACTCGCCCTCACGCTCAAAGCGAACCTTGACCGTACGATCCAATTCAGCAGACTCTCCCGGCCTAGGCGCCCGTACCTCTGGACTCTTCGCCGGCGCAGCAGCAGCAGCAGCAGCAGCAGCAGCAGCCGCCTCCTCCTCATCTTTGCGCGCCTGTTCTCTCTTAGCCTGCAGCTCCAGCCTCCTCCTCTTTCCATCCTCGGCCAATTGCTGGATCTTCAATTCTCGCTTCTCTGCTTCGCTCAAATCGGCGGCCCGCTTCCTCTTGAGACTCGCCCCAAAATTTGCTCCCTCGCGCTCCCTCCGCTCAAGCTCTTCCTTCATCTTGCGCCGGTTCCCAGTCAGCAGCTCATCCTGGAACGCTTTCTCGCGCCGCCGGGTGCGCGCGCGGTCGTATTCGCCTTTCAGCTTGGGGTCGATGAGGATGTCACGTGCCCGGCCGAGCGCGATGAAGCGGTCGGCAGCATCTTTGTTGTCGGGGTTCTTATCGGGGTGGTAGCGGATGGAGGCTTTGCGGTAAGCGCGCTTGATAACTGATTCTTCGGCATCGAAGGGGACGGCTAGTAGTTCGTAGTAGTTCTCTGTAGTGGAACGCGCGAGCTCTTCGAGATCCTTGTAGTTGTCGCCCATGGCGGCGGTGAGGTGGTGGCTATGTTGCTTGTTGACGACGGGATAACACCGGAGATGTTGGCCTTTTTTGCTGTTTGGTGCCCGAGAAAAGAAGCTCTGCAGGGGTGGTTTATATGCTCCCTGAGGCAGGCAACCATGCAGCACGTGATGTTGAGCGGTAGGCGGTAGGTGATTTGTTGGGCAGCGGCTGCCTCATATACCGGTACTGCCGCGTGCAATGTGCAACATGAAGTTTGATGTGTAAACGGCACAAATTCACATGCGATCGGCCGCTATCCAGCTAACGCAGCCGTTAGGCTTCTCCCGGCTTGGCGTCGCCAGATGCTCGGAAAAATATCATAGCTCCTTGCAGACGTCACTCCAACTACCACCCCATGTCAATTGCGTTCCAGGTCCGACGCATTATGACTTCTCCACCAAAAGAGAGTGCCGCCGCTGGCCGGAAGGTGCTTGAAGGGGTATTTGGCATCAACAAGCCGCAGTGGGCGTCTTCTGCAGGTGTCTTGCGTGACCTGCAGACCGAGTTCGCAAAATCCGAACTCTTCCAGCCATGGCTTGAGTCGACACGGCGCCAGATGCTGGTTTCTGGATCCAAAAAGAAGCACATTGAGCAGCTCAAGGTGAAACTTGGGCATGGTGGAACCCTTGATCCTATGGCAACTGGTGTCCTCATTGTCGGTGTGGGCAAAGGTACAAAAGAGCTGGGCAAGTTTTTGGAATGCACGAAGAGCTACGAATGCGTTGTTCTGTTCGGCGCAGCAACAGATAGCTACGACGCTGTGGGAAAGGTCGTCAGCAAAGCAGACTACGCCCATGTCACGCGCGAACTGGTTGAGGAGAAACTGGCAGACTTCCGCGGCGACATAATGCAAAAACCCAGCGTCTTCTCCGCTCTCAAGGTCGACGGGAAGAAAATGTACGAATACGCGCGCGAAGGCAAAGACATCCCTGCCGTCGCCGCGCGCCCTGTCACAGTCGAGAAGCTCGAGCTTGTAGAATGGCTCGATCCCGGCAGCCACAGCTTCGCCTGGCCCGCGGAAGAAGTCGACGACGAAGGCAAAGCTGGCGCAGAGAAACTCCTCGGCATCAGACCCTCCGACGCTGTCCAGCACCTCCACAACGCCAAACGCCCGCGCTCGCCCTCCACAAAGCGCTCGCCCACTCCCAACTCAGACCACGGCATGGAGAACACCGGTCCTCAACCCAAGAAACCCCGCACAGACTCTGAGCCCGCCATGTCGGGTGCGCTGCCCAGCTCGAATCAGCTCCCACAACCGCACGGCGAGCCCGGCGCATCGGATGTACAAGACGTACAAGCGCAAGCGCATCCGCAAGATATTAAAAATGAGACTGCGCCGCTCGACTCGGTACAGCACCCTTTGAATGCAGATGTCCCTGAGCCTCTGGTGCCGGCGGACAAGCAGCCTGCGGATAGCGTGGAGCAGGCCGAGGCTGTGGACCGAGAGTACACGAGTGCCGAGGATGCGGTGCCATCACTAAATCTCATAGAAGACGCGAAACACCAGCCGCCCGCTGTGCGCCTCAGGATGACAGTCACGAGCGGTTTCTACGTGCGCAGTCTGTGCCACGATCTCGGACTGGCGTGTGGCTCGCTAGGCCTCATGTCCAGCTTAGTGCGCAGCAGACAGGGCGATTACGAGCTCGGCGGGGAGAATGTGCTGGAGTACTCTGATCTGGAGAAGGGCGCTGAGGTGTGGGAGCCCAAGATCGAGGGCATGCTCGAGCGGTTCATGGAGAAGGAGGACTGGGAGCAGGAGGAGCTTGAAGACGAAGAGTCGTGGCAGGCGAGGAAGAAGGAGTTGATGGCGAATCGGAAAGATGATGACCGCAATAGGAGCTATCGCGGAGGCGGTGGACGAGGAAAGTACCGAGGTGGAGGTCGCGGAGGCGGTAAGTATAGCAAGAACATGAATGGGAGGCGAGACGATTGAGAATCGCACTCGTTGGGAAGAGACTAGTGTGTAAGAATCAATGATACCCCACGTGCAGGACTGCATGGCCCAATACCGCCACCGCTACGTCCATAGTTTTCAAAGCGTGTCAGGAACTTGTAATGAGACTAGATCTATTGCCGTGGAGGATAAACAAAAAGACCCAGCATCCGTATGCAAGCGCCTGGGAATGCAAATCAAGGTATCCAACGCAACGCCCGTATCTGAGAATAGAACAGCTCGCCTCCCGTTAGCCTTGCACACTCCCCGCGGAGCTCCTTCTACTATGGAAGCTATTCCTCAAACTTTGCATGCCCTGCTCGACATTAACAATTGGCTCAGCACCCTCCTGCAAGCCCTCCTCTTCGTCCTTCTTCTCCTCGTTGTTGATGAATACAAACGAGACGACCATGATTGCAGCTCCGACCCAGTACAGCCAACTCACGTACTGCGCGTCCAACACCATCTGGCCGACCAAACTGAGCGGGATGGTCAGACTAAGCCCCACGCTGACGATCAGTGGCGAGGTCAGGAGCATGGCGTACGCCCAGCAAAAGTCGCTGACCAGACTCGACGCGCTGTTGACGAGCACAATCGTCAGGATCTTGCCTGTAGGCGGTAGTTGAAACGGTTCTACACTTGTTAGGTGCAGAACCACCAACCCCGGCCACAGCAGCACAACGTTGCTCAGCCCAACCAAGCCGAAAAACAAAGGCATGTTTACCCGCGACTCATCGCCGATGCGCTTCTTCATGAAGACAGCGTAGAAGCCATATAGCACTGCGCTGACGAAAGCCATGACGTCGCCCAAAGCCAGCTCGCGTGGTGTCTTGTGCGGAAATGAGCCACGGTTCTCGTCTGTCTCGCCCGAGACATCAATGGTGCTGATAAGCGCAACGCCAGCGAGCGAGGCGCCGACGCCTATCAATTTACGCAGCGTGAAGCGCTCCACGCGCAGAAGGGAGCCACACAGCAATGTCCAGATGGAGGACGTAGAGGCGAGGATCGTGGAGGATGCGACGGTGGTGTAGGACAGACATGCGGCGGCGAAGTAGTTTGCCAGGAACCAGAGGATACAGAACTCGAGTGCAAGTCTGGCGGTTTCTTGAAGAGTGAGGCCCTCGTCGACCGTCACTTCCCGCGGGTCGTGGATGCTGCCGTGGGTGCTGCTGCCGAGCAGAAGTTCTGCGCCCTCGGCGTCGCCGGACTTGCTGGGCGAGCGTGAGGACGAGGGCGATTCATGGTCGCGCAGTAGCGTCCATTTCCCGGCACGGCGGTTGAGGAAGTTGCGCAGTTGGGCAGCGAGGGGCTCGCGGTGGGTGTTGTTCTGACGGTCAGCCCAGAGGTGGTGCAGCAACATGGGGAAGAGAGGGATGAGGAAGAAGGCGGTGTTGACGTAGGTCACGAGGTAGGGCTTGTCATAGGAGGAGTCTGCGAATATGGTCTTGGCATGTCAGTCTTGTTCGCATCTCTTGGAGGCCTCGGATCGTGTGGAGGCTGCGACTTACGCTGGCTAAGAAGTTGGACGCTGTCCATAGGAACACTGTTGCCAAAAGCAGCGCGATTCCGACGGCATGCCGTATCTTGCTGTGGGGCTTCTTCCCCTCGTCCCACACGCTGACCACGCTCGCCGGCGAACGTACGGGGCTCTCTAAAAAGTCATCGTCGTATAGGAACCTGCTGTCGTTGGACACAGTGCTACTGCGCGGGCTGAGGGGCGTCGAGGGCGTGGGCTCGACTTCCTCCTGGCGTCGCGGGATCATTATGGATATGTGTAGGGCTCAAAGAATGTGTTTGGTCAGGGAGGGCGCTCAGCGAAGCCAGTGTCGGCGTTGGACGGGAGCATCGGCCGGGAGTCGGGTATCGAAGTGCAGTAGTAAAGGGCCCATAGGACGAATATGTCGTGGCAGAGCCAGAGGCTGGGTGTCAACTCCGGCAGCGACTGCGTGAGGGTACAGCGTGACCTGAGATGGTCAGGGAGGAGTCGTCGTGCTTAGAGAAGTGCAGTAGTTCAGGGTCGTCGCGTGTCTCAGAACTGTGGATAGCGCCGGGCTCGGGTGCATCAGCCACAGTTCGTCATTCGGCAGTGGTCACACAGACGTTCACAGCCGTTCACAGCCGTTCACGTGCGCCACTCTTGCACCCAGGCCTCAAACTGCAGGTATTTCAATATGTACTACCAACCGCTATACATCCAGCGAGTAGAATTAGGCAAGAAACCCCAGCAGGCATGCAATACACCGTACACCAGACTCCGCAGAACTACACAAGACGATGTGAGGGTATAAGCGTCCTCAAAACCGATGCTTCCTAGAGACTCGAGTACACTAGCACGCGCAGCCGCCCTCGTTGCCCTTCAGGTCGATGGGAATCGTCTCGGGGAAGTCGTTGCTGAAGTCGCCGACGTCTTCCTGCGCGAGCGCTTGGCGTGCAATCACTAGACTATGTCAGTATCACTGCTCAACAAGGCATGCCACACTACGCACCCTCGAATGCCTGCTCAACATTGATAGCGTCCTTTGCGCTGGTCTCGAAGTAGGGAATGCCGCCTTTCGACTGGCAGAAGGTCATGGCGCGCTTCGATGAGATCTGGACAGTATATCAGCGATTGCTGCAATTCTCATTCAGTGGGAAACACACCATTCTCTTGCTCTCCTCGACATCAATCTTGTTGCCAATTACGACCTGTATTTGTTAGCCGTGCTGCATGCTCTCTCGCAGCGGTATACACACGAATGGGAAGCTCTCCGGGTCCATGGGACTGGCCTGGACCAGGAACTCGTCCCTCCAGCTGTCGAGTGTGTCGAAACTCTTCGAGTTGTTGACGTCGTATACGAGCACGCAGCAGTCGGCGCCGCGGTAGAATGCGACACCGAGCGACTGGAAGCGCTCCTGTCCAGCAGTATCCCAGAGCTATGCGTTGTCAGTTGTTGCGCTGTAAAAGGAGAGGCGCACGACCCACCTGCATAGTCACCAGCCTGTCATCGACCATGACTTCCTTGGTGAGGAAGTCGGCGCCTATTGTCGCCTTGTAGCTCGCACTGAACTTCTTGTTGACCTATGTCTTTTGTATGAGCCGAGTCCCTCTTCCTGAATCTATGCGATTCAATTGTTGCGTGTCTATCGCAAGGGGCGGAGTCGTACATATTGGTTCATCAGACTGGTCTTGCCGACACCGCTGTCACCGAGAATAATGACCTGCCCATGTTAGCGGGGTACAACAACTCTGCCGGTTAGAATGTCTACCTTGAGGAGAACCTTCTTCCTGGACGCCATTGTGTGTATAGAGTGTGTTTGGGAGGTTTGGGGCGGAGGAACGGCGCGATTGAGGGACGATCGAAGCTTCGGCGATGACGAAGGTCGAGGCGTGAACGTGACCGAGTGGTGTACTGGGCAGCAAGGACTGTTGCTGTGCTGAGACGACCTGGCAGAATGCACAAAGCTGGAAACAATTCGCAAATGTCTACAGACTTCAAATCGCCAGAGGTACGCCGAGCTTGAGTGTCTGGACTGGTGTTGATGTCAGTCCAGCCTCGCGACGCCTTGGCGCGCTAGCTGCCCGCCTGCTTTCGTCGCAGCCGCCCGGGTAACGACCAGGTCCCAGTCTTGAACACTTCCCTGCACGTGCCCTCGATCACAGCCGCCTTAACGCAGTGCTTCGGCACCAACTGTGATTGATACCTGGTCGATGCCCTTTTCGCAATCAGAATGGTGGTCGAACCTGCAAGTTGATCGATAAAGTAAAAGAACGGCGTCCATTGCAGCCATCCGCTTTTCCACAACAGTGATGGTCATTTACTTATTCAAGTTGCCACAACGCTCGATGGTGATGCTTTCTTCAATCGGGGAATGACACTTCAACTGTGCACGTCAGACCCTGAAGATTACATGGATAGCCCGTGAATATCTAACTGCAAGCCTCTCAGCCTCATGCGGCGTCTGCGCCCAATAATGATGATATCTGATTTGGCGAACTCATAGTCAGATCCAATGACGAGATCAACGTGATCAACCAAATATTCAATCTTGCTCAGGCAGTGGGCTTCCAGGGCTGGAGTAAAAGCGAATGTATCGGTGGTCACGGTACGGCATCCGACGTATCGGATTCAGGGTCTCAACTCTCAAGGACACTGAAAGGCGCCCATCGGACTACGTACTCTCTCCCAACTCCCTTATCGACCCAGCATACCCGTCACCATCATCATGGGTGCACTTTACTGTTTTGTATGTCACAGAGCATCTTTCTCCTCAACGTCGAAGCAATTCTACCCTCCACTGGATGCCGTACTCGGTGACTACAATGTTTAAAACACAATCAATTCCGAGTGCCTCACCAGCTGTGAATCTTCTCCAGTTATCATCTCAGCTTCCATCGTTGCTGCTTGTTTCCTGCTGATATACTCGTCCCAGCTGACGGTCTGTTGATGGCTCTCGATTTTTGTCGCCTGCGTGCCCACATTCACGCCTTGAGACTGGCTGCCCCTCACCGGTACACAATTGTCTTGACTATTCGCTGCTGAAGACAAGAACACACTGTCGTTGCGGGTGGTCTATGAACAGCAAAGCAGCACAGACTGGTCGCCGGTACCAAACGCTCTTTGACGGCATCAGCGTACAGTGAAGAGCATTAGAACAACACGGTCGTACTAGCTTACTACAGCTTATAGGGTTAATGAACTCCAGAGCACTATGTGTACAATGATGTCTACCAGGCTATGGCCGATGCAGCTCTGCACTTGTAAGGAGCATCGCAGGAGCATGCCTTGTCCCGATTCGAACTCTGCAAGATGTGCCTGCAAGAGTCACGCGCATTTTCTTAGGCTTCGATCTTCGATTTTGCTTTTCCGACATTTTGCGCGTCGTGAGACATGAGTCGGTCTGCGCATGCCAAAAGATTGCCGAGTCATGTGCAGGCGCGATTTGGACCCTTGCTCGAAACGCGCGAAGTGGCGTTCGTCATCGTTCATGAACATTCCAGCACTCGCTGCCTACTACAATCACTACAAAACCATACGATAGCAGCCTTATTGCGCAGCTCTACTTCTTGCGATTCTCAACTTCACAACGTCCATACACCGTCTCACGAATAAGCAGCCTCACGGACAGAATCGCGCGGCCAAACAAATAGCAGACAAGATGGATGTGCATCTCTACGTGTACGACCTTTCGCAGGTATGTTACTGGAAAAGCTCCTCGAAGCGCGCGCGTGTCTGATGTGTATGGGCTTGAGGCTGACATTACCAGGGTCTTGCACGCAACATGTCGCGACAATTCCTCGGAATCCAAATCGATGCAATCTACCATACCTCAATCGTCATCGAAGGCATAGAATACTACTACGGCGGAGGTGTACAAACATGCCGAGCCGGTACCACACACCATGGTCGACCTATGGAGGTTATCAAGCTCGGGCAGACGTCATTGCCTCTGGAGGTCATTCTGGAATATCTCGAGTCTCTGAAGACAATATACACAGCAGAAGTATGTACACCGTCCCGTTCCTCGAAGCAGACGGATTGACTTATCTCAGGCCTATGATCTATTCCTGCACAATTGCAACAACTTCTCGAACGACTTCGCTATGTTCCTTGTCGGCAAGGGCATACCCGCGCATATCACCAGCCTTCCGCAAGACGTCCTCAACACACCTTTCGGGCAGATGCTCAGACCACAGCTTGACGCCATGATGCGACCTATTACACAAGCACCTACACCACAGCCTATGCAGCCGATGGCGCCGGCACGAGCGCAACCCACTACGAGCGCGCATAACGGGGTCACAACCAATGGGTCTACCAACAACGCTAATGGCACGGCGCTTGCAGCGTCGACCGGGCAAGTCAACAACGTCACAACGATTAAAGAGGTGGATCGGCTGCTAGAACTTGGTAAGGACCGTTGCGCAGTTGTCTTCTTCACGAGTGCGACCTGCGGGCCATGCAAGCTCGTCTATCAGCCCTATGATGACCTTGCGGCAGAAGCTGGCTCGAAATGTATCTTCATGAAGATCGACTTCACCCGCGCAGATGGCTCCATAAACACACGCTACCCAAATGTCAGAGCAACACCCACGTTCATCACCTACAGTAAAGGTGTCAAGCACAACGAATGGAGCGGTGCAGACCCACGACAACTACGCAACAACGTCGAGTCCCTGCTGAATGCGACCTTCCCACCACATCCGCACCTGTCTCAGAGCACGCCATATTTGCTACGCCAAAGCCAGCGAGCGATCACTTTCACGAAGATACCACCACTCGAGAAGGTGGCTGCGAAGATGGGCGATATGGGCAGAGATCCTGCGGTCTCGTCGATTGTTTCCTTCATCAATGCCCGCGAGAAGTCTGGGGCAATAGAAGCTCCCTTGACGCAGCTGCCCCATTTTGCCGGTTTCCTCAGAAAGAGTACCACACAGCTTCCTGTAGAGCTGCTCTTCACAGCATATGATTTGCTAAGGGTTGCACTCACGGATGTGCGTGTTGCAGGTTTCTTTGCCGAAGAGCACAAAGGCGCCACTGGTACACCAGCAACTGTCCACCACATGTTGAGTCATGTCGAAAGCCTGGCTGAATCGGCGCCGTATCCACTACGCCTCACCACATTGCATCTTGCTTGCAACCTTTTCAATTCGCCGCTCTTTGTTCCACATCTTCTATCGATACCGCTATCATCGACACTTATCTCAATTCTGACAACGTCGCTGCTTGACGACAAGCACCCGGCACTCAAAGCCTCAGCACTCAGCCTGGCCATGAACTTGGCATCTTCCAATCATCAGGTTCGCATGAGGAAGTACGGCGGCAACGTCGCACATGCCTTGTCCTCTGCGTCTGAGCTTCAAGATTCGGAACAGACCGAGCTACTGGCGTCTCTACTCGAGACACTTAGTGCTGAGGATGGAGTGAGCGAGAACGGGAAGATGGCCCTTATTGCTACAGGGTGGCTCGCGTACGGCGCAGATATGGATGGCGAGTTGAGAGATCTATGGCGCGTTATGGACGCTGCTGGCACGGTGAGCAAAATATCTGCCAAGGCCGCCGAAGACAGGATCTTGGTGAAGGAAGTGCAGAAGCTTTTGGAGGTGTAGTAGATAGAGCGTAGATAGATACCCAGCATCCAGCATCCCATGTAGACCATATTGTTTCATCGTTTGCTTTGCCGCATGCACTTTTCTCCTCTGGTGCTCCATGAACCCGTGGGGTACCATAGTGGTAGCAGTAGCATCTGTTACTCGCTCAGTTTACTCTTTCCAACAAGGTCTACGAACATGATCAGAACTCAAGGCTCAATCCCTTGCCCTTTACCCGTTCAATCCCACCAGGAACGCTATCGACGAGCGTCGGATCGCCAGATGCACGCGTGCCGCCTCCCTGCATCGTCTCACTGCATATTTCTTGAGCCTTTATACTATAATAAGTCTTCGCCCTCCTACATCGTGAGCCTGGAAAAGCAGCAAGGGATCGTACGCCGTTCCAGAGATTGACACTTTCCTGCAGAGCCCTCTCCGAGCAGCGGCGAGCGGTATCACACTCGACCGGCGCCCATGCAAGTGTCAAGCCTCCAGTCAGCAAACAATGTCCCCTTGTCAGCGAAGAGCCGTGATCATGAGGCTGTAGCCCACTCGGCCCAGCGTATGGCCACCGATATTTTGCGAAGCCAGTCTGGTAGACATTCTCAAGTATTCGGTAACTGGAGTAAGAGTCCTGGAAGACTGCGGGGTATGAGTATGTGTGATCTAGCATTCTAGGATGTATCGCTGATCTATGCGTTCTGAACATTGCAACGAGAATGGAGCACGTTGAAGGCCTGCTGCGAAGCGAAGTGATATAAAAGTGCCGGTTGAGAAATCCCGTTGGTAGCGAGCACAAAGTAAGCGCCGTTCCCGATCATATGAACTATTCCTGTTCGTCAATTATCTTTGCATTCTGCCAGTAACAAGTCCAGTTCTGAGCTCACTTACTGACTTCTGGTGCGTGCATGGTTCAAAGCATCTCGATTGTGATCATAGATGAAACAAACATCTACAGCACTCGCTGTAAGAACCCCACAGCGCCAGCGAGAACGCTCAGTCCATTGCGTGCCCCCAGAGAAGATATGCGAGTATAAAAAGACGCGAAGCATTACAACAGATCGCAGTGCAACAATCGTATAGCACCTAATCACCTAGAATGCTCTCCTCATCGGGCTGGCTCTCTGCCGCGGGCTCCTCAGCGTCTCCATTGACCTGCTCAGGGTCTACATCGCCCATCTCCTCGTCCTCGATCTCATCACCGGGGACCTCATTATGTTCTCCTCCTCCTCCTCCTCCTCCTCCTCCTCCTTCTTCTTCTTCTTCTTCATCGCTCTCGATCACAATCTCCGTGCTTTTCCCTGCCTTCGCGGCAGGCTTGGGGGTGGCCTTCTTCGGCTTCTTGACAAACTTTTGCACGTCAAGGTGCCCAACGACCTCCTTCCACGTCGTTGTCAGCTTCGCTTTGTTGCGCTCCAAACGCGTCTTCACGACCTCGCTGCCGCCGTTACCGAGGCTGCCAACGAGGTAGGCCTGTACGATACGGCCGCCGAATTGACAGAGCCGCTCTTCGGCCATGAGGAGGCGGACTTGTTTGTCCTCTTGTGTGCGGGGGTTCTCGGATTCCTCATCGTCAGACTCCGGCTCATCGTCGGGATCGATAGGGTCATCGTCCACATCTGGCTCCTCGAGGCGCTTGTTGGCGAGCTTAGCCAGATTGTTCTCGTGTGCTGTGAGTATCTGCATGAGAAGCTTGACGGTGGATGAGTCAATCTCCTGAGCCAATGCTTCCCAGTCGTCGCTAGCGTCGTCGTCACCACCCCTCGATGCACGGCTTTGGGGCTTCTTGGGCGTACGCTGCTTGAGTTGGGCTTTCTTGACCTTTAGCGAGCGGAACATATTGTAGATGTCGAGGATGAGGTTCGCAGCTTCGAGACGGACTCCATCGACACCTTTGCGGTTTTCAATGATTGCCATCAGCGATGTCACACAAGTGTCTCTTCGCTCGACAAGTGCTGTGAGGTCGTCATCCGGCATTGCTGTGTCTGCCTCGACGTGGTCCATGCAGTCTTTGCACTTCCACACGAAATAGGTGAGCAGGACTGAGATAGCGTGACGGACCAGAAGGTCTTCTGCTTCATTTGATTCTGCATCCAGATCGTCTGATGTAATGCCACGGTCCAAGATTTGCAATATCGATGTGATAGGGGGTGAGTCTGTCGCAGCCTGCTTTGATTTGCCTCTCGAGTTGGCATGGACCACAATGTGCTCAAGTACGGTGGCGTTCGATACTTTGCTCAGTTGACTGATCTTCAGGACGATGTTTGACACACCGACAAGAGTGTTCTGCTCAAGATTACCGCGTGCCGAGAAATCTTTGCCACGCCGCAATGCGTCGAATGTGTTGATAAGATCGTCCCAAAGCGCTTGGATCTTGAGGCGGATGATCTCTTTGAGCTCCTCATTCTCTTGCGCATGCAACATTGAACCGACAGCTTCGATCAGGACGAGCTCATTGTGATGTGTCAGGAACTGTTTGTTGATGTCATCGAGCAACGCGGTTAGTGCTGTGTTCTGTCGCAGTTCCTCAAAGACATCCAAACTTAGCTCGCGCTCTAGGCGAAGGCACAACGCAGCAGCTTCGGGTAGCGCACCGAACTTCTTCAGCAAGTCAGGGATGAGTAGTGTCAGTTTCCTTGCCATCTCGGCTTGTTCTTCTTGATCGTTCTCGCGCTGGGCCTTTGTCTTCTTCCTGTCTGATGTTATATCCGCTAGGCGCTGTAGTCGTAACCGAACAATTGCATTGAGAACATCAAGCAGGGCGGTCTCATGCCTTTCTTCGAGTTGGCAGTTCTGACGCAACATGGCCTCGGCATCATCGCCGCCATTCTGTGCAGTTTGGGTGTGGTCATAGAGCAAGTAGCCTGCCAGCACTTCCCACGATCTTATCTCGGGAATAGCTTCGTACAGTGCCTGGGCTGCTAACGAGAAACGAGACTCAACCCCAGCTGTTGCTAAGCCAAGCTCAGCGCTCGTGTGTGAGATGCGCTCAATCTGTGTTGGTAGCTCGTTCTCATCCTCGTCATATGCCAGAAGCTGGTCCACAAGACACTTGAGCTTCAGCCATTCCAATCGAGGGTTCTGATACTCTTCCTCGTCTTCTGATGACCCTAATGCTTCATCGAGGGCTTCTTGGCCGCCCATGTCATCAACGATACCTTCGTAAGCCGCGTTGACATTCTCGGCAAAGAACCCAACAACCGCTTTGCGGACCTTGGCATCGGCGTCGAAGATGAGCTTGCCAACTGAGTCAATGTCGTCCGGCTCAAGGAAGCCGGCTTCGCGGAGAATGTCAAGAAGATCGACTGCTGATGCGCGCACGTGATTCTCCGCGTCTTGCGTCGCAATCTCTACGATTCGAGGGCGAAAGCGTTCTGTGAAAGTCTTAAGCCCAGCAAGCTTGTCCTTGTCTTTGAATAGCCGCGCAAGTTGGTGTAGCACTTCGACTCGTGTAGGCGCATTGGGATCCGAGAGCACCCAGCCAAGGTAGCGCAGATGGCTGCCATCGAAGAATTTGTCAGGATACGCAATGATCCAGTCTGTCAGTGCGCTAACACAGTCGACTCGAATATGATGGTCCACGTCACGGTAGCGATGAACATAGACTAGACTGAACCAATCATTGAGCGCACCGTCGACCGACTCAAGCTTTGCGTTGTAGTCCTCAATCTCTTGATTCGCCGCAGAGACTCGAGCTTTGTTGACTCGAGATTTCTTTGCTTCCGATTCGCTCTGTCGCATCTTCTTCGCCGTGTTCTCGACGATTTCCGAGGCTACCGTAGCGAGGGCTGTCGTGATCGCTAGCGCGGCCACCGTAGCTGTGTGACGGAAAGGTCGGTTCGCGCTCGAGGACATTGCGCCAATCCAGACCGCGATGTTTTCCAGCAGTTCTTGGTTTTCGTACATCAACCCTGATTGCGCTACGCTCTGCACAAGTGTGAGAAAGAAGCGGTGCAGAGCTTGTCTAAAAGCCTGGCCACCACCATCTTTCGCCTTTGCAATCAACGGGTACTCCGTCACGTCTTGTGCTTGGTATTCGTCCTGAAGTTCTGCGACGCGACTCGACGCGTTATCCGGGTCGGCGATATCATCTTCATCAATGCGGAGGCTGCAGCCAGCGGCGCGCAGAACGAAATTGACGATCTCAGCAACCGCTTTGGCCTCATGCTCATTGAAACGCGCCACCCAACGCGCTGCAACATCTTCGAGGCGGTCGCCGCTAGCAAACACGTCCACTATAGCGCGTCAGCTTTGTCAATACTCATGCGCGCATGATGCTTACCGTAGAGGCCTTCCGTCTCGTCGCCCGCAAGAATGCTTTTTCGAATCGGCGCTTTGCGCGGTCTACTTGACTTCTTCGGCGCGCCTGTCGCAGGGCGCATAGCCAATGTGACACTCTTCCCATTCGTCTTGACCCTCTTCTGCGCAGGTCGTTTCGCCGGCGCTTTGCCCTTGGACTTGCGCCGCCGCTCCCTCAATTCCTCTTCGTCTGGCTCGCCTTCACTGCTCTCATCCTCCTCTTCTGATATGGCGCCATATGCGTCGATGCCGCTATCATTATCGTCGCCGCGCTTTCTTTTGGAGGTCTCCGTTTGATCTGTACCTGGCGTGAACTTTTCGGGCTTCTTCGTGACGCGTCCAGATTTCCGTCGCGAGTTCGATGAGGTGGCATCGCCGGTCTCGGACGCCGCAACTGCTTCGCTCATGGTGATTGCGTGCTCTGAGAAGTCAAACGTGGCGAAATATTGGCACGGTGTGGTAGAAGAAAGAGACGCGTCGAGCTCAATTGCAGCTTGATCATGCGGTGGGGGTGTGAGATACAACGCGCCTGTCCGTGAACCATTGAGGTTTGGGGCTAGTTTCCTTAGCGCCCAACGTCATTGCATCGCTCGCGCTCTGTACGCGCCTTCACTTCCACAAACAGTGCTTTCGATTGCAAGAATCAGCTTCACGTTCGTGGTTGTGCGAATGTCGAGCTATGCACAGACCTTTGCCCGCGAGATTAACGCAGAAATACGTAGTCATTAGACTATACCAGTGTACCTTTCCGGTATGCACCCTGTTCTTTGGCTGGCATGAAGTCCCTACGGCGGAAGAGCGAAAATTACCATCCAAGTCAGTCCCAAGAGAAACAACACCAAGATCGAATAAGACTCTGAGCACAGGTTCGTAGCTAGCGGATAGTCCATCCACGATCAGTAAATACATCGCAGCTCGGGTACGTATAATATGCAATGTGCTTTGCTCGTGGGCATTACTTGCTTGAGATTACTATAAGATAAGGACACATGTGCTGATGTGGTCCGACAGCCAAAAGCTCCTAAGATTGTTATAATCCACAGCTGGCTATTCTGATCTTTGAGCTATCTCTCACTCATCGCTACGACCATCGATGCTCAGATGAACTGGCGAGAATTTCTAAGTATCAAAGATTCAATCCAGAGAATAGATTTAGAGTATTCTACAAAAGTAAGGCAATCAACACAACGGGAATAAGCTGCACCACCTATCGAAGCGCTTCACTCTGCTTCCTGGTCAGTTCTCATAGCCGCTGTATTTGATCGCTAAAATACTTACTCGCCTAAGTAACGCCGACACTTCTTTCCATGTCTGTAATAATTGCATTTCTCGCAGTAGTAGTAGGTTTGACCGACGACACGATAGCGTGCGTCAGTTCCCTGACTCTCGATACGGGGTCTTGTATCAAATAAGCTGAGGGCCCGCACTTGATCAGCTTCCGGACATCTCTTCGAAGGACTCCAAGCTGGGCGCCGCGACTGGGCACTGTATCGTTGAAAATCGACTTCTGGTGAAAGAAATGTAGAGTGATGCAGTCGACAGTGTATGAAATTCCTTGGTCTTGCCCTGGTTACGCCTCTGACAAGACACTGTTGACGGGTATCAAATAGCGAAGAATTGGACGAAACCGGCAATAGCAAGATGTGCAGCAGATTTCTAGCGCCATTCTGACCGTACATGTTGCCTCTATCGCAGCATCCTTCACAAGCAGCATGCGCCAATTTTGCACTAGGCTGTCACAGCAGCCTTCTATTGATGCGACACCACGACCGGGAGTGAACTTCGCCATGTCGTTGTATTATGCAGCGCTGATCCTCAATCCCAAGCGTAGTCAGTCGCAGTGCTGAACCGACGATTGAGCTTGTTCTTCGTTACCAGAGGTGTGGGTTGCACCTGCTCTCCGGCAAAAATAGCGCCTTGGACTCACCACAGCTGCGCTCAAGACAGCTCAAACCTGATTTGTCAATTAGGTCAATGAGCACACGTCAGGATCGCGTATTCATCCGACATCAAATTTGGAATGCAACTTTGATAGCGTCCAGCACTGGATTGGGCGGACACCATCCGACGGCGCTGTCTGGTGCTGCTTTGTGAGGTCGACAGTCGGCATCGTGCACGTGGCTGTTCGGTAGAGGCGATGAGCCCGTCGGGGGCGTATCCGGCTGAGGTAGAGGGGTGCCGCTCTAACCGTCCCCGCTGGAGAAACATGAGTTCAAGCATAGATCGAGTAGGCTCGGTGTGTCTTGGCCGTTGCGCACAGTTTGGGCGATATCGTGAGGGTGTTAGTGACTATACTCGGCAATGGCTCCGGTGAGGGCCTATGGCTGCACGAGCAGTTGTGCGCGCGCTCGTGATGTCGTGGTCGGGGCTGGACAGGACAACGTGAAGATGATTTTGGGTGCATCCAGAATTGGAAGAGGCTCTGTTCTGTTTCAATAGCGGTAGCGCTGGCTGTAGCAGCAGAGTTGAACAGGCCACTGCAGTGACTGCACCCTCGTAGCGTGAAGCGAAGCGATCATACCAGATCATACCAGTATCAGCACAGTAGCATCTTTTCCAAATCAAGGGCCGTCAGTCTATCACCCACAACTCGTCGGGGGCGACCCGAGTTCGTCCGGAGTTTCTCCATCCTCCAGCGCGGAGAGTCAGAGACAAGCTACCCCGGCTGATCAGTGATCACTGCTGCTCCCAAACTGCTCCCAGCACCACTGCGATATGTGCTTGAGCCTTGAGCTGCAAAACTCGAGCTCGCTCCAGGCTGCGACAGCGTGTGCAAAGGCGCCCCCAAGCAGCAAGGAAGTGCGCGCTGGGCACGCTGCAAACCTTATTTGTCTGCATTGCTTGAAGTTGTTCCAGAAGCGGGTGGGTCCGACCGCCCCGTAGTGGTTTCCGAGACGAGAAGGACCGAAGGGGGCACCTGCCGTTCCAGCGAAGCATTGCCCAGTCCTCGCCTTGGTCCCTCGCCATCCTCGACGCCCGCCGACATCCCCATCCCACGTTCACGTTCCCGTTCACGACTGCTCGACCCGCACCGCCCCCCCCCCACCCCCCCCGCATACACACCGTCTGAGTATCCATGGGAGCACACACGCAGGCACCCGCCGCTGCTGGATCAGTATAACACGCCGCCATGCGAGAGGCCGTGGGCGTGCCGTGGACAGGGGCGACGCCGGTGCTGGAAGTGCGCGACTCCAGCCGACCCTACGTGAGTACCCACAGCGCACCAACTGCGCGCGACGCGACGACTGACGCCCGCTCGCAGCACTGTCCCTCCTACAAGCTGCCCGAGTACGGCGTTATCGAAATCAGCCCCGGCAACATCATCAACCTCACTGCGAACGCCATCTTCCGTCCGCAATGCACGTCCGCCTCGCAGGGCGCTGACGGCGATGGCACCGGTCAGGTTCTCAGCGTCGCCGACATGCGCGACCCCTTCCATGCCTCCATTACACCACAAGCCTACGCGACTGGCGCGGCCACCGTCATTGCCTGGATGCTCGTCATTATGTTGATCATCACGCCTCGCACCTTCTTTGTCGGCAACGCCTCCGGACGCTCCGGACTCATGGGACGACGGGGCATGATCAGCGGCGCGTCTGGAGGAGGAAGCATCATTGGAGTAGGGAGCCGTCCCTGGCTGCAGAAGGTCGCCGCGCTGACCGTTGCCATCTCGCTGACGATGGCCACCGCCGACACGTTCAAGATTGCCGGCCGCCAGTATGCTGAAGGTTTCATCGATGCCATGGAGCTGCGTGACCAGGTCGTCTCGGGCATGGAGATCAAGGTGTCGCGTATCATCTCCGATATCTTCTTGTGGCTTGCACAGGTGCAGACACTGATCCGTCTTTTCCCCCGGCACAAAGAGAAGGTTATCATCAAATGGGTGGGATTTGCTCTCATCCTACTCGACATCATCTTCAGTGCTCTCAACAGCTTTGGACCGTACGACAACAGCGCGCGCCCTGCGCATTTTGACACTGCCATTCCCGCATTAAGCTACCTCTTCCAGCTGTCTCTCAGCATGCTGTATGCAGCCTGGGTTCTTTATTACGCCATCACCAAGCGACGATACGCCTTCTATCACTCCATGATGTGGAACATGAGCGTCGTCGCCCAACTATCAATTATCGCCATACTGACACCTGTCGTATTCTTTATCACGGACATCGCCAACTACACTATCGCCGGATGGGGAGACTACTTCCGCTGGGTGGGAGCAGCAGCAGCAAGTGTCATTGTCTGGGAATGGGTGGAGCGCATTGAGGCTTTAGAAAGAGAAGAGAGAAAGGATGGAATATTGGGCAGAGAGATCTACGACGGGGACGATATGCTCGACAACACCCCGTCATCATCTACGATATCGAAGTGGCCATACGCAAAGCGTAGCTCTTCGGATGAAAAGAAGGAGGGCGATGGTGGTCTTGGCGGTTTCAGTCTGAGTGCATTTGCTGCAGGACAGACAAGCCGAGTCGGTGGATTTGCCCAGAAGTTGGGACGAAAGATGTCCGAGTCGCCCCGGGCAGAAGCGCGCAAGAAGCGCACTATCCACGTACCCGCACCTCCACCTGTGCACCGTCGATCAGACTCTGCTCGTCATGGCGACCGCAACTCGAGCGCGTATGTACGCGTCCAGAGCCCAGTGCCTCCACCCGCTGTTCCTGTTGTTGCTTCACCAGTCAGCAGGACAGATACCACAAGTGCAGACTCCACTGTATATACAGTACGATACCACCCCATCAACGAGACGCCACCAATCCGTCAACCAGGATCAATCGATAACCGATTGACGCCAGAAGCAGCGAAGATCCAACAGCCGTTGGCGCCACGGGAGGATGCCGTGCGACCAGCAAACGCTGAGGATCCCGAGAGGGGCGCTGCAGAGCCAGAGTCGTCTGCTGGCAACAGCAAATGGAACTGGCGGGCCATGGCCAATCCATTTACAAAGAAAGGACGAGCGCCACCACGCGAGTTACAAAGAGGTCAGGTGATCGAGCCGCTCGCTGTGGATGAAGTTCACGCCAACATTCCACCGCGCAACTACAACGGACTGGCAATCTCAGATCGTCTTGGCACGTTCGCAGCGCAACAGGGCGAAAGGTTCAGGTCGAGAAAGAAGTCCAAAACTTCTGAGATGGACCTACCTGTGACCATCATCCCAGCTCAGCCACGTGGTCAGACATGGTCGCCAGACTTCCTTCAGCGTCAACAACAGCAGCGACAGGAGAAGGGTACTCTACAAAGTGAGGTGTCGGCCACCGCTGGCATTCAGATTGCCAGGATACCAACAACCATCGAAGAGCATTCAGATATGCCCTCACCAGCACAGTCTGGGCAGACCGTCAACTCAAGCGAGGTCGTCGAGCCTTCCTCCTCTGCCAACGACAACCGTAACGTGCGCAGATGGTACATGCCGCAGCCAGGAGACCTGACGGCTCATCCTCCTGGGTCGCCCATCAACCTTACTGAGGAGATCCAAAGTCCGACACCACTGTTAGACAACGCCTCGCAACTAGGGTCGTCGTCTCAGCAGCACACCAACCAAGACAGGTAGCGTGGCCTGAGCGACAGTTCCTGCACTTCTATGTTTATATTCTCGACGCATTTCAGCGTCGTTACTTGTATACCCAATGTTTTTCAACGGCGCACTCGTGGCACGGTGAGACGACTGCATCCGCATAGGTTTCGGCGCATTATATTGTCTGGGTCTGGACTTAAAAAGCTGCGAGCTATTGGGAGCCCATTGAGAGGGCTGGAAATTCTTTGGATACCCGCCGATGTTACTAGGCTCGGCTTCACACTTAGGTTTGGGAACATGACGGATCGTGTGTTGTAGACAACTAAGAGACGAAAGATCCGAGATGATGTATCATGTTATTAGCAACGAATGAAGATGTCAAATCAATGAGATTAGCATGCCACAAGTGCGATGCTAGAGTTCCATTGGTACTGATAAAGCATGAGATACCAGCCACTCCATGTGGCCCCAACTCAAGCTAGCCGCCCCACTGCCTTGGAGCTGCCGCATGTCGACATAGCTCGAGTGCTCATGCAACCCACACCTCGGGCGCCTTCCGTCTGATCTGCTGCGCTTTAGACTGCTTCTCTGATATAACCTGCAGCTCCTCTGGATCTTGAGAAAGGCATTGCGCGTGTGCACATAGACAATAATGTCCTTATTCGGCGATGACGACGTGCCGTCGCGCTCCAAGTCGACCGGCCTCTTCGACGACGATCAGAAGCCCACAGGCAAGTCGGGCAGCGGACTATTCGACGACGGATTCGACGGCAGCGATTCGCCCTGGGCCTTCCCTACACCAAAGAAAGGCGATCGCAGATCGCTCGTCAAGTCGCTGCTTCCTGCCTCAGACGTGCCCGACTCGTACATCGATGCTTTCGATGCCCTACTCGACGCTGGAGACCGCGCTGGCAATGGCATCAGCGTGGGCGGCGCCAAGAAGCTGCTGGCAGGCAGTGGGATACCCAGCGACACACAATCTAAGATCCTCGAGATAGTCGCACAACCTGATCAGGATGTCGCAGGGCTCGGCAGGAATGAGTTCAACGTGCTCTTCGCGCTCATCGGTCTGGCCCAAGAAGGCGACGACATCACACTCGACAGTGTGGATGAGCGCAAGAGGAACCTCCCCAAGCCGAACGTAGCGCTGCCCAAGACCTCGAAGCCAGAGCCGCCTGTGCCCGCGCCCGCGCCTGCAGAGCAAGCACCAGAAACGCCTTCCATGCCGCAAGCGACCGTCAGTCAGCAAAAGCCGAGCCCAAACAGAGCGCGCGCATCGTACCGCAAACAGTCCTTTGGCGATCCAGAGGCAGATCCTTGGGGCAGCCCAGACTTGCACAAGGGCCACAACCACAACAGCTACACCTCTGTACCGGCACAGACAAACGGGACGACTCCTCATCCTACTGCGCGAACAACGAGCCAATTCACGACCCGGTCTTCGACCGACCAAACGACACCGCAGGCTGCTGCTCCTCCGCCCAGCTCACTACCGAGTGATGGCGGCTGGGGCGGCTACAACGGAGGATCTAACCAGCCGTACGCTGCACCAGACCTCAGCTCTGGCGGCTTCCAGGATACACCAGCTGGAGGCAACAATGGTCCTAGCCTTCCCTCTGGCCTGAGCGGGTCGCTCGGGCGCCTTCCAGGCGGATCTGACAACGAGGAGGTTATCACCATTACTGCTATTGCTGAGAAGGAGGGTCTGTTCATGTTCCAGCACCGCAACTACGAAGTCGGGAGCAATCGACGTGCGAACAAGGTTGTCCGCAGATACAGCGACTTTGTGTGGCTGCTAGATTGCCTGCATAAGCGCTTTCCATTCCGACAATTGCCTTTACTTCCCCCCAAGAGAGTTGGCAGTAAGTATCCGCGCTGAATCTATCATGATAATTGTTGAGAAGTCTTAGTCAACGGTAATCCTATAGCTGCCGATGCGAGCTTCCTCGAGAAACGACGCAAGGGCCTGGTACGGTTCACGAACGCACTCGTTCGACACCCGGTGTTGTCGCAAGAGCAACTTGTCGTTATGTTTCTGACAGTACCCACAGTAAGTTTCTGATTCACGGCAGCTCTGCAAGACCCTGACAAAGATGAAAGGAGCTTTCTGTCTGGCGAAAGCAGGCAAACTTGTCAGTACAAGAGGAGTTCACTGGCAAGCCTCTTCCTCCTGACCTAGAAGATTCTCTCCCCAAGACTCTTCCGGAGCTCAGCGAGACTGTCCGTTCGGGAGTGCGCCGAAGCGCAGAGACGTATATCAACCTGTGCACCATGATGGAGCGCCTTACTCGCCGCAACGAAGGCATGGCAGCTGAGTTTCTGCGCTTCTCGCAAGCCTTGCAATCACTTACAGAGATCTCGCAAGAGACATATGCTGTCGACACCAATGATGTCCCTCTTCTCAACGAAGGCTTGAATTCTACCGCCAGACATCTGGATCAGTCGAAACAGCTGCTCGAAGATGAGGCACGCGGGTGGGAAGAGGGTGTGCTCGAGGATCTCAAGAGGCAACGAGACACACTGGTCAGCGCGCGAGACATGTTTGATCGCCGAGACAAGTATGCGAAGAACAACATTCCTGCGCTTGAGAGGCGGATAGCAAGCAATGAGACGAAGCTCCAAAACATCAGGAACAAGCCAGCAGACCTGGTCAAGCCTGGCGAGGCGGAGAAGGTGGAGGACGCTATCTCTAAGGTACGGACGACCGATTTGCAACAGTATTCTCTCCTTCATACTAATTTCGTTATAGGACAAGGAGTCCATCGTCCAACAACACGCCCGCGGTGTCTTCATCAAAGAGTGCATTCGTGATGAGCTCCTCTACTTCCAGAAGAGCCAGTACCACGTGTCCCGCTTACACCAGGAATGGAGCCAGGAGCGTGTCAAGTACGCGGAGCTGCAGGCAGACAACTGGAGGGCGCTGAGTGAAGAGGTGGAGAGCATGCCAACTGCGGATTAGGAGCCTGAAATGGCGTGCTACTCTCAACTGAGGACACCGCTTGGGTTTCAACGAGTATGACAGCAGAATTTCTGAACGAGGAGTTCCTGGTGTAATTTGTATATTCTTGTCGCGAGCATATTGGGACGTGGGTGTATATATCCTCATCGTTAGTGTGGCTGGTGGAAATGATGCCACGGGGGAGTATTGGCAGATTTGATTGGCACCGTACTCTGAAGCATTGTGATCCTTTTCTGTGTTGTTGCTGCAAAGGTCTGAGTCTCGAGGGCTCTGTTGGAGCATGTCAGAGCTGTGGACGCTGGGTCGTGCTGGCGGCTCCTTCCTGGCTTGAGCCTTTTGACATGTCATTTGAGAACCTTTTTCCAATGTCACTGTTCGCAATTGACGGCGACGACAGCAGCACCCGATTGAGGCCACATTCACTACAGCTCTCCAAAAGCAGGGTCTAACACGCGTGCATTCACCGCAGGCGCACTGACGTACATAAACCTATATTACCACGCAAGATCGATCTCGACGCACACTCTGACAGCCAGTTGCCAGAACCACCAACACCTTTAACTACGCATCAACTCTCGCCCTTGCAGCAAGATGCCACCAAAGCGCAGGGCGCCCGACGCAGAAACGGCGACAACGCCGGCCAAGAAGAAGAGTAGAGCTGTGAAAGAGGGTAAGCTAAATCTCATCACTAGACACTACATGCTGTTCTGTAAAGAGAGGTTGGTGAGCTGGAGGTGGAGTTTGATCAAGGCTGGCACCAAATGTCAGCCTTGTTCCTGAGGCGTGAGGAGGGGTATCCATTGGTGGGGTCGACTTCTGTCTCGCTATGCCGTCACTTTGCCCACGACCCTGACCCTGACCTCTCCAAAGCTCAGCAACAGCTGCTGCTTCGCTTTGCCCTGACTCCTACAACACCCTGCTCTCCCCAATCCTTTAATCGCCCGCGGCTCCCTCCTCCTCTGCATATCCTGAACAACGACTGCGGCCGAAGAGTAACATCGAAAGCGAGGGTACACGAGCTAACACAAGATGCCTCCAGCATACACACAACAGCAGAAAGCTGCGATCACTCAGTTCGTGAACTTCACGAACATGGACCGCACTGCTGCTGTGCGGGTACTCAAGAGCCACGGCTGGGATGCCCAGAATGCCGTCAACGCGTAAGTACTTCTTCATTCTTCTCCCCTGCCTGGCACGCCTTTCATAAAGCGCACTGAACGTGCGATACCTGGACCAAATGCAAACATTCTGGATCCTTCGACCATGACGCACGCGCACGACTTTCGACGTTGAAGAGTTGGGAAGGCAGGAATGGTACGCAAGCGTGGGGGGAGCGCATGGCATCGGGCCGCGCATGCACGCAGCGCTCGCAGCGCGCATTCTCAGCAAACTTCCCGGGGAATTGCAATGCGCTTGAACTGGTGCAATCGACCGAAAGCAGCGGACACACCTTCTACAAGCTCCGCAAACAACGCCATCCTGCCTGCCGCATCGATTATCATGCCACCACTGTCGATAAACATGGCCAGCGCTGCTTCTTTCTCATGCGGTACCCTTCGCCCGCACCACCGTTTAGCCACGTTTACACCATCACCATAACGCATTATGTTTGGTGCCTCCGAGGACCGCGCCAGACAGCTCGCCGGCCGCCAGCGCTGGAAGCGTATCAGCTCCAGTGCCTCCAGCTCCAGCTACCGATCTGCCAGCTCCTCGAGCCAATTGAGCCAGCTATCTCACTGCGAGACATCATCTATCTTCGAACAGAACCATCAACGGCCTACACCGATCCCCGAACATCCCTCACCTGCCCGCCTTGTTGCCATCGACAATCTGCACGATATCGGCGGACAGCAATATCTCATACAATCCATCGCAGCAACCGATGTCGAGGAAGCGTTCTCGCGTATGGTGTCTAAGAACCTACATCCGCAAACGCTGCAACAGCGGAGTCAAACTGAATACTTGAGCCGGGTGCTACATGAGGACACGGCGCCCACACATGCGTTACTGTCAACTAGGGTTCCCCCCGCAGTCTCAGCCCAGACGAAGCAGTACGGCGTGCTTGGGTGGGGAGCTAAGATCGTGCAGCAAGTTCGTCATGTCACTGAACCGGCTGCGTCAGTACGAATAGAGGGCCAGCTATCGACAGCATTTACGGTACAGGATCTGACCAGTCGCTCGGTTTCTAGTGACCACATCAGTACCAAAGCTGTGATGTCGATGCGGGGAGGGGCAGGGCCTGAACCACAGTTTCCTTGGACGGCGATTCAGCAACATCAGTTGTGGGACTGTCTTTTCAACACCGGCGCGACATACCGCTCCTTCATATCCTGGTTGCGTGGTCATCGGCCAGATGATTATGCCCTATTCGTCTCTCTATTTGATAACAGCTACGGTCTTGAGGCCGATCCTGTTAGAGAACACCTCCTGTTGACCCTTGGGACCGAGGCTCGGCAGACCATTCGAGGCATACTTCTAGAACGAGCGTATGTAGTCCTGGGATCGGCGCTGTCTGGGGGCTCGCAGTCTGCCACCGAGCTTCAACAGATCCTTGCAGAATCCCTCCACGATACCGAGTACCCAGCTATCAAACCGCGGCATTTGTTTCTCACTTTTGTGAACACTTCCAAGTAGATCGCCCTGCTTGTTGTTCACTGGCTCACATATTCGCATCCAAGTTTGATTGCAGTGTAGCATATACTGACAGTGTACATGTAGATATTATAGCGGCGGTGGCGGCTCAAACACGTCTGCTGCAACCAAGACGACCCTGAACAAGCTTTTCGATAAATATCGCGACAACGCCGATACGGAGCCAGACCTGATAGGAGTGGGAGGCTCTATGGGGTACCTTCAGGAGCTACAAGTCGACCTCGAGGATATGGACGTTCTCGCTGTAAGCGAAATTATACAGTCACCTACCATGGGCGAGATTGCTCGAGAAGGGTTCGTAAACGGTTGGTCAGAGCGAGAGTAAGTCAATGTTCTTATCACACCTGCGACGCAGCACACTTAATTGTGACAGCTGTGACACCATTGAGAAGCAGAACGCATACGTCAACAACCTAAAAACTCAACTACCTGGCGATAAGACCACCTTCACCCGCGTCTACAAGTACACGTTTCTCCTTGCCAAGACCGGGCAACAAAAGGCGGTTCCCCTGGAGCAAGCTACGGAGTACTGGAAGCTTCTCTTCAGGTCGGAGTACTCTGCTGTCAAGTGGACATCTCCCAATACCCCCTGGCTGGATTGGTGGCTGGAGTTTCTCGAGGTTTCCTGGAAAAAGAGCGTCAACAAGGACATGTGGAACGAGACTCTGAAGTTCGCACAGCTCACTCTTGAGGACGAGGCCATCAGCTTCTGGAATGAAGAGTCTTCATGGCCATCTGTCATCGACGATTTTGTCGAGTGGGTCAAGAACGAGAAGCGCGGCGGCGCTGAGCAGAAGACGGAGGAGATGGAGTACTGAGTCGTGCCGTTGGGTTGAGCTTATGCTCGACTCCACCAATAATACAAGCAGACTCGCTGGCGGGAGTACCACGGCATGGCTATGCACACCTGGGCCAAGACGGGCTTGGCTAGGTTTCACAGCGCCGTTTGCAGCGCGATATGAATTACAGAAGCATGCACACTTTCGCCTGCCATGATGGTATTGCATGTTCATCGAAGCATCTTAGCGGATAGACAGCCCAGCACGGGATCTGAAGGGCGGAATACAAGAATACATACTTCAACTTGTGCGTCTGAATTATCTCGAGGACAATAGTCGGACAGCCAAACATCTTTTTTACGGCCGGTGCTATTAACCTAGATCTGCGAGACATATGACAGCTTGAGATCTGTCATTGAGACTAAGCACACAGCCTGACGAAGTAAGTGTTATACCAGCAATGCAGCAGCGGATAGGAGCGTCTTCAATGCTTCGTGCACAGAGCTTTCAAGCATACTGTTGTGGTCTCTGATTCCACGGCTCTGAACAGCTTCATGGCTGCTGTCGGACCTGTACTTGTGCCCTGTCGAGCGCAGCAGCAGCCAATGCGTGGGTTCGAATATAATAAAACATCTGTTGCTAGGTCTGGACTTTGACTTATGTCTTGTTGTAATCTCTGGATTGACCGCTCTGAGGAGCTCCAGGGCTGCCACTGAGACTGCACATGTGCCTTGACTGGCGCGGTACTGCGTGCAACTATTGCGCAGCAGATGCGTACACCAAAGCTTCTGCGCACACTGGTTGCTTGGACGCCAGAAATTCTTTGCATCTGTTGACGTTCGATGAACGGCTGCCTGTCTCGGTGTTCCCCGCTTGAGGTATTGGCGCGTTTGTTGGTCGCCTGCACTTGAAGTTCTCGCTTCCTGCCAAGAGTCCCCGTTAGCGCCTTCCGCCCACCTGCTAAGCGAGGTCGAAATTGCGTCGGACAGCCCAATTTGATTCTACGACTCTTCGACCGTCGAAACTAACCCACACAGCAGACAAAGTACGTCGCCATATTCGTCAATATAACGCCGGCATACTAACAGAATCAGATGGTCGCCGCTAAGAAGCATGTCCCGATCGTCAAGAAGCGTATGCTGCAGCCTCGAACCCGAATCGCAAATTCCGCAGACTGACCCGTTCGATAGACACCAAGCGCTTCAACCGCCACCAGTCGGACCGCTTTATGCGTACGCAGCTCTAGAAATTGAGTGGATAAGAACGGGTGTTGACAGGAAACAGGTGTTGACCCCTCCTGGCGCAAGCCTAAGGGTATCGACAACCGCGTCCGCAGGCGGTTCAAGGGCCAGGCTGCTATGCCCAAGGTACGGATTATCTTCCACCGCACGACGGACCACCGGAATATAATGCTGGAGCGAACAGCGTCGTGACGGAAGCGATTGAGATTTGAAACTTGGGCTGACATTGCGATAGATCGGTTACGGATCCAACAAGAAGACCCGCCACCTGATGCCCTCCGGCCACAAGGCTTTCGTCGTCAGCAACGGTACGCTCAAAGAGTGCTTCTGCTGCCCGAACCGCCACTAATGATGTGACAGTCAACGACGTCGACCTTCTCCTCATGCACAACACCACCTTCGCCGCCGAGATTGCCCACTCCGTTTCCGCCCGCAAGCGCATCGACATCATCGCACGCGCGAAGCAGATCGGCGTCAAGGTCACCAACGACAAGGCCCGTGTCAAGACCGAGTCGTAGACGAGCGTGGATTTTACTTGGGTGGGGCATACCAGGCGTCTCTCTGATTAGTTACGATCTCAATGGGAAGGCTATTCCTCTGTGGCTCGCTTCACACGACATGACAAGTGACATGCATGTCATGCACTTGCAGCATCATTGCGGCTTGATATCAAGGGATGGCCAGGGTACAGGAGTACGAGGAAAAATGCAATGAAATGAGCCACTCTTCAGATTCTGCAGATGTGATGCTGATGATCAATCGCGGACTGTGGCCAGAACCTGCTACAGGAAGTTCCTTCACCGAGACTTTGAGTCGTCTATACGTGGTCTGTCCACTGTTGCCATGCGCCAACCGCAGTGGTCAATCGAATTCGCTATACGAGTGATTCGATCTGAATGCCATCATTCAAGTCGGCGCCTTCCAAGTAACATACCGCGACCGATAGAATCAAACGAAGTACGAATTGCCAATTGAGGTATTTGTTGCACAAGAACGGAAGCCATCTGAAGCTAGTAGCAATTCACGCAGCGTGAGGCATTTACAGAACAACACTTAGTCCAGGGGAATTCAGCATCTGGAACTCAATTTTCCTTCGCTCAATTCTTTCTGCACTTTTTCCTGCTTTTTTTGTTCGTTGCGACGCGCGCGTCCTTGCATGCGACTTCCAATGCCTTATTCTTGTCACCATCACTACCGCGCTTCCATCTCTCCAGGCACATGTTGTCCCTCTTATCGCAGCCCTAGTTCTTCCATACCTAGACGTACGTGACGGGTTTTCATTTTAACCGCAATGCGCAATCAACACGCTTGCGCCATCAAAGCTGCAGACTACACACAAATCACCATGCGCCAAGCTTCGAATCTGTACAAATCGACACGACGATTCGAAGCAACTCCAGGTTCCCGAGGTCGTCATCCTATCAAAACATCACATGTTCATGTCATTTGCAAGTCTCCCGTGTCATCGGTAATGTCTACAGACGTCACTTGAAGCCCAACATGACCATTATTGAAATCTGGCGTCTTCTCCTACGCTGATCGAAACTGACACGGACCTTGCCAACCACCAGCAACCCAGCGCAGTACTGTCCCTAGTATTAGTTGACCCGCGCGAGCACAGGCAGTAATCTTTACGATCGCTATCTATTCGCTTCAGGCGGCCCTTGCTCAGGACCGACCAGCTCACCGCACATTGATGAAGGTACATCGCAGGTAAAGCCGTTGCGGCTCCGGGCTCGGCTGCCGCAGATTTTTGTGAAACATGTGCACTGACATCGATTGCATGGTTGAGCAGCGCGATGAGGGGAGGAAAATCAGGGCATCCATCGCCGGAATCCGCGGATGGACTTTGCGAGTGCGCGAGCGCTGAGCCACGATCGTGTTGTCGTAAACCCCAAGCTCGTTAGGGCTGTGGAGTGTTTGTCGCTTACGGATGCTTGCAGGGCTTCCGCAGCTAGTCAGGCACGCCTGCGACTCCACTCCCCCTTCAACACGGTTTCCAGCTCCCACACCGCCATGCTTGTCGCGAGATCGCCATTGCAGCGCTGCAGTCTCACTCACACGCACCTACCTTATCGTTGTCCTACGTCAAGGCGCGTTATCTTGCAATGCGCTCCCACGGGGTGAACGAAGCGTGCTGATTGGCCCTCGAGCTCTGAGTGTGGGTTGTTGCGAGGCAGGCACGCGATCGTACGGGAGACCAAAACAATGGTGCTCGCGGGATGTCTAGGAAGAAGAGTCGGGAAAGCCGGAGATTCCGACCAAAGACGAGCTTATCGGGCAAAGCGTGATGACGAATGATGAGCTGGTCGAGCATGTGAGGTTGACGGTAAGCTCATACTGCATGTGTGCATCAATATGAACCTGGACTTCGACGTCGAGCCCTGGTTTCGACACGACGACCCACAGTCTGCACTACTTCGATTCCTGGTACGGTCGGAGCGCCTTGATAATTTCCTTCCTTTGCTGGGAAAACCTTTCACAAGCCCAACACTATTTTAGCTCCCGTCTGTTAAATAGCTTGACATCTGCAACGCCTTTGCCCACGAAATTCCTCTTCGAAGTCTATCGGTGAACAGCGTTGTATAGACTCGCTCAGCCATCCCCTGGGACAGCTCTCGTGCTTTGCACACAGCGGATCGGCGACCCTCGGCCACTCAGAATACGAATTCGCCATCCGTATGATCGAAGATTCCACCAAGAATTCGCGCCGCCCTTCACGAGCTACGAAGGTCTAGGAAAGTCGTGTTTTCAAACGTGCTTGCTTTGCTGCAGCGACCGCTCATATCTGCGAGAGAGTGCCACCCTGCTCGAACTCCAGTCTTCTCCACATCCGACTCCACTTGGGGTGACGAGCTCCTCGAAAATTGCTCGAGGTCCTACACAGCAACTTCAGACTTTCTCGCCATGTCGCCAAACTTGTTTCTGGCCACGCAAAAGCTATTCTCTCCTCACAAATGGTTCCGCCAAAGCCATTCCCAAGAACGCTCAAAGAGGAGGACAGAGCGCTGGGCTGAGCCCACACCAGGACTGTACGAATATATCCCCGGTCGAGGCTGGTACCTGATCGCACGAACAAGAGAACTTTCTAATGATCTCCCTGATACGACCATAGAGGGAGGACCAGTTCAGACACCTCAGGACCCTTCCAAGGAGTATGAGAAGCTATCCCGGCCAATGTCAGTTCACTGGTCACGTGTCTTGAAGCGATACATGCTCGAAGACGACTATAAAGCGCGCAAAAAGCACGGCATCATCTCTAACGATAAAGGCAAAAACATCGAAGTCGGCTTCTTCCGCCTCGACAACGGCGTCGCTTGGGTCCAGTGCTGGGATCAGGAGGGCACCTTCATCCCCGGCCCATACAAAATGTGGTGCATCAGCGCGAGCACAGGCCTCTTCCGCCCAATGCTCAAGCGCGACGACCCCAAATTCGTCGCCTCACGACCTTCGTCTCTCAGCGGCAGCCGCAACCCGAGCTTCGAGCATGAGTCCGACGTTCAGAGTCAGGATTCACCCTCCACGGTCTTCTACCCCCCTTCCAAGACCGGCAGTAATCGCGATGGTCCCAGTGTATCAAGCACCAGACCGAGTAGCCTCCGTATGGACTCGACGTCTGCAAACCATAGCCAGCCGGCGTCGAGACGCTCGAGTCCGAAGCGCAATGGTAGCGTGGAGTATGAGAAGGAGAAGGCGGCCATGAGGCAGATGGCCAGAGACCATCGCGAGGCCCTGCTCGCTGCTGCCAAGAGGGAGGGCACGGAGCGGACGGATTCCAAGACGGCGGTCGAGCAGATTGAGCGCGGACGCTCGGAGAAGCAGGTCGCTTCCAACTAAAAGTATACTGCCTTTGCGCTTCACGAAGTTGCTGTTCGCTTCGGCGCGAACGGTGATGTTGCTACGTATTTTCTTTGCTACGGCCGACTTCTTTTCACGAGTATGACATGGTATGACATGGCAGACAGAGTTTTTCTGTTTCAGATCTTTCTTCTTTTTCACCCTTCCATTACTGAGGCGTTCGATTGCTTCGAAGTATACGGCATACCCAGGCATTTTATTAGCATCTTATTTAGAGTGGTTCAGACTGTTCATTCAGGCATCATGATACCATAGATTCATGGTGCACGGAGCGATAATGATACTGATTTTCACACAAACATTTGCACGCGCATTTCCTGGTGGTCTTCGTCTTCAGCTCCAACTCAAGAAGGATTCGATCGGGCTTCGTGGCGGGTCTATGTGCGTTTGTTGCACTCGAAAAGATGAGATTATATTTGCACTAGATACTCCGTCTTTCACATACGACCATAGGACGTTGAAAACAAGGCTTCCCGTTCGCTCAGCCCTATTTAAGCAACGTACCGGCGGATTAGTAGTTAGGTGGGTGACCACTAGCGAATACCCGCTGTTGTATGTGTTTTTCGACATTTCTTTTTTCGTCAGTGCGCTGTCAGCGAACAGTTTACCTCGCCCATGCAAGCTGTCGCCGTCTTGAGGCTGCCCTTCCCATAGTTAAAGCACTCCAATCTAGCATTGTCATACCCTGTGAGATCGGCCTCGATCTAGGCTTGGGTGCCATAGATCTCGCAGTGCGATTGCGCACAGGCACAATCGAATTGCGATTCTGACCTGCTTCGCTCTTCTCTCCCGCTGTAGTACCATAACTGACGAGTAGCACTTTCAAACGTGTGATCCATCCGCGTGAAGAGTGACGATCGAACATGGCGAATAGATGTGTTATCCAAGACGCATCCTGCGAATATGATGTACCAAGGGCGTGTAGATCTATAACAATGTAGAGCAGAGGGAAGGATCCCAGGGTATTGGCCAGAATATCAAACCATTCTTCAATGGTATCGGCGCCGTGAAACTGCGCACAGCTCAAAGCAATTGAACTCTCTGTGTGAGACTTCACGTTGAGTTGTAAAGCTTGACATATAAGCCCCTTGACGAGGTCTATCATCGATGCAGCAGAGACGCCCTGTGCAGATACTGACTTTAGTACCCACAATGCGGGGATTTGTTGTTGTCGAAGCAGTCTGATCATATCGATGGCGAAAGTCTGCACATTAAGTCGGTTCTTGTAGTCACCCTTGAGCCAGATCAAGGCAGGTGTTGATGCATCGTCCCAGGCCGAGAACTTGGGGTCGAGCCAGAAGTCCGAGGTTGCGACTGTCTGTTGCTGGCGATTTCTCTTGCGACTGCTAAGAAAGGTATGAAACTGCAGTATTTTCAAGGGATTCAGTGTGTTTGCCTTCGATAGAAAGTCCATGATCTGGTTCAGTTGCAAATCGGTCAGGCGCCGGTTGGTGTCGAGGTTGGCACTGGTCTGGAGCGCATTTTGGGCTAAGAAATTGAGGTCAGTTATGATCTTTCATGATCGGAAGATGCGTACATATTAGCAGGCCTCGTATCTCTTGGACTGCCTCGCCCAGAGCCTGTATCTTGAGATGCATATCCCTTTGCTCTGCCTGAAGCCCTGCGTTGGCTAACATATCCATTCTCTTTGCACAATCTTCCACATCCTGGATGAGATCGTCATAGCAAAGCTCGACTGGGTGACTGAAGGCCCCCCATGCATGGCGCAGTTTGCCCTGCGAATACCAGGCGGCTGCTCTGAGCAGGAAATGAACGATTTTGCAATATATCTCAGATACTGCTTCTTTCATCTGGGCAGTAGGGTACAGGATACTGGAGAACTCTACACGTGGTAGAGAGTCTGCGATAAGTGCTAGCCCTTTGGCAATTGTCTTGACTTGTTTGCCATGGTTCTCGACCAACTATTGCACGGCTTTAGCGGTCGGCCTACGCCCATTGTGTGTTACATACAAGAAAGATGGCCTTCATCGCGCCCCAAGCTAGGCTGACATATTCAGGGTGATGCTGCACAAGGACATCAAATATACGTCCATAGTGGCACACTCGAGAAGAGAAGCGTAACAGCCATCTACTGATCTTGTTGTTGTCGTGCTGCCGCTCATACTTGAGTTTAATATCGTTGAGGGTCTTCTCTAGATCAGCAACACTGCTGAGCTGCTGGATGTTGTCGAGATTGCCGTGTTTTCTAGAGTCCAGGTGGAATGTCGCTATCGCTTCTTTGTAAGCCTGATTTGCGGGGCTCGAAAGAAGGCTGGATTGTGAGCCGAGGTACCACTGGGGCTGAGAGTGCATTTCCCCACAATATCGTAGTTTGCAAACCCTCTTTTACAGATGGTGAAGTGAGAGTCCTGTCGCGTCATTGCGGAAATTCGCTTGATATATCGGACGATAGCTATGCGCTGGCAACTGTGGCGATGCGTCTGGCGAGGACCGACTGTGTAGGCTATGTATGCAGGTCGCAACTAGGCGCTGACAATTGGGGCGATGCGTCTGTCGAGAACCGGCTGTGGAGGCTATGCATGCGGGTCGCTATTCGGCCCCAAGGGCATAGGATCAGGCTGAGGTGGACGTACATATGTAACGTGTTTACCCCTCCAATCTTCCTGTACTGTGAATCTGTGAAGAACCATGCCCATGCGACGCAGAGATGTTGCGCCGCCAGTGGTGCCCTCTCCGCCAACATCTTCCCGTAACAAAAACGACAACACCCGCATCAGCAACAATACGACGCTCCAATCGTCTTCTAAGGCACAAGGCTCTGCACGATCGAGGCGGTCGAAAAAGCAAAGAGAGGAAAAATGGGATGCCGACTCTCTACATGCCTTGCAAGGCTACTCTGCTCTCTCCCGGGATGACATTACAGGCGCTGAGGTTGACTGGAATCATTTGACGCAAGGCAACCAGCGAAACACTGAAGCAGACTCAACGGATCCTGAGAGCGAGACCACTTCAGATGGAATACGCAGTATCAGCTCGAGAATCACAACGAAGGGAGCACGTGGGCAATCCTCAATCGCCGCATCCGTTCCGGTGAGTATGAATTTTAGCCGCTGCGATATTAACTTCACTAACACAATCAGCATTCCAAACGACGCCTTGATGGCCGAGATAGAATCCTCACCGACTATGATAGACAAGAATCGGATGCCCGGCAAAAAATTCGCAAAAGCTCGCCCAATGCCCGTTACGCTCGCGTAGACGAACATGACTCATATTCGGACGATCCGTACGAACGATCTATTGGTTCAATCTCGGCTACTTCACGTTCAGAGTATCGCTATACAGAAGCAAGGGGGCACCAGAATCTTCCAACTAAGAAACCTGTATCTGATGAAGCTCCACCAGGGCGTTTACCGCTGGTATACGCTCCCAGAGCTCGCTCCACCATTGAAGACGTATTGGAAGAACTCGAAAATCTCAGGGCAGAGAACGAGCGTTTGAGGAGAGAGACTGAGCACTTGGAGGCATCAAATACCCCAGTTCCACCTGCAGTACTTGCGTACACAAGCAAAGTCTTCCACTCCATCGATAAAACTCTGTACCTGGATGAGCCGCGATGGCAGCCGAAGGAGAGTGGATCTGTTGTGCTGCAGGCTAGCAATCCAATTCGCAACACTCATTGGTACCTGGATCAGCACCCCGAGATCGCGTTTGCTCTCTACAAGGAGTATTCTGAGAAACCACCTGCCGACCGCGAAAAGCTTGAGACTTCTGATGGCACATTTCGAAAACCGGAACCCGTATACGAGTTTCTTTCGCTAATCGCACCTGAGATGGTCGAAGCCGTCGATGAGTTCGTTCAAAAAGTGCCCGATTTTGGCGAATACTTCCCTTTCTTCGATCCTGAGCGCAGAATCAGGGCGCCTTATCTATTCATGTACTACAGCCTACCATACATTGCCACAGTACTCCCCGCCCTCGATACATCAAGCCAGAACCTCGTGAAGCAACTAGCGGAGACACTGGAGAAGAGCCATGGCTACGAGTACCAATCGGCTAGACTTCAATTCGAGAAGGGAAAGGTAGCTCGTCACCTGATAAGGTATCTGATCCGGCCTGGGGATGTTCTGGTGGACAATGCGAATGCAGAAAGTCAAGCGTATGTCGCAACAGGTTGGATCGAGGGTCCTGAAGCAGCCGTTGAAGAATCAGATGACGAGGAAACAGACAACATACGGAGAAAGAGGATACCGAGATATGGTCCGCATGCGAATTCGGCTAACAACCGACCAACAATCACGTACTCATGGGAGATTCCAGTCTGGTATTGGCGGTTCGACGGAGTTTTCCAAAAGACCGAAACAACGCTGATGTTGAAAATGTCTGTCGGATACGAGGAAGAATCCGTCAGCATCAAGGACCTGAACTTTTGTCCTATCGATCATGCAGCGAAAGGCACCCGCGAGCTACTTCAGAAACGCGGTGAGACGTTCTGGTCTCTACGGAACAAACGGTTTGTGTCGTACTCGCGTTCTAACGATGAGGAGCTCAACAACGTAAGTACCAAGCCTCTTGCTGTTGCCACACTAAACGACCCTAATTGCGTAGATTGAGGATCGGTTCATGGTCGACACAAATGCTTATAAGACCCTGCACCCTCAAGCAGATCTGTCAACAGTGTACTTGCATGATAGTCTGGGGCCGCAGAGAATGGACCGAAACCAGCCCCCAGATGGTAATGCGCTACTTGTATTTGAACCCACCGTGATGGCCTACAACTTGCAGGAGAAGACCTGGAGAGTGCTCTTTGTCGACCGCATCAACAACATAAAATGGAACAAGCAGGCTTTCACAGATCTTGTTGCAGATCCTAAAACAAAAGAGCTTGTGCAGGCGGTTGTCATGAAACAGCTCGATACAACACAGTCAACTGACTTTGTTACTGGTAAAGGGAATGGCCTGATCATGCTGCTACACGGAGCGCCTGGGACAGGCAAGACTTTCACTGCAGAAGGCGTTGCTGAATTTGCAGAAAAGCCATTGCTACGAGTGACGTGTGGCGATGTGGGAACAAAAGCAGAAACGGTTGACAAGCGGCTCCGTGGCACTTTCAAGCTTGGGAAAATGTGGGATTGTGGTAAGCAGTGCCTGTTTCACAGAAAAAGCATTGCTCACATAGACACAGTCGTCCTTTTAGACGAAGCAGACGTCTTCCTCGAAGAGAGAGATGTCAGAGACCTCAACCGTAATGCTCTTGTCTCCGTTTTCCTCCGCGCGCTGGAATACTACGAAGGCATTCTGATCTTAACCTCCAACCGAGTCGGCACTTGTACGTATTCAGCTATCTTTGCTCCAAACGGTGACTGCTAATCGCCAAAAAGTTGACGAAGCTTTCAAATCTCGCATCCAACTGGCACTTCACTACGACAACCTTGGCGAAATAGAACGCGGGAAAATCTGGCAAAACTTTGCGAATCGAATCAAGACCTTGGAGCACGAGCATGGTCTCGATATCGCTGACATCGAACATAGTATCGGCGATCTAAGCAAAGAAATATTGAATGGTCGAGAGATACGAAATGCCATCACCATTGCGCGACAGCTGGCACATTTTCGGAAAGAGTCGTTCAGGTCCGATCATCTCAAGCACGCTATTGCTGTTGGAAGTCGATTCGGCAGGTATCTACGGGACTTGAGAGAGGACATGACAGAGGATACGATTAAGCAAGTGGATGGTATACGCTTATCCTACACTGCAACACCTGCAGGGCTTCACTAAGCGGGCCTTGAGTATCTGTATAAGATAGGTGAGCATCTAGTGTGGAAACTCCTGAATACAAATATTCTAGCCAATAAGAAGCAACTATTGCTGTAGTTCGTTAAGGCTTTAGAATTTACTAACAGAATAGAAATCCTTTTTTTAGGTACGTATGCTTACTATACTAGTGTCAGATCTAAGCTCTAGCCCACTAAGACAGACAAGCCTAAAAGGTATCACGACTCACTCTAACAGTGAGCCCTTGTTGGAACGATGCTGAATTATCAGCCCGGCCTAACGACCAGCGTAAAAAGTAATGTAAAGTCATAATATCTTGTACACTAGAGAACACTTCGTGTAAAGGAGTCTAGCGGTTCCCCTTAAATGACTCCATGTACGTCTTTCGCTCGGTCAGTATGATCGAATTTTTCTAGCTGTGAAGCAGAGAACTAACAACATTTACCGTTCATATGAACATGCTCTCCCCTGTCTGCATAGTCGGGTAGATCAGGTTCTGATGTCTCCCCTCGGCGAAAGCACCAAAAATGCTCGACAGACCTTTAACAAGGAATCCCTGTCCGTGCGTGTTAGTGATCAATAAGCCTCCTACACTGTGACGCGAGGCACTCACCGAATGCTCTGCCAACAACTGTTCGAACTCCGGCCATGTGATAACACCGTCCCTGGCTGCGCTCGCGATCCGAGATACTAAGCCTTCGGTGCCTGCTTTCAAGATGTCTTCGCATGACTGCACCAGCGCCACAAGACTCTCGATCTTAACACAAAGCTCCATCAGATCGTCACTGTATCTCGGTAGAGTGGGTAGAACAAGTCGATAGCTCTCGCGAAATGGTTTTGCAGTACGCGTATCCACCTCTGGGGGACATTCAGACAGCACATCCACGATATCGACCTCTGTTTCCTTCTCGCCTTCCACCACGATGATTTCTGGGACATCGTTCTCATCTCCTTCATCTTGTGTGACTGACTCGTCGTACACAAACCTCGGTACCTCGATCATCGTACATCTAGTCCCCTCAACAGGCCTGCTGTACCCAGGGGTCAGAAGAGGGGCGGCCAGGCAGCGAAACATCCGTCTGCGGAAATCACTCGCGTCCCTCCCGCGAAGCGCAATATACCATCCACGATAGGGGCGCCAAGTTCCCGAATAACGCCCGTGTCTAGCTGCCAAGAAGGAGATATTGGGTCCGTACCGCGGAGCAGGCGAGAGGGTAAGCAAGCAGATTGCGCGCACGAAGCCGTCTTTGTCGACTTGGACCTGTTGCTCGGATCTTTGAGTGACGGGAAAGGGGTAGAAAGCATGGAAGGCGATGATGTTGAAGAGCACTGTTGTAAGAGGCTGCGGTACGTTGACAGCTGACTCGGAGATTCGCTTGGTGATCCATTGTTTGAGCAGGTGTTGCGAAAGATCTGCAACCATCAGCACATTCAAGGTTCATGGATGTGAGTAGCTTTATATTACAACCAGTGACTGGGTCGCACAATTGCGCAAAAGATGCTCTGATGTCGTCTATCACAATGGGTTGATCGGCTCTCCGGAGGCTGGTTAGTCTTGCAGACAATTCCTCCGTATATCTCTAGTATACTGCATCTGCGATGTTTAAGTATCAGTCATGTAGAGATTTCGAAGATTGTGTCACCTTGGCTCATCAGTCCTCGATATAGGAACTCTTGCACTCTGCTTCTGGAGACGCAACAGCGGTCATTTTCACTAAACTTCAAAAAGCTCTCTGGGCTAATTCTCAGCTTATTTTCATCTTCCATAGATATACATTTTCTCTGTTATTTGGCGTTGCTTTTTTGTTTAAGTGTTCATTTGGTCAGTTGCCTCGTAAGGATCCTTGGAAGCTGCCTAAATACCTGTCCTCGTCACGTGACGTCTACTGGTTCATCGGACTCCGAACAGTGAGACTCGTCAAGCGGGTAGGACTTTCCACTCAGTTGCCTGAATTTAGCCTCATATGGGAGCTGTGCACAATGTGGTCCGATCCTCGTCTTTCCACCTGAATGTCTTACAGCGGAATCCATTATATTTGACGGCAGGCCAATATATGCCCCGCTCTACGTATCTTAAGGTCATTTGTGCGGGTAACTATGTGCTTTGTCTTGATAGTAATCTGAGACCTCATAGTGTTCATACAACAGTTGCTGGACACATGTTAGTTGCGTGCTTGGTCCGGTATTGAACTTGATTAATTCCACATAATATAAAGACCATGCATTCTGACAAGTAGCTTCACCACTAACAATACCAGATCGAGCCCCTCCTAGCAAACATCCTCCGCCGTCAATCATTCCTTTCTCAACCATCAGGTGAGTTCCTACGCTCCTAGCCTTCATCTCGTGAATTTCTTCACCGTTGCTTGAGTTTTTTACCATATTGATGGCGTTCTAGTCAGGGTTTTGAGATCACGGTTTCGAATTGCGTGTAGATAGAATGTTTTTGCATAGAGATTAAGTGATGTTGGATATGAACAGGACGTTGTTAGATATATTTGTCAAGCCCCGGTTCCGACCCACTGGGGCCGAGAAGCCAAATGCCAAAAAGGTATCAGGATTCATTCTGATAGTGAGCCCTTGCGGGAACAGTACTGTATCGATAGCCAGGCCTAGCAACGATAGAATTTTATCAAATATAATGGATTCTTATTAGGTACGGTAGAATATTATTAGGCATGGACAGAACGTCGAATATCCTAAACCTCGCCCTCAGGCATTCGCCCCCGTACAAATTTCTATCCCATCCTTCCATCCCCCCACATCCTCGCTACCTCTCAACTTCCATCACATCCGCGATCCTCCCCTCCCACCCACTCCCACACCTTCCTCAACCCCTCCTCACAAACCTCACCGCACACTCCTCTGGCCTCCTCAACCGCGCACTAACATTAAAATACTTCTCCTCCCTCAACACCCTCCCCACCCTCTCCCTCGCCACCCCCTCACTCTCCCCCTCACGCCTCACAACCTCAACCCTCCACTCCCTTAGCAACTCGACCATAATTCCACTAAACTCAACCTGACTAAACTTCTTCGCCGGACACATCCGCGGCCCCACCATCCACGCCAGATACGCGACATTATCCGGTATATGGAATTTCTCTTGCCCATTCGAGGTGGTAGCGATGAAGCGCCGCGGGTCGAAGGATGTAGCGTCGGGGCCCCAACGTGGGGATAGATGGGCGCCGTATTGGTTCATGCCGATGAGGGTTCTCGGGGTGATGGTTATGCTGCGTGGACCTGTGGGGGTGGTGATGTCCAGGGAGACGGGAATGAGGGGCGTTTTGACGAAGAGCGGGGCGGGGGAGGCGTGGCGGAGGACTTCGTACATTAGAGCTCGTGTGCGGAGGAGGTGTGGGTAGATTGCATTGTAACTGTTTGTGTCGGTGGCGTGAGGGTTGTGAGTGTGCTGGAGGATTTCCTCGGCGATCCAGTCTTGGATCGAGGGGTTGAGTGCGAGGTAGGGTAGCGCGAAGGTTAGGGTGCTTGCGGTGGTTTCGTAGCCGCCGAGGTTGAAGACGAATATGTTGCCGTATAGCTCAGAATCTGTGAGGTAGCTGCGCGATTTGCCTTCCTCGCCGCGTTTTTCGGCTTCATTTGCGGATACGATGGCGGAGAGGAGGCTTGCTGGACGTGTGCCTGGTCCCTGAGTGGGCTTGGAGGACTGCATGTGTGCAAGTACGAGCGCTTTCATGTACAGCCTGACCTCCTTGACTGAGACTTTGAGCTTCCGCAGTGTCTTTGGGAGCAGGAAATCCGGCGCGCGTAAAGAGTTGAAAACGACGGTGAGCAGGATGTGCTTGAGAATGAAACCCATGCTGTCCATCAAACTCATGGCATGTCCCGCAGGCACACCGTCGATATTGGCTGTCTGGCCCCATGCAATCACAGTGAGGACTTGCATGGCGAGGACATCGAATGTGCTGCCTACACGTCCTAAATGCCTCTCGCTCTCAGCTTCGAGGCTTTGCCCCAGCGCTTTTGTTAGGCGCCTGGCTTCATTCCACACGCCCGCCATTGTGCGCTCGCTAAAGGCTTGAATCGTGATCTTGCGATGTCTTTTCCAGTCTTCGCCGTGCGTGGAACTCACATTCTGGCCAAAGAAAGTAAACAGCTGACTTTGCGCAGGCGGCATGCGCCAGATATCCCTCGTCTCGGTCCAGACCTTATCGGCTACGGCGGGTTCACAAGTTACAATGGTATTGTCGACAGGTGAACAGAGGACAAAGTTTTCGCCGTATAGAGAAACAGAGCGGGCGTTGTCTTCGGTTGGCCAACCCATGGTCGTAAAGAGATACCAATTTCCAAGTCCGAAGGGCAGATACTCAACCCAAGCGAAAAGTGGCCGCAGGAGCATCCAAAGGGGCTCATTGAATGAGACCGGAAGCAGGACAATTGGGAGCCCATATCTACGGGCTTCGACGTAGTTGTGGATCCATTTGGGTATGCGCAAAACGGTGAGAAGGCCAACAGGAAAGCCGAGGAGGTAGAGGAACATGTTTCTGGCACCTAGATTGATGGCGAGGAGAACCACATCACTTTAGTACTTCGAGTCGTGACACGGGAGGTTTCTTGATATTGGAGTGTACTTGTTGCTGACATCGACGTCCCTAGTGCGTAAGCCTCGGATCAGCTAACGAAGAGCTGACCCAGGTAGGCAAGACTTCCGTCTCCTGTTCTCACATAAGCAGCGATGTTTGAACAGGGCGCACGTGTGAATGATATGGATTCGGGACTATACAAGCAGCGACGAGGGGATCGTTCGTCGCTAGGATACTAAGATGACAGAGGTTGTATGAGAAAATTGCGGGAGCTTTTCTTTACGCGTCCTTGTCGATATGGGACTTGCCACGCTCCTCCTTGTTCTCAGCACCGGGTCGGTCGGTGGAAACAGTGCCCTTGAGTTTGGCACTCTCCGGAGCACCCTCGCCCTTCTTTGACTTCTCGTCGTGCTGGGAGATCTGCGAGCTGTGGTGGGTCTCGTCGTTGGACAAGCCCTGCTGCTTACCGGACATCTCGTTGAAGCTCTTGGGCTCTTTGCGGGGAGAGGGCTGAGTAGTCAGTATAGGGCGTGTCAAGGTTAAGTCGGGGCTCTCACCTTGTCAGACTTGTCGGGGGAGGGATCGGCCTCGTCATCGGTCTTTTCCTGGCTGGACGATGCCTTGCTCTCCTTGTGCTCCTTCTTCTTGTCCTCAGCCTTCTTCTCACGCGACTCAGGGTGTTTGCTGAAGTCGGCGGGACCGCCCTCGCTCTTCTCGTCGTCGTCCTTGCTCGCGTCCTCCTCGTTGGCATCGGACTTCTCGACCTTAGGCACGTTTACATCGGTGGCATCTTTCTCCTGAGCCTCCTGCACGGCCGTCTGCTTGGAGTTGAACTTCTCCTTCTGGAGGGCAGGCTTCTCCTTGTTGGCCTCCTCCTGCAGCTCCTTGTTGTTGGCCTTCTCGACGTACTCGGCGTGATCATCGTGGTGATCGGCGTGCTCATCGTGGTGCTCGCCGTGACCAAAGTCCTGGGTGATGACTATGTAGAGGCCACCGGCAGTTCCGGCAACAGCAGCGGCTATCCTGCGCGAGGGTTAGCTAGGTGCCGTGGAGCTGCGCGTGTCCACGAATGCCAGCAAACGATAGAGTCTCGCTCGAATAGCACAGCTGACTGTTGTGTTTACTCACCATGGAACATCGCTGCTCTTGGCCTCACTGTGGCCGTGACCGCTAGCGTATGTCCTGCGCTGGATGCTCTGGCGAAGAGGCTGGGCAGCGCGGACGGCCGGACGGGCGGCGCGTGCGACAGAAGAGGCGCGGAGGGCTGTTGACCTGATGAAAGACATTGTGAAGCTGTGAAGATAGCAATTGACTGCAATGAAGAGCAATTGATGGCAATGACGAGAGGTTGTGGGATCAGTCCACTCGGCACGTCATGTTCACGACGATGAACGAAAAAGACCCGTGCACACTCGAGCTTAGCCGCATTGGCTTTGGTTCGTACAGCATACCACCTCGGAAGAGCTCGAAGGTGTTAGAGTTCGTGGTGAGATGCGTTGCTGAGCTCTCCGCCACCCATCAGAATGCTTTGGAGGATGTAAGGACCATCAGAATACGTATGCAGAGCTCTCTGATGGAAGCTATGTTCGGAGCAAGCTACGTCACTGATGTCGAATTGTTTGCAGCATTGAGAACGACCGTGCCGGTATAGACTCATGGTGTAGATTATAGATTGAGTTGGCCAAACACTGCTTTATAGAAACCTCCAAGGCCGACTTGAATAATATTATTCGCCGTGGCGGTCGTTTGCTCGTTGCTCGTGTGTATTCGGTGAAGCACGTAGAGACCGTGCGTGGAAGCTTTGGCAATGCTGGGGCAAATGGGGCACAAGCAGCAGGCAGCGCAGGCGGCAACAATGGCCCAAGGTCGATCAGCTTCCACACCAGACATTCCCTCCACTCGCCAGTTGGTATAAACAATCCTCGCCCTGCCCAATACAAACGCGCTCCCTGCACGCGTTGGCACCTCGATCCCGCCGTCCGTCACCAGCACCCCCACCACAGCTAGGGTACCCCGCCACGCGCAACCACTCCACCAGCGCCGCAGCTCACTTTCGTAGACTGCGAGCGTCCAGCAACACACACTGCCGCCATGGCACCCTCGTCGGTTCCGCCCAACCCAACCGCCCACAATGTCGCCCAGCTGCTACCGAAGCTCTCCGACGCGGACCCCGACTTCCGCTTCATGGCCCTGAGCGACCTGCACGACACACTGGTCGTCGCTCACGCTGGATTCCTCCAGCACGATGAGGTCACATGCGCGAAGACAGTGGAGGGGCTCCTCGCAACCCTGGTCGACACGAACGGCGAGGTGCAGAACCAGGCAGTCAAGTGCTTAGGCCCTTTTGTGAACAGGATCCCAGACAAGATCCTGTGTCCTATGATTGAGAAGCTCTCGAACCTGCAGACGGACAGTGCCGTCGACCAGAGCATACCTTCTCTCGCCCTCCGCGAAGTCGTTGTCTCACTGCCACGTCCTGTCGCTGGTGTCGCGCGAGCAAAGCCTGTTCTCGATGCATACAGCGCCATCAGCAGGGTGCTCATTCCTCGACTGGTCGGATACCACGTCATTCAGCCCGCACAGCAGGGCCTGCCCAAGGTCCCCCAAGGTATGCTGCAGGTGGACCTGGAGAAGGGCACAGACAGCAATGCTATTGACGTCTTGATCGAGATCGCACGCTGCTTTGGGCCGCTGCTGCAGGATGTGGAGATACAGGCGCTGCAGAAGATCACATTCGAGATCCTCGAGAACGACCGAGCAAGCTCCATGATGAAGAAGAAATCCGTGGCCGCCATCGCCACATTGGCAGGCTACTTCCCAGACCAGCTGCTGAGCAGCTTTCTGTCTCGTGTAATCGAGCACCTGCGCGACGCACATCTTGTTCGCAGCAAGCGAAAGTTGTACATCACCATTCTTGGCTCCATGGCTCGGTCAGTAAAAAACCTCACTCGCGCATTTCCCATGCTGACAAGCACAGATCTATTCCCCGTAAATTTGGTCCATACCTCAAGACACTTGCACCCTTTGTCCTGGCCGCAGTCAGCGAACAAGAACAGGAAGATGGCATGGACGTCTCTGACGACGAGGGCGACCGCGATCCTGAGATCGACGAGGTGCTGGAAGCTGCCCTCATCGCGCTCGACGGTTTCCTCGCCTCGTGCTCACAGGACATGCGCATGTACACAGACGAAACCATTGCTGCAGCCACACGATACCTCAAGTACGATCCGAATCTCGCACAAGATGACGATGACGATGAAGACGCTATGGAGAGTGACGAGGAAGATGCGCTAGAAGGCGATGACTTCGAGGAAGAGACTGGCTATGATGACGACGATGACGCCAGCTGGAAGGTTCGTAGGTGTGCAGCCAAGGTCCTGTACACTTTGATCTCCACGCGAAGCAATGGCGACCTCATCGAGGACGGAACGCTGTACAACAAGGTGGCTCCCGCTTTGATTGGACGTTTCAAGGAGCGGGAAGACAACGTGCGCCTGGAGGTACTAGCTACACTGTCGAATCTTGTCAAGAAGTCAGGCGACGGACCTTCGCCAGTCAAGTTCGCCGATGAACACCCTCAAGGTGGGACAATGGCGCCGCCACCTAGCCGCAAGCGTCGTAGGGGGGGCAGCGATGCCAGCATGCTCGACTCGCACGGTAGTTCGTCAGTATCCATGGGGTACTCGTCTCCCGCGCGATCGGGAACACCGCCTGTCGGCCCACGAGCGAGTCTGGCTAAGCTGAGTCCTGAGATTGTCAAGGGCGTCGCGCAGCTTCTCAAGCAGTCTTCGTGTCCGCCCTCGACGAAGCAGGCCTCAATCATCCTGATCAAGGATATTGTCATTACTCAGCAGGGCGGCCTTGAGGGCTACCTTACGCAGTTACTCGAGCCTGTAGTCGAGGCTTCGAAAACCAGCAGCGGCTCGACAAGCAGCGCATCAGCAACAGCAAACAGCCTCCGAATCCAGGCCCTGCAACTCATTGGTGCCATCGCCGACACACATCACGCGAAAGACATCCAACCGTATCTGTCAAGCATTGTTCCTGCTCTTCTGAAGGGAACGACTGAGAAGTACAGCAAGCTGTCCATCGAGGCGCTGGCCGCGACCGAGCAGGTCATCAAGGCCCTCACACCACCACGGTCTGCGGCGACAGGAGCACAGAACCAGCAGTATCTGGAGTCCTTATATGATACTCTGGTCAGCCGCATCTCGGCTAACGATGCAGATCTCGAGGTTCGCCAGAGCGCCATACATGTACTCGGGCTCTTACTTGGTCGAAGCTCTGGCACAGAAGGTTTGATCTCATCACAGAAGCGAACGGCGGGTTTGGAGTTACTGGCCGACCGTCTCAAGAATGAGCTGACACGTCTGGCATCTGTGCGCGCCATTGACTCGATTGCGGCTCATACAAAGGCGCAAAACGAGCTGTCTGCCAAGTGGGTGCAGAGCGTCGCTCTGGAACTGGGTGCTCAGCTCCGGAAGGCCAGCCGTGTTCTGCGAGGTGCAAGCTTGAGTGCTCTCAGGACATTGGCGCTGAATGAGCGCTCCCGAAAACAGCTCGATAGCCGGACTAAGGCTCAGATTGTGGATCTGCTCCTGCCTCTCCTTAACGCTTCTGATCTCCACCTTCTCGGACCTGCACTTATCATCCTAGCCACCTTTGTCCAGGACGACGCCAAGTCAACTCTGACCTCCGAGCTCAACAACGCCCTTTGCCGGGTTGTTCAAGGCTCGATCAGCGGATCATCCCTTGATGCTCTATTGAAGCTTGTTCGCACAATCGGAGAGCAACAGGCCGGCCAAGCTCTGATGAAGTCGCTGCTGCAAGATGTCGGCGTCGCTGGTCACCCAGAAGTAGTTGGCAAGGTCATCGGAAACCTTCTCGTGTATGGCGGTGCTAGTGTTGGCGTCAAGCTTGACCAGTTCGTGACTGAGCTGGAGACTGCGCAAGACGACAAGCGCAAGTGTCTTGCGTTGGTGGTACTGGGCGAAGCAGCGCTTCGTCTTGGCCAACAGTCATCGGTCGACCCCAACCTGTTCATTAAGTACTTCTCTGTCAAGTCTGACCAGGTACCACTCGCTGCTGCTGTCGCTCTTGGACGCGCTGGCGCTGGTAACGTTAGTCAATACGTTCCTGTCATTCTTTCGACCATGGGCAAGGCATCAGCACCCCAGTACCTGCTGCTGCACGCCATCAAGGAGATCCTGCAGCAAGAAGACACCGAATCCGAGATCATACCGTACGCTTCAACACTGTGGCAAAATTTGGTCGCTGCGTCCCAGCTGGAGGACAACAAGGCGATTGGTGCGGAGTGTGTTGGCAGGCTTACGATGATTGACCCTAAGACGTACCTGCCTCAGCTTCAGGTGAGATCCTTCCCTTCGCAGTGCGTCCGTGTTTGCTAACAGAGATAGGGTTTCTTGAACGACCGCAAGGCTGCCGTCCGTGGTATGGTCATCTCTGCGCTTCGATACACCCTTGCCGACACCGATGAGGCCTACGACGAGTACCTCCGACCCATCGTCGTCCCCATGCTCACACAGATGCTCAACGAGGAGGATCTCGACAACCGTCGTCTGGCACTCACGACCTTCAACTCCGCCATGCACAACAAGCCCGAGATTATTCTCCCCGCTCTGGACCAGCTACTTCCTCTCGCCATGAAAGAAACTTACCAAAAACCTGAGCTTATCCGCGTCGTCCAGATGGGTCCCTTCAAGCACAACGTCGACGACGGCCTCGAACTCCGCAAGTCTGCCTACGAAACACTATACGCACTCTTAGAAACAGCATTCTCCCGCATCGGACCCATGGAAGTGTCAGACTGCTGCGAGCGCATCGTCGCCGGCATCGCCGACGAGCATGACATCCGCATCCTGTGCAACCTCATGCTCACGAAGCTCATGGTCATCGTACCGGAACAGGTGCACTCGCGCCTCGAGACCATTGTGTCCAACTTCCGCACCGTGCTGAACGTCAAGCCCAAGGACAACGCCGTCAAGCAGGAAATCGAGAAGATCCAAGAGGGCGGCAAGGGCGTGCTGCGCGTCACTGTGCTGCTAAACAAGCAGCTCGGCACTGAAGCCGCAGTTGGACACGTCGATCCGCAGACCAGGACTTGGGCGCAGTACTGGGAGTGGGTTACGAAGGAGCATGCTCAGCGCCTTAAAGATGCTATCGACGAGCTCAAGGAACGTGACCGCTAGGCGAGGTCATTGTTTACAGGAGCGTCGTCTACCGAGAAGCTCCGCAAACCTCGCCTGCAAGGCAAGATGCCGGTAGCGGATGAGGAACTAGATGGTAGCTCGGTCCGTGATCTGCCGATTCGGAGTACATAGCGTTCGCATAGCATGGATTGCAAAGGTCCAAAGCCTGTAGGGCTAGACACATAGGCTGGTACAAGCAATCAAAGACACTACAAAAATTTCACCGTAGCAACCGTACTTTTGGGTGAGATGACTGACGCGACCATAGAATACCTGGCTGTAAAGTCGGTTGGTCATGTATACCAGGACGATTCAAGCAACAGCATCCAGTCTCCACTGAGGCTCCCCATTTCTCCACGCATCCAACTCTCCAGAACCCGGCATCTCTGTGCCATCCCTGAGACGCAACCGAGGGAAAGATTTGCCCTCGTACGAATACAAAGGCTCCTTCCTCGCCAGATCCTCGTTAACCAGCACCAAAGCACCAGAATGCCAACCTGCAGCACTTACCCTGAGAGCAAAGTATGCGCCGAGTCCATCCTCGCCTGCATCCTTATCCCACTCTTGCGCTTCTTGCTCGATCCACTCGCTCACCTCGCCTTGCACGTTCGGGTCCTCGTTGAACAATCCCTCGCGCTGTCGCGCTTCCTCGTTCTCATTTGGCGAGTCCTGAATGATGCGTTGAATCCAGTCTTTCTTCCTCGAATCGAACCACACCTGACGGCCATATGTGTATGCGTGTGGTACCAGACGCCCGTCGCGGGTGAAGTGGTCATATATTACGCCTCGCGCTTTGCCCTGTGGACCTTCCTCCCCGAGACCAAGAGCGCCACATGCCTGCAGCTCAGTGCCATACGACGTGATCTTGCCGTTTGAGTGAAGCGCGAGATAATGGTAATCGCCAAAAGCAACGGAGATGACATCGTTGTTCTGCAACGCTGGGATCCTATGGAGACCGCTGAATGTAGAGTTCGTGCCTCGAGCGTTCCAGCACTGATGCAGATATTCCTGGTCAGCAGTGATGACTTCTCCATTTTTAAAAACTGCGAAGCGACGGAATGAACCCTGGACGTCAACAGACGAACCGTTCGTGCTTCGCAGATCGCTGAGTTCAAGAATGTCGTCGACTATATTCTTGTCACGGAAAAGTCCACAGAAGACTTTTCCAATGTCAGTCGCGAATACGACGAAGTGCTCCAAGATGATGTAGTTGAGAACAGCTCCAACTTCTTCGCCAAGTGCTCTTTGATCCTCGCTCTCTCGCTCTTGCCCCTTTGGGCGTCGGTAGCTGGTTTTGGATACTTCGGCATTCTCAAGCACAAGCATCGTGTCTGTATCGCCATCATTCGTCCCTCTTTCAACCACATCCCAAAGTATGATACCTACGCCCTGCACATAAGCAGAGCTGCGGCTCCACCCGGCAATAACTTGCTGTACATGTCCGAACGACGAAGGTTGCTTAGCAGAGGAGCCATCACTGGCCTGTTCCTTCAAGTCTACGTGCGCGAATTTGACTTGTAGTGCAGCCTTCTTCGCATGGTACCAAGACCAAATCTTTCCGTTGTCTGAGAGTGCCAGTATATGCGATCTGCCCGCTGAGAACTGGCGAATGGCAGTCGAGGGTTCATAGTATTGGGCTCCGGAGGCGGCGGAGGGTAGGCCGGTGGGAAACTGAAGAGGAGCCATTCGATCATGCGAGGCTAGAGTGACCTGGCCGTCGAGAACGCCGGCTGTATGAAGAGTACCGTTCGCGGTGAGGAGTGTCGTTGACCAACCACTGCACGTCGTCAGTTTACTGCGCCGATTCAAATCTGGGGAATGTAGCACTCACCCACACTGCATGTCTGCGATGATACCCAGCTGCCGAGTATCCTCCATCTCCGTTGGAAATGCGCAGTTGACTCTGCCTCGGGTCCTCATCGGTCCTGGTCGCCTGGGCAGTAGCATTGGACCTCGAGGCATAACCCCACCATACCCATGACCTAGACGGCTGTGACCATTGTTGCCCCATGTGAAGACGTGGCTCTGAGTTAGCATACGTCGATATAGCTTTTGCCACCGTACGCCATCATACTGGACGACTGGCTGGTTAGGGACACGGAAAACACTGCGCGTTGTGAAGCTCCAGTATGTGGGATCAAGTCGAATCGAGGGTTGCTGAAATGCCTTGCATGTGCTGCAGAGCGACAGGAAGCTCTTCGCGTCCAAGTACGGGAATACAAGGACAAGAATGTCGAGCGGAAGATCTGTGATGGACGTGGTCCTGTCAGTCATAGTGAGTCAGTTGGATCAAAGTAGTGTGTGGAAGTCAAAGTGCGAGTCAGATCATCGTTCGCATTCTACAGGACCATGTGTACGGTTACTGTAGCCTTGTGTTTGGACCCTGTTAATCGCGGCTGCCCAGATGACGTTGCCGCAAGGGCAGTGGCGGGGGTTCGCCAAGCGCGCCATCACCATTCCAGCCTAATGCGGCCTTTGAGTCAATGGCCTTCACGACTTTCTGACAAAATTCCGCGACGCCAGCCCAGCGGTGACGACGAACAATATCTTGCCTACGCCAAACTCGATTTAGCTACAAGTATCGCCTGTAACTCTCAGCTCCCCACACGGATCTTTCAACGTCGATATATCTTGGATTTCCCCCACTTTCGTCTACAGAAGTGTGTAGGGTACTTTGTCGAGGCGCCGTTCTTGAGGGAAGCCGAATCAACCCAACTATGGCGGATCAAACAACAGAGTCAGCACCGGCTACCGCCGCGCCATCTTCACAGCCACAGGAAGCGCCTGTCACGACAACAAATGGAGACGCCAAGAGCACAAAGCCAGCCGAGGATGCGCCAAAGAAACTCTCACCAGCAGAATTGAAGAAGCAAAAGCAAGCCGAGAAGCAAGCGCGGAGAGCGCAGCAAAAAGGTCCAGGTGGTCCTCCGAAAGAGCAGGGGGCACCCAAGGAAGGGCAGAAGCAATCGAAGGAGCCCAAGCAGGGCGCAAAGAATGAGCAAGCTCGACCCATGCCCATTAGAAGACGCCCTTCCCAATCCAACGTGCCTTTCCAAAAAGAGCTGGAGAAGAAGAGCAAGAAGGAGTCAAGACAGGCTGGTATTGGGCTGTTCTTTGGGCATCTTTACAGCCAACCGAAGCAGCAGTCCATGAACGGAGCAGGCAAAGATGTTCACCCGGCAGTCCTGTCTCTGGGACTGCAGTACAGCAGTTACACGATCTGCGGTAGCACTGCCCGTATGGTAGCAATGCTCCTTTCCTTCAAAGCTGTTATCGACTCCTACCAAACACCGCCAGGCACCAGTTTGGCACGTCACCTCACAAATCACCATCTGAGCCCGCAGATCGAATACCTCAGGAGCTGTAGACCGCTGAGCATCAGTATGGGAAATGCTATCCGGTGGCTGAAAGACGTAATCATCAAAATTGACCCTGCTACCCCAGAGGCAGAGGCCAAACGCGACCTCTTAGAAGAGATCGACATCTTCATTCGCGAGCGCGTAACAGCAGCTGACAGACTCATTCGCGATCTTGCTGCGTCAAAGATCGAGCCCGGGGATGTTGTTCTTACATACGCATCTAGCTCCATCGTCGAGCAAGCCATCCTACGCGCTCACGAGGCAGGCACACCATTCTCCGTCATCGTCGTTGATTCGAAACCACTCTTCGAGGGCAAGCAGTTGGCCCGGAAGCTTGCAAATGCAGGCGTCAAAGTACGCTATTACCTCATCACTGGCGCTTCGCATGCTATCAAGGACGCAACAAAGGTTTTCCTCGGCGCGCACGCCATGATGTCCAATGGCAGACTGTACTCGCGAGTCGGTACAGCCAGTGTGTCGATGCTCGCAAGCGCCCAATCGCTCCCGGTCATTGTTCTGTGTCAATCTGTCAAATTTACCGAGAAAGTCGCGCTTGATTCGATCGTTGGCAACGAGGTTGCCCCTTCCGAGGAGCTGCTGTCTGAGGCGGAGCGTCGCGATCTGCTCCCTCTCAAGTCCATGCTCCCTAGTAGTAGAGCCGCTAGCAAGAACGACGACAAAGCTGCGACCACTGAGGAGGAGAAGCCAGACACATCGGATGTCCTCAAATGGATCGCCGAGTCGAAGAACCTCCATCATCTTCAGGTCCTCTACGACGTTACGCCCGCCAAATACATCGATATGGTCATCACCGAGTACGGTGGTCTTCCACCCAGCTCGGTTCCTGTTGTCCACCGACTAAGTATGAATATTTAGACCCAGTTGTTGGATTTTTCCTGCTTCTATTGTTCCTTCGAAATCTTTTACTAACGTTTGATCGAAGGAAACGAGGACTAGGTCTGGTTGGCCAAGGCGAGCAAGTATATATCTGGATTCCGATACCTAGATCGCATGCAAGTTGTGGCGTTCACTAACGATGTTGCAATTGTCAGCACGCGTAGAGTGATGGGTGGATTGGGAAGTTGTGGGAGCAGCTTTTTTAAGAAGCAATACTAAGAATGCCCACAACTGCAAGCGCACAGATAGCCTTTGATGCAAGCGCTAATTCAGCAGGTCTTGGACGATCGGTTCGAGTCCACTAGGCGATCGTTATTTGCAAGCGTGCCTGCAGCATTGCCAGGGTAAACATGGCGCTTGCCCCATTCGAACGCCTAGCCATAGACGCTCACCTTCAGCCTCGTGCGATATTCATCGCATCAACAATCACGAACCAGCACGATCAGAGACGTACCAGCAACCCTCTTTCTCTTGAATATTTGTCAATGTTATCAGCGAGCTTCGCGGACCTAAATGTATTGTCTGTCTACGACTCGCATCCACTCGACACCGGCGGTGGTAGCAACATACGCTTGATCACTTTACAAGATCGATTTGTGATGGGTCCTCCCTTCGGATACGCGCTGCTATCATGTCAACTATGCGTATTCTCACTCCAGCAGGCGCCCCCCTTTACAGCTCTGTCATACGTATGGGGGTCTCCTGAAAAGACGAACATGATCTACCTGAATGGCGTAATGTTCGCAGTGCGCAAAAACTTATGGGACTTCTTGTGCCAGTATCGTGGAAATTCTGGTCAGTATCTCTGGATTGATGCGCTTTGTATCAATCAGGACTGCCTGGACGAACGCAACCATCGAGTCGCCCAAATGCGGCAAATTCATCGCAGGGCATGTCTAGTCATAGCATGGTTGGGCACAGAGTACGAATACGACGTCTCCAGTCTAGCAGAAGATACCAACCTAGCTACCCAGGAGCAGCTTCCATCACAAGCATCGACGTCATGGGATGCTCGCGAGGATCGCGGATCCTCTATCAAGCGTATCTCTCAGAGCGAATATTGGACCCGTTTGTGGATCATCCAGGAGATCACTGTTGGGTTGAAGGTCGAACTTTGGTCAGGTAAAAGTCGAGCCGATCCGGATGCCATGGTTGAGCTCTGGCGGAATTTGGGCGGACTCGCTAAGTGCGTTCTCCATGGGCGCAACCGGTACTTCACCAGACAACGCGAATACATCCGTACCAACAATGCGTGGTTTAGCAGCGAAAATCTCATCGCTCGTCTCAAGTCCTCGGAATGCACTGATGTCCGCGATCGTGTGTATGGACTACTGGTCTCATCAACGAGGAAGAAATTCAGAATTTCCCAATTACAGTTGACTACTCCGAACCAGCTGACCGTCTTTTCTTTAGACTGTATGAGCGACGACAGCAGCAGCTCAGTCAAACGTATCAGTATGTGCGTGACACTCGTGGATTCATGGAGAGGTTTGCAGACAATCTGCGCGAAGCTTTGGACCTTCCAGCCGGCTTTGGATCGCTAGACGGAATCCGTTCTTGGGCTTCTTACCTGGAAGGTTTGTAAGAAGAGATGTCTGAACGAGTCGTGTTGTAAACCCAACATCCATAGCCACTGGCAACTTGCGGCTGTATCACTTTTGCGGGAATCCACACGTGAAGTGTATGCTCAGCCGAGCAGCGCTTACCTATTTCAGCCGAGGCGGTCATATCAACATAGCCTCAGCCTTGTCTCAGGCATCAACCTTTCATCAACCGCCGTACTTGCAATTTGATACAATCACCTATGCTATCAAGTCTAAGCCTAGCCGATGTTGGGCTTCAGCCCTGACCACATTACATCTCCTCTCCTCTCCCAGCATCGAAAGGGCATCGAAACTACAACCATCTACAGCTCCAGCCTGGCTATCAGACACAATGGAAGCCACAGACCCGAACTCATCTTCCGTCTACGACACGCATCCTCTAGATCTTCAAGATGCCACGCACATTCGTCTCATCGAGCCCATATATTACCAGACCTACTCAAGCGACAACCCACCAGAGCTCCGGATGCAGTCTGTATCATATAGAGTCCACGTCTTCTCGCTTGAGGACGCACCGCTTTTCACTGCCCTTTCGTATGTTTGGGGACCTCCAGAGGCCACGAAAACCATATGTCTGGACGGCAAGCTCGTCCAGGTTATGAAGAACCTGTGGGATTTTCTGAGCTATTACGAGCCCCAGGAACCTTCGAAATACTTGTGGATCGACGCCCTCTGCATCAACCAGGATTCTGTCAAGGAGCGCAACCACCAAGTCGGGATCATGGGCCAGATTTATCGTCGAGCTTTCATGGTCATAGCGTGGCTGGGTCTTGGTTATGACGAAGCGTTGAGCTTAATATCAAACGCGTCAAACAACATGACTGCAGAGCTTCGACCATCCACTGACAGTACCAGACGTTCTCAGGAGATGAAGCGAGTGATAGCTGCGTGGCCATCTCTCGGAAGCTCCTTTCGTACTATCTCTCAAAGCGACTACTGGTCCCGCTTGTGGATTGTGCAAGAATTTGTGGTCAATTCACGCTCAAGGATTGGCTCAGGCAAGGTCCTGCTCGACATTGACGCTTTTTTCCAGCGCCTCGGTGGCGCTGGGGTCGATACTCATTTCACATTGACTGCACTAGACATCCTTTACTTCTACCCTGCATATCGCGTGATTTCGGCTCGCCGGAGCTATGTCGTCAACGATTTCAGTTTTAACAAAGGGCGTGCAAGTTGTGATCTTATTCGAACTTTCACAGACTTCAAGTGTGCAGACGTTCGCGACCATGTGTTCGGATTAGTTGGACTCTTTCCCGAAGATGAACTCAGGGCGCATCCCATTGTGGTCGACTACTCCCAGCCAGTAACAACGCTGTTTTTCAAAATGTTAGAGAGACGAAAGCAACAGGTTTCTGACTGGGAAAGTGCAGATGATATCGAAGCTGTTGTGGGCTTTTTCGCAGATGACCTACGAGACGCGCTACGTTTGCCTCTTGATTTCGGGCTTGATGACGGCGTTTCATCGTGGAGGGCTTACGTGAAATCGTGGAGGGCTCGCAGGACAGATCAGGAGACAGGTCAGGAGACAGATTCAGAATTAAATTCATAGACAGATCTAGAGACAAATCTACGGACAGCCCCATAAATAGCTCCAAAGATAGGTGAAGAGACGGAAAGCAAGCGATGATGTACAAGAGACCAATTTTAAGAGACTCCAATCATAAAAGCAGAGTTTCCAGCAACAACGACACAGTAGAAATTGCTAACGCTACAAATGGGTATCGCAAGACCACTTAAACAACAACACTAAAGAAGCACTATCACACCATCGAACCCCCCCCCCCCCCCCCGCCCTCTCCTTAATTCTGCGCCCGATACTCCATCCCCCCACTCCTCGCATACACATCCCTACCCGCCGGCCCCGCCCAACGATTCGCACTCTCCTCCCTACTCCGCACCTCCCTCTCATTCACCACGCTAACACAGCAACAGCAACAACACCCCTTGACCAAATCATCCCCGCAGCTGCCCTCGATCTTATACAAGTGCCGGATGCGCGTGCGCTGCAGCATGGGGAACACCCAGCCCAGTCCCACACCGCACGCGAGCGTCATGGCGAGACAATGCGAGTTGGTGGCAGAGTGTCCGAGGAGGTCTGTGGGGTCTGCTTTTTTGCTTTTTTGAGAGAGGCGGTATGCAGTCCGCCCGGAGAGGATGCACGGGCAGAACAATCCTATTAGGCAGAGAGAGGGGTCGGGTGTGCAGGCGCATAGGGTGTGTTTCCAGGTTTTGTCTGCGTCGAGGTCCATGTTTGGATGCCGGATTTGGCCGGGTTGGTGGGCGGTGAAGTCCAGGCCGTTGGGGCCGGAGAGGGCGTCGGGGGAGAAGACGGCGTGGGGGGTTGCGAGGGTGTGGGTTGGGAAGTCGTGGGGGGAGTAGGGGACTTCGTCGTTGGTGAGGGCGTGGGTTTTGTGGCGTGTGTGTGAGGTGTAGGAGGAGTTTGGTGTGTCTTTACGGATGGGGGCGGCGGATATGGGTGAGATTGGGGTTTTGTAGGGGAGGGCGCCAGGGGAGTGCGGCGAGGCTCCTGAGCGCGGACTCTGTGGGATTGCGGGCATGGTTGGATGTGCGAGGTTTGTGTTGATGGGGGATAGACTGCTCATTTGGCGGGCGTGTCTGCTCTGTTGGATTGACGATCGCGCTGCTGGTGCCTGCACTGGTGCTGCTTGCTGGGCTGGCGAACCTGGGCCTTCTTGTGCCCCAACCAAAGACTCAACTAGCATGAATGGCAGGGTCTGAGCCTCTGGCGATGACGGCGATAGAAGGGTTTCGTCATCACGTGGGTGAGATGACGCTCCGTAAGCTTGTTGTGATTGGCGTCGTGCTGGCATGTTCAGCATGGGAAACATGGACTGTGGTCGGTCGTCGATAGGTGTGAAGGACGGAGACGACGGGGCCGTCGGGTCATTTGATGATGGGTAGTATGCTGATGCATTGTGTTCGACTGGAGTTGGAGCGTAGGAGAAACCTCTGTTATGTTGTGGGGCGATGTTGGTTTTGACGACCGGCTGTCTCGGCTGATGCTGTACTTCTTGATACTGCGGTAGTCTTTGCGCAGGCTGCGGTACTTCTTCTACAGGCGCCTGCCATGAGAAACGTTGGTGCTGACGTTGTGCTACTTGAGGTTGGTGCTGATGTTGTGCTACTTGAGGCTGAGGTTGGTGTGCTTGTCGTTGCGGGTATGTATTGAATCGAGGGTCCATGATGTACCAGACGAGGTACCGCCACCTCTACGTGACTTGCAAAATAGACGTTTCCTATCTGCTCAACACTCGGAAGATATGCGTGGGAGCTGATAGCTGTCAAGCAGAGTGCCACAATCGTCACGCTTCAACGACGCTGTAAGAACGAGGCTGAAAAACAAGCAGCTGGGATGTAGACACAACCATCAGGAGGGCCTCGAGAGCTAATATCTGCGCCATCAAACCCGCATAAGCTATGCATGAGCACAATACAGGGTCATTGCACTCCAACATGCTGCATCAGAGCCGCTTTCCGCTCCGGTTGGCTCTTTACCGTGATCCGCCGGGCTTCTTCGCAATTCCACGAGCAGAGATTCGAGGAGCTCCCGCCGTAGACTGCGTCTTCTTTTAGTTGTGCAGAGAGGCGCAGACGCGACCAATTGTTGTTCAGAGGCCAGTTTCTGATGTGTGACAGGCCGACGAGGCTCCACAGGGTCGGCGCTTGCGGAGACCAAGCTGGCCAATGAGCGTGCGCTATCAAGCACCTCGTATTGGGTGCGCCGGCGTTCTGGAAGAGATCATCGAAGGAGATGAGGTGTCGGGTGAGGCTTGGGTGCCGGTTTTGGTGCTTCCGAGTCAAGGCGCACAGCCTCTGTGGCTCGCGCCGTGACTGCAGATGTCATGGGTGTCTCAAGCTCGGTGCGAGAGGGTGGACGTATGGCTGAGACTGCGCCTCAGATACCTGCCCGAGTTGCATGTAGATCAAGGCTGTCGCGACCAAGACTGACTACACCGTTTGTAGAGTCGCTTGGATGATGTGCTTGCAGAAGCCCAGGACATTTGCCCTGTCAAGACGTGCCTTGCTGCACAAGCCATACTCTACTTCAAAAGGCATGCCTTACACTCTAGTACCACTAGCTGGTTAATGTGCTTGCAGAACCCCAGGACGTTTTCTCTCTCAGGGCGTACTCTACTCCCCAAGCCATACTTCCCTTCTCAAGCCACATATTACACTCGACTTCCTCACCACCCATCCTCACTTCCCACCATCCCCTCACTCACAACCTCACAAGAACTCACCATCACACTCCTCAGCATAAATAATCTAGCCATTAAAATCATACTTTCGTTCCAACCCAACCCGTGAAACACCAAATCCCCCACCCTCAAGTCGTAACAATCCAAGTTCGAAGATACTCCCTAGAGCTTCACCTCCGTGTCCGTGTCCGACTCCTCTCCCTACTGCGCCTCCTGTCTTTATCACGCTCATCCTTACTACGGCGCTCATCTCTATCCCTATCATCACGGTCGCGGTCTCTATCCAGACTTCTACTCCGACTCCTCTCCCTCCGCTTCTTCCCCTCCATTTTCTCATCTTGTTCGCTATCCTTGGCGTCTCCGCCCCCGCCGTTGGGCACATAACGATCCGAGTCCTGGAATCTGCTGCTACGCTCGGAGTCCCGCGGGGTGCGGGTCTCGCGGTTCTCGCGCGCGTCCCAGCGGTCGTACTCGCGCGAGCGGAAGCTGCGGGGGCGGTCGCGGCTGGAGTCGCGGGGGCGGCGGGTGTCGTCGCGTTTGCGGTCTCGGCTGGTGTCTCTTTTGGGATCGCGGGTGGAGGGGCGCTTGGGGTCGCGGTCGTCGCGGCGTTCGCTGTGGGGGACGTAGCGATCGATGGGGTCGGGGCTGCGGGAGCGGGAGTGGTGGTGGCGGCGGCGGCGGGTGGAGCGGGATCTGGAACGAGAGGGTTTTCGGTCGCGGTCGCGGTCATGGCGCTCAGGACTGCGTGATGCGCGAGATTTTCGGCGGCTGGTGTGGGTTTCTCTGGAGCGGCTGCGGCGTCTGTGACCGCGGTCGTCGCGGTCTCGGCGTCTGCTATCATCACGATCTCGGCGTCTGCTGTCATCACGGTCTCGACGTCTGCTGTCATCACGATCTCGGCGTCTGCTGTCATCACGATCTCGGCGTCTGCTGTCATCACGGTCTCGACGTCTGCTGTCATCACGGTCTCGACGTCTGCTGTCATCACGGCCTCGGCGTCTGCTGTCATCACGGTCTCGGCGTCTGCTGTTATCACGAGGTCTTTGTGATCGTCTGTCGTCGTCACGGCGATCCTCGACGATGGAGCCTCGCCTGTCAATGCGACTGCCGCGCGATCTCGACCGACTTCTGCTGCGCTTCCGCGCACTGGTGCTTTGGGCTACGCTGTGAGACCGCGATCGGCCACGTGACTTTTCAGGCTTCAAAGGGGGAGGGCGGTCCCATCGTGACTTGGAGTCGTCAACGTGTGGTGCATCTTCCATCGGTGTGTCTTCATCTCGGCTCGTGGGAGCGGGCGTTGTGGGCGTCGGGGGTTCCTTGTTCGGAGATTTGGCAGCTGGAGAGTGCGGTTTGCTGTCAAGCCTGGCCAGTCTCGCTGCGACTGGGTCTCGTGGTTTGAGGGAGCCCGGGGGCTGTGCTTTCTTCACAGGTGGCTCGAGGGATTCTGATCTTTCGAGAGTAGGACGTTGTCGTGATTTTTTCATCTCCTCGCTTTCTTGCAGCAGCAATTGCAAAGCCAGATCGTCGTCCACTTTGATATCCTCAGGCCTGACCGATCGTGTGCGGTCACGTGACCTTGTGCGACTCCTGCTCCTGCGCCTGTCTCGGTCACGGTGCCGTTCACGGTCTCTGTCTCGACCGCGGTCCCGATCTCGACTCCGGCTCCGACTGCGTGTCCTGCTGCGTGCGCGAGCTCCGCGGCTGCGGCCTGAGCGACTCTGGGCGAGTTCGGCCTCGATGCGCTTCTCGCGCTCACGGTCCTCTTCACGGATCTTCTTGAGGCGGGCCTCGCGGGTGGCCTCGTGTTCTTCCCGCTCCTTCTTGATGCGTGCGCGCTCTTCCTCCTCCTCTTTCTCGATGCGCTCCCTCTTCTTCCGGCGGCGCTCTTCGTCCTCCTTCTGCTGAGCCTCGCGTGCCTTGCGCCTTTCCTCCTTCTCCTCCTGGCGCTTCTTCTCACGCGCCTCTTCCTCTTCTTTGCGTCGACGTCTGCGCTCCTCCTGCTTGGCCTTCTCGGCGCGCTCGCGCTCGCGCTCCTGCTCGCGCTCCTGCTCGTGCTTGGCCTCCCTGGCCAGTCGACGGGCTTCGGCGTCGTGCTGCCACTGCTCCTCGGTCTTGCTGCCGCGCTTCTCTTCTTCGGCGGCGACTTCAGCGCCGACTTCCTGTATGCGGTGCTCGCGCATCTTGGGCAGGCCTTGGTCTTGGATCAGCGAGTCAAGCAGGGTGTTGACGGTCTGCGTGATCTTGCCGTAGATGTCGCTGCGCTCGCCGATGCCCTCGATCAGGGTGGCGGCGACTCTGGGGTCTTTGGACAGGAGGGACGGGTTGCGGTCGGTCTCGCGGTCGACGAGCTCCTCGAGGGCAGCGAGCAGGTCGGCTTTGGCGGGCTGCAGGTCGCAATTAGTCTCGAGAGCGGACGGCACTGCTCCACCATGGCTACATACACTGGCCTCGAACTGCGCCAACAGGTCCTTGCGGATGCTGTCATAGTGGCCCTTCTTGCGGAACGTGTGTGCCAGATTGTCAATGTCGTTTCGCTGGGCCTGCGACAGCGGCAGCTCCGATGGGCGCAGTTTCTTGCGGGGTGCAGCGGGCCCGTCGCCGTCCCGCGCGCGTTTGCGAGCGACTTCTGCCATGCTGAGTGGTGTTGGACAGCAGCCGATCATGTGTTTGTAAGCGAGAGTGCGAGGCGCATGGCTGCGCGCGTAATATGAGGCCGAGGTGAGTCGACGTGAATGTGGCCCCGGCGGGCAATCGGTAATGATGTCGCTCGCTGGTGGTGCCTTGCAGCGCGGTTACTAAGCCTCAGCCTTGGCACGCCCGTCGAAGAGCTCCGCGCGCCAGCGACGCCCGGCAGGACGAGAGAGAGCCCGCCCGGACGCGACCTCGCAACTCACCACACCGCCGTCCACCCGCTCCTCCTGCTCTCGCAGCCATTGCAGCACCCGGCCCGCACCCGCACGCACACTCGGTCCCGCACACCCGCCATGGTTCACAAGGTCCTGTTCTGGAGCGGTCTCGGTACGCATCCACCCTCCACCATCCTCCATCCACCACCCGCCGTCTGCCTGCGAAGCCCTTGCTAACCACAGCCGCCCCCCGCAGGCATCGCCGCACGACTCTGGCAGCTCGGCATTGAGATGCGCCCGCTGTTCAACCGCGAGTCGCTCTGGGTCTACCCCGTCTATGCTGGCATTGGCGGCAGCTTCGGCTACTGGCTGATGGGCGTCGAGCACCGCCAGTTCAAGTACCTGGCCGACCGCCGCGACACATTGCTCGAGAAGCGCGCACGGAGGAAGGAGCGCGAGGAGGCCGAGCAGTCCTAGGCAGCAGCTGTGCAGGCAGGAGGGGGTAATCAGAGACAGGAGGCACGTCATTGGCCGTCCTGTGCTGCGTCCAAGGAGAGAAGGAGCGAGCAGCTAGTCATCACACTCCATGGCACGCTGCAGCACGTCTCCATGGCTGGCAGGAACAGAGGCGTTGGTCTTGCGCTCGTATCATGCGTTCGAGCTGGGGACTCGCTGTGTACAAAATCCCCACAACCAAGAATAAAAACACTTCTTCCATATCACGACATTCCATGACTTGACTGCACAACTCGACCCAAAGTGCGAGATATTGCCTAATTGAGCACGTTGTGGCTGCTGCTCTATGGGACTACCTACCTAGTGTGCATGACCCACGACATGTAGCTTGGTGCATGTGAGCTTGGTACTTGGTGCTCAACGCAACACTCTGTCCCTACGATGATGCTCTGATATAAACCACCCACGGCCTTGCCGTCACTCTCTCTCCACCAAACCCCCACCTCGCCATGGCCTCCGCACCTGACTTCTCCCTTACCCTGAATGGCGCCAGCGGTGCATCAACCCCAACCCCAACGACCAATGGCACCCTCAAAGCCAAAGGCATCGTCGTCTTCTCCGGCGGGAGCGCTGCAAACAATCTCGTCGATGTCTTCAACACCGTACGAGAAGAAAAGAGGTGCCCCCTGAGCTACGTTATCCCCATCAGCGACAACGGCGGCAGCTCCTCTGAGCTCATCCGCGTCTTCGGCGGTCCAGGTACGAGACGTCGAATAATAGCATGAGCTGTACTGATAATACCCAGGCATCGGCGATGTACGCAGTGAGTACACCCCTTTCCAGGACGCCATCCAGTGATACTAACCCCGCCAGGTCGTCTCGTGCGCCTCATCCCAGACGACCCTAACAATGACGAGAGCGAGAAAGCAGCCATCAAAGCTTTCTTCAACCACCGCTTGCCGAAAGATCATGTGCCAGCAAAGCAGGAATGGCTTCAGATTGTAGAAGCCCAGCATCCCATCTGGACTAACATCACCACAGCTAAGAAGGAGCTGATACGTTCGATGCTGAATCACGTGGCTTTTGAGATTATCAAGAGGCTCAGGCCGTCGTCTACTTTTGACTTTTCGGGGGCGAGTATTGGGAATTTGTTTCTTACTGGGTGAGTCTGTGATGTACGGTGGTTGCAAGCTGTCGCCAGCTCAAGGCTCTTGTCACACATCTCGCAGCTCACGTACTAACACCACCAGCGCCCGCCTCTTCACCGGCTCCTTCGAATCCGCAATATACCTCCTCTCCAGCATCTGCTCCGTGCCATCCCACACCTCGGTCCTCCCCGCCATCAACACAAATTTCTCGCACCACATCTCCGTCGGCCTCGCAGATGGCAGCACCATCAGCGGCCAAAACTCAATCTCCCACCCCTCACACTCCACAGCCCTGGACTCGCTCTTCCCCCCAGCCCCCTCCGAAGTCGAACGCCACGACCTCATCGAGGATGCAAACCCCCCCGGCTCCCTCCCCACCCTACGAAAACAATACATCGCCTTCTCCAAATCCACAGAGGAAGACCTCCCATCCCGCATCCAGCGATTATGGTACATCAACCCCTACGGCCAGGAAATTCGGCTCGCCGCCAACCCGGCCGTGCTGTCCGCGCTATCCACCGCTCAAACAGTAATCTACAGCATCGGCTCCCTCTACACATCCCTCGTCCCCTCCCTCATCCTCAAAGGCGTCGGCGCCCACCTCACAAACCCATCCATCGCGCACAAAATCCTCATCCTAAACAGCACGCTAGACCGCGAAACAGGGCCCTCGAACAACCCCTACACGGCGCTGGATTTCATCGCCGCCATCGCAAAGGCCGCGCTGAATAGCCAGAACGAGTTCCCCGCCGAAGTGCCCCGGGAGTGTTTGAAGAAATATGTCACGCATGTGATCCACCTCACGGGCCCGGGGACGCCGGCGGTGGATACGGAGGCGTTGCGGGGGCTGGGGATCGAGGCGATAAGGGTGTATGGGCGGCGGGGGGAAGGGGAGGGGTTTGCGCGGTACGATGAGCGGGGGTTGGTGCAGGCGCTGGAGGTGACGATGGGGAAGCGGGATATGAGGGTTGTGTCGAGGCGGAATACGCTGGATGTGGGGAGGTGACGGTGAAACCAGTTAATTGATCATGGTGGAATGTCTTTATTCGTGCGATGCAGACCAGGTCGTGAGAGGTCGTTTATATACACCCACCCATCCACTCGTCCCATTACGATTACCACGTCGCTGTACATTCAAACCGCCAGCACAAGCTAGCAGGAAGAAACGGGGAAAAGGGGGCTCGAACTACGTCTCGCCTCGAAGAAGAAGAGGAAAATAAAAAAGTCGTACAGCGAGGGTATGAAGATGAGTATCGTACACGAAACCAATAATATGCCATGATACTCCAGAAAAATGCTCTCAGCGCAAAACCCACCAACGGTCCAGATCGCAAAACCGACATGCGAGGAGGAAGGAGTAAGAAGATCAGCCTCAATTAAGAGGACGCTGCACATCCTCCACACCCCGCTTCAGCACGTCCTGGATCCTCCACCGCGGGGGCTGCAACTCCTTGGGCTCAGCCAGCTTCCCCGTTTTCTCGACGAGTTCCTCGGGGAGGGCGCCGCCCGCGACGCCGGAGCTGAATTTGAGCTGCAGGATATCGCCGACCTCGTCGCAGGCGCTGAGCATGCGGTCGAGATCCTCCTTTGTGTGAGCGGCGCTGACGCAGAAGCGGGCGCGCGACGAGACGAGCGGGGTGGCGGGGTATCCGACAACGACGACGGAGATTTTGCGCTTGAGCATTTCGTGCGAGAAGGCGGGCATCTTGGCGGGGTTGTACAGCATGATGGGGATGATGGGTGAGTCGTCGTGGCCGTAGACGATGAAGCCAAGACGCTTCAACCCGAGGCGGAGGTAGCGCGAGTTGAAGCTCAGGCGCTGGAGGCGCTCCTCGCCTTGGCCGGGGATGATCTCGCCGTTGATGATGCGGAGAGCGGAGGCAATCTGGACGAGGACTGGGGGTGTAGGCGACTCGGCGTAGAGCATAGCGGCATTGGTGGTGCGGAGCTTGTCGATGATGGCCTTGTCAGCTGCAAGGTAGCCGCCGTTTGCGCCGAAAGACTTGGTCAGTGTACCCATGAGAAGGTCAACTTCGCTGGGCGCGATGCCAAAATAGTCGCAAACACCGCGTCCGCGGGGGCCTACACCACCAACGGAGTGAGCCTCGTCAACAAACAGGAAGAACTTGTACTTCTTCTTCAGCTCGATGATGCCGGGCAGGTTGCACATGGTGCCTTCCATCGAGTAGAGACCCTCGACGGCCACCAGAATCTTCTTCCAGGGACGGTGTGTGCGGGGCTGACCCTGCGAGATGGCCTCGCGCAGTTTACGCTCGAGATCGCGCATGTCGTTGTGCTTGAACATGGTGACCATAGCACCAGACAGGCGAGCACCGAATCGAATAGAGGAGTGGTTCAATTCGTCCGAGATCATGAGGCAGCCCTTGCCAACGATTGTGGGGAAAGTGGTGGCATTGGTGACGAAACCCATGGAGAAGACCATTGACGCTGGCTTGCCGACGAACTTGGCAATCAAATCCTCGACTTCGACCGTAAGCTCAGATGTACCAGCATCAGCGCGGGGACTGGCCATTGTGATGCCGTGCTTCCTGATGGCAGCCTCAGCTGCGTCGGCGCAGGGCCCCTCGGACTGAGCAAACCCAAGGTAGTTGTACGAGCTCAGGTTGAGTGTCTCGGTTGTGGTGCCTGTCATCTTGAAGGTGTTGTTGCCGTCGTCCGACTTGCGGTCGAGCAGAGTGATGTAGCGTCCAGGGACGCCAGTGGTGGGCCGTGAGAAGCAGTCGTTAATCCTCATCTTCAGCCTGCGCGTGTAGAAGTTGTCGAAGTCGCTGTTGAGCGGAGCGTAGCCATCCTTCTCCTGCAAGTGGCTGTAGTGCTGTTTCCTGAAGCGCTTGCCGAAGAAGTCGCGCACGTGTCCGAATACTATTAGGATTAGGTAGCTGATGTAGGTTGTGAGGAGGAAGTAGTATGGCGGCTCGTCTTCGATGGGATCGCCGAACTCGCCCTCGAACTTGCTGGTGTAGCGATGCGCGTGGGAGCCCAGAGGGCCGAACTGAGCATGCTGGCGCGCCAACCGCCGCTGCTCCTCAGGGGAGAGGGGCTGGAAGAGGGTCTTGGGCTCGGTGGGCATCTTCTCGCCAGTGGCTGTGGTGAGGCTGATCGACGGCAGGGATATGGAGGCGGTGTTGATCTGCTGCGGCGAGGGCGAGTTCAGGAGGGCCTGCTGCTGGGCAATGAGGGCTTCGCGCAGAGCAGCAGCGTCGGTGCGGGCCTTGGGCGAGTTGCCGCCAAACAGGCTCGTGAACTTGTTGCCCTTGGTGAACGAGGCCCGGCGCGGCTCGTCGCGCTTTTCGTGGAGGGCGTCGGCCGAGGGAGAGATAGGGGTGGATGTCGCGAACGGATTGATTACTCTGCTCGGCATGGCAGCGGTCACGGCGTGCTTAACAGGACTCAGGAAGACTTGGGTCGTCTGCGCCAGGCGGTGAGCAGCGCGGAGCTGGGCTGGCGGTGCGAAAGGGGGGTGACTGCGGGCGGACGACGATCAGCACACGACTCGGGCGAGCAATTGGCGGCAGCGGGCGCGGTGGTGAGGTGCAGGAGAACAGAAAATGGAAACAGAAAACAGGAGCAGTCAGGACATGGGACGCGGAGCGGAAGGCGGAGGTTAGGGCGGCCGTCCGACGAGGCGCACCCATCGTGTGATTATGGCATCGCGCCCACGCACCGATGCTGGCACCGGCGCCCTCATGCCGCGCACTTCCGCGTCCAAGCCCGAGCAAATGTCGATGCAAAGCTAAGAAAGCCCACCTACGTAATTGACCCTGCACTTGTGCGGGTGACGTGAGCGCAGCAGCTGCAAGTGCGTGTGGCTTCCCCAGAGAGCGCTGTCAGGTCTCTGGTGCGGTGGTTGTGTGCCTGGCAGGGCCGTTGTGCTGCTCCACAGGGTCAGATCGAGCCTCGCCTTGCGCCAAGCCCCAATCACGATCTGCTGTCGGCGAGTTGACGTCGGCGCTGGTGGCTGGTGCTGTCCCTCGTGATGGACCGGCGGAGAGAGCGGACAGAGCGGACAGAGCGGACAGAGCGGACAGAGCAGAGAGACGTGCAGGTGCAGCGAGGTGCAATGAATCGACTGCGGCTCGCCGTTTCGCGTGCAGGAGGCTCAAGAAGCAGCACCGCCGTTGCAAAGGGGCCTCGCGCTTTTCAGGAGCAAAATTGCCATGCATGGCGCTGCTCATTTCGCAGCCCCATCATGCTCCCGCCTGCCGTCGCCACTCGAAGCGCCCCTGACTTGGGCGCTTTCGTCGAAGCTTTGCTGATCGCGCCCCAAGCCCAGAACCTCGATGCCGCACCACCGTTGTCGATGCATCAAGTCGGCATCCACGTCATGACAGCCAGAACACCGCTGTCAAATTTCCTTACCAAGTGAGTTTGCTGCCAAGCACTCGTCTCCATCGCAATCGGCGCGTATCTGCTGCAACAGCCACGCTGACAGTCTGCCCGCGCTCCGCAGCCCTCCGCTGACCCCGGCCGCCATTTCGAAAATCTCTGTGACAGTGACACGGCCTGCCGCCGTGAGACCTTGTCCCCCAGGTACCACACTGCCGTATCACCGTACTCGCGTTTGAGATTTCGCGCCGACACCTGCCCGGTCGTCCGGACTCTGCGTGAAAATCCGTCCTTGTTGACCCAGAGTCACGCGCCTTGCACTTGGCAGCATCCCCTTCGTACGAGCGTATTTGCGAGCGAGGAATGTGTCAAAAAAGAGTTTGCTCTCTGATGACACGACAGCCTCTCACGCCGAATCACAACGTAGAATCCCACTTCAAATCTGCTGCACCTGCGTAATCCTACCCAGGCCAATCGCCGGCCTCGATGGCCTTCGCTTGAGTGGCTTGTAAACCCGGTGATTGCACATTAGGATTGCCATCAATGAACCGTCTCTGTGGAATACGAGTCAATCTCAATTTCCACGGAATGTCTCGACAATATAAGATAGTCGTGCCCGCAATGCCAAACCCCCACCCGTCGCATCACTTGCAGCCCATCGTGCCTTGTGCTGTGCCTTTCAAATGATATGTTTTTGCTAACTCTGCTGTAGTGATATTTAACTGTTTAGAACCGAAGAAAGCAAGCTTTCAGCACGCCCAGCGGCTACAACCATGTCCAACCCCCAGCAGATGTCACAAGTGAAATGGCGACCATCTCCAAAAATTCTCCTCCACCAGCAAAGGGTATGAAATCGCAACAAAGGAAATACTTGCAACGAAACGGCGACAAAAAAACTCCAAGAAGACTGAATACGAGATCTGCGGTCAATGCGCCACGTAGCAAACCCCAACACCGCGACCCGACAACCACCCTATTGTGGTGGTGGCGCAGGTTCCACCAGTCCGCCGTTCTGTGTATATCCCATCCTTGCAAACCCAAGCAACGCCGCAGATGTAACCAGTCCCGTTTATGGTGGTCGTTCAGATTGCGTTACCAGATCTGTGAAAATGGAGGTCGATTGAGTCTTCTCGAATCGATAGCGATACGAGGTGGAAGACATGGAAGAGGAAGAAATAAAACAAGAATGTGCAGCAGTATGTCGAGCGCTCTGAGCCAATATGTAACGGAAGACAAACACATATTAGGTACGGTTATGACCAACAAGGCAGCGCTGGAGACACGCGTCTGTTTCAAGAGCGGGCCCACGGCGGCACAACGCTTTCGCCAAGGCAACGATGACAGGGTATTCGCGCAAGCAAAATGACAACAACCGGAAACCACGCGCCGATTACATCTGATGATGATGTTCCGGCGACAGGCCCGAATGATCGAGCGAGCCAAACGACACTAGATTTTGCATGTCTAGGTCATCAACGTTCTCCTCCATCAAAGGGGAGCGGAAAGGAAGGTTGAGATTCTGCTTCGCGTACATATCTGTCATGTGAAGAGTATCGTCTGACATGCCCTGATCGTGAGGCATGGGATATACGTCCGCTGAGCCGTCACGACCAAACGAGTTAAGTGGTGGCGATTGGTTAGCGATAATAGGGTCGTGGTGGCCCATTGGTGGCATTGGCGAGTTCATAGCTGGTGGTGGACCCATCGGTGTGTGCACGTATGGCGGGATGTTGTACTGTTGGCCAAAGTTTGATGCAGGAATGCTGTCATTCTGAGGTCCAGACGAGTAGAACGACGGTGTGCCGTACTCAGATGGCGAGTTGGCTGTCGTGGCGGACATGGGGTACTGGCGGTAATCGCCCATGCCGTACCCGGCGGAGGTGTCGATGCTCAGATGCGGGCCAATGGGACCCGACGAAGAGTGAGGCACAGGAGCAAAAATCTCTGGGTTCGGGATGTACGGTGAAGGCTCCGGCTGGATCATGAACGACGGCATAGGGTTACGCAGCATCGAGAAATCAACTGCCACAGGCACAGAGCGAGAACGCTGGCGCTTATGTCCACGCGGCGGGAAAGGACCTGGCGTGAGGTGGGAGTCATGAAACATACCGCTGTGGGGATGTACCAGGTGGTTGGGTTGAGATGCAGGGCGAAAGTTGATTGGCGAGACGGGTGCCGAGACCGCGATAGCATGAGGGTCGTACATATTATGGCGGTTCTGAAACGCTTCCAGTGAGACGAGCTTCGCCAATTGCCCGCTAAGCACCTTGGGATGCCCGCCGAGATGGTGGACCATGACCTGCGATGCTTGCTGATCCTCAGTGAAATCGCCGCACTGGAAAAATCCTCCGGAACCGGAAGAGTCCATGAAGAAGTTCGGTGGTCGGTTGAGTTCCACGACGAGACCTCCTGGCCGCTGGGATGCACCCTCTGCATTTGTGGCCATGTCTCCGTTGTCAAGAGTAATGTTCTTGATGTAGGAGAATGGGTACTCAATCTTGTAGCCGGCTGAGTCGTTGTTGATGTAGTATGTGATGCAACACTTCTCGGGCGAGTAGAAGATGACCAAGTCCATAGCGGACTGGCCAACTCTCCTCCAGCTGCCGACACTCAGCGAGCGGACGGAGAAGTGAGTAATAACTAATGATTATTAGCACGAGTTTGCAAAGCGAAATCAGTGGTCAGACATACCAACTTTGGAGGAGCTGGTGTCAGTATTGAGTAGCATGCCACTACCGTACGGTAAGCCGCCAGTGCGGCCAAGGAAGCTGCTACCAATTGACTTGCCAGACTCCATAGCCTGGAGGGCAAGGTATCGGCGCATGGATTCGGGGATGTCATTGCAGTCATCGCCGTTCTCGATGCTCTTCTTGGCAATGTTCTTTATCTTTGCTCGTCTGTGATCACGTCAGTCATGGGACATCTTGCTGTCGGGCAGTGCGTCGTCGCACCTGTTCTGAAACCAGATCTGGACTGAGCGTTCAGTCATGTTGATTTCAGATGCTATCCTCTCACGGGTGACGGCGGTGGGGGTGGGGTTCTTGTTGAATTCGATCTCTAGGGTGACTAGCTGATCTTGAGTGGCCCTCTGACGCTTTTGATTCCTCTGCTGCTGAGTGAGGGTGCTCTTGCGAGGCGGACGGCGTGCGGCCGAGCTGGATGAGGGAGTGGGAGTCGCAGCGCCGCCGGTGGCGGATGGGGAGGGAGTAGACTCCATGATTTCGTCGTTGGATTGCATCTTGAAGATTTGTGAGAACCAAGACCGGGATAGGCGAGTGGTTCGGGGAGAAGAGGCGATATAGGAGGGAGCTGTCAAGCCACACGCCTGTTTATCAATGTTCGTGAAGAGTCGTATAAGGTAATGGATCCAAGCAAGTGGATATGCGAAGGTATGGGAGCGTTACGAGGCGTTTGGCGAGTCCAGTTGCGCGTTGCAAAGGGGTTCACTTGTGAGTCGATGCTCGAGCTACCGTCCAGGCGCGTATATGAGTCTTCAAGGAAAGAAGTCTGCTAGCCGGGGAGCAGGTGTCGAAAGATGATCGTCCAAAAGCGATACTGGGTCGGGAAGGAGTGGAACGGCACTGGGGGAGCTAAGGAGTGGACAGGCGAGGCCTAAGGATGGGGTGGAGTGGAAATGAATGTAGGCAAAGGCCGAAAGGAATGGCGGCACTTCGCAGAAGTCGACAAGAGAAGGGAACGTGACGAGGATCGCAACTGCACCAGACGTGAGGTTGCGGACACCGGAAGGCGATGGATTAAGACAGAGTCGTGGGGAGGAAGGGGGAAATTAAGGGTTGTATCAGTACGACGAGTAGGGGGGGAAAGACGCCATGCCGCATTGGGGCTTGGCGTGTTAGCTTCATCCACTTGTTGATGCAAGTTTAGCCCACTGGCTGGCCGTTTGGAACGCCAGCGCCAAAGACCAGCGGTGACGCTGGAACCGCTTGCACGCTCCTTCGAATGCTGCTGGACGATGCTCGCCACGCTTGCTGTGCCCATTATTGCGCCCTGTCGTCTGGTGCGCGTTGAGCTGCAGCGGCAAGCAATGTGAGCGTGCTGTGAGCCATGTTGGATAGGCTGAGTGCATGCAGTCCACCGGCTGTCCGCAACGGCCAGGGGCACAGCTCCGCTGAGAAACAAGGTGCGTCGGACTCAGGCACCCTGGTCGTGAAGTGCGCGCGCCGGAAGAGTCTCCTTCAGGAGTCGTTCACACCGGGCCACCCTTGTTACTAGGCAAGTCGCCGACAGCATGGCTGCTATAGACCCGCTCTCAGTGCTGCTGTCACGGCAGTACACAATAGTCGTTTGAAGTGATGGCCGCATAAACACATGGTTGCGTGTAGAGCGCGGCACGCACTAGCTCGCTGGGCGCTATGCCGGCGTCAGGTACGTACCAGAAACCGTGGTCCACCACACGGGATTAGGCGCCTCGGCTCTGCAGTCGAGGACAGAGGTTTCCAGGCACTAGATGCAGCGGAACTCGGGGTGTAATCGACGAAGCTTCGTGCGAACCGCGCTGCACGGCAGGACTGTGCTGTCTGTGAGTCGTCCGGTCTTGCTTTGCAAAGTTTGCATCTGCGGCACGATGGTCGGTGCCTTGTCTGTGTGTTCTTCATCGTAAGGGCTAGCGGGACTCGCGGTGTTGTGCCTCCAGCGGCAGAAGACCCGCATTGGCATCGCGAGCATGTCGCAGGTTCTCAAGCCCCTCGCTGCTGATCGCTCGGGTGAGCCGATAGCGAGAAAGATCCTGTTCGAGCATCATGCCCGTGCAGCGTCTGATTCAGACTGATCGTGCCCATTTTGAGTCACACGCTCCAAAAAGATCCAGTTTGGTGAGCTTCGCCATCGCAAAGACGAGTCAACTGCAATTTCTCTGGCCCTGGCGTCTTCGTTCGGAAAACACGCCAGTCGAAGTGGGCGTCTAGTCGCCGACTCGCCCTACAGCTGTCAATCTGAGCGTACCGCGAGTTCCCTGCGATCGAGAACAAGGCTCAGACCAGGCACAGCAGCATGAATGGCGGAACGCGTTGCAAGCGGACAAAACATGAGCTCAGCATCCTCGCTGTCCGGCACCGAGCGGAACTCTAAGGCGCTCTGGTTCGAACATTCTCCACCACTCACATGCAGCGTTGATGCACATTCTTCAGCACGCATGTTTCCATCCACCAACTTGCATGACTTGTTTCGGCGCCGTTATCGCAGTGCAAGGCTACCAGAACGGCGCCGAGTTCACACTTTCACGTACAGCCATCATCCTAGACAACCTCATTCGTTCCAAACGTCACACCGTCGGAAACGAAATGCAGTCATACTAACCACTGGCTAGAATCCAGACCAGGATGACAATGCCGTGATCGAAATCCATATGGAAATCATGTTCGCCCCGGCATATGCAAGCGCCATCCGAGCATCCGCCCAAGCTACGCGACTCTTTAGAAACGGGCCGGGCTGTGACGTGAAAAGACTTCGAAACACGCTTCCAGAATGTCTACAGAAGGAGGGCCATCGCTGCGCGTCTAGTTTCGATTGACCGCCAGATTGGGCGGCGGCATATGCTACGCTTCCACTACTGATTCGTGTCGTCGTTTACAATGTGGCTTGCATCTGCCTGACATGGTCACGAAGAGTACTGCAGCTCGAGGCCAACGGATCGGAAGATCTGCTCTCGTTTTTTGAGGTCCAGGCTTGCACCCAGTGTGAAAAGCAGTTCCTTGATCCTGCCTTCCCACAGCACCCCCACGTGCCAATCTTGATTTACTCTGGCTTTGAGCACACCGGAGACATCGTCGTCCGGAGAGATAGTCCGCTGTTTCCAATCTGAGCGCAGCTTCTTCACCGCCCAGTCAATATCTGTGGTGCTGCGGCGCCGCCATAATTCGCAGCCAAGTTGCAGCTCACTCTCATACGAGTAGAAGTTGAAGTCGAAGCGGGAACAGAGCGCCAGACTAGACCCAGCTTTCACCGAGTAGGTGGACGAGAGATTGCCCATCAACGGATTCAGCGTGAGGGTCATGGTGTACGGAAATCCCTGATGATGTGGCAGTGTAGTGAACCGTAAGCCTGTGCTGATACCTCCACTCTTGTTCAGCAAGCCATAGTACAGCTCCGCGCCTGCGCTGAAGCGACCATGCACCGGTTCCACCTGATCGACAGATGTCGGCTCGGTTGGCGCGTTCCTTGGATCAGAGCCGAAATTATAGAGGCCTCGCACGCCCATCAGTGCAGAGTCCGTGCTGTACATGTATTCGGTGCTGTATTTCCCGACATCGTTCTGTAACAGGGCAAGGATCGTGCCTCCGTTGTTGAGGTTCGAGTCACTGACGGCGGCAATTCGAAGCTGTCGTGTGGGCGTAAGGCGGCGCAAGTACAAAGCTTCAAGTCTCGATTGGGGCAAAAAGACCCGTCCATAGAGCAGTGTGTCTGCGACTATCAGTCACGAGCGCGAATGCATGCCGTGCAGAGCTTACTTCTGCGGTCTACCCGATTGCCAGCATGCCAGAGCTCCCACCACCAGTTATCGTCCGGCCGCCTGAGGTCTTGCACATGCTTGTAGCCTCGTATGACGTTCTTCAGGTCAATGTGGGAGCTCTTGAACTCCTTCCTCAGAGGCAGTGAAGAGTACAAGTAAGATACAGAGCCATCGACAACGCCTACACTCCCTAAGGTGTAAGATGTGGCGAAGTTGGGCGCGGCGAGGGACGATATCTGCAAGCGCAGGCCTTGGGGTATCTGGAAGTCGAGCAATGCTGCCTATGTAAGCTCGTGAACTATGCGCCTGGAGTGCTGCGGCGTACCTCGTGCTGTGGTGTTCAGCGCGCCATACGAATTGTCTAGGTTCCAGTGCGAAGCTTCATAGAATGCGTTTTGCACATTCTCCATGAAATCCAACATGTCGCTGTCACTAGCGAAGCATGCTGATAGCGCGCGAGAGAATCGAGAGCTCGGAGCTTGCTTGACGGAGGGACAGTGACCTCTGGTGGAGCTCTGGGGCTTAAGCCGCGGCTGCAGCACGCTAGAGTTCGGTGGTCGCTTCCCCACCGCGACGCCATAAGAAAAAGTTCGGCAGGTCGAAAAAGTTCGAGAAACAACACCAAAGTTCACAAAACACCACAACACCGCCAGAATGCCCAAGTCAAAGCGTGCGAAGGTCGTGCACCTTACTAAGACAGACAAGAAGGGCAAGGAGCTCTCACAGAAGCTCTTCGCCAACGTCCAAGAGGCCGCTGAAAACTTCGAGCACATCTTCGTCTTCTCTGTTGAGAACATGCGCAACTCGTACCTCAAGGAAGTGCGCGCTGAATTTTCTGACAGCCGGTAAATCTAGGTCACGAATCATAAGGCACAAAGTTCTTTAGTAACGTTTGCGCAGATTCTTCTTTGGCAAGACCAAGGTCATGGCGAAAGCCCTGGGCATCACGCCTGCTGAGGAGCACCTCACCAACCTTTCCGAGCTCACTAAGCACCTCGCTGGTAACGTTGGTCTCTTCTTTACCAACCGCGAGCCTGCCGACGTTCTTGAGTACTTTGCTGCATACTCGCAGACCGACTTCGCGCGTGCTGGTGTGACCGCCACCCAGACCTTTACAATCCCCGCTGGTGTTGTCTACTCGCGAGGTGGTGAGGTACCGGCTGATGAGGACGTCGCTCTGCCCCACAGCGTTGAGACAACCATCAGGAAATGGGGCATGCCCACCAGGTTGGATCAGGGCAAGGTCACACTTGACGCTCCCTACACTGTATGCAAGGAGGGTCAGGTCATGAACAGCCACCAGACTGCGCTGTTGAAGATGTTCGGCGTCGCTATGGCTGATTTCAAGATCGACATCAAGGCCTACTACTCGAAGAAGACAGAAGCCGTCATTGAGGTTGACGCTATGGAGGAGTAGAGCTCCTGCACGACTACACATGCATCTGGGCGGCGTTGCAAGGCGTTGATTTGGGTTCAGGAAAAGTGCAACAGTGCGGCACATTGTTGTCAGATCTTCACGAGCATACCATCAATATACCCTCTTATGTAGACATGGAAAATGCTCGATGAATCAACTTGAAGCGTGTCTGTATAAGACTTTGTGACTTTGTGTATACATTGCAGTTCATGACAGTGCAGCAGACTGCCGAGTCGAAGATAAATATGCACAAAAGTCCAGTACGGATCTATCCCGCTAATTACTGTTGTTCATTCTGGCAGCTCGTCTCTTTACAATAGCCAAGTCGAAATCAAGCCAGGGCCAGCCCAACCAAAAGTCCTCCAGCAACAGCACCAACGACGCCCGCACGGTTTGCAATAGCAGCACCGGTGCTTTGTTGAGCAGGAGCAGATGCCGTTGTGGAAGCAGATGCGGAGTTCACGGTACTGCTGGCCGACCTCGATGCGCTTGAAGACGCTGTGGACAAAGCAGACTGGCTCGAACGACTGGAAGCTTGTGATGCCAGAGTAGAAGAACGCGAAAGCGGTGTGGTAGGCAGTATGATGCCAGAAATTGTGGTCGCCATGCTGAACTGCGCTGTAGGCTGGATCGCCGGAAGATTTGTCTGCGTGGGAATGACGAGAGAGCTGTAGTCGAAGTGTGCCGCCTCGGAGGGATTGAACATCGGTCCGGTATCTGCAAACATCAATGCTTGAACCTGCGTAGAAGAGCGGACTACTCACAGGTCGACTCCAGTGCAACTGCAGCCGCAGCAAGGCCGAACACAAGCACGCACGTTTGGCGGAGCATCTTCACAGCAGCTCGAGTAACGACGGTATACTAAGTCTTAGCTGAAACACTGACAAGAGAACGTTGACAGTAGGGCCTAGTAGTGAAAGTGTAAAATAGGTTACTCTTACCCAAACCCCGGATTCAGCAAGAGCCCTCGCGCGCTTTAAGAGGCTTCAAAAACAGAGCCCCTTTGAGGTCATCGCATAAGCATTCAATAGCGCGCGTATCGACATCCAGTCAGATTGCGCGGCAACACCAAGGCTGTCCAAGACCGCTCGAGCTGTACGAAGGGCTAGGCCTGTCGCGTGCGTTGGGCGCTCGTAGTCGGCTCGTGTTGCTCGGATGCCGGCCATAGCTTGTCTACAGCGTGCTAAACTTAGCGAACTATTGGCGAGTGACGTCTGCAAAAGTTATTTCTAGACTGCCTGTCCGGATACGAGTGACTGAGGCTTTGTCAACGATAGCGACGGCCTATCATTCTGCTGCTGCGGCTGTCAGGTGCTTTAGGCGATTTAGGGCCAGCGGCTGGGGATGAAGTGGGGGCTCCACAAGTGACTGCATGACTTGGCAGGTACGGACGTTTGATCTGCGGTAGGCTTTGCTTCCCATCAGCATATAACTCACGGGTTATTCTTTTCTCTTAAACTATCCTTCGTTCTTCAGGTTAGCGTTGCATTCGGTCTCTGCATGTCTCACGATGGTCTCTGAAGCGTTGCACGACGTTTGATGGACATGTTAAGGCTTTGTAGGATGCTCGACAAGGAGCAATCCCTCATTACGCAACATTTGATCAGATACATGCATTCAGCGTCGCCAGTCCGGTGAGCGCACGTGTTGAAGTTCCCTTGCTACATATCGGAGACGTTTGACGACAAGAGGAAGGTCTTCTGCGGTGTTCAGACATCTTCAAAGCTCGCGCAACGACGCAAACTGATGGAGGCTGTCCTGGCTTTGTCCACACGGTCTGACTCTACCAAAAGCTGTGTCACTCCCAGGGCTAGCGCATCGAGATGGTCTCAGCTCTCGCGAGGATCCACTCTGAAAATTGAAGCTTAACCTGGTGCTCAAGCTACGGGATGTAACATCTCGAGGATATGTACAAAAACGAAGGCTAAGACAGGCAGAATCTGTTCTGTGGTTTTTACACCGAGCAGAATCTTAGGCCGTCTTTAGATGCATCCAAAGTGAGACTTGGTCTCCAATCAGCAGGTTATAGTCAGACCTTTCTCGAATCTTACATATAGAAAAGCAATGGCGCCGGGCGGAAACAGAATTATAAAGCTATACATAAGTGCATCATCTTAGTATGACACTGAGGCAACCAGTAAGCCTGGGGAGTACAAGAAGAAAAGAGAGGATACTCATGGGATCCGTATCGTAGGAATCCACCCTAGATCAAGTATAGGCTTCTTGGGTGCATTATCAATATACAGCGATCGTTGATCATGGCTTAATTGCTAAAAAGATGTTCCTTAAATTTATTTTCACAGACGAGCCTGCTCCACAAAAAGATTGTCGATGGTACGGCAATCAATCAGTCAGAGAGGGCAGGAGACACACGAATCACTGCCACAGCCATCGGTGGTCTCGAAGCTGGTTTGCGGTCAACTTCTCGCAACTTGCACCAAAACGACGACATGCAGACATGTGAGTGTAATAGCTGGCAGTCTTTCGGAAGCATGGCTCGGTCCCAAGAACTGGAGCGCCTTGTTACATCTCGGGACACCAAGGCTAGTGAACATGTCTTTGTTGAGGATGTTAAGGGCGACGACTTCTCGGTTCAGCCTCGTGCCACACGCCAGGCGTATCTACAGACGCACTGGGGCTTCATCTGTACAAGTGATGCATGCTGTGACAAGATTTCCTATTTAGCCTACAAAGGACTCGCTGATTGCGAATCGTGCGTGATCGCATCAGCACTCCGTTGCCGATTCCATACGATGGGAATCAGGCATGTGCTCGACGAGGGGTAGCTCTCGAGGATTACGCAACGTCACTTTGCAACCTCAGTGATATCGATCATTGTTTGTCAGAGGTGTATGTTGGCTCCATTACCTATCAAATCTTCCACATGCTGGCCAGGATTATAGATAGAGCGGACGGAGGTTTTGACAGCCAAGAGTTAACCAATTCAAAAGCTCGAGGTAGATGTCGCAATTCACCAGGCGCACAGGATCGAGGCTGTAATTTCGACGAATGTTCATTAGGTCGTGGACTGCTGTCAACGGCCTTTGACCATCAGCGACAAATCATTCTCTGAGATACCTGTGAAGCCTAAGCAACGGGGTCTCGTCACGTATCTACAATACAAGTCATGTGCCCGGATACTGTGCAGTTGAGAGCCAGTAACAAATACCTCACTACGCTATTGCTCAATGAATGTCGCACAAATCGTCGTGCTTGTGTGGTTGTGGTCAATGGTGGGACACGGCGAAGCATATAATACAATATCAGCAAGCATTAAATTCAGAGCACAGTAGCTATCGTGAGAGGCAGGCAAGGTTTTGTCGCGATCTTTACAGTGAGGCAGACTTACGAACGGCATAATTGAATGCAGTTGTAAGACATATTGATTTAATGCCAAGATCGGTACACAAGAAGGCACTAAGCGCTTTTGACACGTCTATAAATCCACACGTTCACGAAACAAGACACGTGCTCGATGCACACCCGAAATGGATCTTTGGCTAACCGATCTAAAAGCTGCGGGCCGTGATAAATCGAGCGACGTATTGTGTTGATAGCCTACGGATATAGCAGTGACTGTCGTCAGCGACACAAGGACATAGCGCATAATACATTCATTCGAAAGACCCAATTTTTCCTGAAACGCAGCATTGAGGACTGGCAGAACGAGAGATAATAATATAAGCAGAACAGGCAAGATCGAAAAGTGGAGACAGCGTAAACTCGACCCTGTCAGTGCCCAGATGTCAAGGCCGTCCGTTGCTTCCCTGCAACACGCGCAGCGCTGAAAGATTATCATTTTTGCGCCGACTGGTCAAGGGTTTGAGTGTCATAAGACGCTTGCAGTTGCTGAGCTGGCAGAGGCTTTGCATCTCATGACCTAATATCCCTTGAGAGCTATACCGACATTTTGATTCTAGTCCTCTAGCGTCGATCGGGCCCAACAACGATATCGACTCGTATTCGAGCTGCAGCAGAATAGATGACGAGGTTTACTTCCAGCTGTGGGGACTCATGGCAACCACGCTGCAATAACAGATCGATGTAATTGAGCGAGTTCAGTCATCGCTTGTAGACATGACCCGTGCCACCATCACTTCCTGTAGCTGTGAAAACGCTGCTGTCACCACATTCTCTCGGGATCGTGCAATCGCGTATATCGACTGTAGCTGACGGGTGTAGGATTTTGCTCCACGAGTCAGTCCGGGCTGTGCTTTCAGCTGTCCAGGATGGTCGATGAGAAACCTGATACATCCTGGCCAATGCATACACGGGGCCTCTGATCAGCTGGCTTCACGGAGTTGTCATCCGGGGCAGTATAGTTTGACATACCGTGGCCTCTCCGGCGATCCGAGATAACGAGCTGACGGGAAGATGAACGAACGGCGCAGGAGGATAATGCCAAGCGAAGGACTCTCCGACAGTGGGACGGCACGTTATTGAGGTAAGAAGGGCGGCTCGCGCCGTCCGGTGGAACCGTCCTTCTCTTTCGTATTTTCGTGAGATGGGAGCCTTCGAATTTACAAGGATATCCGTCCTCCGAGACCTATCAGGCAGAGCCTCCCGACTCTGTATAACCCACTGAGTGAATTGCAGTGGTAAGGCTGAGATCTGATTTCAGAATTCGGAACTATGCAATCAGAACGCATGCAAGTCGTCCGGTGTCCTCGAAATGGGATCTTTGGCTTGCATCTGATGCAGCCTGGGGGCCACCGACTGGTTAGTGGACAGAATCGATTGCTAGTATTGGAGGGCATGACAGCATGCAGAAGCGGGGCGTTGACTTCCACATGCAAGTGGAGCGGGCTGTAGACGAAGGGCAAGCCGGCCACGATATCATCACTGCAGTCTGCGAACAAGTTCGCAGATATCATGCAGCATGTGAGGTCCTTTCCTAGCTTCATTTGGGTTGCTGCCGGACAGGAAACAATGCCTATAGGGATCTTGTAGTCTTTCGATGACAAAACCTCGCGTAGTCATTGTTGTTGGCCTTAACTACAGCATGAACTAGACATGCGTATTGGGATACAATTGCTTCACGAAAGGAAGAGAGTCCTTCTGTGTCTCATGAGAGCAGCTGCGCGGTCCTCCGCGAGCTTTCGCAGCCTTCGAGGCAAACCTGACGTCAATGATCTTGTTTGGGGTTTGATGCGCTGGCAGCTGCGAGGGGCAAGGAGACATGCAGGAGTATCAGGTGCACGTCGTACAGGATAAGCCACTCATTTCACGAAGGCATCAGGCAAACTGCGAAGTCTTGTCAGTTGCCTGCTTTTGGGAGGGCGTCGAACGCGGGAACAGAACGGCAAGTGGTCTGTGCGGTCTCTAGGCGCGATCATCTGTCGTTCACGTCTCCACCAAACCATCAACGGCTGTCAAATCCACCAACACTTCTTTGAAAGCCCTGATCTGCCGCTACACTTTTGCCGACATAATACACCGGATCTAGTGATATTTTACCATGCATGGCTGCCATCATTAAACTCAATCCGGCATGAAGCCTGCACCGAGGCCGTGGCTACACCTCCATCTCAAGTCACTCTACTGCATGACGTTTCGGCTGCATGCATGCTTGAAGGATTCATGGGGTATCCGGTGAGCCTTTGAGGCTCTGCATTACTATCTGAGGCAGCGTGGTCGAGAGGTTGCCCTTCTGATTTGCTTGACCCCAAGGCGTCTGCCTCAGCCTGGTAGCTTTGCCGGTCAGAGCCATCACAACCAGTCTTCAAACGGGGCTCGCGAACCATTCGTTCGCAACCAATGGATTATGTTTGAGTTTGTCGGATAAGTGCCAATCGAGAAGGCCGAGTCCCGACAAGGACCCTACTCTGATGCGTCAACATGGTGCAACCACTGCGTTGGTATGAGGGCAACGTACACATCTTGAGGTGCCACAGAGCAGCTTTCATAGGTCTATATAGGCCCCTTTGAATGCTTCATTTGCCTTACTATCACAGTGTCGTATCTTCAATCGTTTCCTCCTGCTCTGGCTCTTTTACACTTCAAGCGAACTTGATGTTTGCTTAGCTGGTCCTTCCCAATCTAGCCTAACACTAGCCTGTTCTCCCACGATGGCCCATCAATTCCCAGCTCAGCATCAAGCTCATCCAGCTCAGGTGCCGTCGCATCAGAATATCGGCCAGCAACGACAGAACCCTATGATGCAGCAAAGCCAGATGGCACAACAGAACCCAATGGCACAACAACAAGGGTCCTTGGGTCAGCAAAGAGGCATGATGAACGCAACCCCCCTACAGACTGGCTTCGCCAAATATGATCCTCAGTTTGCGCTCTTCACTTTGGAGAGACAAAAGGGCGCCGAAGGCTGGGAAGATGTCGAGGCAGAGCAACAACACGTCAACATACAAGACCTCCAAAACGACGTCAGAAAGTTCCAGAAGGCCAGGAACAATGTCAAGCGTGTCATGGAAGAAATCCCCTCTAGTAATGCCCGCCGACTTCTCAATGAGCTTGTCGAAGAGCAAAATCAAGGACTCATGGCCATCAACAGAACCATCCAATGGTCGATCGCAAGTATCGATATTAAGTGGAAAGTGATTTCTCGTCAGAAGAGGCAGTTGCAACGTATCTCGGTGATACTGCAAACTGGGCCATCTGGATACGAAGATCCTCAGGCTGTCCGGGCTGCCGCCACTATGGGTCCAAAATTGCAACCGGCACATCAAGGCCAAGGGTTTCCACAGCAGTCAGCTCATCCAGGCCACGATATGCCGCAGCCACAGAGGAATCTTCAGCACTCAGTCCAGCAGCCTGTCGGACACATGCAACAGCAGGGCCAACCAATGCGGCCGCCGCCACCTCCGGCTCGTGCACAGCCAGGCCAAATGGGCCCACCGCCGCCACCTCCACATGGCATGTCGAATCTGCCACCACCACCGCCGCCGCCGGGTGCGCCTGGTGCTCACTTTCTACCTCCACCACCGGGTGCTGTCCATGGTATGCCACGTCAGCCGGGTCATGGGCAACAACAACGACCAATGCCAGGTGCATTCCCGGGGGCTGCGCATGGCCCCGCGGTGAGACAAGGTCAGCCACCCATCGAGATCCTGGATCCATCTTTCCACAAGAAGCAGAAGAAACACAAAGGTCACCACGAGGATTCCTCGTCCGACTCAGAATCTGATAGTGACGAGTGGGATACTGAGTCTGGTGACTCGCTCCCCGATCGCTTCCGTGGTCGCAAGGTGGAACATGGCGAATTCGTCCACATTGGCAAGCCCAAGCGTGGACGCTCACGGAAGTCGTCACAATTCAAGAAATCTCGACGCAACACATCACATAGCAAGACCAGAAGTCGGAGCAGAAGTCATGCGCGGGCCGAGCAGCGAAGACGGCGGGATTCGGACTACATCCAGCCACCGCCCATGGGAAAGTACAGCCCTATGTCGTCAAAGGATAGCTCTCCACGGTCTTCCAAGTATCAACTTCCACCGATTCATATTCATATGAACACCGCTGGGGCCGACAAATCTACTCATGTCAAAGAGCGCGTTCGCCGCGATAGCTTCGGTGCCACTTCACCAGACTATCGTAAGCACAAGCACAGCACTGAGCCCATGTCACGCGAGGGTTCATGGGACAGACAAAGTGGAACCGCATCGTTCAACGACAACTCATCGATCCATACAGCAGATGACAGCGTCTTCTCCGAGCCCGAGCGCCGTAGAAGCATGCTTCGCTCTGACATCGTCGAGCAGCCTCCCAGGCTAAGATCGCGCAACCTGCCACACCGACAGGAAAGCTTCGGCTACCCACATACCAGCCACATCTACGGTGAAGTAGAGCCTCGTCAACGTAAAAGTCCCCACCCCAACGACTACCCTCAACACCGCGATTCGTACTTTGAGGAAACGTACACTCCTCGCCTTGGAGTGGACCGCCGCAACAGCGTCCAGGTATCCCAGAGTAACCCCTTCGATATTGCAAGGTATCCTCCACGCCTACCACGGCCCAGCACATTCAAAGAGCCTATATATGGTCAGCGTGAGGCTCGTTACATTGACGATCGTGCTGCAGGGGATGATCTGAACATGGCAGATCTTGCTGAGGCAATCAATCACATCAAGGAGAGCCGGCGGAGGCCACTAGCTGGTCATACTCGCAGGGTGAGCGACATGGGAGGGTATGGAGGAGGTTTCGACATGTATGGTCGCCGTGGCTACTGAGTGTGTTAGGGTAGCGTCAGAATACTTTCCTTAGAAGCTGGCGTTGTGGTCTGACTGGTTGGCTGGCGTATTTTGATTAGGCTTACCTTAGCGGGTGTTCTAGTCCTACATTCCTCACCCACTTGTACGTACAACGAACACGGCCTGTCTCACTTTCACAACACAAAAGAACATGAATCTTCGAAAAACATACGATCTCGTGTAGCCTTGTTAACAGGGAGCACTCGCCTGTCTGGCATTGCACAGCACAAACAGATGACGACACTGAACAGAGAAGCAACGACCGTATCATAATGCAGCTCTGTCTGCTAGTGACACAAAAAGTGCAAAAAGAACGGGGCCCCACCGCGATTCGAACGCGGGGCCTCCTGCAAGTTTGAGAGCGAACCCAAAGCAGGCTGTTATTTGTTAGACACTTGCTTGTAGCAGGTGCGATTGGTTGGAACTTACAATCATACCACTAGCTGGATTGTTATTAGAAGATGCTCGGAAGCTGAGACCGTTGGTTGAACTTACACCATGAGGCCGTTTTATCGATAAGGATATGGCAGACAATATCATATCTATTGTGCATATCGTTTCTGGTAGCAAGGGAGATGATATTGCCTGTAGAGGTCGGAAGGGATGCTGTGTGGGTTTGTGAGTCGCTAAGCTGACCCATAGCACCACATGGCACGTGGAGAACAGGAGCGCTTAAGCGAAGCGAGACGTGAACACCATCAAAGGCCGTAGGTGGCAACGTCTTTGTTCAACTCACATGCACTGTGCTTACTCGTTCGCAGTGATAGTTGTCTTTCACGAACCTCGTCCGTAAGCTCGAACGCATGAATTCCCAGCCTCATCAGAACTACTTGGCATCTTTCTTGATGCTGACATTCGATGACGAAACGTGAAACGTGGGGAGTACCAGAGATTGTGATTGCTTCGCGACTCTCATTCTACCCAGCCATCCCAATTTCTGTAAATCTCACGAAGACGATCTTTTTCGTTCTCGCCGGTGAAAATTGACTCTACAGCGCCTTCACAAAGCTTGCGTACTTCGGTAGCAGTTAAGCTGAAGTGCTTTGCAGCAAGCTCGTACTCGTTCGACAGCGGACTACAGAAGACACCGACGTCGTCTGTCTGCGCGTTGTCAGTATAGCTCAGCGACAATCAAGAAAAGACATACAGAAAGTGCCACAGGGACGTTCGTATGTCTCCACGAACCAAAGTGATGGTCACCGTAGGTCCCTGTGATCATTCTGGCGTGAACGTTGCAGCTCAAACATAGCTCGACACCAATGTTTTCTCTCTGAATGATCTTGCGATACTCTTCCTTTACATGTATGACATGGCCGAGCCGGTCTGGCTTCCACGACAATAGTGTTTGTAGCTCAACGTCAGTGGCCGATGCCTTGGCCTCGGCAAAATGCAAAGTCATCCTCAAGCCGGCAGCTTTGGCTCTGGTGAATACGTCCGTGAAGATTCGCACGTCACCCTTGGCTGGATCGCCGCATAGATCAATGCCTACAACGCCGCCTGACTGGTGTTTGATGCAGAGATCAACGACTTCCTCGGCCTGAGCGACTGTGTTGCGGCGGTCAACAGAAAGGATCAGGTAGGCTCGCAGGGTATTGGAAGCATCTGCGTTCCAGGCGTTGAGGATATTCAGGACAGTCTTGACGTAGTCATCTTTGGTGATGCGCTCATCAGGGATTGCTCGTGGAGTAGTGCGAAGCTCAAGATAGACCACACCATCTGTCTGGAAGTCCTGTAGCACTTCACTGGTCGAGTATCTTCACTCCATCAACAGACGTTACATTCGTTATTCGATAACCACCTACTCTATACTTGGCAGATCGCTGCATAGCTTGTAAATATATGACGAGAAAAGAGGAAAGAAACTGCGGCGACTGTCAGTACTGACCGCATGTTGGTTACAAAATCGTTTGATTGCAGCAATAAAGATGTGGAGACGCTGAGATGATGCAAGGCACCACGAGAATGCCCGTTGCGTCGCAGCAAAGATCGAATACAACAGCAGGATGTGCAGTCTTCAGAGGAATTTTGCGCATGCAGAAGAAGCGGGACTCGACTCTGACTACTCTGTGACCCTCTGAGGTCTACGTCTTGTACCTGATGTTTTGCTGCGACGCAAGAGCTGGAAGCGGAACGGAGCCTCGGTATGGAGACGGTTCTGTTAGCTTGCTGCGGCAAAAGGAGACGGGAAAAAAGGAGACGGGAACATGAATCGTGAGATCAAATCAAATGCCGAGGGAGCATACGTCTCGAGGTCGTAGTCGACTTTGTCAGAGGGAATGGCAGTCAGAGGATCTTCGACGTTGAACGCAGCGTCTTGGGCCCTCTTCGTTTGCCAGATGGCATGCAAACATTCCCGACTGATGCTGCCAGTCAGGTGTGCGTGCAACTGAGTCGTGGAGCATTAGTGCTGCGAACGGTTGCCCAGCTTTAGGGGAGGTTGGCGCTCTCACTTCGATCTTGGGTAGGCGGCAGGTAAAACGTTTATCGACAAACGTTGCAGCGACGACCATGATTGCAATTGAGTATTGGTGGCGCTGTTGACGTTTCTCGAAAGTGCAAATCGAAAACAATAGACTTCGGAGCGGCGTCTGGTGGTGAGGCGCTTTGGGGATAGGAGCGGCTGCTAGCCGGGGCTGGAGGGTACTGGGCGAATCAGGGGCGAGCTTGCTGAAAGGAGGAGGTGCGCTGCAGGAGATTGCGCGCGCCTTCTTCGTCAGGCCGACGAGCACAACGAGCAGTGCAATTCTCGTGAGCAGCACGGCAGCACGGCAGCAGCGCATTAGCAGCAGAATCAATTATCGCTGACAGGGCTCACTGCACGCTGAAGCAGACGCAGCCGCACCGCCAGCCCCACATTGTTTGCGTGCCGCGCAGCCCATTGTTGCGGTATTCCGGCAGTCAGGACAGCTTCCTTTGACCCCAGCTGGTGTCTCTCGGCCTAGCCAAGCGTCTGCGTACCGTACCTCACTTCCTCCAGCACCCGCAGCCCTCTCCACCACAACACCCTCCGCCGCCGCCCCATCAGTCCCCTGCGCAAGCAATTGCAGCTGCATCGCGCGCGCCCGCCGCCACTGCTGCCTCTGCCCGCCTGCTGTCCCCACGTCCACCTGCGTGCCCCGGGCTGCTGCGCTCCCTGCGAGGCCCCCCCTGGATCTGCCTGCTTCGCCGCTTTCGCTCGCTCGCGCGCCCGCCGCGACACTCCACCTCTCCACCGGTAGCCACAGTGTAGCATGGCCGACATGAACCAAGAGTCTATCCAGCAGAAAATCCAGGTCGCGCGGCGCGATGCCGAGGCCCTGAAGGACAGGATAAAACGAAAGAAGGACGAGCTCGCTGACACAACCCGTACGTCTTCCTTCACCCCATCCGCCGTGCACCGTGCATGCTGACCAGTGACCGCAGTCCGCGATGTCGCCCGTGACCGTGTCGAGGCCCTGCCGCGCCTGACGATGAAGACAAAGCGCACTCTCAAGGGCCATCTTGCAAAGATCTACGCCATGCACTGGTCGACCGACCGCCGCCACCTCGTCTCGGCCTCGCAAGACGGCAAGCTCATCATCTGGGACGCCTACACAACGAACAAGGTCCACGCCATCCCCCTGCGATCGTCATGGGTCATGACCTGCGCATACTCGCCGTCCGGCAACTACGTAGCGTGCGGTGGTCTCGACAACATTTGCTCCATCTACAACCTGTCGGCGCGAGAAGGCCCTACACGCGTCGCACGCGAGCTCTCTGGCCACTCAGGGTACCTGTCCTGCTGCAGATTCATCAGCGACAAGCGCATCCTCACCTCGTCCGGCGACATGACCTGTGTGCTCTGGGATTTGGAAACCGGGTCCAAGGTACACGAGTTCGCCGACCATCTTGGCGATGTCATGAGCTTGAGCATCAACCCTCTCGACCACAACCAGTTCGTCTCCGGCGCCTGTGATGCGTTCGCCAAGCTGTGGGATATCCGTCAGCAGAAGTGCGTGCAAACTTTCGCCGCCCACGACTCGGACATCAACGCCATTCAGTTCTTCCCCAATGGTAATGCCTTCGGTACTGGATCTGATGACGCTTCCTGCCGTCTGTTCGATATCCGTGCCGACCGTGAGCTTGCCTCGTACCAGGTATGTCCACCGCTAACTGTTACATTGCTGCTTTGTAAGCTAACTTTGTATGTTTCAGATTCCCGAGCCTGTCTGTGGTATCACCTCAGTTGCCTTTTCCGTGTCTGGCCGCCTGTTGTTTGCTGGTTATGATGACTTTGAATGCAAGGTAAGCAGCTTCAATCCCATTTCAAGGCTCTTCGCTAATAGTTTACAGGTATGGGACGTTCTTCGTGGCGAGCGTGTTGGTACGTTGCAAGGACATGACAACCGTGTCAGCTGTCTCGGCGTTAGCAACGATGCACTCAGCTTGTGTACTGGTTCATGGGATTCTATGGCAAGTCTGCTCCCTCGAGACTCGAAGTTCTCCCGGCTAATTATTTGTAGCTGCGTATATGGGCATAAGCGAGCGGCGTTGAAGCATGCAATGTCATGTTACGATACACAGTTGGACCGCGGCCGCACGCACGTATCCCTAATCTGGCCGTCCCACAAACTCCCATTCCGAACTTGTCTGTTTAACATACCCCTACACATCCTCCCGCGGGAGACGTTTGGACCTTGCGAGACCGCACTGGCCAACATAATATTACAGCCACTCTTGGAGGCTACAAAGCGGCGGCTATTGCATCAATTTGGTGGACAGGCGCCCGGGACCATCTTGTGCTGCGACACTTTTCTTTACCATACCAATGCTTCCCATCTTCTGCTTCATCGCAACAAACCGGGCTGTACTCGTCTTCCGTCTCAGAGATCCGGGCTGGCTGTTCTCATAGTACCACTCTATCCATCCCTCCATATCAAGCTCATTTACACGTTCACCACTTTTCCAACATGGCCTTGTTTCTTTTCAGTATGTAGTCTAAAAGCGAGACGAGTTAACGGAGTTGCGAAGGACGACTTTCCATGTATGTTTCGGATTATGCGGCGGTTTGGTGAGATTGGTGGGCTTCGATTCTATGTATGATCCTGTGCTCGTATGCGAGGGATGGTTATTTAGGCAGATAGCAGTCAATTTGGTTCTGTAACAACTGCCGACTTCATAATGAGCATGTCACTGCCAACAATGCAGTGAATACGAAGATGGTTTTTTGAGCGATCACTCGCAGGAATACCACGACGGGCCTCGTATATATGCTTGTATCTACTTCACGCCACAACGCGTTTATTTAACCAGGACTACATAGCGACGTAGTGGAAATAATTTTTTGTTTTCCGGGATATTTTCATTATAAACTTATATAGATGTGTCGTTCCTATAGCATATATAAAAGAGAAAGTCTCGTTGATGTTCCGGCTAGTGATTCCTAATAAAAGACGAGCTTCTTCATACCGTGCGAAGGTGCACTTCGTACTCGGGACGCACACCGAACGAACAGACATAATGCTTGCTAGCTTGAATAGTATGACGACAGAAAGAGCCTTCTTGTGAACAGTGTGCAACGGTTGCACAATCTCCACTTTCAAAAGAAAGATTCAAATTTGGCCTTGAGCTGGAGCCCTCATGCAGCCCGAGAACATGTGTTGTCCAACCCCAACTCAGCCCAGGGGCAGTGACATGAAAGCACGTGGCACCTGCTGTCGGCTCGTTGCTATGCCGTATAGAAGATTATTTTGGTCGACTCGTGCAACGCGCTCCTACCGGTGCACAAGGCTCTCGAGACTCACCGTTCGACACCCGATGCAGGACGGACGCCGGCAAACGCGCTTCTGGAAGGCTTTAGAAGGTCTCGCTGTCCGGGGTAGCTAGCGTTCGTTCTCAGGGCTGCTAATGCAACGATCAGCCTGATGAAACCGGTTGTTCTCAGGCTGCATGAACAGGATGCCTCAGTAGGCGGTACCAATATACCACCGCATGAGCATCATTCGAAGGTCTCCAGCATGAAAGCCTCAATGCGCCTGGAAACATTTGCAGCATGAAGGTGATGTGACAACTCGGTTGATGCTGAGTTCGCGTAGCATCTGACGTTTCGAAAGTGTGCACGCGTTGGCCATGACTTCACCAAGTCACGGTCTGATTCGGTGAGTTACAGCATCTCTGTTTCGTGACCGCGAGCTCGTTTCAGGAGGCTTTACCTCTTCGCGCCAATCTTCGATGATCCTAGGGAGCCGTCGCATGTCAATCTGACGCTGACGCCGCAGCTTAGCCCTAAAGCATGCAAAACCCATGGTTATCCTTGCGGACGCTGCACCGTGCCCGAGCAAATGCTTCTGTGGCCTGAAGGTCGTCGTCAGTGTTGCGGCCATTTCCTCACCTGTGCGTCCAATCATGATGCTGAAACGGAGCGTCTTCTCGAAAATAGACCCTTGCACCCCGCCAAGCTGTCATCCACCTCGGACATCCTGGATGCTGGACTGACGCTCCTGCTTCAACACACCGCAGCACCCGTACAAATAGCCCGCCCGCCCGCGACCCAGCCGGCCTTCTCTTCACGATGACAACCGCTGCCCAAGAAGAGTTCAACGAGCTTATGCGAGACAAGGACCACGAAGAAAGACACCCAGAAGACCGAAACAACGACAGCGACGTCTCTGAACCTGAATCCGAAGGCGCCGAAAAGGACCGCTACGAGATAGTAGACACAGACGACGAGCTAGACCTTCCCGCTGACATGCGATCCAACTACTATATGCCCTCGCACATCCGCTCTGAGGCCAACACAGGGCCCAAGGGTGTGATCGCCGATGCACAGGCCTTTGAGCAGGCCAAGAAGCAGGCAAGACGGTTCACATGGAAGAAGAGCGCATCACCGCAGCAGTACAACGTCACAGCCTACCAAGACGAACGGTTGTCGTCAGATGAGGAGAACGACGGCGGTTTCATGAAGCAATGGCGCGAATCCCGGTTGCGAGAGCTGCAGAACGCCGGCCAGCGAATACGGTCGCGCACCAACAGCCCCAGCAGGAGGATATACGGTAGCATGCCTGCGGTGGACGGTGAAGGGTATCTCGATGCCATTGAGAAGACACCGTCAGATACCGTCGTAGTCGTTTTCATCTACAACGACCTAGTATGTCTCCACTCCTAGTCGCTACCTCCCAAATCTAACACACCGCAGTCTGAGGTCTCAAACATGGTGGAGGAATACATGCGCCAAGTCGCAAAGCGCAACGAAACAGTCCGGTTCATCAAGCTACACAACGCTGATGCAGAGATGGAAGAGGAAGGCGTACCAGCCGTTCTTGCATACAAAGGTGGCGACAAATTCGCCGGCCTTGTGCCTCTGCTCAATGAACTGCCTGATGACTCGGAGCTCAGTGCTGTCGCTCTCGAGACAGCGTTCCGAAGGTCAGCTTATGTCCAAACACAACATCTATACCGTGGAGTGTAGCCGAATCAGCTGACTGACATTGTGCAGGCACCGCATTCTATAAAGACGACAACACACAAAGCACGACCGTTGACTCGCATGTCATCTATTGGCATATAGCGCGTCCGCAGATGTAAGACGCGCGGTAGTCGGTACTGCTGCCAAGCTTCGTGGTTGGTGCAACGCCATGTCTGCACGCCTGGAGCATCTGTTTGACACTACTTCACTCACACGTCTCTATCGATGATAGAGTAGCATTCTCAACGACCTTCCTTCTGTTATGTTCTACTAGCGATATAGATCTGCATTTCCGGGCGACTGGCGCGTTGGCTTTCAGGCCAGGATTTTTTACCAGTTGGTTAGCATTCATAGGTGTTGGGGCTTCATTATACCCGCATGCTTTGCCAGAATCAACACATTGTGCCCTCGCAATTGAGGTACATTTTCAATCCTACTTCCATCTCCATAACCTCCCTCCTTCCTCCTGCCACGATTTCGCAGCATCAGCATCCACCATCCCGGTCAACATGCTTACTACCTGCCAACACATGTCAGAGCTAGGTTCACCCAACGCTTCACTCAGCATGCTCATCGCGATCCGCCGATCGATCTCGTTGTAGTGACATCACAAACAAACTAGATCGCAAACACATGGCATCGACACTACCGCCTTGAAACACTGACAGCGCGGCTATTCGTTGCTCTACATGTCAAAACTGTATCGCGATCGTGATCATGCCGTCAGGCGTGATGTCATGACACCTAAGGCGAGGCGGATATGTCTCAGTAGGTGGGGATGGCGGGTGTTTGTTGGGAGGCTGGTGGTTACTTGCGACGATGCGGTACGCTATGCTCGTGGGCAAAGTTAGCTGGTTTGTATGGCTCTTGTACCAGTGTGTCTAGACGCAAACTATCATGACTGTTAGAGGGTCAGTCGATCCTCTCAACCGTAGTTCGGTAGTAGAGTGTATCAAGGTTGGACGTCGCCATCTCGTAGATTCCTGCGTGATGTCTTGTGTCTTCGTCATCGATGAGGGAAGGCATGATCTGTCTTTCCCTGTCTGGTTGATTTTCCTCTGGAGCATGTTTTACAGCTGTTCCGAGGTCAGAGTATTGGATATAGCAGATTCTTCGACGCAGTTTTGAACAGGCTACATTCTAGCGTCGTAAAATTGGGGATCCATGGTGCTGGCTTGGATATCGTTATCGATACTGAGTCCCGAGGCCAGGTCGATTTTTGGATGTATTCAGCAAGTGATTCCGGCAAGATATCTGGATGGTGAGGCCCACTCCGTAGTCAAGGGAATCGTTGAAGATGTGTTCCGTTCTTTCTTTCTTGGCTCGAACTGAACCGTTACAGGTCTGCGATTCACCGAAGGCACTCCGGAACCTTGAGGTCTCTGCCGCTATGTAACTAGCCGCAAGATATCAAGGCGGAATCAAGTAGATAGGTTAAGATTGTCTACCTATCTCACTTGTGCGCCATGATGTTGCTACAGCCAAGATTTTTGGCTCCGATGCTCAATTTCTCGAAAATAAGGTCTTTTGAAACACGTCAATGTTAATTGTGGTGTGTGAAGAACTTTTGTACGGGAATCCAAAGTACAGTCGCAGCCGGTATCTTGACTCGCGAAGCTGAGGGCTTTTAGACTTTAAGTGAGATTTCGTGCACCGTGGTTTGCAAGAATTGACCACCACGGCTCTATTGGACACCATCAATACAACCGGTCAAGGTATGTAACACGAAGTCTTGCAAGTGGGAGGGATATTGAAAATTCTCTTTCGTCAATAGTACAAACTGCTTCGAATGGTTAAGGGAGCTGTGGTGACAGTATATCTGTCAAGCTACAGGCTGATCTTTTCCATCAAGTGGTCTACCCATCGACTCAATCACATGTTTTACGCTCCCTGGCCTTGTCACGGGTGCTGATGCTGGCCAGTCTTTCCTGTCAAGCGCCCCGCTCATGACGGTCGCTGTGCTTCCCAGACGATCAACCCTACATGGTGGTGACTCAATGTCCTGCACGCTCATTCTACTGCTACGCGGCCAAGGTGAGAGCGGCATGTGTACTCCATCGCGCGAAAATGAGATATTGCGACTGAATTCGCGAATCCGTGCTGGTGTGGTCGAGACGACGAGCGATGTTAAGAATGGAAGGTTGGCGAAGACAAGAAGGAGTATGGCTTCGTAAATGTAATAAAAGACGTGTGTCTGCGAGGTTGGCGTCTTGAGGACGTAGTAACGAGCGAGGATACCGAAGATAAGTGTCATGATGCTGATAATCATGAGGATGGTGAGCAGGAAGCGTCGTGGGGTCGGAATGAATGGTGTCGGTACGATGAGCACAAGAACCGTAGTCAAGACATTGAACGTGAGAGATACAATGGTATGACTTCGATAAGGTGTGCATTGCTGGTTGCCCAAATCGCCGGGCGGGCACCATGAGAACAGCGAAACTTGAGTGATTATGAATGATAGTACACAGACTGCCGAAACGAATTGCATATAGCGTCTCCTGAGAGTGCTGAATGCCACTGGGCTGCCTTCATTAGCCATGAGTACTCCTGTGGATAGAGATCTCACCCACAATATGCGCCAGTATAGTATCAGCAAACATGCCTTAATAAGCCACGTGATGATGATCTGGAGCTCTTCAAGCACGTATCGATACACTCTGCGGTTAAATGGTTTCAAATCGGCTGCTGGAACCATAAGGACGATAGCTACCGTAAATGGGAGTAACAGGAAAACCATGATCCAGTCATCGGCCTGCAGATCTACAAGCGATTTGAGCATGATGCGTCGAAAGACAACACGCGCAAAGATGGTGATTACAGCGATAGCGTAGAACGTCCATGACTGGACAAAGAGCGAGGAGATTGAGTTCATGTTGAGCAAGAATGGGAGGACGAGACGTTGTTTGCACCCAAGCAAGGGAAGTAGCAAAGAACGAAGAGAAGGACACGAGGGTTGAGAAGTAAAAGTTACAACTAATGACAAAATAGTGAAGAAACGACAAATCTAGACAGCGACCGAAAAGCAACTACAAGTAGGTATTTCGTTCTCCTACCTCCTGAGCACGTTCTGTACCACTAGGGTATATCAATACGACCTCGTCCCTGTCTCACACGAGCAAAAGCACCGCCAACGCAGTCGATCGTGCACCAGTTGCGCGGGGCGAAACTTCCCGGGCTTAGAGAAGTAGTGGTCCATCTGCAGGCGGTCCCGAAGGAGGGTTACGCTACCCTATCCTAACCAAGAGTCTTGATAGGAAGGCTAACAAGTCCATAGAAGCTAGGCATCTGGAGTATGTGGTGACCGGGTGCCAGCCTCTTGGGTTGGGTGCGGGAAGAAGGGAAGGGACGCAGCGCTGCGGGTGGTGCTCGGACCCTGGAACCAGACAAGCTTGAGCGAGGCAAGTTTGACCCCGACAAATCACCTCTCTTCCCTCACCACGACAGCAACGGCAGCGAAGGTACTATCGACGCCAGTCTTGGCTCTGATGGTTCTTGACCCTGATCGACCGCACGGCTTTACGCGATGGCAGGGATGCATCGCTTGCCTCGCACCTAGCCTCAGCTTCGCCTCACGCATCATGCCCACGCGCAGCCGCTTCATAGTGGGGTCTTTCAATGAACCTTGCTGCAAGCAGTCTTCGACCCTGCATAGCTCAGTTCTAGGGAAACGAATCCAGTATGAGATGTCCACCAAAAGATGGAATCGCGAGGACAGCGGTCCCTTGTTGTGAGAGCGATGGTGTGTGAAAAAGCAAAAGTGACAGCAGCTCAAAATTTGGCCGCGGTACCCGGGACGCACGCTGAATACGTACCTTGAGACTCTGCTACAAAGACAAACATGCTCGCCGATACAAAGCGAGAAGTCGTCCATGCTGAAGTCAATTGCCATTGGAAGAAGGAGCGATATGTGACCACTGCCCTGGGACATCTCGCTTCATAGCGCTGCGGCCCGGCCCCATGAGACAACAATCTTCCGGTACTCTTCCTTTCCCACGTCCTCCACGGAACGAAGGGAGTCCAGATTAGAACAAGCCACGTTGATCACTGCAGCTATTCTGGTCACCGTGCATGCCGGTGTTACATGAGCTGCGGCTTCGGCCCTGCACGATCACTGCGAACTGCTAGGATCGGCCACATCATTCGAGGGTTCACGCCTGAACACGAGTGCTTTCCTTCAGACCATATTTCTGCTTCCCCACTGCTCATCATTGTCAATACTTGCTGATTGGTATCGGTCCCCCGCACGACGAACAAGGCCTGTGTGCATTATCGGGCTCAACAAAATGGTATGGTACGTCGACCCCTGCACCTGCAGCAAGCCTTTCCTCCATTCTTGTCCGTCTTCTGCGTGTGGATCTTCCAGGGTGGCTTTCAACAAACGAGAATACGCTGCCACAGTTGGGCATTGGCCGTCCGGACTGCATCTCTGCGGTTCCGCCTTCCAGAAGCACCCATGACTTTGCATTGACGATGCAGTACGCTCAAATCCACATGGCGAAGGTACATACTGCAATATGCAAGATCGAAGAGTACCTGCGCCCGATCATTGAGCCCAATGTATACGCGAGGCTTCGGTCGGTGCATCACGATAATTCGAGAGAATTGCAGCACTGCCACCACCAGGCCCAGCACCTTCAGTGTCGTGCAGTCTCCAAGATGTGCAGATAATGGTCAATCTTGACCGCTATTAGTGCTGGTCCTCAGGTTATCAGAGAGCCAAAAATTCTATACACTTTACTCATCGCTAAGCTTCAGCTACTGCTACACATGGGCCTACACAATGCGTCATGCGCCCCACATATCAAATCGTCAGTGTAAACCAGTATGCCCTGTTCACTTCCGCAGAAGTCTTATGGCTGGCGAGCAACTATGAGTGACATCTACGGTTCTTTGAGTTTACTCTTTTAATTTCATCCGGCAGCTGACCTTAGTCCACGAACAAGCTGATACCCTACATCATCGGATATGCAAGTAGAGGGCCACCATTCTGCATGCAGGCACGCGAGCACGTGGGCACATCATGTCGATAGCCGCTGAAGTGGGTCAGCACATACACGTACCTGCATGTGTATCCCGCGTTCCGAGACGAACCACCAAACGCAGATATGGCAGAGTAAAATGGAGCAAGACTGGAAGGAGAAGGTGGTACAGCGTCATGATGAAAGTACGATAACGGGCAAGCGGGTATTTGTACTATCGTTATGAGCTTGGCCTAATAGCTAAAGAACGACATCACTTCCAGGGATGCGATACACGAAGAAGATAGTCTGGGACAGATAGATATCGTGGTATTGAATAATCTAAAAAGGCATCACGGCAAAGAAAGTATGTCCCCTCTATACCCTCAATCTTGCACCTGAAGGCACTAGATCAGAGGTACAGAGGCACCACCACCCGTTTGAAGAAGTGGATGATGATGGGTGTTACTCTCGCTTCTATGTCCACACTGACTCAACGTGAGAATAACGTAACGGCCAGCTCTAGCTAATGTAGAAGCGGATACCACCAAAGCCTCTCAGACTTCCGTACCTCAGTTCCTGATACTCCGTCCTGCAGAACGTCATACCAAGTCCGTCAGCACTTTGGTCGTCAACGATGCTTTGGTGGCCCATACCCATCCGCAGTGCGCACTCAGAACGAGTGACGCCACAAGATGAGTGATCCCCCAGAAACCACATGTTTGGACAAACATTCCCCAGAGGCACTGAGCCCGACAAGCCACAGATGCTAAGCATCTACCAATTCTTGCACACAGGGAGGATAGGACCTGCTTCATGACCGGCCAGGTGCAAAAGCTCCTGGCGGTCTCGTCTAGTAGGTCGTGGTTCAATGAAGTTGATCCTACTACGAGTCGACATATGGCGATGAACAAGGTGCAGTCACCGACCGTCTTTGTGTCATCACTCATCAGTAAAAGGTAGCTGACGTGTACTTAGTGACTTTGCTTTGGCCTCGCCAGAGGCAGGAAAGACGGAGAGGAGGAAGAAAGCACAGGCATGTTTGAAATACACCCGGCTGTGCTCACCCCTGCCAGGGTTTACCCTGGCCACACCCTCTCCCAACCCCTCCGGGTTGCCTTGGTGCGTCTCATGCGCGTTAACCCGAGCGCGGGGATCAAATAATTGTGACCACGAATGGTCTGGCAGCGCAGCTGCCAGATTGTCCGTGGGTGCCTCTCAGTAATTATGCCAGGGCCTTGCGGCTGCCAGAGCCCACCGTGGTTTTACCCGACGATGCGCTCAATTTCTGTCGGCTTCTTCCACCCAGATCGGATTCCGAGACCTGCCAGAAGCTCGACTCGTGTCAAGGTCTGACCTCTCCTGACTCCTCACTCGGTGTCGGGGATTGCCCCCTACTCGAGAGGTCCACTACAGCATTGCTACTGTACACATATCCTCTGACAGAGCAGTATGGAAGATGTGTGACAAGGATGGTCTTCAGCTGGAAACTGTGAGACCTGTATGACCAGAGAAAGGTCCATGGGCATCAAGTCGCGTTCTCGCAAGTTGCGTTCTTGAACGCGACGCCACAAATGCAAGGCCGCAGCCGAGCTGCAAAGTAGACTCCTCGCCGACCATCCCGTTCACGATCGTGAGTGCTCTTGGTGACTGTCGTGTAGTGTCGGCCTCGACCTGACGTCTGTGTATGCAGTGCGTCGGTAGAGATAGCGTCTTGAAACGGCAGTTAGTCGCATCTTGATCGTCCGGTGATGGTGTAATTCCGGCTCGTCGTACTTCTTAGAAGAAATCGTTAGAGAACTCGTTTGAGGACTCAGGATTTGGCTCGTCAGACTGCTCTGATCTCCCGGCCAGACTTCAGTGACGCATGGCCTGCCGCCGAGTTGCTACTCGGTCGAATCGCTCTTTGCTGTACGACTGGGTATAACGGACATCGGGGATCCTATGGCCAGTCGACCTTCGCCATGTACGGGCCATCCCACGCAGGGCATTCCCAGAAACGAGATGAACTCGACGTGTAAGACTCAAGCTTGACACGGAACTGCAAGAGGCTCATTGGCATTGCGACACGAGTGCGAGGAGCGACCTCGACTCGAACGGTAGATCTCGTATAGAGCATCTACCAGACACCAGCCTCATACTGAGGACTTACGGAAACACCAGCCTCATAGAGGACTTACGGAAACATCAGCCCTCTTTGGGGTCTGAGGAAACGAGCACCGGCTGCTATAGCCAGATCGTGCTCTCTGGGGCGAGCCAAGGCTCTCTGCTGGCTTCCTCTCGAAGCAGCGAACATTGAAGGCTCCCTATAGGACGCCGACGAACCCGCGAGCATCTCGCTCGACTTGAAACAGCCTTCGTCATGAGACGGTGCTGGCTGCGGGACGTCTCCCGACTTCTGGTTGGCGTGTAGCCAGGGTCTGCCAGGGCTAGGAACGGAGCCATTGCTCTTCTATTATGGCTAGACCAATACTTCTACGTCACGCTTGTTCGCACTAAGCTGTGCCAGTCCTCGTCGGTGGTTGTACTCGATATGGGGAGCACCTATCGATACCGGGGGCCAGACCGGCGCGGAAGTGCTATGCCCAAGGAGGACTTTGCCTCGAATGACCTGCGTCATATGAGACTCGGTGTCTCAGTAAGGAGGTGAGGTAGGGTGAAAGTGGTTGAATCGAGAGAGAGGGGTGAGTGAGGTTGGTAAGGTACCAATTGAGGTTTGAGAAGACGTCTGCATTTTGGCGGATGGCAAACGATAGAACAGGTGTGTCGTGGAGTAAAGCAAAGCTGTAGCCTCCAAGGGCATGAGCACACCGGTCAGGTGCGGTGAGGTGGTGAGTAAGAAAGATGAGGGCCACGAGCTTTAAAAAGGCTTGGTGGAGACGCGTGAAGAGGAGGTTGGTCGCGTCAAAATTTGAGAAAAGTTTGGTGCAGTGCGCTAGGCATCAGTAGCGTGAGCTTAGTGCGGGAATCCGGCGCGCCGTGCGTCATTGAGCGCGAGCACCATCTCGCGGTTGCATGTGAGTGCCGGCGCTGCCTTTACAGAGCATCATGGTAGGTATTGCAATACATGTAACATATGCTGAGAGCCTGTGCTAATGGTTGTAGCCACCGAAACGTCGTGCAGCTTCTGGGAAGGCTCTTCCGGCGCCGAAACGCGCCTCCAAGCTTGCCAAAGAGAATGGATTGAACGCAGACCAAGAGGCTGAGATCCGTGAGGCCTTCGGTCTGTTTGCTGTGCACCACCCGGATCACGACGATTCGAAAGAAGGCGTGCTGCGCAAAGACGATGTGCGTCGATGCTTAATGTATGTCGAAGGCTCATGAGAGTTTCGATACACAGAGTCACTGACCACAAGCAGCTCCCTAAATTTGGCGCCTGAGAAATCTGAAGTGCCCTCTATCCTTGCGACCATCGACCCGCTCAAAACTGGCTTTGTCGAGTTCGTACCCTTCCTGTCATACGCGGCCATTGCCCTACACTCAAAAGAGGCAGGATCAGACGAGGACATGGAGGAGGACGATGACGAGAACTACCGGGGTGACGGTAATGCAGAAGAAGTCAGTGCAGGCTTCCAACTATTCACGCATGGTGGACCTGGACCGATTACATTAGGCCATCTCAGGAGGATAGCGAAAGAGCTTAGGGAAGATGTACCAGACGAGGTCTTGAGAGATATGATCCTCGAGGCGAATGGCGGCGTGCGAGGCAGCAGGGATGTCGGCGGAGTCACGTTGGAAGACTTCGAGAGCGTGATGAAGCGGGCAGGGCTATCATTTGGATGACCCATCACTATTGGACGATTCCAACACATGCAGCGGGCTTTTCTTCAACGCCAGGCTACCTTAACGACTCGAGGGTAAACCAATCTCAGCCACCATCCTGGACTCAACGTACGAAGAGGCGACCGCCGTTTCTCGGGCGCCTCAGGCGAATCGTGCCTTGACTGCTTTAGCCCAGTCTTTGATTTCACAATGTCGAAGGAAGCACAGGTCACGTGCAATTCGTACGTAGAACGACACCTGTAATTCGCGTCCGAGAAGAGTCGAGGCCGCGGGGAGCAGGAGAGGTGCAGGCGAGAGGAACGGATAGAGATAGTCGTGTGTAATACGAGCATTTCCCAACATAGTAAACAAGAAAGCCCCGCGCACCAATCACAGTTTGTTGTCCGCAGACGTCAGCTTGTTGAATGTTGTTGCTTGGCGGTCAGGGATAGTCCGTCGAACGGAACACGACGCAAGTGCAACAGAGGGGTGCAACGAATTGAGCACCAACTCAGCAATCTTTCCCCCTTCCTTCAGGCACTGCAGTATGTTTCGCCGTCCAGGGACACCAAATGCACCGTAGCTCACACTAATCTCGGATTACAGTCCCGCTCGATGCACACGGCCTAATCCCAGGTCCCTTTTCTTACTCCCTTTCCTAGTGGCATGTCCAGCGGCGTTGAAGCACCCGGCCAACGACGACCCGGTATCTGGTCCTACCTCAGCTTCACTGGCCCTCGCCGCCGCATCTCTGTCTCCCTCCCGCGCACCTACAAGCCGGACAGCGACCCTCACGAGAAGGCCGACCGCCATTCGCGACACCGCTCGACCACCTCCACAGGCTACATGAGCGACTTCAAGGGGTCCGCGATGTTGTACCAGGGGCAGCGCATGCGGTATTTGAAGACGGGTGGCATCATTGCCTTCGTCTTGCTGGTTCTGTATTTTGTTGCGCCACGCGATGGCCTCTCGAGAGGTGTGTAGGCCGGATCACAGCGGAGGATCTGAACTAACCAGCCATTGTAGGAGCACCCACAGGGTCAACAGGTGGAAATACAGCAGCTGGCGGCGTCAAAGCCACGTGCACAAAATCCTACTCGAAGGACAAGCCGCTCATCCAGTATGCGCTCATGATCGACGCCGGCAGCACAGGCTCCCGTATCCACGTCTACAAGTTCAACAACTGCGGCCCTAGCCCCGAGCTCGAGAGCGAGGTCTTCGCCATGACACCGAGGAAGGAGGGCGGCGCTGGCCTTTCGGCCTACGGTGACGATGCAGAGGGCGCTGCAAAGAGCTTGGACGTTCTCATGGAGAAGGCTGTCGCGAGTGTGCCTCCCGAGTACCAGCGATGCTCGCCCATTGCCGTTAAGGCTACCGCCGGTCTCCGCAAGCTCGGCGAAGAGAAGAGCAACAACACCCTGCGCGCTGTACGAAACCGCTTGGAGACGGTCTACCCCTTCCCTCTCGTCTCTGAGGAGAGGAACGGCGTTGAAGTCATGCCTGGTGAGATGGAGGGTGTCTACGCCTGGATCACCATCAACTACCTTCTTGGCAAGATCGGCGGCCCTGACAAGACACCCACCGCTGCTGTGCTCGACCTCGGCGGTGGCTCTACTCAAATCGTCTTCCACCCAACCTTCCCTGACGTTCCTCGTGGCGGACTTCCCAGCAAGCTTGCCGAAGGCGACCACAAGTATGCTCTCCAGTTCGGCGGTCGTGACTTCGATCTCTACCAGCACTCTTACCTGGGCTACGGCTTGATGGAAGCCCGCAACAACCTGCACAGCACCATCCTCGACGCCATCTACCAGCAGAACAAGGACACCGGCGCAACCGACTACCTCAAAGCTCCCATCGTAAACCCCTGCATCGCGCCCGGTCTAAGCCGCGAAATCGAAGTCAAAATGCCCAAAGGCCACGCGCTGGGCGACGCCATAACAGTCAACATGACAGGCCCCTCTGTCGGCGCCCCAACGCAGTGCCGCGGCTGGGCCGAGAAAACCCTGCACAAAGACGACGAGTGCAAAATCGCACCCTGCGCCTTCCGCGGCGTCCACCAGCCCCCCTTCGACCAGACCTTCGCCACAGAAGCAGTCTACCTGCTCTCCTACTTCTACGACCGCACCATGGACCTCGGCATGCCCGAGTCCTTCACCATCCGCGAGCTAAAGGACCTCGCTGACAAGGTGTGCCAGGGCGAGAAGGGCTGGGATGCGTTTTCCCCCGTGCCCAAGGCGCTGGAGGAGCTCAGGGGTCGGCCTGAGTGGTGTCTCGATTTGAATTTTCAGCTTGCGCTCTTGCATACTGGGTATGGTATGCCCATTGACCGTGAGGTGAGGATTGCAAAGCAGATCAAGGGGAATGAGTTGGGCTGGTGCTTGGGCGCTTCGTAAGTTCCGCTGTTTTGATGGGTGAGATGTGTGCTAATCGTGTACAGGCTTCCGCTGCTTGAGAAGGAGTCCGGGTGGCAGTGCAAGATCAAGGAGGTTAGCTAAAGATGCATCTCGTTTTGTCGTTGGTGTTGTAGGAAGATCTGTACCGTCATGGTGTTTCTGCATGATTGAGGTATGGCTGGTGGGTTTTACTGCGCATAGACAGGCGTTCAGGCTGGCGGGATCCAGGGCTCCGTCCCGCGGCAGGATTGGTCGTGAGGTCGTTGACTCGGTCTTCAGTACTAGAATGTCTTTAATGAATCCATCTTGCATGTCAAAACCTGTAATAGATTGCATTCAGGCACCTGCAAGTACATGTAGGGTATCATCTCTCAGCTCTCCCGGCTCCTCAGACGCGCTCGATAACAATCGTCTACGCTCAGAACGACCCTATCTGGCCCTTGCTATACATGGTCTGCCTCCTCTTCACCCTCTTCTTCTGCTCATGCGTCAAGCCCAACACATGCGCGCCGTTCCTGCGCTGCACAGCACCGAACCTGATCTTCGCCCTCTTGAGCTTGAACTTACCCGCCCACCTCCTAATCTTCCTGACAATCGTCTGGCTCATGAGCACAATCATAGTGACTACCATGACGGGCACAGCGATGATCCAAAAGAAGCTGTCGCTGTGGTGCTGCACGCCATCGAAGCGTGCGAAGTTCTGGCCAAAGTATCCGACGAGGAACGTGAGCGGGAGGAAGAAGATGGTGACTGCTGTGAGCACCTTCATGCTCTCGTTCTGAAACGCGCCCATCATGTTGAAGATCAGGTCGATGAGGTTGTCGGCCGCGCGGCGCATCTGGTCCAGCGACGCGGTGATCATGATGCAGTGGTCCTCTACGTCGCCGAGATATGTGTGTGCCAGTGGAGAGATGGTGATGGAGGACATGGTCTTGCGAGTTGCGAGGTTGGAGTTCTGGTGCTGGATCCAGTTTTGCTGCATGGGGTCGCTTTTGTGGTCGCGCAGCGCGTTGATCAGGCTGATGATGGGCTGGATGGTGTTGCGGAGGATCGACAGCTCGGAGGTCAGAAGGTAAAGTGATTGTGAGTGGTGGATTTCTGGGTCCTCCAGGACATCGAGTTCGAGCTCGCCCATGGCGTCTTCGTAGGCGGCGACGACGGGGATCGCTAGATCGATGATGGCGTCGATGATGGCTTGTACGATCATGGAGCTGTCAGCGCTGCGGCGCAGGATTGTGTCTTCGGTGTTCAGACGCTTGAGGATGAACGACTCGATGATGTTGGCTGAGTGTTCAAAGAAAGATATCACGCTGTTGTCGGCGCAAAGAAATATGCCGACTTGCTCAACGCTGACTGTAAGGTGCTTGTCAGTGAGCGCGGAATTTTGTTCGAGGTAGAGAATGCGCTCCATGTTTGGCCCACCACGATACCGCTGGAGAGTGCGTATTTGCTCGTTGTGTTCCTTCGAGGTCGACAGCCGGGAGATGCTCGCGCCGTCTGTGTTTGTGTGGCGCTTCTCGAGGCTGTCAGGAGTGTGCTCCACATCCTTGGGCTGCTTTGATCCGGTAGACAGGCCAAATGCATTCTTGATCTTCTTCGCCCAAGACCTCTTCTTCTTATTGTGTGCATGCTGTGCAGCTCGAGAGCGGGACCGTGAGCGCGCTGGCCTGGGCAGGTCATCTTCGGAGTCAGAGTCGCTGTCCGAATCGTCGCTGGCATTCCGTACAAGCTTGGAGAGAGTCAACAGCACTTGGGGGTGTTAGCAGAGTGCTGACTTTTTGTTTTGAAGGCGTTGGCGAGGGATGCGGGGAGCCCGGGCACCAGCAGCTTCGCGTGAGGGAAGGTTGCACTTACTGAAAGCTTGGTCAGAGTACCAATCGACCTTTGTTCGCTGCTCTCGACCTGTCATCAAGTCCTCGATTGCCAGTCGGTGCAGCTGCTTGTGAGTTGTGAGCTCACTGATCACGTCGAAATCCAGGCCGTTGACGTTGACCCAGCGACACTCGACCCAGTCGTCTTTCGGCCTCTTCACGAACTCCTGCAAGGTATCGTTATCCAGCTCGTATGTCTGGATTCTCTCTGCAGAGAAATCTACGACGGTGATTTCGCATTGCTGGCGCAGGTGTGCAAAACGAGCAGCTGCCTCTTCGTCCTTGACATCTACACCAGGCTCAGCACCGGGCTCCTCCCACGTTGCTCGTGTCGGCGACTGATAGTGACGAACAGTATTCGACCGCGTTATTCGGCGGCGCAGAGTGGTGTCGATGGAAGAGCGACTGTAGGTAGGCGAAAGGATCTCTTCGATGTTAGGCTGGGCTGCGGTTGCTGTGGTTGATGTTGCAGATCGTCCGCGACTTCTGCTCTGTGGCTGCTCCTCGAAGTGAGTGGTCAGATGCAGTCTAGGGGCTGTCCCCGCGGAGGGGCGCCGGTCCTGGGCTGACGCAGGAGAGCCTGGCGAGGCAAAGTCCTGGATCTTGGAGCCTGGAGGTGAGGCCATCACGCATGAATTGGGTGACTGAGTTGCGGCTCACGGTGCAGGTTTGCAGGCCTAGTTCTGGAGGACTTCAGGGGATTGCGGGACAGAAGCGGGATTAAGGATAGAATCTAAGGGGCCATGGGGAGACAATGTTACGACGGAGAAAGGCCGTATTGCTCACATTCGCACGCTGCACATCACCCATTGCTGTGTACGAAACACGTCCCTGAAACTTTTCAGCTGGGTGCGACCCGCGGCCGCAGTCAGAGTCGAACGCGGCTCAGGCCATGGCTAGGGGTGTGTAGGTAAGCAGGCAGGACAGGCAGTGGACACAGATCACGATCAGCGGGCGTGCAGGTGTTCCCTCGAGGCCAGCTCCACAACAATCGAAGCGCAGGCTGCGAGGCCGGTGGTTCACGTCTGCGGCACGCCTTGACGAGCAGGTGGTGAGTGAAGCCATCAGGGTGGCACGACAGGGTTGCTAGCGAGGCTTGGGAGGGCAGGAGGGCGCCGAGCCTGCGCACCGCATTGCATTTCTCAGCACCGGAGCAGCCATGCGCTCGGCCGCTTGGTGAGCAAGACCAGACCACGACGAGAATTTGCAGTAATTACTGACTCCCGACTTCCGACTCCTGGGGCCGTCGTGGACACGCAGCGCTGCAGCGCCCTGCAGGACTCGCCGAATCACAGGCACTCTGGCAGTCGTGATTGCGCATGAAATGAGAGGTTGCGAGTCGAGACTGCTGCTGCTATTCGCGGTCCGCTAGCTGGTGCCGAGACTCCACCTTGGACAGTCGGCGGCGGGCCCACCATCGCTCACGGCTCGTCCAAACCGCCTCTCCTCAGCCGCCCAGCGTCCGCATTCCCACCACAGCAGCTTCAGTGAACATAGATACCGTAGTCTAGCACGCCCATACTATTACTGCGTCCGCCATCCGCGCAGAGAGCCACCGAGCCCCACAGCTGCGCGCAGCCCCTGCGGCCCCCTCGACCGAGAGCGCCCCCCAGCTTGCCACACCACAGGTCCTGCCGTGCCTGGGACACCCCTAACGCACAGCAAACATCTTCATCTCGCGCCGCCCGCCCATCAACCCCCCTCCCTCAGGCTGCCACGCCCTTTCGCTGCAGTGCACCATTGTCCGCGTCAAGGTGCTCCTGCTGCCCGTCCGCCGCGCACGTCTCTTTCACCAGGCCTGAGTCCTGACTGTCGCCCACCACATGCGACACTAGTGCTGCACCACCCCACGGCTCCTCATCTCCCCGCCCGTCCTCCCTCCACCACGGCTCACTGCAGCACACAGCAAACATGCGCGAAGTCAACTTCAGCATCCCCAACGCCAACAAGGCCTCGGTCGGCATCACCACCGCCCTGTATGACCGCCGCGCCCTCGACTGCACCTCGACCCTCCCGCTCATCAACTCGCTCAACCATCTCGCCTACCTGACCACGTCGTCCGCCCGCATCAGGGACATCCTCACCGTCGATGGCGGCATCGAGCGGCTGATATGCATCCTCAAAGAGGGCCGGAGCAAGGACATGATGGACATGTGGAAGTGGAACCTGGCGTTCCAATGCATCTTCAACATCGGCGTACGGGGCTCTGAGAATGTCAGGACTCGTGTCGTCGAGGCTGACATGGTCCCTGTCATCGCCACCATCCTCGACAACTACATCAAGGTCGTCGACAAGTACAGACAGAGGGCTGAGGCTGAGCAGTACCGGTCTGCACGCCTGGGCGCTTCTAGCCGACACCACTCATCACGCTCTGGCGAGATGGCTTCAGGCTCAGGCCACAGGTCGGAGCGCTCGCGGCGTGCCGTTCCTCCTCCTATTGAGATTCCCCAGCTGCCTCCGCACGCTGGCTTGACACAGGCTCAGATCCCTATTCTAGATGCCGCGATGGAGGGCAACCATATGCCTGCCTTTGCGCTTAGCTCTCCGCCTGAGCGCACAACCTTCAACCGCGGACGCATTTCGCACCACCATCACCACAACCACAGGCCTCACCATGAGTCACGTACACCGCTGTTCAGTGCTGCGACTCGCAACCTCGGCCAGCCGCTTGTCACCGCCATACCATCCATGGACGCAACGGCAGACGGTTTTGCGTTGCGGCCCGTGCGAGATGCGGATCGTCTGCCTTCTATGCTTCCGGCATTGGCAGGGGAGATTACTTCCCAACCAGAGTCGCCCACCACGCCGAGTGCTCCACAGGCTCGCCAAGCCAGCCCGCGAGCGGGGCAGAACCGCACCCGCCGCCGACCATCCATCCGACACCAGTTGTCCATGTCTGGAGAGTCTGACCTGGATGCACAACAAGAGGAGCTATCAATGGACGCTGTCGCAGCGGCTGGCCCGGCTGCGAACGAGCCCATCGTCGGCATCCAGCAAGACATGGATCTGTCAGCCATTGTGGACAATGCAGAGATGGACGCCGGCACAACACCAGTCCCGCTTGCTGCACCATCTGATGCCGCAGACGAAAACAATGAGACCTTCAACATCACACACCGACCTGCGCTTGACGGCAGTTTGATAAACCCCATCAACACTCCACCCACTGCCGCCACAATCACAGGCTTTTCCCCTATGCAGCCAGCCATGAATGTCGCTAACGCGAACCCCCCTCCTGCGTGGTATCCTCGCTACGCCCAAGACCGCAACGCCACGGCAGGTGTTCTCGCCGCCATGCCCCGTGATGAAGATGTCCTGATGTCACTGCAACTTTTGGCCTACGTCTCAAAGTATTGCAACCTCCGAAACTACTTTCAGCAATCTCACCTTGTCCCAAAGCTGAAGATTGGGACCGACCTGCAGTTGCTGGACGGAGAAGTTCCCACACCCAAGACCGACGAAGAAGAGGAAGAGGAACTTGAAGAGTACGAGCTCCCAGACGACTTCAACATTTTCCCGCTTGTCGAGCAGTTCACCGTTCGGCACCACACATCAGACATGCAGTACTGGGCAAGCGTTGTTATGCGCAACCTCTGCCGCAAAGACGACTCTCGCGGTGGCATTCGTCAATGCGCATACTACCAGTGCGGCCGCTGGGAAGAGTACACACGCCAGTTTGCCAAGTGCCGTCGCTGCCGAAGGACAAAATACTGTAGCAAAGAGTGTCAGAAGAGCGCATGGGTGTTCCACCGCCACTGGTGCGTAGCTGCTACGTAGACAGGCGAGGGTCTCAGTTGCTCAATTTCTGTTTCCGCACAACATATCGTCACATTCCATTGGATCTTTAACTATGGCCGCATACTGCATGGCGCTCGTCTCTTTCACCATAATCTTTGAGGGTTTACACTTTAATGAGCGTCACGACATTGGGATACCACAACAGACTGCTTCTCTTTTACCGAAGGACATGTATGGGAGTTGGCAAGCATATTTGCGAAGAGGAGGATCACACGATGCATTGAGTCGCAGGACTCTCATTATACCACATTATTATTGCAAGCGTTCTTATCAGGGCGTTGGAGTAGCCTGTAGCTGGTTCATTGCAATTGAATGGCATCGAGCTTCTGCCGAAAGCCCGCTTCACGTCCCTTGAGAGTTCGTCGCGTTGTCTTTGCTGTTAATGGTTGTAAGCTTGTAATTTAGCCAGCGTTGCATAGCGTAGCGTAACCCGGTACCAAATATAGCAATTTTACATCACACAAAGTAAATGACCTGCATGAGGTGGCATCTGGCGAGCTGCACACCACGTGGCTGTCCTTTGTTTGAACCCTGAAACGGCATCCATGGTTCTGAGACTTCTACACGCACGTTTGTGGAGCAATTCCTGGTGTCTGGGGCTGCGGGTGACAGCGACGTGGTTACGTCAATGGTTCGCAGCACGATGCAGGGATCTAACAGCGTCGTGCATCACGGGCGTCTGCCGAGTCAAGGCTGTCCACATTCAGCTGCCGTGCCGTTTGCGTAGCTCCGCCTGCGGGCACCTCTTTGTGTCTAACGGCTTGCTACAGCCTGCCTACCGGCGCCACCGTCTTGCTGATGAACAAATCTCCACTGCGGAGATCCTCTCCGCCGCCGCGTAATCACTAAGACGACAAGCCACTAGACCGCCCAGAGGCACCGAGGAATCGACGCTGCGCAGCGTAGGGCGTGCAGTCTGCTACACTGACCTCATCTGCGTGTGGGATGTTGGCCGGCCATGTCAAGCGCCGGAGATTCGAGCGGCGGTGCGCGTAGACGGCGCTCAGCGTCCTACAACGACGATATATTGACCACGACTGCCGCGGAGACAAATGCCCCACCGTGCTCGATCGAGAACCCGCACGCGACGACTGGCGACAACGTCCCTGCTGCACGAGCCTCGGCGATTGAAAACACCACTCGACCAACAGCATCACGCCTGTCCTCCGACCAGTCGCAACGAGTGCGCTTTTCGACCGATCTTGAACGACATGCGCCTGCTCAAAGGTCGAGCCTGGCTCGCAACAGAGCCTCTATCGATGAGGTCGCTCAGATTGGGAAAGTATCAGACTCGAAAGCGAGAACAGGGACACCAAATCTAGCCATCGATACGCTTGAAGCGTCTCCAGAGGGCGTAGAGGCGACACGTCGAGATGGTGGCTCTCCGTCTGCCCTCACGTCACCCCTCCCGCCTCGTCCCTCTGGCAAGAGCTCGCCTCTTTCCCCCAAGACCCGTAATCGGGGTCTATCTATGCGCAGCGCTCTCTTCAGGAAGAACTATGTCGACCAAGCGCAACCTCCGACCGGGACCATCGAGCTGGACGAGAACATTAGCAGTTCACAACATGGAAATGCACAGACAGAGATGTACACGAACAGAGACGTCGTGAAAATTGGAGAAACCGTATCTGTCACTCCCTCTCAAATGGGATTTGCCTCGAAAACGTCAGATCCTACAACAGTAAAGCTTGGGAAAGGTGCAATTGCCCTCCCACATTATGCGACCTTTACAAAGAGCCAGACCAGCAGGACAGTAGTGTACCGGAAACGTTTTCGTGAACTTGCGGCACAAGCGCGAAAGTTCATTCTCCGACAACATGACATACCGCCCAGCAAAGACGGCCGACACATATCCTTGGATCCTACACGGCGAAGACCGTTGATTGATGAACGAACAACGCAGCCATATGTCCACAACTGGATACGCTCGACACGATACTCTGCCTGGAACTTTGTACCGCGTCAGCTCGTCGCCCAGTTCTCCAAACTCGCAAATTTCTATTTTCTTGTAATTTCAATCCTTCAAATGATACCCGACCTCAGCACTACTGGAAAGTACACCACTATTGTACCATTACTGTTCTTTGTTTTTCTCTCTATCGCAAAGGAAGGCTACGACGATCTGAGGAGGTACCGACTCGACAAGGCGGAGAACAACCGAGAAGCGAAAGTCCTTCGCTCAAGCCCTTCATCCGCTCCTAAGAGCACTTCCACGGATGACGGCAGTGTCTCTTCTCCAGAGCCAGAGAAGTTGGTCTGGGAAAGCATCAAGTGGCAGGACATCCAAGTTGGAGACATTGTCAAACTAGACCGCGATGATGCTGCACCCGCAGATTTGGCTTTGTTGCATTCCAGCGGGGAGAACAGTGTGGCTTTCGTTGAAACCATGGCTCTAGACGGCGAGACCAACCTCAAAAGCAAGCAGACCACGGCCTCAATGTCGAAGATTATCAAGACTCAAGAGGATGTTCTACGAACAGAAGCCGAATTTGTCATCGAGGATCCAAACAGAGATCTGTATAGCTTCGAGGGACGAGTCCAAATGGGTGGCAAGCAAGCACCCTTGACACTCAATGAGATCATTTTCCGGGGTAGCATCCTGCGAAACACTCCAGATGCCATAGGGCTTGTTATCTACTCAGGCGAGGAGTGCCGCATCCGAATGAACGCCAACAAGAACCCGCGCATCAAGGCTCCTGCACTCCAAGGCTTCGTCAATCGCATCGTAATCATCATCGTCATCTTTGTTATCCTCCTCTCGGTCTTCAACGCGGTTGCATATAAGATTTGGCAACGCAAGGAAGACGAGCTCTGGTATCTGTCTGGATCCTCTGTCGCTTTCTTCCCCAGTTTCACTTCGTTTGTCATCATGTTTAACACCATGATCCCTCTATCACTGTATGTCAGCTTGGAAATCGTCAAGCTCGCTCAAATGTTCTTCCTGCATACGGATATCGACATGTACGACCCTGTTTCAGACACGCCTTGCGAACCGCGAACATCGACCATCAATGAAGAGCTTGGACAGATTAGTTATATCTTTTCCGATAAGACTGGAACGCTCACGGATAACTCCATGAAGTTTCGCAAGCTGAGTGTGGCTGGTGTAGCATGGCTTCACGATGCAGACCTGCCCGACTCGAAAAAGAAGAAATTAAAGAACAGGCCACGCAAGAAGGGTAAAGAGGCGGTCAAGAGCAGAAAAAGTGTGCGGTCGACGAAGGATGCCATGTCTGAAGAGCATGGCCTGGCCCCACTGGACTTCGTTGAACAGGCCGACGTAGAAGTTACAGTAAGCTCAAAGTGGCAATCGATGACGAAACCGCACAAGACATCACGAGAGCTCCTGACTGGTGACATGCTTCGCTACATACAACGAAACCCACATACTCCTTTCTCGAGGAAGGCACGTATGTTCTTGCTCTCTTTGGCGTTGTGCCACACGTGCCTACCAGAGATCCAGAAAGATGGCAAGACGCACTTCATGGCCTCTTCTCCCGACGAACTCGCTCTTGTTCAGGCTGCTCAAGACATGGGTTTCCTGCTCATCAATCGTGATGTACATACCATTACACTCAAGATCCTACCCGCTGGCTCTGAGGGCGAGCCTATCCTTGAGTCGTACGAGATTCTTGATGTGATTGAATTCTCCAGCAAGCGCAAGAGGATGTCCATCGTTCTCCGCTTTCCAGATGGTCGCATATGCATCCTCTGCAAAGGTGCTGACTCCATCATAATGCAGCGCCTGAAGCTGGCTTCGCTAGCAAACAAGAAGATGGTCGAGATTGAGCGCATCGCAAACAAGAGGAAGAGTATGGAGGTGCAGTCAGCCATTGCCCGCATGAGTGAACAGATCGAACGCAAGAGCAGCATCGGTGGGAGGAGAAGCAGTGTCGGCGGGCGCAGAAGTATGTCCATTGCACAAGCTGCCCGTCATAGTATCAGCATGGGGAGGCACTCAATTGCTCGGAACAGCATCGGTGGTCGCCCCTCTATGTCCGCGAGAGATGAGGTGGACCTATGGCTTCGAGAGCGCGAGAATGACTTCGGTCGCCGCCACCCCGTCGAAGACACGCTATCACCTTCGCGGACCCCCCGCCCGTCGGACCTTGGCCGACTATCTTCCGTGGCATCGTCCGCGAGAAGCTCAATGCAGTTGGAGGATATGGAAACCTTGGTTGATGAAAACATTGCAGGTGACGAATCCGCCGTTATTGAGCGCTGCCTGCAGCATATCAACGAGTTCGCTACCGAGGGTCTGCGTACGCTTCTGTATGGTTATCGCTACCTGACGGAAGATGAGTATCAGACATGGAAGAAGGGCTACCTCGAGGCTAGCACCAGCCTTGTCGACCGTACAAGGCTGATCGAAGAAGCTGGTGATAGAATCGAACAAAACCTTGATCTTTGTGCTGCGACTGCGATCGAAGACAAGCTCCAGCAAGGCGTTCCGGAAGCAATCGACAAGCTTCGCCGTGCCAAGATCAAAATGTGGATGTTAACAGGAGATAAACGCGAGACTGCCATCAATATTGGATACTCCTGCCGCCTGATCAAAGATTACTCCACCGTCACTATTCTCGACCACGAAGCCGGTCAGGTTGACGAGATGGTTGCAGCAGCAGTTGTAGCTATCTCACAAGGCACAGTAGCGCACTCTGTGGTAGTGATCGATGGCCAGACTCTCTCAGGGATCACCGACGACGAGACACTTCAGGTGCTGTTTTATGAGCTGGCCATCCTTGCAGATTCAGTCATCTGCTGTCGTGCTTCGCCCTCACAGAAAGCCCTTCTTGTCAACACCATCCGCAAACGCGTCAAGAAGAGCATCACCCTTGCCATTGGCGATGGTGCAAACGACATTGCTATGATTCAGGAAGCGCACGTCGGCATCGGCATCACCGGCAAGGAAGGTCTCCAGGCTGCGCGCACGTCGGACTATTCGATCGCGCAATTTAGGTTCTTGACGAAGTTGCTCCTGGTCCATGGTAGATGGAACTATATCCGCACCTGCAAATACACCGTCGGCACATTCTGGAAAGAAATGCTCTTCTACCTTACGCAAGCCCTGTTCCAACGCTCAGTCGGCTACACCGGCACCTCGCTGTACGAGTCGTGGTCGCTGAGTATGTTCAACACGCTCTTCACGTCGCTGCCAGTCATCTTCATGGGCGTCTTCGAGAAGGACTTGTCCGCCTCGACCCTCCTCGCCGTCCCGGAACTCTACACAAAGGGTCAACGCAATGGCGGCTTCAACATCAAAGTCTACCTCGGCTGGATGTTCATGGCCTCCGCCGAGGCAATGGTAGTGTACTTCTGCATGCTTTCGCTGTTTGGGGCCGCGCTGTTCACAGAAGATAACTCCATCTTCGCCCTCGGCAGCATAGCCTACACAGCCGTCGTCTGGTCCATCAGCCTGAAGATGCAGTACGTCCCATTCTCCCCTTACCAACAAGACGTCAAAGCAGCCACTGACAACCTTCAGATTCATCGAAACGCACTCCAAAACCATCACAAACGGCATCGCGATCTTCTGCTCCGTCGGCGGCTGGTTCCTCTGGAACATCATCCTGTCCGCAACATACAACCCCAAATCCACAATCTACTACGTCCGCTCCACATTCCTTGAGGGCTTCGGCGCAAGCCTAACATGGTGGCTCGTTCTGATCATCATCCTCCTCGCCGTCATTATCTTCGAGCTGGGCACCAAGGCCCTGCTCTCTTCCTTTTTCCCTACGGATGAAGATCACTTTCAGGTCTTGGAGAAGGATCCAGATGTCAAGCGCAGATTTGAAGAAGCGGCTGCCGAGGAGCTGCAGCAGGGCTGGGATCGCAAGACTAATAAGAGTCGAGATGAGGAGGAGAAGGTTAGGGAGGTGGTGGAGGGGATTAGGAAGAGGGAGGAGGAGAGGAGGGAGAATGAGGTTAAGCTGTTGTTGAAGGGGAGGGTCGAGGTGCTTGAGACGGATGGGAGTCCGGAGAGGAGTGGTCAGGAGGTGGCGAGCCTGGTGGATGTGGATGGTACGCTGAGTAAAGGGTTTGGGAAGGTGAGGAGGGATTGATGTTATGTTTGCATAGCGTTTCGCATATTCGATTTCATTGTCTTATTGCGATTTCAGGCTGTGGAATGATAATGTTCGTGGTGCATACAGGAGCACGTATTGAGGAAGAAGCTCAGGGCAGCAATGCACATGTTTCGCGGAGCCCCAGAATCGGACCTGTCGATGTACAGGCTTAATGCCGAGGGCCCTGTAACTATCTCCGTGTGTGCAACGCACTGGAGAACTCTCACGTGTTGCACAGCCCTGTACCATTGACGTGTAGACACCAGGATGCTGTATATGTACAGACGTTTCATCTCTCGTGGCTCATTGCATTCAAAGCGATTCAAGAAGTTCTGTGCAGCATTGTCGAACATGTCGAATGTCTTATCGCTCTCGATATCATCACGACCATGCAGCACTAGTATAGCGCGTCATTCTAGCAGCCGAGCTCCATCGACGTGCAGCCCTCCACAGCTCCGCACCTTCGAATCCCGTTCAATGTCCGCCGCCGACTCTGGCACGCTGAAACGGAAGCACTCTGTTTCCACCCAGCAGAAACTGTCCTTTGCTGCTCAGCAAAAGCCCAACTCAACCGCCGCAGCTCCGCTTTCTCCCTCAAGCAAACGTACCCGCCGCGAAAGCTCCCCTCGGGAAGCCGCCACACCAAGCATCATGAGCACCGCCGACATGTACAGCTTCCCCAGCAAGCGTGCAGACATTACCAGTGGCAAGAAAGTGGTTGATATCACTTCCAGCCCCGACAATAGCCCAGCGAAGCCTCGCAATGGCATGATGCGCAAGGCAGCGCCGAACATGGGCGTCAATGCCGGGCCCAAGCGGTTGATGGTCAGGAACTTTAGGCCTGTCCGCAAGGTCGACCCCAAGGATTTTCTCGACCAGACATGGCAGAAGATCGAGGCCGCGCTGAATACCATCTTCAAGCAGGGCGAGATCGACTTCAGTCTTGAGGAATTATACCGCGGCGTCGAGCACCTCTGCCGGCAGAACATGGCGCGTGACGTCAAGGAACGGCTCGTCAAGAAGTGCAAGGAGTATGTGGGCGGCGCGCTAAAGGCCGGGGTGAAGGAGAGCCTGGGTCGATCAAACGTCGATGTGCTTCGTGCTACGCTGAAGGCGTGGAGCACATGGCATGATCAAGTCCAGTATCTCGACTGGATCTTCTGCTACCTCGACCGTGCATACCTGCTTCCTCGTCATGAGTCTCTCCGCGATATTTCGGTCGGCCTGCTCCGCTCTATCATCTTCGAGCACGCGAAGCTCAACCCGCGCATCGTCGATGGTGCCTGCGATTTAGTTGCTGCGGACCGAACAGATGGCGAGTTGGATAGCGATATGTTCAAGAAGACAGTCGACATGTTCCACGATATGAGCGTCTACACACAACACTTCGAACCTCGACTGCTCGAGCTGAGCCAGGAATACGTCATGAAGTGGGCCGACGCCGAGAGCGAGCAGAAATCGCTGCCCGAGTACGTGCGAAGCGCGAGGGCGCTCATGGACCGTGAGATGCAGAGGGCGGACCTGTACCGGCTGCCGAACACGACGAAGCGAGACCTCCTCACTCTCCTAGAGGACCATCTCATCTCTAGGAAAGAGTCGAGGCTGATCAACCAGGATGAGTTTGCTGACCTCCTGGAAGCAAATGCCGTTGAGGATCTTGAGCTACTGTACTCACTTCTCGAGCGTCGACGATTGGGCAACAAGTTACGATCAGGCTTTACAAAGTGGATTGAAGATGAAGGCACAGCTATCGTCTTCAATGAGAAGGAGCAGGAGAATATGGTCATCCAGCTTTTGACTTTGAAGAAACAGCTCGATACCTTCTGGAAAGTGTCTTTCCATCGCGACGACGAGCTCGGCCACGGCCTGCGCGAGTCATTTGAGCTGTTCATGAACAAAACGAAAAAGACAAGCGCGAGCTGGGGTACGGATAACTCCAAGACCGGCGAGATGATTGCCAAGTATGTCGATATGTTGCTGCGAGGTGGCGCAAAGGCGATTCCTGCGCAGCTCAGCCGGAGAGCATCGACCAAGGTGGACACCGCAGAGGCTGAGGAAGACAACGAGGAGGCCATCTATGATGAGGATACTGAAGTCAACAATCAGCTGGATCAAGTGCTGGATCTGTTCCGATTCGTGCATGGCAAGGCTGTGTTCGAAGCCTTCTACAAAAAGGACTTGGCCAGGCGTTTGTTGATGGGCAGGAGTGCGAGTGCGGACGCAGAGAGGAGCATGCTGTCAAGGCTGAAGACGGGTAAGAACCTTTCGAACAACTTCACATCATGCGGATGGCTGACACATCGTAGAATGCGGTGCAGGTTTCACAGCCAATCTTGAGCAGATGTTCCGCGATATCGAACTCTCGCGTGAGGAGATGGCCTCATATAAGATGATCTGCGAAGAGCGCGGGCAAAAGCAAAGTCTCGACCTGAACGTCAACATCCTGTCCGCGTCTTCATGGCCTACGTATCCAACAGTCCCCGTCATCATCCCGCCGGAGATAAAATCCGCCATCGACAAATTCGAAGCACACTACAAATCCAAGCACTCGGGCCGCAAACTGGAACTCAAGCACGCCCTCGCACACTGCCAAATGAAAGCGAAATTCCCCAAGGGCAACAAAGAACTCGTCGTATCCTCTTTCCAAGCCATCGTCCTGCTACTTTTCAACAACAGACCAGCAGACGAACACATCGACTACAACTACCTAAAGGAAGTCACCGGTCTACGTACATGCCCTTCCCCACCTATCCTCCTAACCTCACTGACCAAACCCCCAGCCCCAGCAGAGCTAAACCGCACCCTTCAATCCCTCGCATGCGCCAAACTGCGCCCGCTAACCAAGCACCCCAAAGGCCGCGAAATCGCACCCACCGACACTTTCACACTAAACTCCTCCTTCACCGACCCCAAATACCGCATCAAGATCAACACGGTGCAGCTCAAAGAAACCGCTGCCGAAAACAAAGAAACCCACGAGCGCGTCGCCGCGGACCGCAACTACGAGACCCAGGCGGCTATTGTGCGCATCCTGAAGGCGAGGAAGAGGATTAGCCATGCCGAGTTGGTTGCTGAGACGATCAAGGCAACGCGGAATAGGGGCACGTTGGAGGTTAGTGGGATTAAGAGGAATATTGATAGGTTGATTGAGAAGGAGTTTTTGGAGAGGGAGGATGATGGGCTGTATGCTTATATCGCGTAAAGTGCATCGTGGAGCGGGAAGAGGGTGTTGTGCTTGAGTGTGTAGATATGTTGCGAGAAACATGAGACAGTACAGGCCAGTTGTGGAGTCGTACAAGGGAACTTGAGTGAGTGTATGATTGGATTGTGACAGTGATCTAGACCTAATGCTAGTCTAACAATGCTTCCCCGACCCTATCGGCCTAAGCGGCTGGGTATCAAACGCAAAACGCCATCATGATGCTCGTCAAATCGTATCATCTCGCAACTGTCCCCTTCAGAGGTTCCACCATGCAGTCCAGCCAGCCGGGAGCCCTACACCTCCCAGGGCCTACTCAAACCACCCCCAATGCCTCCGGACACTCCAATCAAACTTGGTCATACCCACAAGATCATCGCCGTTGAGATAATCAACCCCCAGCCCAACCAAATCCCACCACACGCTGTTCCTCAGCGCAATAGGCCACTTGGGCGCACCCCAGTACCTAGCCTTCAGCCCGCGCTGGTGCGCGCCCTTGACCTGGCCCTTGATCAACTCCATCTGGGTGCGCGTGATACGGCCCCACCAGATGCGGCCGATGCTCTTTTTGAAATTGGTGCTGGCGTAGTAGGAATTGCTCGCGTCAAAGTGGCTGTCCGGCGTGGTGCCGACGGTGCCCTGGCCGGACGAGCTCGGGCCTGCAGGCGCGGTCGAGTTGGTGTCGTCGTACTGCGCTTGGTCGAGACCCTCTGCGTCTTGGGCGTCGGGCGCGACGTATAGTCTGTCCAGCGGGGCGTCGAAGAAAATGTCGCGGTATGTGGAGTTGGCGACTACGAGGTCGAAGGGCGCGTTTCCTGTTGCGACGACGGTGATGGGTCCCTCGTGCGTGCTCGTGCCGTCGAAGTAGCTCAGGTAGCCCTTCTCGCGCAAGGCGGTTAGTTGGGACGAGACGTAGGGCCAGATCTGCGAGCCGTTGTTCTTGAAGTCGACGAGGAGGACGAGAGTTTGCTGAGGCGCGGTGTCGAACATGCCGGCCTTGGAGGTCGAGTTCAGCTCGGCGGAAGAGAGGAAGGTGGTGTTTGAGTTTTTGTGGTCGAGCATCTTGACCAGTGGGTCCACATACATGGATGTGAAGGTGCGGTTCTTGGTCAGCGCGTGGGTGCTGTGACCGACGAAGAGGTCCTCATCGAAGAGCCACACGTCAGCTTCTACGCCGGTGCATCCCCAGCGGAGGGCATCGTATAGGGGAACGCGACGCCAGTAGTCGTTATGGGAGTGGCATGGGATTGGTGTCACGTCTTTGGTAATATCCAAGAGATATGATGCCATGTCTGTGGATGCTTGATTGGGTTGGGTCCAATCCAGGGCCACGGCAGCAGGATCATCGTGAATCAGAGGAACATACCCCAGACCCACATTGACAATGTGCACACAACCACTGAGTTTGTTAGTAACATGTTACTCTAGCCTGCGGAGGAGTGGTAGGCAGCCACAAGGCTGAGAATGCCATGGCCGCGTACATCGTATACGCGGCAGTTGGCGGATCACTTACAAGAAGAATATAACGAAGCCCACAAGCCCCAGACAACCCCAGGCACCGTCTCTCTTCCTCCACACATACTTCTTTGCTCGCCAAGCTCGCCTCCTCCTCTCAAAAGCCGGTAACCTTCCAGTTCCGTAGTCGGCTCTTGATAGAGAAGGCCGCCTCCTCCGAACTGCCATCAAGCAACGGCCCCAGAATGTGGGGTGTGATCCTAAGGAAGCGTCGCTATCCGAGTCTGAAGTGTCGCCATCCTCCAGGGAACGCTCTGTGACAGTCGAGAAATCTTTATCTCCGCGAGGACTCTTTGCGCGCGAAATGTCAAAATCAGAGGTGAGATGGTTGTGCAAGAGAGGCTGCGCGCTGCGCGAGGCGATCCGCAATTCGGCGCTATCGGAAGCCATGGCTGCCAGATTGGTGACGAGTGGTAACCCCTGCAGCAGATCGGACCCTGGCAGGCGGTGCGGCGAATAGTCAAGAGATCAGATATCTTGCAGATCCAACGTCAAGGAAAGTTGCTCAAAAGTTGCGACACCGCTGTCGACGGCCGGTCAGCTGTATATGTGGCTACGATTCCAATGCTCTCGCGCTGCCCGCGCCCTAGGACACCTTCCGAAACGAAACTCAGTGCAGCGCCACGATTTGGAGGGCACGATCCAGACTTTCGTGATCCCAACCCCGGGTCTATGCCAAACTGAGCAAGCTGTAGCGCTGAATCACGAACGGTCCGATATCCGCTGTTGCTCGACAGGACGAGAAAGCCGCGCAGCCAGGGTGCAATGGTGCTGGAACTAGAAGCGTTGCGTGTCGCGCGTAGTCTATGGTTGTTTCGTGGTTGTCAGATCCGTTGGTGATGGAACTGACTTCGAGCTACAGATGCGGATGTTGCAGCGTTTATCATCGACTCCATCGATCTCGAGTCCCTTGTGTGCGGCGCACAAGCGGTCGATGTGCGCTTGCTGCTCTCGACCTCGTGGTGGCCGGCCGAGCTTGTCGCAAAGGGCTACTTTGATGCACGTAGCGGCAATAAAGGATGTGATTGGTGCGAAGTCTTTACCAGTCTACACTGCCAAGTGACAGCCTGACAACGATTAACAGCCTCGAGCTCGCGACACGAGGAGGATCAATGGTGTGTGGTTTGCAGAGAAGAGGGCGGTCTGCGGCTAGGGCTTGAGGAATGTGGGTAGAAATGTTGTCACGCAGGCAGATCATGAGTGATCATCATCGACACGACCTCAAAGCTGAAGATGCCGTTCGCAGAGTCGAGTTGAATGAGCGCCGCGATCATCGTTGGTTCCACCAAGCTTTCGGTGCTACTCTTGGTGTTCTTGTGGTCGAGGCAAGCACGACATCTGGGTCCGCCATTGTGCCTGACGGATGTGGCAGCAGCAACAAAGCCTCAAACCGAGGATTTGCGATTTGCAAATTAGCGCGATCGTTTGTGAGCAGCCTCGCCCAAATTCGGAGGCTGCTCACTTTGTAAGAATATCGATGGTTAGCCGCCTGCGGGCGGCTCTCCGCATGTTCCAAATACCATTGCCTACTTCCGCGGCGGTCTAGATTTTGCGGGGGCAGGAATGTTGAGACGGCTTCTCCGCGCCTCGCGCACCAGAGCACAGTCTTACATGACACCATTGAAGCCACAACGTGCGCGTCTAACGCCAGAGCGAGGTATCTCCGACGAGGCTTTCTGAAGATGTCTGATGGGGAAGGTGGGGTGAACGAGAGACTCACGTGCAACCTCACGGACCTAAGACCCAGAAAGCTTATGTCCACTAGCGCCGGTCCCTGCAACAATTTGCGACTGATCGGCTGTAACGCAACAAGGTCCCATACACACAACTGCGAACATGCCGCACAAACACAAGCGCAAAGCTGGCGATGCGCCAGAGTATGTTTCGCTTCCCGCATATTGCTAGTGACGTCTTCTAACCGCAGCAGCTTCGATCTCCCACCCACATCGCGCGCCGCTCCCCTCCCAGTAGGCAAGACTAAGACCGCTGCAAAATCAAAAAAGCGGAAGATCGCCCACGTCGAAGGCTATGGACAAGACGACACCCCCAAAGCCTTCCAACGGCTCATGGCCTTCTCACAATCCGGCGTTGGCGCCAACAAAAAACGCTCCGCCCTCGACGACGGCCTTGTGCTCTCGAAGAAGCAAAAAGCCGCAGCAAAGCGCGCAACTCAGCATTCCAACAACACCGCCGGCTCAGACGACGACTCCAAGGCCAACCTGAGCAAAGCCAACGCAACCGCCGATGCGAAACAGATCCCCAAGATCCAGCCAGGCGAGTCCATGGCCGAGTACAGCGCGCGCGTCGACGCCGCACTACCACTCTCCGGCGTCGCCAAGTCCGGCAAGAAAATTGCTGGCATCGCAGGCCACCGCGTCACAAAGCACGAGAAGCGGTTGAAGCGCCTGCAAGCCGGGTGGCGCGAGGAAGAAGCACGGATCCGCGACAAGGAGGCCGAGGCGGCCGAGCTCGCAGAGGAGGAGCTCGATGAGCAGGCCCTGATATGGGAGGATAAGACGGAGGAAGTCGCACCGGGGCTGAAAGCTAACGGCAAGAAAGCCAAAGCTGCCAAACGCAAGAAGCTTGTGGGCGAGGTGGATAATCACAGTGAGGATGAGTGGGAGGCGCTGAAGAAGAAGAGGGAGCAGAGGAAGGGGCTACACGATGTGGTGCATGCCCCGCCGACATTCAGCAAGGTGCCCAGGGAGATCTTCAAGGTCAAGAACGGCGCCAAGGTCAATGTGAATAATGTGCCAAATGCAGCTGGAAGTTTGAGGAAACGAGAGGAGTTGGGCGAAGAGCGCAGGACACTCATCGACACGTACAGGGAGCTGATGGCCGCGAAGAAGGAGGAGAGGAATTCGAAAGCGAAAGCTTAGTGGAAAATGATACCCAACAGTTGTGCACGGTCTAATTCTTCTACCTCGTTGCATCTTCAGTCGCTATCCAGTATTGCTCAATTATCTTCGTCAGAACAGGCACATGTCTAGACAACGTTGTGCTATGCACAGGGAAGTTGGATTCCGCATCCCGTTCAGGATCGTCCTCCTCTCCACATCTAGCAGTGATTGTTACTGGCGCTATCGAGTTTCTCAGAGCTTGCCACTGCCCAAGCAAAGTCAAAGGCTCCGATGTCGAAAATGTCAGGACTGCATTTAGTGTTCCGCTCCCAGAGTAGGTCAGGACTCAGGATGTTGTCTCCCTCTCCACTTCGCTACTTATGACTTGCATAAGCGAGCTCTACATAGCAAAAGCCCGATTTCCATCAATGAGCCGGTGTAGGTAAATGTGATTAATTTATTCCATAGCTTGGATACATTCCATCAAATCACGTGGGTTCTTGGCGCAGTGGTAGCGCGTTCGCTTTGCATCACATGCAAAGCTGCGAAAGGTCTGGGGTTCGATCCCCCAAGGATCCATTTTTGCCTCCCTTGCAGCCAGCGGAGATGTGTGCTTTGCCAGGAGTCTCTCTTTTTGGGCGAAATCTCCAGCGCTGTCGGTTCATCTGGATGATCTTGTCTTGCTACTCTGTGGGGTCGGATGTTTGAGTATATCCTGTGTCTAACGTCGCAGATTGCACCTTCTGTGATGTACAAGATAGGTCCTCTGAGTGAGTGAGAGTACGAGCAGCTCCACAGACATTTCTCGAGATTTCTGAATGGCCGGCTCCTACATTTGCGTGCTCTTCTTGGTCGTTCCACGATCAATCGTATTCTCACTCATTCCGGGACCTATCCTGTACAAGAGATGAGAACCTGAATAGTGGGAGGTGGTAACTATCGATCTCTTAGTCGATGGACCGTGGACAGACGCTCTGTTGGCCGAATCGGGCGCAGGTACATTTGGTCTTTTTTCTGCAACACGGCGGGGACTGTCACCACTGACTAATTCGAGAAGGAAACCGAGAACGCTTGATTTGAGGTATCCTGTGCTCAAACTAACACGATAGTTTGTCTCGTCTCTTCCGAAACCGCACGAATGAACTCTTTTGACATGTGAACCGTTGTCGATGCTTCTCCGTGGTGTAACGCGTACCAGTATCCTATCCTCTTCCATACAGCCTCGTCAGAGTGCGGTACAAGTGCCAGTCCATCGGCTAGGACGAGCCCAGGCTTGACCACGTGTCTAAATACCGCCAGATGAATGTTGATCTTTGACTCATTGACTGCATCTGCCGTTTCCCACATGTCCGGATTGAAAATATAATCATATCCAAGCAGGGGCTCATAAGTCACGCTGTAGCATACTATTGTGGCTCCATATCCGTTGCGTTCTAGGCTTGTTTGAAGGACGGCAGGAAAGACAGTGGTCTCGATGGTCAATCTAAGGCCGGATAAATTATAGAAGCCATCATCAGGTGTGGTATTAGCGACTCTATCAGCCCACTGAAACCCAAGCACACGGGTCAATGTCATTTTATCACCCTCAATGCTATAAAATGTGGCCGTTTGGAAAGCGTCGTCTTCATGTATCGGTGCAGAGAACCACGACCACGATGGTGTCTTTGCGGCTGGGGATTCCAGGATAGTGTACCCTTCGGGTGCCCTCCGGATGGACCAGAGCAGTGAGTCTGGCATGTACTCCAAGAATGTTCTTGCTAGGTATGTCAGGCCGTGGATCGAAGCGAACCTGCGAGCCACGCCAACCAATGCCATTACTCTGTCTTTCGAAAACGTCAGACGTCTGGCCCGGTATTCTAGAATGAGATCAATCCAAATTTCAAAGCCTGTTTGCGAACTTTGCGTCGGTATGTGCTCTAGAAAGTCCTCGTCTTTCTTGAAAAGCTCATCTTTGGCGATTGCGCCCCTGTAATGCACACCATTGCGGAGCTTCTCAGGACGAGGTAACAAGCCTAAAGTCTCATCACAGAACTCGTTCATACATTCCCATGCCAGATGGTGGTGTCTGTAGAGAATCGTGCGTCGACACAGAAAATGCTCGTGAAAAGCCCAAGCGCGTGTGAACAGAGGCCATTGCGTCGAATCCATCCATTCCCAGTATGCTGTCGCCTCGACGTTAGCTCTCGGGACCGGTCGGATGAAAAGTCCAGTCGTCGAAGAATCTGCCTCGCGTAGAATGCATGGGTTGTATATCCTTGGGTCGATCCAAAGGGAGCTGTCTCCTGCTTCCGGTGGGGAGAGGAAAGACAGGTTGCATATGCCATTTCTGTATATATCCGCCATTTTGGAAGCTTCGTGTTCCCAATCCTCAGAAGAATCTTGGATGATGCAAAGAGAGTCTATCCACAGGTATCGATAGCCGAGATTAAGGGTCAATTTGACGGCTGTTTTGTAGATGTGGGAAATCTGATGCTGAGGAATGCCATGATGCATTTCTTCTAATCGTGTTAGTGTGAGACGTAGTTGGGCATCAGGTTGGACACCCCACATATGACTGAGGGTTAGGTAGACGAAGGGTTCCGGAATGTCATCGCAGAAACGCAGGACCACGTTACCACCAGCGAGATCTAGTAGCCGTCGCGGGCGTGAAGACTTGCTAATGGTCTGCTCGATCCCACGGTTACATCTTCGATCATTTGCCACACAGTCTTGCATCCATTTACTGGCGCGTTCCGAGGGAGATGTGGAGTGTAGGCCTGGGATATTATAGGATGCAGTCCACTGTTGCTGTACTGTGATCATCAGCTCAAACCACCCCATCTTGGGTCAGAACTCACGGTTGTAAAAGCTCAACTCGAGGATTTCGCCCTTGCTTCTTTTGGTTCCTGACTTCAAGAGAGCGGTGAAACGAACTGTTCGGGGTCCTCCTGGGTTTCCGTGCTCTTCAACTGGCAGTGAAAACCCATCAGATCTACCCAGTACATGGCTAATCAAGATCGTAGGGCGATTGTTCGTCCGAATCCAGCTATTCATGGAAACGACTGCATCATGCATCGCCCTGAGGATAGCATAAAGATGGCAGAAGTTAGGTGCAAGCTCTTCAGGGGATCCAAGGTCAATAAAATCATGTTGATTCCAGAAGTAGCCTGCATGTGTTTCAAAACCAGCATCTTTAGCTGTCTCTATCAGGTCCCTTCCAAGCGTAACGACTTCCCATAGCACCTGGCCAAACCTCTTGCATCGTTCGCAGAGTTTGTGATAGCGTCCGGTTTGGGCCAGAGGTGCGTTGTGCTCAGTCGACAGAGGTTCGGTCATGATGGCATGTTAGATGTGTGGAGTATGAAGTGAGTTCTAGGAAGCAGCGAGATCCAGGCGGCTGAGCGGGTACTTGTGCGTGAATGTGCACTGAAAAGAGGGGGCGAGGCAGCCTGGTGTCGAAACCCAGCTCTCATCTGCAGTAAGGCGCAGGGGAGGCGCAGCACTAGCGCGATCGTTCTTGACGAATGATAGCAGCCTGTAGGAATACAAACCCATTGAGGTAAACTACTGCCTTGAGAACAAGGCTCGCGGACGAAATACTCACACTAGACTCCAGTTCCGTTCTGTTCGAGCTTCTCGTCATCGTCCTTCTTTACACCGCCAGGACTGTCATTCCGCTAACGCGTTCTGTTCTGCCCACATGACATGAAGTTGACAAGGCAACAAATTGACGTAAAATCCATCTTCAAGACAGGACTTACCCACGACTGTCAAGTCCTGGCTCCGGCTACTGTGGTAAATAAACTAGAAGGTATCATGACTCGTTCTGATAGTGAATCCTCGCTGGAATAGTACTATATTGTCAGCCAGATCCAACAATAATCGAGATTAGCCCCCAGACGGGGCTGGTGACTTTCGCACCTTCACTCCCACCAAACGGGAACACTTCAAGGCCCATGGTAACAAACTCTCCGCGCCACATAACCCCATCTCGCACACATTGAATCCAGTAACGATCCATTGCTCATACAAACAAACGAAGTAGAGTTTCAACCTCGTGGTATCTCAACGCCAAGCACCATGCAATCTAAGCCAACAATCCGAATCATACACATCCCCCGTCACCACTCTACCTTTCTCTCCTCGTCTAGAAAAGACTCCACCCACCGCCCTGCTTCTTCATCCTCTCCCTCTCCTCCCTCCGACTCACCGCCCTCTTCTCCCTCGCCTCCAACTGCCTCAGCCCCTCCATCTCCTTGAGCACATGCTCCAGCAGATCCTTTCGCCTTACTACATCCAGATGCCTCTTGATCTTGGGATCCTCGCGTGCAAAGCGGTCAATTTCATCCTGGGTGAGGCCCCTGCCGAGGCGGGCGTCGAGCTCGCGGGGGAGCTGGTAGTAGAATTTGGAGAGGAGTTCTGCGTCGAGGAAGAGGTCGGCGGTGGTGGTTAGTTTGTCGGCGACGGCATCGAGGAAGATTTCGGGACAGTGGTATTTGTTTTTGCGGGTGGCGCATTGTTTTGATTTGACGGCGAGGATACGTAGTTTGAGGATATCGACGCGGTCGCGGAGGAAGACTGCTTCTCTGCCTGGTGTGTGTTAGTCCAATTACTCATGTACTTGTTGGTATTGGATGACAGTAATGGGAATGGAAATAGGGTAGAGTGACGGACCTTTGCTGAGTAGGGCCTGGCTGAAGCCGCCGGCGCCGCCGACGCCGTCGCCCTCGAGGACTACTTGGCCGCTGCGCACGCGGTCGATAAAGGACATGACGTCCTTGACCTTTTTGCGCCCACCCATCACTTCTTCGAGACGCTTGGACGCCGACTCTGCGACTTTGAGCTCTTCTTTCAGCACTGCAGTGACATTCTCACGGCCCTTTGCCCACTCGCTGTCCTCGAGGTCGATACGGTACTTGTACGGCTTGATGCAGATCTCGAGCTCGTCGGAGATGTCGTAGCTCAGATCCTTGAGGATAGCCGTCGAGGCCTCTGTGATGGCCTGGCGTGCAAATGGGTGTGCAGAGAAGCGTGAGTTTGCAATAAGGAACTCGATGTTGCGCTGGAGTGCACTCGCGACGACGCTGGTTGCTAGACGACCAACACCCAGCTTTGTGAGTGCGGCGCTGGAGCTGTCGAGTTTGATCTTCCAAATCGAGTCTTCGCCCTCTGGATCTGCTTTCGCGAGATTGCTGAGGGGGTCAGTCTCGGGGAAGGGCGGGCTGAGGTCATCGAAGGGGCGGTTCCAATAGCGTTGCGCAAGCAGATTCAAGACTTGCTGGTCGAGCTCGTGCTTGAGAAGCTCACGGACTTCGTGGCGACCGAAGGATTCAGTGAAACCTCGGAAGGAGTGTTTGAAGCCGTCGAGAGATTCAGCAAGATATGACTCTGCGCTCAATGGACGCTCGTTGTACTGGACCTTAAACTCATAGGTTGCCTCTGCCAGCTCACGTTGGATTGCTTCGCTCGTTGTTTTCAGGCTGGCTGCCATTGTCTGCTCGAGAACGTGCATGAGCTTCTTTTTGAGATTCCTGGTACCAACTTCGACATGCTCTTCGGGCGCGAATTCGGGATGCGAGTTGAAGTAGGAGTTTTCGTTCTTCGCAATGGCATTCTGGATGTTACCGCTTCCACGGTGGAACAGCTTGCCGCCGCCTGCACCTGCAGGCACACGGCATACCACACCCACATAGCCCAGTCGCAAGGCGTACTTTTTATCGTTCAGTAAGCTTACGGCGCGCTCAGGCTCGACCAGATCCATCTTCGTGATGACACCGATGGTGCGTTCGCCGCGAGGGTCGACCTTTCTCGACGCTCGTAGCGCAGTGCTGTTGGCCAGATCCACGTCTGCTGCTGAGATTGCAAGGATGACGTTGGGCGCACGAATGTACTTCTCGCACAGCTGTGAGATGCGTTCCTTGAGCTCCGGAGGCTGGTCTCGTCCCACAACCTGTATGTATCCAGGCAGATCAATCAGCGAAAGATCTGGCACGTTCGGCGAGTGGATGCGCAGCTGGATGGGGTCGTCCGAGACGCAGTCGGACGCCGGCACTGCCAAGTTCAAGTCCGTCAATGTCCTCTGAATCTGGCTGAAGTCTGTGACCTTTCCCAGACCCAATGCAGGGAATTCTCCGTACTCTGCTTGGGCATCAGGTGTGTTGACGAGGGTGAGCTCGATGGGGCGTCGCGTGACCATGTTGTGGCCCTTGGGGAGGAACTCGTGTCCGACAATGGCCTCCAGCACCGAGCTCTTTCCTGAGGACTGCGATCCAATGACGACGATGGACGGCAGCGTCAGCGAGTCGGACTGACCGACGGTCTGCAGCAGGCTGCGGATCTCAATCATCTTCTTGGTGAGCATCATCATCTGCTCGTCGCGCGCAATCTTCTCCGCCTCCAGCTTGTCGTCATCGTCCTCCTGGCCGTATCCGAACGCAGCGGCTGTCGAGGCACCGGCGGCAGCAGCCCCAGCGCCGCTCTGCTTGGGCTCCTCGGGCCCTCGCCCACCGCCATTGCTGCCGCCAGCGCCACCAGCCTCCTCGGCGGCCAGCAGCTTCTGCAGCCACTCGGGGTACTCTGCCTTGTCGAGGCTCTGTTTCGTGCTGCGCCAGCCCTGGTCGATCTGGTCGAAGAAGCTGTTAGCGGACTCGAGCGCGCCGCCCGCGACGTTGCTCACGCCGTCCTTCGCGCGGCCGAAAAGGTCGATGGCGAAGCTGCCCGCCTCTGCTAGGCGTTAGTAGTGATCAGAACTGGCAGTGGGCATAGACGTACGGCCAGCCTGGAACTGGATGTAGGAGACGCCTGCAATGACGGCGCCGCCCGCAGCTGCGCCGGCTGTTGCGAGCTTGGTGACGAGCTTGGGCACGACGCGGGCAAAGGATATCGACCGCGTGGCCGGCAGGTTGTGCAGCGCATAGCTGCCGAGGGGCCACGGCCGCCGCTTGATCAGGCGCAGGCCAGCTTCGTTGCGCAGCAGACCGCCGGCGGGCAGCGAGTGTGTCGTATACAGGCGTGGCGTGTGCAGGGCGGTCCGGCGCGCGAGCGTCGCGAGGCGTGCAGTGACGAGCCTGCCGCTCATGGTGACGGTGGTTGTGGTGTGTGTGGATGTGTGCAGGTCATGGGACTCGGCCGCGTCGCGCAGTGTTGGCCTCGAGCGTGTTTGGCTTGTGATGCCAGCAAGCTGCTCAGCGCAGACATCGGCCAACTTTCGTCACTTCCGCTTGGTCTGGCCCGGCACCCCACGTGGGATCCAGCCCTACGCAGCTGACATCACAGCCGTCTCGACAGGGGAGACCGAATACCACGATGGGACGAATTGCACAACACCGAAAGGTCACATCTGACTGATGCTATGGGAATCGGCATCGGCATCGGCATCGGCATGAATGAGTACTAAAGTCTACTTCAGACATAACAGCGCGCGCTCTCCAAAGCCACGCAGCACTGAAGCCTCCACCCTGATCATGTCTCGCAGCCAGTCTCGTGAGCCCTCTACTTCTGTACTCGCAAACTTGACCAGCACAAAGTCGCGCACATTTGCAGCACTCCATACCACTCCAGCCCTCGTCTCTCGCGCCAGTCTCTCGGCGCGCCATTGCTCGTTGCTGGTCAGCTCCGCCGGCACTGTGTCGCCCCAATTCCTGCCCCCGATTCTCGGCAACGCTTCGAACTCATCCAGAAAGAATTTTGCCAGCGACGCAAACACAGGTCCTCTGATTATGAGCGTGCCGAAGACAGAGAACCCATCCATGCGAGAAGAGAGGCGCATATCTGTCCATCCGTGCTTGTCTAGGATCAAATTGTCTCGCAACAATAGCCGCCTCTTCCCCGATGACTCAGTCGTCCATACTTCGTTCCGGCTCTTGTATTCGTAGATATCCCAGTTCTCCCCTCTGGCTGACCGACCGCTAGTCACCCAATCGCACACGCACAAGCTACCTTGGCCTTCTTTCAGGTGGTAGATCTGCGATTGCGAGAAGGCTGTGTGCGCAAAGGGCTGCACAGGGTCCGGAAGGTATACCAATGCGGCGCCGCTGTGTAGGTGAGCATTCATGTGCTGCTGGGAGACTATCTGAGGGTCGAGTGTCTTGAATATCTTGGTAGACCCTTGGGTAAGAAGCAGAAGTCGCGTTTGATGGTCCAGATGCACGTTCAGGTCTATGCTGTCTCCAGCAACGATACCGCCACCGTAGGTCAAAAGATACACCGTGTGCACCAGACGAGGCGTGTCTGCTTCAGCAACATGGTCTGGCGGAGGAAGAGGCTCCGGGGCGATCAATTTTAAAGGATACTGATACGAGACAGTCTTGAGCACAGGCGTGCTCGGCGGCAGAATCTTCAAGACGATGGACCCATGGCCGGGTTTCGACGTAGATTTGGCAAATGGAGAGGTAAAGGACATGACTGGGCTTTTATCTTCTGACTTGATGGAGCATCTTCGAGTTGACCACAAGAGTATTATGACAGAATAAAAGGCTCTTTCCAACGACAGAATGTCAAGAATAGGCTAACATGATGCAAATGAGCGAGCCTGCACATCGGGCGAAAGTGAAGGAGAGGAGAGTCGCGCTTGCCTTATCGACGGTTGCGATAACGCCAAGCGAACCACAATCTTTTTCCAATTACCCCTCATGTTGCCCGCCTTGCGTCCTTCGCTTCCGTATCCACATTTGTGCAGCCAGCCAGCGCCAAAATTATTGCTTCAGGTTTTTCTAACAACGACGCCTCCCGGAATCGAACTCGCGAGTGTTGTCCATGTCAGCACAATTGCGGTAGCTGAGCGTGTGGCCTGCAATGGCGAAAGGCGTGGACGAGCTCGTCAATCACGTCCTCTCTGAGATCGCCCTCACCGGCGTGCAAGGTATGCATGACTCGCGCCTTTATTTCCCTTTTGCGTTTTGCCTATGTGCATTTCACATCGTTTGCGTGCTCTTAGCGCAACATCCCTTTTGCAGTCACCCGTGTTGACTAGAGGACGTTGTTCTCGAGTAACACCAGATCCCGCTACTGCCTCATATGGTGTTCGAAACCAGACCGTGCACCATTTTTCTGTTACACATGACCACCTTACTGACAAACTTCAGGAGCTGGCAGTGCCGACTTCAAGCGTTACATCCAGTCGTTCTACGAAAAACAACAGAACGAAGATGGATCTAGCTCGCATCATAGCCCTGCACAGCTGGGCTCCACTCTGCATGAGAAGATCTGGCACTGGGTGACCGACCATGCAGACATTCGCATCACGCACAATGGAGTTACACGGCAGTATAATCTCGCCGAGTTTGAGGCAGCAGAGAAGTCAGAAGCAGCTCCAGCCAACGCTGCCTCTGTGGCTCCGCCCATTCCCTTGACTACCGTGGTGAAGAAGACACCAGGCCCTGCAAAGTCTCTCCTAGCATTACGAGATTCCATGCGACAGCGCCTGGCCAAAGAAGGGGTTACATCTCGCTCCGATACCGCAAACTCTCCAGAGGCCCAAAATTTCCTGCCATCTCAAGACCGGGGGTCCGACGGACAAAACACTGTCCAATTGTCCCAGCAGCTTGTCCGCGCACCTCGTGTCCTTCCCAGTTCATCAAATGATGGCGAGACGGTCTTCGATGATGCTCCGGTCAACACCACCGCGCCTCGTCTTTTCGCAAGTCAGAATCGTATTTGGCAGGCCTTGACAGGACATGGTATCGACCTCAAGAAGGTCCCCACCATGGAATTTGTCCTACTGTCTCTAATCGCTTCACACGGAGTAGCCGGAGTCACGCAGCCCGACTTGACGGCCATGAGTGGACAAGACAAACGTTCTGTGCCAAAAAGAACAGATGAGCTCTGCCGCAAAGGCTACATCGACAAGAAGCCTATACAGTCTGGCAAGCTGCGTACCAGTCTTTGTGTTCACAAGAAGTTCGTCTCTGACGACCACTTCCTGACCTCGGGGAAAGTCGAAGATGTCTTCCAATACAAGAAATTCGTCCTCTCAGGCTTTGTGCACCTGCTTTACAACACACTGAAGGACACTGGCGTCGTGCCAACCCGGGACATTCGAAAGCTACTAGTAGGAGCATATGTCACTTGCGCACAAGACCAACCGCTAACAAGACACAGAATGTACCCATGACGACCTGGAACAAGCGAGCTGTACAGGGTGCGCTTATTCGACTCGATCAAACGGGCATGGTCAAGCGTTTCAGGGCCCGTAGAAAAGATGCCGAAGACAACTGGCTCACGTGCATTGAAGTGTTGCGTGAGCCCCGACCAGAAGATCACGAGAACCTGAAGTTTCGCCGTCAGGTCACTCTCGACGAAGATGTCGACGAGCAGTCAGACGAGGATGTCGACGGCGACACGTTGATGCGTGATCTCGAGGTTGACATGCTCAACAGTGACTCGAAAGAGGTCGAGGGTAGCACCGAGGATGGTGGGCGTATTCCACCACAATGGGTACCTGAGCGCCTGCTGTCAAACACGCTACATGAGGTCATTGCTATGGGTGGAGCAGAAGGCTGGGATGCTGGTGTCATACGCGACCGGATTGTAGGCAAGTTTTGGCGTCGGCCGATGGAATCTTATCTCACTCGTTTGACCGACGATTGGGAAGCAACCCAGGCTCCACACCTTCGACACCTTGCCATCATTCGAGACACGCGCAATACGCAAGAGAAGAAGTTTGTGCATTACGTCTACCGCACACACGGCAACTTTCAAAAAGCCGTAGACGCAGGCGAAGTCATTTGGGCGGGGGTCAGTAAGCCTGCCCCCAAACAATCATCAGCATCTAAGGGTGGCCGACCGAAGAAGGATGCATCCAATGTACAGGTCGACGCTTGGGGATTTCGTGCACTCAACTCAAAAGACTTTCTGGATAAGGACGGTTCGGCATCGCTCTCAACGTGTCGCAACGCCATCATCAAACCAAGGCTGCATGGCCCACGATGGGACAACTCTCTTATCGACGATGTTGGCCACGAGAAAGCTGTGACGCCCAAACCCGACAAGACTCCTGGGAAGAACAAATCAAAAGCTTCAGTCCAAAACCTGCCATTGCCACATACATCGAGGGCCGGAAGTCCGGCGACCCCAGATCAACAAAATCTGATCAATGATGCCGCTACCGATGGCGATGATGCGATGCCCGTGGCGTCAGCCAGAGTCTTGGGTCTGCCGAAGCTAAAACATGAGAACGGTTTGCTCACCATGGATCAGCGGGTAGCTTTGGGACTGAAACCAAAAGGGCGCCTTAGCAAATTCGTTGAGGACCAAATTCGAGAGTATCGCAAGCAGACAGGAGAGCCAACGTCGATCCCAGAATCAATTGTGCTGGAAAGACCATCTAGTGCAAGCACAACCTCCCTCCTGCCTAAGATCGGACCTCTCATGAGCAAGGACGAGCGAATTGCGGCGGGTCTGCCAGCCCGCGGGCGCCTAGGACAGAAGATTGAAGACCAGCTTCGTCAGCAACGTGGACTTCCGATAGCGACAAAGGTTAAGAAGCCACGCAAGAGTCGGGCAGCGAATGAGCCAGCGCTTCTGAGTAGAGAACAACGGATTAAACTTGGCATCATACCTCATGGGCGGCTGCCGCAGTCGCTTATGGAAGGCTTGCGTGAGGAGCGCGACTTCGGAATCCCCTTCGAGAAGTCTAGAGTCATCCCAGCGTACATGGATGCTGTAAAGGACAAGCTCCCCAAACCACAGCTTACACGAGCAATCGACGAGGTCCGAGTGCAGACGATGCGAGAAAACGATCCAAGCTTTGATCCAACTCGAGGACTGGACGACTCTGATGACGATGCTCCGATCACCAATGCGCCTGAGGAGCCGGCATTAGCAGCATCAAGTGCGAGCAGCCCGCCTACTGAGAAGCGAAAGGCTGATCACGAAACCTCCGCTTTACAACCTTCCAAACGACTACGAATTGAGCGGGAGCAATTACCAGAAGAGATCAGCGCCACCATACCAACGCCACCGTCGACAGCATCAGGCGCGATTACTAAAGCGGCACATGAACACCAAGAGCAAGATAAACCGGTGATGACGACTACAGAGGAGGATATAATACCCGCTGTAGCCAGTCCATTACAAGACGCCCGGCAAAAGACACCTACACCTCCCCGTGAGACGTCTCCTCTTATCATTGATCTGGCCGCAGTGGACGAAAAGGTCCGTGCGATCAAGGAGATATACAACAGTCGAACTTCACCCGGCGTCTACTTCAATCCATTTGCGAAACGCAAGATTGGTCGAGGCAGACCGCGCAGTACGTACACCGCGACTTTCCGGCTCGATGGTCTGAAGGATCTCGAGTGGTTCAAGGCAGCAGCGCCAACCGTCAACGAAGCAGTGAGCTCATCACCGCGCCGTGAAGTGTTATCGCCAGAGCAGGAAGTCGAGACAGAAGAGCAGGGTCCGGATGACGGTGCGCATGAGGAAGTCATTACCACTTCCACACATGCAGTTCATGCTAGCGCCGAGCCCAACACAGACCTCCCCACCTCAGGCAAGAACGATGTTCAAGCATCTGAAGCGAGTGTCATGGAGACTGAGCAGTCCGGGGATCACACAGCGTCCGAGGAGGCCGAAGTCATTCAAGACACAACAGCTACCACCGAGCGCACAAACCCTATCAGTCAAAGTAACGATACGGCTCAAACTGTGCAACATCACACTCGTACAGTTGCTGGCTGGAACGCAATCAATAAGCCGCTACAAACAGAGTCTTCATACCGAAGTCCCTACGCGACGGGTGGTCCTGTCGAGCCAGCCCAGGTCGACGAAGCACAAGCTGAGGACAACGCAGAAGTACAAGAGACGCAAGAAGATTCCAACAGTCCTCAGATCCAGGGCGTTTGTGGCCCGATCAAGGCAGAAGACATGATGAGCCGAAGCGCCAGGAAGCTTGCGGCATACATGGGGACAAAGACGGGAGGTGGAAGCCAAAAGATGTTCCGTCATAAGATCATCATGCAGATCATCGATCTTTGCGATGGTGTCTATCCAATGCACGGTGAAATTGGACGACCCTTCATCACTCTATGGAAGCAGCAATATCCCAATGTGGCAACACCCAACTCGAGCACCGTGCTATCGAACTTAAGGGACATGATCGCGGATCCGCGCAACGGGCTGAAGAAATTCAGCTTCTTGATCAGACTTCGACAGAGTGCGGGTTTGAAGAAGAAAGACATGGTAGTGTATCAACATCTCACGCCCACAAGCCCACAAGTCACAAAGCTTGCATACAAAATGGCCAATTTCTCCAGCACGAAGGCGCATCAGTACTATCCTGAAGAAATTCTCCATTTGGTATCCGACGAGTCATTCTATGTACCCATGCCAGTCGCGCCAAAAGACGAGACCGTCACCCTGGCGAGTCTCAACCCTAGTCTTAAGAACAAGATCAAGGAGGCTAATCTCGAGCGTCGAAGACGGTATTACCATAAGCAGAAGAACGAAGAACTCGCGCGGGACGCTCAGAACTTGGCGGTGGAGGCTCCTCTAAAGCAGATTGCGAAGGTTGACGGACAGCCGCGAGCAAAGCGTGCACGTCTCGCAAGTCTCAACGACAAGAATAAACGATACCGACGTGCACCAGTAACGGCTGCATCCTCAGCACCGTTGGATCCAGAGTTCGAGGAGAGTATAGCTGAGGAAGTCGGCACGGCAGAAGACGAATCTCAGCACGGTGGGTCGTTGACGTGGGATGAGCCCTGTCTTGGTCCCGCCGTGAGCCAACCCGAAGCATCGGCCACTACGGATCCCGCGCCTGCCAAGATCGAGTTCTATGTCTCTTCGATCACCTCGCCCATTGTCCGCTTCTATCCAACGAATGGGACTTTCTCCACAGAACTTGGCCGTGTTCGTGCAATCGACTTGTTCAATGTCCCACTCCCGGCACAACCTGTTAACACGTCTACCGCACCAGCAAAAGGTCGGAAACGAGTCCGTATTGTTGAACCTGCGTCGGAGCAGCCCAGCAAGAAAGTTCGTTTTGGCACGGATAGGCCTGTCCCGGTTGCGGAGGCAAATCTTGTTATCAGTCCCAGCGACGAGAGCGACGAATCGTACTCGTCTGACACTTCCTCGACGTCCTCCGATAGCGAAGATGATATCCCCCTAATGCAGCTCAGCAAGGCTCAAGCCAAAGCCAGAGCGAAGGCGAAGGCTAAAGCGAAAGCCAAGAAGAAAGCCAAAGCCAAGCGAGGAAGCAAAAATGATGCACCTCCTACGCTGCTCGAACGCCTTACTGGTCTCACTGGTGATCCAAATGAGCCTGTTTATCACCCTTCTGAGCAGAAGTCGCAGACAAAGAAGAAGTATCGGAGCTGGACCGAGAAAAAGAAGGCACGTCTCAACAAGCAACAGTACGAGCGCAAGTATGCCGAGAGCCAAGACCCTGTCGATAAGTTCAAGAAGCTGGTCTGTACCCTCACCATCGCTTCATGCATGGCAGGGGAAGAAGGTAGCATTGATTGGAGTGTTGTCAAGAAAGTATTTGATGCCAAGGACTTTGACCTTGCGAAGACAAAGGCCTTATGGGACTGGATGCAAACGAACATGTCCCAACAGATTGCAGACTTGATGAACGATTTCGAGGCCCGCTTTCTAGAGGCGTATGAGGACAACCGGATCGCAGCGATCGAAGATCCCGCGAAGTACGATTGGGCAAATCTTGTGAGATGGGCTATGCACACCTGTGTCTATCCAGAGCTCTCCTTGCCAGTGTATCGCGAAGCGCTACAGCATTTCATCGTCGACTTATCAAGCTTCGAAGCTCTGGACCGACCGAAGTGGTATCGCGAGAAGATTGCAGACAGAGTGCGTACGCAGCTGCAGCTTCAGTATCCCTTCACTGCACCTCTCCACACTACTTACACACGACGAACGCCCGTTGACGAAACCGAGCTCAAAGCCCGATCATGGATTCGCGCAAATACATCTACACCCCAAGATCGATACGACAGCAAGACAGCGCACGAGAAGCTTAGGACGCTTGGCGATCCTGTGCTCGCGAAGGTTGTGGGCGAGTACGTGGATCGACAGATGCTACGAATGCGTAAGCTCAAGCGACTTCTGCCTGGTAGGAATTACACGTTTACAGCAAGACTCGCGAAGCAATATGGCCGCACTTTCGAGCTCAGCGACTTCATGGCTGCTGTCAGAGTCAAGAAAGATATGGATGCCGCTTTCACAAATGACGATCGCGAAAAGCGGATTTACTCCATTTCCCGTGCCGAGCCAGATGGCGCCGTCATGGCCATCATGTCATTGCTCAGTGACGGCAAAGTCAAATTTATTCATCAGGTCCCAGCTGTGAACAGCGATTTCGGCGCCCCTCTGCCACGGCTGTCGGTGTGGGGCTTCATGGAAGGTGACTATGTGCATAGAGGCATTGACCGGCAACGTTTGTTCTGGGACATCCACATTGTTCCTACAGAGATGTACGACTACGGAAACCCATTGCAGCCAACAGCTGCAACGTTCGAGGAAACAACAAGCAGCTTGGCCAAGTGGTATCCTTTGCCTGAACCGCCACTGCCCGGCAAGCATGACGCCAATGCCCTCCTGCCGATCTGGAGCAGCATGGATGGCCAGAGTGTCACTTGGCCCTGGTGGTATCGCATCCTCAATCTGGTGCTCCAGCCTCTCATCTTCCAGCCTGGTGCGACAGTGGAGGATATTCACGCCAACTGCGACGAGTACACGACTGAGATCTTCGAGATCCAACTCGTTCTGCAATGGCTAGAGTCCATCAATGCAGTCAAGAAGACCATCGGCGGCGGCTATATTACTCTACCTTGCATATGGGCTGCATTCGGTGACATCTTGCACGACTTGGAGGACGACTGGCTCAATACACATGTCAAGCGAAAACATAAGAAGCATGAGAAGCAGCAGTGGCGGGACAAGTATCACCTCAGATACGCCACGTTACAAGATCGCGGTGCTGGACGCTCGCCTAGTGATGACGAGGAGTCTGATGCCCCATCTGAGGATGAACGCGAAGGTGCGACGCGTGCGAGTGCGAGCATCATGCGCCATCCGAATGAGCAATACGCGATTGTGAGGGAGCAGATTGCCTCCAGCATATCCAAGTCTTCTGTTCCTCGTCAACCTGCAAACGCCTCAGAGCAACGGGCTGAGCCTGAACCTACATGCGAGGGCGATGCAAACGCAGTGCAAAGCCCCGCAGTCGCTACCCCTGCAGGCAAGGAAATCGACATGCAGGATGTCGATGACGCTTACGAGGTCGACGCTGAGGGGGAGATGGAAGGTTGATCGAGAGCAAACCAGCAGAACCAGTCACAGCAGCTTTATAGTTCAGCCTGGCAACGGCCCACCTTCAACTTTTCTACAGGCCTTGACCCAACGCTGATGCCTGGCATCATCGTCTTTCCTCTCGTCACCGCTATGTACAACACAAGAACTTCCAATTCAGGGCTGGGGCAGCCATTCCGACAAGCGATGACGGTACCGAGGCGATTATCGCAGCTTGTCTCACATAATGAGGATATGGCAAATGATGACGATGCGTTGCGTCAGCGTTCCCGGCAGATGGTGCCTACTGTCGAGACCACTCAGGTGTGTGAGCAGACTTGCTACGGGGTGCTATTCTGGACAAGCAGATGTATAGCATCCCGCGCACAGGATTAGATCAGTATGGTCGCTATTTATCGAAGTATAGGCTGAAGGCATAGCCCCCACGACCCTCAGCGTTCCTTTCTGTGGCCTTTTCTTTGACACGAATATGGCCGTGAGAAGCTGAAGGCATTCCGTTGATATGTTTGTCCGATGTTGTGGGTCGGCTCAATTTTAATCAAGAATAATTCAAGTACCGGTAGCAGTTGGACAACTGCATGAACATTGCGAGTATGGCAAGCGAGACTCGAAGAGTGGGGATATGATCAACAAGCATCCTCCAACATTCAGACTCGTTTCCGGCCAGCTGTCAGATTCATCTCAAGCATCAATAGAGCTTGCTAAATTACATATTGAAACGTTCATAAATCAGCCTTTGCTTCCCCGTCTCATCCATTTCACCCACCCACTCTGACGGCTCGAACATCACCCAAAACCCTCCTTGCGCATCCATATTCGCGTCGACAACGCTGCTATAGAACCTAGCTCGCTCGGGCGGCCACCCGGTCTCCGGGTCCAACTCCCGCTCTTCCAATTCAATAATGCGATTCGCAACGAGCACGTACTGTTCAGGATCCCACAAGCCCTCGCGTGGTGGCCGTCGAGCAAGCAATGAGACAGCCTTTCGGCGCGTGACTGGACAGCGACAGCGACCTGCGGTGTGGAAGAGCGGAGCTACGACTGAGATCTCGAAAGTGAATCTTGCGGCGTGAGGGTTGACGGTGTGCAGTGCATCGATTACGATCTCCGCATGGCGTACGAGTGCTTGGAAGACGTGGAGGTATGCATCGTACGGGACCTGCAGCACGCTGCCTGCACACCCAACGTAGGTTGTTGTGGCGTAGAGTGCGACTTTCAGATTACTAAGTGCGATGGATTCGTCGCCTGTGTATTGCTGGCTGTCTTCCATCATTTGCGCGCGTTCGAACCAGACTCGGTGGCACTCGGTCAGCTGAGCCTGGATCTCGAAGTCTTTTTCATCGAGGGGGATCTTTTTCGAATGCTTGTTGCCAGTCTGACGGAGGAAGAGGACTGATGCGTTACGCAGCTCCCGTGACGAGCGCTCAGCTTCCTGCAAGGTGAAGGGTAGTCGTACGAAGCTATCAGGATGTGGGAAAGCCATCTCGAAGTGGTCCTCGGTGGGAACGCCGTACAACTGTGCTGACGTCATGCCACGCTGGAACATCGGCAGAAGGATGTCTTGAATCAAGCTCTCAGTACTATTGGTGCAGACAATATCATCGAATGGAGAGTCGATCCTTTGCTGCTGCTGCCACTCGCGGACGAGTCGTAGTCCGTTGGTCATGTGAGTGAACGCTGTGCAGTAATCCCCCCGCAGGAACTCGATGCATACGAAGAGCAAGCAAGTGACCAACCCAATTTCTGGTGAATAAGAAGGGTCAGCCATGCGGTTGACGAGCTTTCTGACAGCTTCGTTGTAGTGATTCAAGAAAATCTTGTTACCATGCACGACCTGAAATCTGGACCGAGCGTGCTTCAAGCTACCCGGCTCTGTCTGGTTGAGATAGCCCAACGCAATGATTGCATGACGAACGGCTGGCTCCGTGTGAGCAATTTGCAGGGAAGTCTTCGACCAGAATTCATGGTCAAACCGACTCGATAGCGAAGGGACCGCGCACTGATGGTAGAATTCCAGATATTTGGTGCTATCACCCAGTCCAGAGAATTGGGACACTGCAGGTCGAAGCTTCATTACTGGCTCACCCGGAGTGAAGACCTGGATCTGGAAGGTGTCTTTAGGCTTGGGGTAGCCGTCACATTTGCGCCCCGTGCTCGTGCACCTACGTGGACAGTCAGCTGCAGCTGTCGCTAGTATAAGAACCTCGAGCACTCCGCTTCGCCCTAGAGGGTTCGTTAGCGCGTACCTTGAGCATTTCGGCTTTTCCTCGCCGCATTTGACTCGTCTGATTCTATACAGCACAGTTAGCGACAACATACTCGCGTAGCCTCCCAAATGTATTCTTACTTGCAAGTGAAGCAGCCTGTCCTCACTTTTGGGCCCCGTCTCCTGTTCTCGATAGGCGTTGCGACGTCCAGCATCTCGAACAGCTCGCACAAGTCAAGTGCATGTCAGGAGTAAAGACTCGCATTTTCCCCAAGGTCTGACATTGAGCTGTGAACGCCTGACGGGGCTGTACACAGTAAGGAAGTCGCGATGCCCGGTAAGCCAGTCCAGTGGAAGGATCCTAGCTAGCGCTTCTGTATCGAGACTAGACATAATACCTAGCGCAGCCACTCACGTGAAGAGTCCGAGCAGACCAATCACCGGGGCTTTCTCCACCTGCGCCTGCTGACTTCTCGCCCACCTCCTTCGCTTGCTCAGCCTCTCGTGGCCATACAAAAACCTTCTATCGTGGCCTTCTAGATGACGTGTCCGTTGAAAATGGATGAATCAACACTTCGATGTCGTGAGACTATGAAGCTCAACTGTTTATTGAAATAAAGAACTACGTAGTCAGCAATTTTGTACAGCAATGCCTCTATGAGAATCGTCAGTTTGAAAGAGATATCAAGCCCGGCATGTTTGCCTTTCGATACATAGCAGCGTAGAGATCCGATGGCCTGTCTTTACTGGGTGGCAGAGGTGAGCACACCTGCTCCTTGGTTGTAGTTTTACTCTGTCTAGAGTCCTATCGAAGCAATACATACTTCGCAGCGAGATACGAACGATAGGCTTCGCATCGCAGACATATCGTTGAAATGGTCTTTCCGTCACCATTGCAGCTCAATGACTCGGCTACACCTAGTGTGCTGGAGAGTTGTCATACCGTGATATTACATTCGATCATGCAAGGAACGTCCCATGGTGAAAACTAAACCCGCAATTCCGAGGAGCGATTCGATTCATTGTGTCATAGGTCTGGATGATATCCAAACATGAGATGTACTGCTTTTCAAGATCACGCTGTACCACCAAGGCCCTCTTCATTACCTTCCTGTGCCCCGAGAGATGCCTCGGAATTATGACCGAAAGCTTTCAGTGTAGGAATAGCGGGCACGTGTGAGCTGGCAATGTCATTGCTCAAAGCTTTGGTTGCTGCGGGATTGCTAAATGCCTTGCGTGCCAAACTGCGGAGACTCATCTCGCGCAATGAGAAAGAAGTAGCTACTAGAGATGCGATGTCATCCTTTCATCATGTCAGCTTAGCACAGCTGAAAGTTTATGGCAATACTCACGTAGGTGATGGTAGGCTCGAGTTTCCAGCGCCCTGCCCGTGACTGCTGGTACTCGATACCCGTGAGACGAAGAGCATCTTCACCTACTACATCAGTGCCAATCAACACACACGCATGCTCAGGGTCGCTCTCAGAGTCTGTGAAACATGGTGAATAATCAGGTTGGTTGAAGCGCACGTGTACAGGACGTTCACCAAAGAACCATGTTTAGCCTTTCTCTGGAGTGATCATCAGCAGCGACTTCACAGACACAGCAGTGGCTCTTACCAGAGGTCCGCAAGTATGTTGATCTCCACCCTGTCTTACAAAGTGACAGGTAGAGCTCACTTTGGCCATGTCGTGGAAGCTTCTGCCAGAGCAGCGAGCTATCGACAAAGGCGTCGTTGCTGTTTCGTTCGAGACAATCCTTACGAAATTCGCCTGTGGGCGAAGCTGACGATGCCTTCCCATATAAGGACGATTTGCTGATTGTCCGTCCTGGGTCGATTTCAAACAGCGATCCAAAACCTTGGCTCCTCAGGCTCGCTGTCATTGAACTGCACTCAGGCGAGTTGCCATTCGCGCTAGCTGAGAACACGAGATGATGTTTTCCCGAATTTGATGTTAGGTTAGTGCCTATATCGGGAAACTCTTGCTCGTGCTGTTTCCCATCAATCGGGGAGTAGCCGTCGACACTCCGGAAAAGGACAAGGCTTCTGCTGTATATCTTCCAAAATCTTTCGGGCGAAGTAACCGTCGCTGACATCGACTCGTTTCGGGCCCTTTGCGGTCTGGTACCATCTGATCTCTGGATCTTCTCCGTAAATCAGGTTGACCAGAGTATTAGACGCTGAACGTAGATCGTCGGTGAAAACACTATCGCTTCCAGACTCACTGCGCGGTGGCTGCTGCAACGCCAAAGCCATCACTTCGGCTTTCACCCGCAGCTCTCGTTCTTGTGCTAAATCTCTGGCGAATTGGTCTTCTGTTTCTTCGCGCGCTTTCTGTGCGACTTCCTGGAGGCGTCTCGCCATCTCGGTAGCCGCCTCCTTCTCTTCGGCGATCTTGCGCACCTTTGCGTCATGTGCTTCCCTCTCAGCTGCCTGTTGAGCCGCTGCATCTGCTTCTCGCTGAAGCTGGTTAGCCTTTTGCTCCAAGATTAGCTTTTCTAGTCTGGCCAACTTGTCGTCATTCGCACGTTTTCTTGCTGCTGCTGCTGCTGCCTGTAGGGCAGCTTCAGCTTCATTCTGCTTCTTGGCCTCGTCTTTGGCGAGTTGAGCATGTTGTTGAGGGATTATGAGTTGTTCCAAGCGTTCGAACTTGGCATCAGTTTGTGCTTTCTCCTGTGCTGTCCTTTTGTTCTCTTCTGCCTCGCGCTGGACGCGTTCGCGTTCGCGTTCGCGTTCGCGCTTGAGTGCCCCATCCAAACTAAATAATTCTTCTTGGCGCTTGATGCGCTCTTCTTCTTTCTCCCGCTCCTGACGATCTTGGATGTACTTGAGCTCCAACTTCCTCCACAACATCTCTTCTCGTCTTTCTGTCTCCTCTCCTCTTTTTCCTGTCTCAAGCTTTGCTAGGCGTCTAACTCCTTCCTTTTCATCTTCGAGGGTCCATCCACTAGGCCTGCCTCGCGATCTAGATGCGGGCCCTGGGCTGGACCGCCTACGCACCCTCGAGGGTCGGAATATGGCATCTCTCTCATCTTCAGAACTGGTCGTGTTGTTAATGGTTACGCTTAGAGCGGGTCTTGCACTTCGCTTGTCCCTATGAAGGTCAGTTTCAAAGCGCGGTTCAGGATTCAAATAAGCAAAGGGACGAGGCTTAAAGTGCTCACGGACCTTCGATAGGCTGCCGTGTTGTGCACTACTGAAGGAATCTCGATCAGACCAACTGTCTTCACCGTCGTCGTCCCCTTCGTGCTCTCTCTGCGAGGGTTATTGTGTATATCACCTGACTCCAATTCTTGATCGTATTCCTGGAACGTAAACCTTCGTCTGAGTGGTTCAGGAAATAGCTGATCATTTCCTTCGTCTTCGTCAGGGCTATCCGTAGCAGCATCAAGATCACCGCCATTAGCTGTTCCGTCCTCTGGCAAAATTATGCCTGGATCCAGGTAAGTCCACTTCTTGATAAGCTTTTGAGCAATAGTCGAAATGGAAAGCTCATAAAGCTGCTTCGGTGGAGGAGCTTTTACTATCTGCATTCCGCCAGCCCAAGGGTTGCGACGCGTAGAAGTTGTCGTCTCTGGATTTCTCCGCCGGGGAAAATCACGGGGACCGCCGAGAGCTTGATCTGGAAGCGGCTCATCTTCGTCCTCTGAGACGAATATGGGATCTTCTTGGACATCTTTGGCAGGTGCCAAGGTCATGCTATACAGCCATGACGCGGTCTCGAACTGAGAGCTGCTGGGCTCTATGGCTTGAACGGAATCACCGCTCTCTAGAAGGTCCCGACGTTTGGAGATTTCAGTGGGTGCAGGAGGCACTGCAGGTAGCAAGGACAACCACGGATATGCGCGAGACCCTGGCTTTTGAGACGATGGCCCCTCTGTCAACAACTTTGGAGACTCAAACATGAGCGCCGGTTTCGCTGTCTGGAGACCTATAACACATTGCCGTATCTCTTTGACACCAGCAGTGACCATCTGTTTCAATCGCTCAATCCTAAATCAGTCAGTGCTGTGCATTATCAGGTTACTGTCAACTCACTCTTGGTCCGATGATCTCGGTTCTCTCGATGCCACGGCAAGTTGTGTAGTATCGAGCAGAAGACTCGAGCAGAAGACTCAGGGACGACTTAGCCGCCTCGATGCGATCCAAAAGTTCTACTACTCTACCATAACTCAAGACCCACTTGATCCGTGACGGGATACCGATTCTGCCCCTGTCGCCTCTGTTCTTTTTCATCAACTTGTTGATCTCATCTTGTAGACCTCTAACTCGATGGCAGATCGAATCAGCGTCTGTCAGTACTTGAGGGTCGTAGGCGTCACGTCCTTCTTCCAATACGGTCGCAAGAAGCCTGAATATACTAGATAGCTGAGACATCTCGAATGCAACGTCGTGCATCTGAGTGGGTGCAGTTTTCACCTTGTCCGTGAAGTCGTGTACTTTGTTTGCTAGGTGAGCGCTCGCAGCGGCAACGCCAACGATGCCTGCGACAACTGAGAAGGGGCCTGCCATAGTGTGCTGACCAGCAGTTGTCAGCCAGACTCGAATGAGTGGCAGCAAGAATTCAGTCGTGTTGAGGCAGCAGGCGCTGGGCTTTTACACAAATGTCAAGTTGTCTGAGGCTGAGCATCTGCAGTCAGCCCGGCGGCTGCCAGGATCCATGGATGTGGCTGGGCATCCTGCAGGTCGTTCCTCTGGGTAACTGAGTACAACTATAGGCTACTCATTGGAAATCCACGTAGTACACGACCTGGTGCCAGTACCTGAGCCGGATATTTGCAGTGCCTTGGAAGCTTTGGGTAAACACCCGTCGAAAGTGCGGGTTTCAAGGCATACATGGATGCAGGTAGGGTTGGGCCAAATCCTGAGGGGCGTCAATCTTGGCAAATGATGGAACAGAGCCGTTCTGAGGAGCAATCGGAACCAGAATTTCAGGAGCCCTCGATCCTTCTGCGTGCCTTCGCTGACACGCGATAAGCTGCCATGCGTGATGTTTCTGGTGGTGTAGCAGTTCGTCAACTGGAATGAGGGTCGCTCGGTCCGTGCCCACATTTAAGACCGCCGCACATTCAGGCGTCATCTTCAAAGTGCTCGACAACTACCCATGCAGGTCGTGAAAGGACGCGCCATGCCGCGTCCCTGCCAGAAGCGGCGTGCACGCGTCGCTGCACAGAAAGGCGCAATCACAAAACCTACTGCACCCCAGAAGCCGAAATCAGCAGCGCCGGCGAGAGGGAAGCCTGGAAGAGGACGCGGCCGAGGTCGCGGCGGTCGCGGAGGAAACGTTGGAGGTCGACCAACACGCGGTCAGAGCAGTCAGAACGGGCCAGGAGAGCTTAAATCGCGCTATTCGCGTGGCAGAAACACTCAAGATGGCGCAGAGGAATTTCGTTCGTTCGTCGAGGCCCATAGGAGCGGCAATCAGTTTGGTGCTCTGAACAACAATTCTCGCGCAAGCGGTGGCACCGCAGTCGACCCTACCGCGTTCGACGACTCGGACGACGACTCGGACCTCGAGGATGGGAAGCTCACCAACGACGACTCAGACATGGGCGATACCATCAGCGAACTCGATACAGACGAAAGCACCGACGACATGATGATCAATCTTGGAGAAGTTCGGACACAACAAGGAAGACCGCGAGGAGCGGAAATCATGTTTACCGCGCTGGAGGCAGTAACAATCTACCACAGCATGCATCAGGCTGGTTTCCCTCTAAATAGAAGAAAGAAGGGCAGGTTCGATGCCAGCGGAGAGGCCATGGCTGTCGAGATTGATGCTACTTTCACCGACAACTACAATTGGGCAGCGAACACCCATAAGGCGCTGCCAATGCACACGACAATTTTTGCGCCGTCCAGAGATGCTGGCGACAACTCCACGAGATCAAGCATGTATGTGTCCGATTTCCCGAGAGGACAGCAGCCGGCCACAAACAATTCGTCGAACGCTAGACCTACCAGACCACGACTGCCTGACCATGACTTCGTCAAGGACTACGTGTTCGACTGGGGCAGATACAAGGGCAGCCATATCTCAGATGTGCCAGAGAGCTATTTGCGCACAATTGGCGGGCAACCTTTCGTCTTTGACGGCAGACATCCCGGTCTGAAAGAGGCATTCGATTACAATCGCTCGCAGGTGCGCCAGGCAGCGACAACTGAATATCCTGCGGCGCAAGACCCAGTACAAGCGCCTAGACGAAGTCGAGGTGGACCTTCGCCGTATGAGAAATTCAGGCTACCCAAAGGTGCGCACGCTCATAAACGTCTGGACCAAGTCAGCGAAAACTACATTCGAACACTCGAAGGCATGCCAACCGTCGTTAATTCGTGGCCTGGATTGAGAGAGGCATTAGCAGACTTCAACGAAAAGACTGGCCGTAAAGGGATCTACTACTCGGAACCTCTTTCCTGAGGCTGGTAGCACGTGGGGTTGCGACTGCCTCAACTTTTTGGCGTTGCGTCCGAGCGCCTGCCCCCAAAAGTTCCCAAAACACTGCGTCACTTGCAGTATTGCATTTACTCCCTCGATCTCGCAGCAGCACGACGCTCGCACCAACACTGCGATGGTCACGACACGCCGGCAATCGAAGACGATCGACCCTCCTCCACTTCCACCTGTCGCCCCGCCAAAACGTAAACTGAGCAACGATGCCACACCTGCACAGAGCACAGCGCAGGCGCCAAATCAGCCTTCGGTTAAGCGTCGAAAGAAGGTGAAAAGCACTGCAAAGATTGCTGATTCAGCAGCTGCTCCGGCAGGTGCCGCGAAGGCCACCGGAACCGAGGGAAAGGTATTGTCAAAGACAGCAGAGCGCAAGGTGCGCAAGCAGAAAGCTCAAGCAAAGACGCCTACGCAATCAAGAAGGATCGGCACAGCACATGTGAAGGCACAAAGCACCATGCCTCTTGGCTTGATAAACGATGACTCGAGCGAAGACGAAGCGCCACGGCCGCCACGACCTGCAGCTTCGCAAGATGCAGATGATGAGGACGCCGATTCTAGATACACAATAGGCTCGAAACGCAAGGACAAAGCAAGGAATACTGCGGCCATGACTGCGCGGCGGACGGTCGAGCTTCGGTTCGAAGAGGATGGCTTGGAAGAGGTTGATAAGTCTCAAGTGGCAGTTGCAGATACCACCGACAGAACTTCTACACAGAGAAAGAACCTTGGGCCCGTGAGCTGGACGCCAATAAACCCTCCAGGGGGAAGTGTGGCTACGAAAAACAATGTGGACACACCGACCAGGGTCAAAGCAGCGGACAGGGCAAAAGAAAACCCACCCCAACTGGGTGCGAACGGGCAGGGCAAGAACAAGCCATTGCAAAGAAAGATACTGCCCGCGGGTGTCCCTTCCAAGGTCGTTATGTTCACGATTGCCGAAGCCATTGCAGCTCTAGCACTGTACAAAGACGGCACCATGGCTATGGCCGCTGAGATCGACCCCGAGTCACGACAGCCGTACGCGCCATTGCAGACGGGCGAACACCTCTCCTATCCGGTCAAAGGGAACTATCACCTGGGCGCGCTTGGCCGTTACGGAATCGATGCCGCTTCAGTACCGCCTTTCTCTCTTACCGTTCCTCTCTCCGAGCACTCTTTCATGGAGTCCACCAACGTCACCTCCACCGCCACACCCTCCCGTCACGGCCTCGGCTTCATCGCCCTACCCTCGCAATTCAAAGCTTCCTCCGTACGCCGCGCAAACAACTACTGTTTCACTTTCGGTCGATACCGCGGGCGCCGCGTCGACAGCGTGCCCATCACATATCTGCGCTCGATTTTCGAAGGCGACGAGTACTATGCCGACACAAAACTACAGCAAGCTTTCGCCGATCTGTATCCCAAGGGCTTGTACGAGAGCGAGATGGATAGCTTTGTGTTTGAGAAGGGCGGGTTCAAGGGCAAGAGGCTCGATGAGGTGCCCAAGAGTTACGTCTGGGGCCTGATCAGGAAGAAAGACGAGGGTGTCGATGTTGGTGGCAAGAAGCAGCGAAAGGCTCTGGAGAGGGCGCTCGAGGCTTGGGAGAAGAAGCAGTTGGATTTTACGATCCTCGTAGATTCCTGACAGGGCGGCTAGTGTCTTTGGGCATCAGTCGAACATAGGGTGTATTTGTATGAGCATAGAGAGCGGGCGTTTGGTGCTGAACCTGTAAGCGAAAGTGCTTCGCGGCAGGTCGTCAAAGGTTTCTTCACTCAAGATATCAATGCAGTGTGGCGAATTAATGTCTCTATTGCTTCCCGTTCTTCGCGCAGTATGCCTGAGCACTGTAGCGACTCTCGATGTGTATGCATGCTCATCCAAACGTCCAGTGCGGTTTTCTCCAAACCAGGTTCGTCCCCGGCAGTACATCGCAGTCAATCCCCTCATCCATCATCATGTTCTGCTTTCTGCCCAGCTTGGGTCTTTGCGTCTCGGTCCCACCCTTTATCGATTGCTGATCCAGTCAGCACTGGACGTTTCCCCTCGTGTTGTTGTACTCGCCTCTTGCATCGACGGGCTTGTAACAGTGTCCGTATTGGGAGACTGCTCGACTCCACCCGCTGCTTCCTGCAGCCTTTTTTCCCCATCAGATTGCACCTGCCAACCGTTTTGGTTCGTCATGACTTTGTGATCCTGCGTTTGTTAGTATCAGTTCTCTCCTTTGCCCGCCAACTCCTGGAAACAAAAAAAGGGGGCGTTTGCACTCGCTAAGGGTTACTCGCCTCCGAGTAGTAATCCGCATTCCAATCGATTCCGACAAACAGCCAGCTATGCGCCAGGAACCACAGCCGCTGATCTGCGGGCGTCAAAGCTACGGTCTCGCATATCCCGCCGAGTGGCATCTGTCCCGGAGCGTCGCTGACGGGAAAGCCGTCGCAGGGCCGCTTGCGGATCATCTCTTTGAGTCGCCCGGCGCTGTACGGGTCGCTGTTGGCTTCAATCCAAGATATTCGGCCCCGGATCCAGGTCTTCATTGCGAAGGGTAACCACGGGACGAGGAGGAGGCTGTGCAGCTTGAGGAGAAGGTGGAACGCGCTGGCCGGGTCGAGGGCGCCCGGCGTAAAGAGTGGGATCTTGGCAGTATATTTTCTAGCCGCGTCTTTATTGAAAGCATAGGAAGAGCTCATAGATGTAGATTGGGGACTTGATGCATCGACGGTCTTTGGCGTCGATGCGTTCGAGCCAGAGCCTAAACTTCCAGATGCTGGCTTGGTATGACTCGACGAGCTCGATGTCATTGAGCATTCGGATTGATTCGGTGACCTGGAGCGTGTTGGTAGCGCGAACTCGGTTGACTCGACGAATGAATTCAGGTAGTCTGCGTACGAGAGTAATTGCGGAACGGTAGCGCAAATCTCCTCAGCGAGCACTATTGTGAGTGACTCAGATGCTGACCTCTGTAGGCGCAAGCTGGAGTAATCGGCTCCGGCGCTGGAAGAGAGCAGTATGGAACATTGTTCATGGACTAGCTGGTGTAGATGTATGCGGCATGAACGAACGTTATTCCAAAGGTGGCCAGCGAATTGTTGCGGATAGGCTTCAGATCGTTAGCAAGAGTCAACATAGCAGAATTAAATCAAGACTTGCCATGGAAGACCCAGTTGTATACAAGTTGCTGCACCTCTGTGGTTTGTACCGTTGGCATCCAGCACTTCTCGAAGGACGTGTGAGTAGGCATCTCTTCGATGAAGGCCTTAAGATCAGCATCGACCTTCAAGGCCCTTTGCAGGATTGCATTTGGATCATGATACTGCCCTTCCTTGAGACCGTCTCTGAACTCGATTACTCGCGACAAAACGTCCACGAGTTTTGCATGAACTGAATGCGGGTTGATTCTGTCAGGGACGTGTGGTCTTATCGACTTGTACCGTGCTGGTAAAGGTACGTGCTGAATCCAGCAGTTCATAATTACGCTCTGAACCAAGGTGCTTAGCAACGCTTTGAACACTTCACTAGGCGGTCGCTGCTGCAAGCTGAGGTATGCAACTGACATGGCACCTTCCAGGTGTTTACTGACGTTGTGCATTCCAGACTCTGGGGATACCAGCATAGTTTCGAACATCGCAGCCATCATGATTGACATGAGCGTGGTGTCGTTGACCGCTTGCTGGGGGCTGGACAGTGCCACGTTGATGTCTCGTATCGCAGCAACGTAGGTCCTTGTTGATCGTTCTATCAAGTCTGGTCGACGAGCAGTCCTCGCGTACCCAGCCAGGCCACTAGCAATGACGGTCTTCCTCAGTGATGCAGTGGTATACCCTAAGTTCCCAAAGAAGGCCGGCAGGTAGTGCAGTTGTGACACGGCGGGGTCCTGACCAACGTAGTTTGACATGAAGAAGTGGATCCCTAAGTCATCCCATGGCTGATACACAACGATGTTAGTGAGACTGACAGGAGCCAGGCTCTGGGCTGCGACAGCATTTTCGACCGGTGTTGAAGCTGCGGCCGATTTGGTAGTCTTACTCCTGTTCTTTCTCTCAACTTTTGCGCTCTCGTCGTGGAACAAGAGATCTACGGCATTTCGATATCCTGGACATATACGGCCAGCTTTGACGCATTGCCCGCAAGGTGTGGCTTGATCACACTGCGACGCACCGTTAGTCTCATCATGCAAGATGCTCCGCACGAATCACGAAGCAGTTGCCGTGCACACAGGGGCGTACGTGCAGCAAGATATTCGCCACGTACCCTGCTCCTGCGTTTCCTACATTCTCCGCATGCTTTAAGTCATGTCAGTAATCCTCGCCACAACATTCGTGGGGCATGTTCCGCACCTGATGATGGCTTGCCTGCGGTGGGGTGTTAGCTATTTTCGTATAGGGCTGACTGACGCCAGGCTCTCACCTCGGTACACCATCGTCTGTAAGCCCAGCCTTTCCCTGCATCGAGGCGGCTAGACCACGACAGTGTGCGATGAGATGTGTAGTTGAACGAGATCCTTCTCGCGTGTGCTGAGAGTGAAATACGGAGTTCTCAGCTACAGAAGGATGGGTCTGTCCCAACCGCTGAGTGGAAATTGCTGTCCAGGTCGGCGTTGGTTCAGACCGCCCCTGCGCCCTGCCGCTGTTCGCTTGGGTGCACAGCCCTGTAGGGCGCAAAACGTCGTCAACGTCAGGATGCATAACTGGACCATAGATCCCACTTCCCAGTCTAAAATCGCCGAAAAAGCACCCGTCATCATGAAATATCCATCTATTGAATTGCATCGAGCTATGGCTGATGAGACAAACAGCACTTGTACAGGACAATCGGTAGTAGTGACTGTGGCGAAAACACAGTGAAACACAGTGCGTACTCTTAGCTAGGAGTGAATGGTTCCCATTTCCATCTCACCCATCGTTTCCATCATCCTCTTCTTTTCCTTTCTCTGCCGCCTTTCCCTGAGCTTTCCCTTGATGGTTGCCTTAATGCCTGAACAACACATCGTCGACGAAAATATGGCGCTTCCCAACCATAATAGCGCATTGATTAGGTCGCACCAAATCGCTCGCTCCATTCGCCCTGTGTTCACTCCGCTATACGCTGGTGTCATGTCACCTCCGAGGTAGACCTCATAGAAGACTGCGAAGAGAGCAAACCAGAACACCGTCAAGATCCAGTCGACCATCCATGAGAGGCGGTAGTATCGCGCGGTCACTCCGTTAACGATCAGTGTAAGGAGTGTAGCACCAAAAGCAACCTGGGAGAAAAAAAAGCTTCCGGATGCTTCTCCGCGCCCGTTTCCGTGTTTCAGCTCAATGGCATAAGAAATGCCCGAGGCCAGCGCGAATATCAGCTGGAGCACTCGCACACTCAAGCGGAATAGTGACACGAGTGGCTTGTCGACTTTCCCGTTAATAGCAGTCTTGAAAGAGCTGGGCTTGATGAACTGTGTCTTGAAGTATGGCGGTGGAGGCATTGGCGGCGGCGCATCAAACGCTGGCGGTGCCTCCCTCGGTATGGTATGGTTTGACGATGAGGATGCTGGTGCCGCGGTAGGAGAGGTAGCCTTCGGTACCTCATTCTGTTGAGTGACACCCATGTTTGCGTGTGGAGGGGTGAAATTGAGATTACTGACGTGTCGTAGTTTATAGAATGAATGAGTGGATGTGAATGGGATGTGGGCAAGGTGGACCAGGGGTTATATCTGCGACCAAATCATTTGTGTACCGATCCAGCGGGCCGAAGAAGACAGAATTAGCATTTGGCGATCCCAACTTATGCATTGTTACCTCGCTGTCACCGAATTTTCTGGTTGCTCTGTCGTACTACGAGCGTACTCTCTTTCGGCGCGTATTCGCGAGTCAGGATGGCGCACAGACCTCGATTCGAACGCCATCGCCGAGTAGGTGCACTCTCCAAATCTCTCAGATACCATAGTTCTCTGCCTATTTTGACCGCTGAAAGGGCCCTGAAAACATTACAGGTAGTGCTTGCGAACCATTTGACAACATGTATATGAGTGACTTCGTATCCTATGCGCGCTAGCGTGAAGCAGCCGCGCGTTCGTGTTCGCTCTTTTCTCGTGTTCAAATACGCACCACTCGTCACCTGCGACCGCCTCTCTCTGCTTCTCTGCATGCAAAGCACGCAATCATGCAACAAGACTCGCCGCTGTCCCTGGAACATTCCAACACAGCATCCCCACCTGCTAACGAAGATGGACATACTGAGAAGAAGATAACAAGACGATCGCACCGCAAATCGCGTGCTGGCTGCAAGAATTGCAAGACGCGCCGCATTAAGGTACGAAAGACTAGACAGACGAGACCTTGGGATCCCTGCGGAGCTGCATGTAGCAGCAATAAGGACTGTTGAAGCTTTCTTGACTACGCGGTGCTTCCACAGCTCTAAGAACATCCAATCGCTAAATACAAATGCCATCCAGCAGAAACACGAAGGACAAACTGACGTTCGCAGTGCGACGAAACGAAACCGGAATGTAGCAACTGTAAGCGTCGGCAAGTACATTGCGACTTTGCTCATGCTGCAACCTCTTCATCAGGACTGTCAAGGGCAAGCACCAGGTTCAACTCGGAAGACTTGCCAATATCCGAAGTCGAACTCACATACCACTACACAACATCGACGTGCTTTTCTGTCTCGCCATGGTTGATGGGAGGTATCACATGGCAGACCCAGATGGCCGAGATCGGGTTCGACAATCCTTATGTCATACACCTGATGTTCGCATTCACAGCTCTACATCTGGCACATTGTCGTCCAAATCGAAAAGAGGAATACGTCGCGACTGCCGACCACCACTACGAGCGCGCGCTCATCCTCGTCACACCGGAGATCGCAAATCTGAGCCCCGACAACTGTGATGCAGTGTTGGTCGCCGTGCAAATGATTTGCTTCATTAGTTGGGGTCGTGGTCCGCAACCTGGCGAGTATCTTGCCTTCGGACGAGATAAGAGATCAGACTGGTTAGTGATGTTTCGCGGTATTAGGACCACGCTCTCAAGCATCGGACGTCCGCAATTCATCAAAACACATGCTCCTGCAGCCCGCTCCAAAGGACGCCCGTTGCCGACCCAAGAAGTGCCCGAAGAGTATGAGAAACAGCTTGACGAGCTGCGAGCGCACATTGACTTCGTGACGAAAGACACGCCTACTCATGAGGATGATGTTCATGCTGTTGACATCCTTCGCGAGATGTTCGACAATCGCTATCAAGACATAGACAGCGAGTACCACGTATCGTTTGGATGGCTTTTCCGGATGACGGATGGGTTTCTCGAACGTCTGCAGCAATGCGACCCTAATCCGATGATAATCTATGCGCACTTTGTGGTGCTTATCCGTGTCCTGGAGCAGTTTTGGTACATGCAAGGCTGGACCCATCATGTCATGAGCGGGATATGGGAGCTGATACCCAGAGAGCATCGGGCCTGGTTGGACTGGCCCATAAAGAGAATAGGTTGGATCAAAACCTGATACGACAGACACTCGAACTCATCGATCCACTTTGGGCCATATGCGCCCTATACCTCACTCAATAGTGCCTGTAGGACTCTCGATCTTCAAGTTGATTGAGCTATCATGGCGCCTCTCCAGCCCGGCGAGAAGTTTCCTTCAGGCGTCATTTTCGAGCATGTCAGGATCGAGAGCGACAATCCCAAATCGGCCGGCATGCCCTACGACCACGACGCTTCCAAAAGAATGTTCCGGGAGTTTTCCCACCTGCATTTTAGGGCGTCCACATCCCGCCAATCCTTGAGAAGATCGATGAAGTTAAAAGCAAGGCTGATCTGGTTGCTGTCATCGGCTACAATGATGGATGGGTCACACGTGCATGGGGTAAGATAAACGGTATGTCAGACGATACTATCGTGGGTCATGCCCAGAGTTTTTCATAAGCAGGGCGCTGATCATGCTAGCTCTTCATGGGCGGCTTAAAGATGCATTCTTCCATGAATCATGGTTGAACAGTAGGAGTCGGCGATCGTAATGGCCATTGCGCCGCGGTCATCGGTCACGGCAAGGTCACATACGCCGACGTGGATAAAGATTTCACGCAAGTCACTGTTTCATGGGTCGACTTCGCTCTCAAGGCCTTGTAATCTGTGAATAGCTGAACATTGAATAAATCAAAACGCTTAGTTTATGGACCAGACGCATACCAACTCCTCCGCTGTCAATTAAGTATGGACGGGTGAAGCAAAGACAAGTCCAACAGACTAGCCGGCAGCACCCCAGCCACCACCAATGCCACTCATAGGCATCATACCATGTCCATCGTTAAATGCATACGGATCATGGTTTTTCCTGCTATGCGCCATTTTGCTAACTTGGTCCAGGAGATCTTGCTCCGTGCCCTTGCTGGGTATGAACACCAGTCCAGCGTCCGGAGCCTTGACGCCCGTGCCAATGAAGTTGCCTTCTGCATCGTGAGCATAGCGCTCGTTGTAGAGTCTGCGGGTCATGGGTCGCGGAACTGTTCGTCACGTCACTGTCCCGACGTTGCGGAAGGCGAGGTAGTCTTTGATGGATTTTTTGTCGTGTGAGTAGACGAATGGAACGTCAATCTTCTCGTTAGGATCACCTTCGCGTATGGCAATCAGGTCGCGCGTAGCGGCATCGGAAGTGTATGCTGGCGATGGATCACTAGCTCTGGTCAGCGACGTGCGATATTTGCCTGCAAGTGATGCCTACGATTTTATATAAGCAGGTGCTGCACCAGTTTGTGCTGTGCTTCGTGCAGCTAGCCACTGCTCACGATGCTCTTTCGACATCTTGGACAGGACCCGCTCACGTTCGGCTGGAGTAGGTATTGGTGCAGTGCAGTGTGCGTAATGAGGGCTACTATAAAATCCACCTGACATATCTGCTGCTAGTACTGAGACGCAGTTGCTTACGAATGGCCAGCTCTGAACTATATAGCTTCGATAAATGGTTCTAGAGTTCTCCTGTCTTGGCTTCTGTGATAGTCACTGGGGTTTGACTGCGCCTTGCTTAGACGAAGGCGGACTCGGCAAGCGAGGCAGATCGGCAGGCATTCCCCACGATTCCCATAAAGCTTGTCTACGCTTTGACAGCTAGTGGAGTCACCGAGGGTCCAATGGGTTCATTGAGGCGCTGTTTCGGTAGAATGATGGTCAGGCGCTCCGGCCATGACGTCATTGATGAGAGCGAATTTCGGCTGCGCCATCGCCGAACCGAGGTTTGGTGTGAGGCTAATCGAGACACCGTTTCACGCAGAATTCGTACGCAGTCATGCCTTGGATACTGAATCGTCCGTTGATGGCAATAGCTGTGAATCATCTAGCTAGTACCTTCTGTCCGACCCGTTGTCAGTGGTCAAGGTGTAGTGCATCCTCACTCGCAAAACCAACGCACTTGCTGCTCAGTCGAGCATGCGCTCAGTGCTTCGTCATCCGGTAATCCTTACACCTTAACCTATACTGAATGCAACGCAACATCTCGCGCTCGCGCTTCTTAGCAATTGTTGCGGGTAATGGTTCCAGTATTCAAGTAAAGGACTCTGGTTGTCGTCGATCGAATCGTCGTTGTCGAGAAGTTAATCATGATCTGAGGTGGAAATGGTGTCTGGGCAACTTGTCTCTGAGCTGTGACTGTAGCTATACGATTAGCTGTAAGGTAGTATACATTCGTGGTGGTATGAGACAGAATAAATGTCTGCGCTCGCTGAGCCTGCGTCACGGCGTAGACGACAGTACTGGTTTGGACTGAAAGTGTCTTCGTCAATGTGACAGAAACATATGATGTTGCAGTCGCAGTGAATACGGCGGTGGTTTTCGCTGGGACAGTCTGTGTCGAAACCTAGACGGACGTTGCGACCAGCGTTGTTGTGAACGTAGGACTGGCAACCGTTGAGGTCCCCGTGGACTTTTGCCCTGATAAAGTCGTTGGCACTGGATAGTAAACCGCGCTCCCTTACAGAGTGATATTCAGTGAAGATGTTCGAGTCACAGTGAGGTAGTCGTAAGCAGTGAGAGTTGTTGTGTAGCTGGCTGTGACCGTTCGTTTTTGTGCCGGCAGCATTCGTGTCAATGTCAAGGTAGACGTTGCGATTCTTATGACCGTGATAGAAGCACCGGTGATAATATCAGTTAATTTGATAACTGGCAAGGTCGAAGCTATGGTAGCCAGCCGGGTCGATGTAAAGGTGATGGTTAAGGGCGTAGAGATCGAGGTGGCCGTCACAGGATCCTCGAATGGTGGAAATGCGCAATTGCGATCCTAATAGTGGTACGGTGATGTAACATCGGCGGTGAAATTTGCAAAGCTTGAACTGTCAGGAATGATAACGTCTGAGGTTTAAGCACTAACATAGGTGGATCGAAAAACTCGCAATACTATGCATCGGCATCACTCCAGTACGAGTAACTGAAAGTCACATCTTGAGTCTTGCAGACAGTATGAAATACATAGCTTGAATGAATTCAGACCGCCATAGAAGGCGTTGCTCATATACCAGGAAGTATTGACTTCGTCGTGATCGCCTGTGATCCCATAGATGAAACTCTGTGCTGCTGTAGACAGCACAAAAGAGATGAATATCAGGAGCGAACGCCTGACAACGAAAGTAGGCCGCATCTCGAGGAATTTCCCTCAAAATACTATCGGGAGGCTCTTGATAGAGTCATCAAGCTTTACATGGCGTTCTCGGGATGTGTCCATTCAGTGTTCACATTGTATTACGCATGGCAGTCGTCCGGAATGCACACTGTTGATTCAGTAATTAATGATGCCCAGCACGATCAGAAGTCAGATTCTAACCGAAAGGTATCTTGCTTTACGGATACTTGATAAGTTACAGAGTTAGGTTTTCAACGGAATGTGCGCCGACGGCTGCATGGAAGCAGACGCAGCTTCATCTCGGCCTTACAGTACATATGTGGAACTGACATTAGTATTGATAGGACTGCTGTTCATCGTATAACATTGCCAGAGATTTGGTACAGCTAGGCCTGTGGATCTGCGACAAACAATCAGGTACGGGGTCCGCCAGCCAGTCATTTGATAGGCTTCAAGCAAGGAAGCATCCTCTTGCCATAAAGCAGTAGTATTGCGTCCACAACAGGGTCGGCTTAGCCCGTAAGCTCCACTATGGTATTATCGAAAAAGTCAGGTGAAGACATGCCGGAACATGCTCCGCCTCTCAGGGGGCGCATTGTAATTACTGGCACTGGTAAAATGTTGGTTGACCGTCTTGACGCTATTGCGTTGTCACGAGGCGCAGTAAGACTGAGCTTTTCGAGGTATACTAAGTGTATGCAGAGCTGCTGGCATGTGTGAGTGTAACCAACCCCAGACGTGTTGCCTTGGTAGGCTATCGCAATTCGATCATTTGAAATTTAAGCAAACTGCGTTTTGTAGTAGACCAAAATAGGTAGAAAGTTGTTGACAAAATGAACCGGAAGCATGCCAGGAAAGCGTTACCATACGCTAGCCTTTGGTCCCACTTGCCCCAGCACTCAGCCGTGCCGCTCGTTCCTCAGCCTGATGATTTCCGCAGAACAGCTCCAACAACCTGTATCCTCCCTACGTCTGCATATGCGCCGACGCCAATCTCCTCAGACCACATATCGGGGTGCAGTATTGTGTACTCAGCCAGCTGAGTGCCTTTCACTGCTTGGAGCTTCTCGAGGAACGCGTCGTGTCCAGGGTCTGTGGTTGGTATTGCGACTCCGGTGTACAAAATAATGACCCCTTTCCGTGACAGTATCTTCATCCCCTCTTCGACGATTCTTAACGAGACATCAAGCCCGACATCAGCGCCGCCGTCTGCGTACATTGGCAAACCCCTGCCTTCTGGGCTTGAAGCAATGTACGGCGGATTGCTGACGATGAGGTCTATCCCAGCCTTCTTGTATTCGTCTGGTACAGCAACATACAGATTCGACTCGTAGTAATCGACCTTCACACCGGCGAGGTGCGCGTTTACTTCTCCCAGCCCCAACGCTTGCGGGTTGAGGTCCAGACCCAAGACGTTGGCTTGTGGAAAAGATCTGGCTAGATGTATTGCGCCTGCACCAGAACCGCAGCACACGTCTATTGCGCTACTCAAATCGTCTGTCAAGTGACGCTGGGCTGTTTTCAGGAATTGTATGTACAGGTATGTGTCTGGTCCGAAGAAAACTGAGTCTGAGGCGGCAGGGAAAGACGAATGAATATAGTAGAGCGGCAGTGCGCTGCCATCGGGCGAAGGAATATTGGGGAGATAGAAGTTTGACACGCGAACGGTCGACCGGTACTTGTCGTCGTCTGCGTCGTTCGTGATCACGGAGGCTTTGCGCAAGGTCTCAAAGATTCCATCCGGTATTATCGACTGCAGCACCTGTCTGTTGCGAGCCGGTTAGCAAATTGGGAGGTGGTTGGCTGCCAAAAATGCCTGTCTGCAACTGACATGCTCTTTGGTCTCCATTAGGGAATCGGAGCTTGTATTCAAGCTCGTATCGCGTACCTTGGGCATGACAGACTCCAACCGAAGAAATCTTGTGCATTACAAGCATGCTTAGTCGCAGGACTTGAGCATCTTTTCTCCACTACCCTCCCAGCAGTCTCTGGAGATGGACACACGAATGTGTACTTTGTTGCAGCCAAATGCTTAATGAGCGTCTCAAACGTAGCTGCAGCATCAGACATGACGGCATGTGCACAGCAATAGGTCAATGGATGCAACTTTTACGCTGGTCTGCTCTTGCTTCAATTTGAGTCTTATGGTAATTCCGAGTCTTGTGGTAAATTCAGGAAAGGACACGCAAACAAACAAGTTTTACCTGAGCACTCCCTGACGTGACGCACCATTGCACGCTGTATATTCTGCGGCCAATTTGCGGCAGCAAAGAACGCAATGGAAAAGGTGGCGCCATGGACGGGTAAGAGTGACGTCTGGATGGTACTACCTTTAGGCCTCGGCGGTACAAGTAGCACCAAAGCAGCCATCTGTCACGTACAGCCAAGAGCACCTTCCTAAAAGGCAGGATCCGGGGCTCCTTGGGTATTATTACATGCATGCATGCGGTTCTTCTCGCGCAGACCGCCGCTCTCAGACAAAGGAGCCACGTCGGTAGGAGTAGCGCGCTACGGCGTCGAGTCGGGTGTCGTCACAGATGAGATCCTGCGCCTGTTTCCCATTGCGTGTATCTGTATTGCCTAGTCGCGAGTCCTGCACGTTTCCCTTGTGGATGAGTTTTCGTTAACCATGATTTGTGATTGGGCCGGCAAAATGTTGCAGGGGCAATGACATTAACATGTCAGGTACCTTACCCCAGATCTAACAATGCCATCATCAGCGTGATCGAGGTCTGTTGTCTCACTTTCCCCTCCCCGATGCATGTCGCAATGATGTGATGCCACTATAAAAGCTCAGCGGTCCCCCGGCCGTATCTTAGTCATCACCTCTACTTACCATGTACATCATACACACCACAACCGCAATATTGATCGCAATTTTGGCCATCCTTACATGGAGTGAGATCTGGAACCGTCCGGCTAAGGGACGCCCAAAAAGTAAAGATCGGGAGGCTCCAGACTGTCCAAGGCGATTGTTGTTCAAAGGCTGGAGATTCCATCCCGCAGAGAAGAGCCCGCGGGCTGTCGCCACCCAGGAGAAACCGCCCATCGCCGAGCCAAGCCCCAAAGCTCCAGCAGTGATTGAGTCAGCAGAGTTGGAAGTTTACAAGCAATTTTACTACAAGCTCCACAATCTGGAATACTATCCGGAGGTTTTGTCTGAGTGTCGCGAGCTTCTTGTGTCGTTGTTGTCATCCACCATTAGCGAAGCGCTCAAAGAAGCAGGAAGCAACATCTTGTCCGTGGACGTTTTCTCTCGCGGGTGTCTTGGCCGTTACCTGAAGGCAAAGGATAAGGACTGCACCAATGGCTGGGAAGAGTACTTGGCTCGCCGAAAAGCTGGAGGTCCCCGTGAGATGTTTGGCGACAAAGATGAAGCCAAATGGTGGCTGAAGCAGGCTGCCCCGGTCAAGTACGTAGATGGCGCCTGGCTTGGACACATCAACAAAGTTACCACGCCTTTCAAGTATCGAAACATTACCAAGAACGCGTGGCAGGTGATGTCAGAGGAGCTGGGAGACGGCGATCTGGCGAAAAACCATGTTCAAGTTTACCAGCAACTGATGGAAGACATTGAGGCCAATCTTCCCGCCGCGGACTCTGAAGACTTCATCAAGCCTCGCCACAAGCTGGACCAAACTCGGTGTTGGAAAGCTGCAACGGCTCAACTGCTGATATCGCTCTTTCCTCATGACTTTCTGCCAGAATGCTTGGGATTCAATCTGGCCTATGAGAGCTTGCCTCTGCATCTGCTCAAGACTGTCAAAGAGCTGCGCGAGGTTCGCCTGAATCCCTACTATTTTGAGCTGCACATCTCAATCGACAACGCAGACTCGGGCCATGCCGCTATGGCTATGGCTGCAGTAGCTGACTACATCAATCTTGTGGAGAAGGAGGCGGGTGCTGAGGCCGCTCATATCGCCTGGAGGCGCTGTCAAGCTGGTTATATCCTCGCGGAGGGCCTGCCGACCACGCCGGAAAGTCCATCACTCAAAGTCGAACCACAGAGTTCGTTTCCTCGCACAGAGACGGAAGCCGGCTTGCTTGATATCTTTGCTGCGAAGGCCTTTGTAGCACACAAGATTCACTGTAACAGTCGGTTAAAAATTGGACGCCGCTCTTTGATAGATTGGCTCGAACCGATGGCCTTTGCTGACAAGCAGTGGCAGAAGGAGTTTCTTGCCGATCTTGCCAACTGTAAGCCTTGGGTCATCAAAGGCGACAGCGAGAAGAGTAGGCTCGTGAAAGAGCTGTCTTGGGAGGGCAAGATGTTCGGCAGCTTCACTCAGACGGAGGTTGAGGTCGTGAAAGCTTGGATTGGCGAGCTCGATGTTAATGTGCAGACGCCTAAACCGGATCCAGAGATTTATTACAATTTCATCAAGGAGTCGTCAAAGGTTCCGACTGCCGCCGCTTCGACGGATCCCGATGTTCTGGTCGACTATCCTGTTCTTACATATCCGAAGGTTGCAATTTTTCCAAATAATTCGCGCGACGACTCGTACGTTGAATTCAAGTTGGACAAGACGAAGCTCATCAACTTCCTTCCTGTGTGGTTCGCCTCATCTACTCTACTCGAGTCTTTGCCGTCTGTACCTGTTCGTGCAGCGACTGCATTCGGCTCTGCGCTCGTTCGAGTTTTGCGCGCGCAGACAGGTTTCGATGTGGAAGGCCAAGGTGTGGCGGGCATGGACGAGGTGCACCGTACTGATAATGGTGAGTCCTTCGGTATCGTGGAGTTGGGTCTGGAGATCTGTAGCCGCGCAGACATATGTGTTCCTGAGAATCTGAAAGAAATTGTGAGCATGGGCAACGCAGAGTCAATGGCTTTTTCGCAGTGGTTGGTGGCCCTGTCTATGCACTGGTTGGCAAAACAAGACGTGTTGCTAGGCATGTCCTGGGCTTTCATGGAGTTGCATGAAGCCATTGCAAAGCTAAACGAGGATCAAGCTCTGCTGAGCACATCCTCTGCTACCATACTTGACGGGATTGCTCGAAGGGAAAGGGCAGGTCTAGGTATCTGCAATGAGCAGATTGATCAGATCGAGCAGAGAAGAGCAGACTTCGAGAGGGGTCTTGCAACTGCCAGAGGGATGATAGCAGTATTCTCTTTGTAGCCTTAGACCAATGATTTGTTTCGGCTGCGATTACGATGGGAAAGCTCCGTTTACATCGACATGGTGTTGTAGACAATGGTGACGGAAGCATGTGTCGCGTTTTGACCGTCATAAGAACGCGCAAAAGCTCTAGCTCTCACGTCACCTCTTGTCGTTCTTTCCATTACAGTATTGGCCACTAGTCATTTTATATGCGTGTCTTCGGCAGCATCTGCTCTCAACAAGACTCTTCATTCGGTCTTATGTAGTTTCTTCGAAACGGAGAATTGTCAAGGCGAAGCGATGTTTGCTGCGATGCCGGACAAACGCGTCGCATAGCTCATATATATTCGTTGATTTCAACATATAATAGCGTGCTATATGGTCCTAGAACGCTTACATATTGTCGCTCAAAGCCTCTAGAAGTTGGTCCAGGGTAGCTTGTACCATCTTCCCAGCAACGCGGTCCCTTTCATTGCCTCTTCCAACACACGTGTCCCTACTTTTTGGCTTCCTTTCTTGAATCACCACGATACTTTCGACTCATCTCACTCCAACTCTACGTAGGATGCATAAACAGTGCTAGCGGTGGTCACACCGATTACTATTGTTCGCGAACGCAGATGACAACGACAACATGGCGTTGGACAGAGTCGTGCATCTGAGTAGGTTTACCCCTGGAAAGAACCTGGGGACTTCAATGTGCTGACTTGTTAGTCACTCTTCCCCATTCATCCTAAATAGCCGCGCATCCTTCTCTATATAACCTGCCACGTACTATCGCCATGGATTTTTGGTCAAGACATTGGTGCGTGACACTAATTATCGCCAAGACATCAAGCTGAAGCTATCACGAATCAGGTCGAACGGATTTGAAAGTCTCGCGGAGGATTTCGAGCACCTGCACGTCCTCATGTTGCGGAAAACCACTAATGTTGGCGGAGAGGACGCGATACCATGCACCGATGCTTAGATGAACCCTGCAAACCATTTGCAAATGCGTAACAGCATTCTCGATCATGTTCAAGAACTACAAGACACCAACGCCAGTTTGCCAGAGGACATCGAGTGGCACGTGCAAGCAACTATGAAGCTTTTGGATGCCCTAAGAGAAGCGCAGATCGAATAGGTAGTTGCGTTTAAGGAGATGCTGGACCTGGATGCCCAGCTTTCTCGTATCCAGAGCTCTTTTAATAGCGCCGTAATATCACTAAGTGCCATCAGCGACAGGGAGTGCACAACCATCGAAAAAACCACTATTCTCGATACCAGTAAGGATGTTTCACTTGCTGCCTGAAAGGTGTTCAATGACGTTGATGAGGCATTGGTATGACCTTGTCCGGCCAAATATCTGTCCGTCTCTGAATATGGGAAAAGCAACCTTACTATTCAAGATGATGCTGTCCATTTGGACATGGAATGTTAACCACTCGGGGGAAGTGTCGAGGTCAATTGAGATGAGTCCACGTATGCGGCTACGGCTGTATTATATCGTTCCAAGTGATGACGACAAGACCTCATCTCTTCGAGGAGGTGTTGGCAGTGATGCGAATAAGATCGATGGCGCAAGCCAAGCTCAAGGAGATGTCCAGCGCTGCAGCAGTCCAAGATGGCATCTGCACCACAGGCCCTCTAAAGATCACCTCTCTATACACTGGCCACAGGAACATGTGACTGCAACCCTGGGACAGATCAAGGTGCTCGAGAAATGTCAAAAAGACCCAAGTGAGCGACATGGTGTTGCGAAGCAAATCGCAGCTGATCATTAGCTGATCATTGCCGTGTCCGTTGCGACTTTCCAAACCCACAACTTTACAGACCAGCGCAAATAAGCCGGTCTCAAATTGTGGAAGATCGCGTAGCGACGATGGGCCAAATCGCCGACGGGCGGAGACCATTGTGGGAGAGTGACATCTAGTGGAATAATTGTGAGCATTGCCTGAGAGGAGGTTGAATGTGTTGCTTTAGTTATACAATGGCAAGGGCAATGGATGTCGCGTGTGAAAACTGTAGCATCTCAACTGCCAGGGAGCTTCATAAGCCAATCACTTGGGCTGAAAGATCTGGCAATGCGGGCGACTGTAAATATCCAATAGTGAGATCGGTCGTACAGCCACGTAGTCGGACAGCAATCCTTTCATGAGTCCAGGTGCAACAGTCATCGCGCACGAGGCATCTTTACGTCTCTCCGCTCCTGAACACCTTGTCTCGCTTTACAGCGCTTTCCTGCTCTTCCTATTTATGACTTACTCTTATGTCCGCAAGCGACTTTCCAAGGGCTCGCGATGTGCCATCTACAGATGGCTTCGAGCCCCTGATATTCTCAGGCTTTGGTTATACCAAGATGTGCGAGGCATCGACTTCTGGATGGAATACGACGAAGACTTCGACGATGACATAAATGAGGAACTCCCCTGTTCGTCTGACGGAGCACTGAAGCCGACCGCTGGACCCCCGGACGGTGACGATGAAGACGGCTGTCACATTTGCGGTTATTGGTGCGTGGAGCCTGAGGGCTCTGCGTGGGATGTCTGGTAATCAGATACCTGCAAAACTGAAGACGGACGGGGTTGGACGTGCTGGCCTTCCCGAAGCACTCGCTGATCGCCTGCTGTGTCGCTGTGCGCACTGTCATCCGCGCTGAGAAGGGGCCGGAGGATAAACTTTACGCACCACCGAGGATCTGCGTGGGCAACTTCACCATGAGCTCGGTACAACCTTACTTTGCTCATCATTCGCAAGACTGCAGATAACGGCCGTACGAATTGACTGTCGATGAGGCGCTCTTTCAATACCAGGCATTTGTCCTGGACGATGCTGACGTTTTCCTTCGCACTGATGCGCGGTCAGTGTCTGCGGAGCCGACCTCCGCAACTGTCGCACGCTAAGCAAGAAATGGACCAGTAATGTCACTCAACATGACATCGATCGTCCACCGCAAAAGCGCCGGGGTCGACAAGACAGCGGAGCGTCGGTGCTTTCAACTGACGCTTGTTGAGACCCCATTAATTCGTTAATCAAACGCCTTCATGCAGTCCTTCAACGTCTTTTGTGTGCAATTCGACGTATTGCCCGACTGACGCATTCACAAAACAGCGCAAAATGGCGAGACCAGCGCACGATGGGCATCTTCCGGATGAGGACGAGAGGGACGCCAGCGGAACGTTCAATCCGGATGCTGCACGTGAAGAGGCCAATCGCTATCGGCAAACTACCACATCAGAAAACGATGCAGAAGAGGAGGAAAAGAAGAAGAAAGAGCCAGGGAAACTCAAGAAGGCGTGGGACAAGCTGGGGCTGGACGCCCCAACGCTCATGATGATGGGCAAGGCAGCGCTGCCACCGACAATATCGCTAGCCATGTATCAAGCAGACAAGGTCGCAGCGACCTTCTCGACCCTAGGATACTTGACCGCCATCATCTCGATCCTGGGATTCTGCATCATGCCGCGAGCAAAATTCATTCAGACCATGACCATGAATCTTCTCGCCACATGTATCGGCTCAGCTTTTGCGATGTTGATGGTGTGGTCTGCGGTCAAGGCGCGAGAGCACACGACCGTCGCCGGCGCGCCTCCATCGCGGTACAACTCTTCGCAATCCGCAGTTTTGGGCGTCTGGTTATTCTTCCAGATCTACATCATCAACACTCTGAAAGCCAAGTTCCCGCAATTAGCGTTTCCATCGATTATCTGCGCAATACAGGTCAATGTGGCATCGACCTCTGGCTTCCTGTTCACGACACCTGCGCAATGTGAGGCATTCATCAGACGATTGCTGGAGGCTTTCCTTACTGGCTTTGGCATCGCTACTGGCGTCAGCTTATTCATTGTGCCTGTGACTTGTCGAAAGGTTGTCGTGAAGGAGATGACTGGATATCTAGGGCTTCTGAAGGCAGCTATTGGAGCGCATAAAAGTTATATCCACACTTTGGAAGGCTCAGACGTGTTCGGATCGACATACGTGCCTGAAGCTAAGGGTGACGATCCTGTGGACAAGAAGAGGAAAGCTAAGACTAAACCGGAAGTCGAGGCTGTCAAGAAGACGATAGCGGGTCTCCAGGAGCTCCATGGAAAGCTCACTACAGACCTAGCTTTTGCTAAGAGAGAGGTCGCTTATGGAAAGCTCACGCCCGACGACTTTGAAGCCATGTTCAAACAGCTTAGATCCATCCTCATGCCAATGCTTGGTCTGGGCTCCGTCATGGATCTCTTCGAACGCGCAGCAGAGGTAAACCATTGGGATGGCGAGGACGTGTCCGAACATGACCATGAGTTACGAGAAAAGGCAGTCGGGGAGTGGAACGAGTTGTTCTCGTTCGTGCATGAGCCGTTCGACCACATCATGCAGGTCATGGACGAGGGACTCACACACATTATGCTCAGGATGCAGTTCGTCAAACCACCGAAAAAGAAGAAGGGCCAAAATCAGGATGACGCCGAGGCGAAGGGCGATGCTGTAAAGCCCGGTGACAAGAACTTCGCAGACTACATGCAGAAGCAAGCAGACATTTTCTATAGCGCAAAGGAGCCGACACTGCGCCACTGGGTCGAGAGTAAGGGCATCAAGCTTAGTGCCGACTACTTCTCGCGTCCTGATCAGATCGATGACGAAACACTGAAGCGTCTTCCCAGCATAACGACAAGGAAGCGCGACCAAAGACAACTGTATATTGTGCTGTACGTCATCTTCCTGCTGAACTCGATCAGCCGTTCAATTCTCGAGTTCGTTAAGTGGGCCGACGAGCACGATCAAGCGACTGCGAAAAGGAATATTATCAACCCAGGGGGACGACGTCTGAAGAAATGGGTGAAGAGCATCTTCCAGACCCAGGACTCCAACCACGATGACGAGACTACCATCGCTGGCTTTGACAGGAACAACACGACTGTCTACATGGGTGATGCATACAAGAGCAAGAAAGATCCCGAGCATCTGCCACCCAGGAATGCTTGGGAGAAGTTCGGCGACACCATCCGTGCATGCACGAGATTCTTTCGCTCGTCTGAATCCTCCTTTGGCTTCCGTGCTGCCTGCGCTACCATGTCCATCGGCATCATCGCCTTCCTGCACGATACACAGACCTTCTTCGTCGAACAGCGCCTCGTCTGGGCAATGATCATGGTCGCCATCTCCATGACGCCGACCGCCGGTCAGTCGATCTTCCAATTCCTACTCCGCATCGGCGGCACCTTCGTTGCTACGCTCTTCGCCTGGCTCATCTGGTACATCCCCAACCAGAAGACCGGCGGTATCATCCCAATGCTCTGGGTCTTCGTCGCAATCGGCTTCTACATCCCCCTCAAGCGCATGGATCTTGTCATCGTCGGCATGATCAGCGTCGTCACCGCCACCATGATCGTAGGCTACGAGCTGCAGGTCCGCAAAATCGGCGTCCGGGCTGCAACCACCACAGGCCAGCCCGCATACCCCATCTACGAGCTGGGACCCTACCGCCTCGCGACCGTCGTAGGCGGCCTAGCAGTCGCCTTCTTCTGGACCATCTTCCCCTACCCGATCACCGAGCACAGCGCCCTCCGGCAGAAGCTAGGCGGCGCCCTCTACCTCTCCGCAAACTTCTACTCCATCATGCACGAGCAAGTCATGTCGCGGATCCGCGGCGACTCGGGTGACGAAGAAAATGACAAGTCCTCCCCCGGCTTCCTCCTCAACAAAGCCCGCAACAAAGTCTTCGCAAAGCAAATGCTAACCCTCCAGGCCCTCAACATGCACTCCTCCTTTGTCAAATTCGAATTCCCCCTCGGCGGCAAATTCCCCGCAGACGAATACACCAAAATCATCTCCTACGTAACCAACATCGTAAACTACACCGCGCTCCTCGGCTTCGCAAGCCAAGCCTTCACACACCCCGACGACCCCAAACACGCCAGTCCGCAGTGGCTCGCCGACTTCCGCCGCGTGATCAAAGACGCAAACGTCACGAGCCACGAAATCACCACCATGCTCAGCTTGCTCAGCAGCAGCATCCAGAACGGGCAGCCGCTGCCGCCGTACCTCAAGGCGCCGGACGCGTACCAGCTGAGTCGGAACTTGGAGGCTGTGGACAAGGATATTTTGTCGCTGAGGCATATTGCTGAGCCGGGGTATGCGGCGTTTGCGGTTATGGCGATTAGTACGAGGTGTATATCGATGGATGTGGAGAGGTTGCTTGTGTGAGTTGCCCCCAAGAGAAGCGAGGCTATAGCGAAGTGAGGCTGTAGCGAAGTGAGGCTGTAGCGAAGCGAGGTTTTTGATGTGTGTGAGGGTTTGTGCACGCGATGCTAACACGCAACAGAGCCGTCAAGAAACTCGTCGGCGAGCTCGACTTCTCATTCCACGTCGTCAGCACAAACACCACCAGCGAAGCCTCCTCTGCGGAAACGCTCATCACGAGTGCGACAAACAATGGGCGGAGCAAGCAAGAGTAGCGAGCAGCTCGGTCTGCTACTCGGATGGGTGCTGGAAGCGGAGTCGTGTGCTCCCCCTGGATAAAACTCTGATATGGTTTAAAGGTCGAGGGTATGTGTTTTTTCGACCTGCGGAAGATGTGGGATTGTGCAGAGCGAGGAGGGCTGGCGCTTCAAGGGGGGAGAGATGGAGTCTTGGTCTCGGGGGTTGACGGGGGGGAGTACGACACGGTGTATTTCCAGCGTCAGCGGTTTGTGAAGTGTGAATATCTGTGATAAACATGTTCTTCACGTAAACCAAACTACAATACTTAATTCATCCTGTGTCTACTCATCTACCCCCCTCACCATCAAATTCCTCTAGCAATAACCCAATCCATTACTCCACCCCACCCCGTCTGTAACAACCCCGTTCCCAACTTTTCCCAATCCCCCTTAAAACGCCATCCCAACCCCACACGGGGAATCTAAAAAGTACCAAAGCCCGTGCCTTCGGACAAGACGTTCCAACCCAACACCACCACAAAACACAGCAAGCGCATATCGACCTCACATTGAACCGCACAGTCAACCTCGCACACCGTGTCGAAAACAGCGCCCCGTATCCGCGGAGTCTTCAGCCTCGCCGCGTGTTCAATTCTATTCTGTATGCGCGCACTCTATGTCGCGCTGACGAGCGGCAGACTCGCTCTGCTGCCTGAATTCCGCGACGACGCGTTGCCGGCTGTGCGCATTGTGTGGGGGGAGATCTTGGGGGGTGTGGGGGTTGGCGATGCTGCGGCCTCGAGCTCGGGCTCGTTGTCGCTGGATGTGGCGCTGGCTTCTGGGTCTTCTGGCGGGGCCGTGTCTGAGGCTATTGTTGGTGGGGGAGCTTGTGCTGTGGCCTGTAGGGGGATGAAGTCTTCGACGGAGGAGAAGGATGGTACTGGGACTTGGGCTGCGGCCTCGACGGCTTCTGGCGAGGCGGATGTGGCTGGAGGGAGCGGGGCGGGTTCAGATTCGAGAATGGGTTCTGGTGCTGAGGTTGGTGCGTTTGTGTGGTTGTCGTCGATGCGCTCGTAGAAGAGCATGAAGACATTACCCTGGTGCGCTTCTTGCTCCGAGACGGCGTATACGGTGTCGTCGCTGAAGCGGTACCACTGCTCGGAAGGAAGTTCCTGCTTCTGCTCCTCCACTTCGATTTCCTGCTCGGCCTCGACCTCCGCGTCTACTACCTCCTCCTTGACATCCTTATCGTCGTTCGAAGCCACGTCGTCCGTTTCTTCATCTGTCTTCTCATCACCCTCAACTTCCTTCTCTTCTGCCTTGGTCTTGCGAAGCAGGTTGGGATGCGGTCGATAGCAGACGTAGTGACCGTTGCCATGTGTGCCAAAATGCGTAACAGCAGCCCTCAGCCTGTACTGAAACGGCGAGAGCCCATCCCCCACTGCGTCAATCAACATCGACTGCCGCGGATCCCGGGGCCAGTCTTCAGTCTTAGGGTCGAGATCCGGCTTCTGAGTCCTGCTGGGCGCTGTGCCGAGGCACCACTTGCCCAAATCCAATGTCGAAGGGTAGCTCACGCCTGCGTTGTTTTTGTATTGTGCGAATGTGGTCTCGTCGAATATGCTGCGGTTGACGTGAAGGACGAGGGATTTCGGTGCGCGGGCAACGACGACTTGCTTCGATTTTTCGCTCTTGACCCAGTTTTTCTTAGGTATATTGAGGGTTTTGATTAGCGTCGAGTCCTTGAGGTCTTCGTCGTCGAGGGCTTCTTGCACAAGGCGCAGTCTGGCGCCAAACGCCGTGTCTTCGCCTTGCTTCTCCACGACTGGCACAAGAGTACGTTTGAGCTTCAGCAATGTGCATTTTGAGCATTCAACGTCTTTGATGTATTCGAGGTCGGTGTGGTCGTCGAGGAGTTCGCTGACATCGTAGCCGTTCCGCCGCCCGAGGGACAGGGTGATGCAGTTGAAGGGGATCAAAGATAGACCTTCAGAGTAGCCGCAGATCGTGCAGCCAACGCGCTGCGCCAGAGAACCCTCCAACGGAATGGGCGTAGCTTTTGGCTGTTCTGCCGGCTCTTCAGCCTTCTCGTCTGTGGCCTTGGTCTCGTCCTCCTTCTTTTCACCTGGTTCTGGTAAGCTCAAGCTCTTCACAGTCTCGACCCAAGAGACAGATGTGCGCCTCTTACTGGCTGTGGCCTTCTTGACCTCCTTGTCTAGCTCGTCTAGAATTCGCGAATAGTACTCCTGTGCATCCTGCTGGGTAAAAGTGCTCATAGACTTGAGCTTCCCGCGGATCCAGAAGTGCTGTCCGCGCATCCCGGGGTCATTGAGCTGGCTGATCAAATCCAGCAGAGCGCCGTTGGTGGTCTCGGCTGTGAAGGACTCGTGCTCAGCCGTCGTCTTCTCGAGGTAGTCGCGCAGCGACGACAGGGAGGCGAGGCCCTGGATGACGCTGTTCTGGTAGCACGAGTTGTCGAAGTTGCCCAGGCCCGGGGGGACGTCGCTGGGGCCTCTGGACAGGACGCTGGCAACGCCTCGCACGCCCTTGGACAGGGCACTCGCGCCCATGCCGAACAGATTGCCCATCATGCCCCCGCTCTGCGCCGTGTCGTCGCTGGCCTCCGAGTCGAGCGAGGGCGCAGGCGACACTGCGCGCGCAATCTCAGTCGCCATGGTGTGCAGGGAGCGGCGGATCCAGTACCAGACGGGGTAGCCGAGGAAGTCGAGGAACTTGAGGAGGGTGAATACGCCCGCGATAACAGCGATGCCGACGGCGGCAGGGGTGGTGTGGGTGGGCGGCGTGGCCGAGCGGCGGTTGAATTCTTCGAACGTGAGGTAGTCGCTGTGGCTCATGCTCGCGCAGTGTTGTGGCAGCAGGGCGTGCTAGCAATGGGTGTGTGTGGGTGTGTGGGTGTGTGGTGTGGAGAAGGGCCCAGTATTGCTAAGGGATAGACAGCAGGGCGCGGAATGAGACAGCGTGCGGCGACTCAACCCTCGGGCCAGCGCATGCGACAGAGCAAACCCGTTGGCGATATGTCTGCTTGCAACATCGAAGAGAGGCGCGGAACAAAGCGAGCGGTGGCGGCGCGCGGGTGAGAGTTGGGCGCAAAGCCTGTGACGCTCGAGGGTCCATCTAGAGTGGAACACGCCAGCCCTACGACGCCCCACAAAAAAGTCTCGAGATATTCACTCGTGTCTTCGCAGTCCGACTGTCTGCAGAGGAACACACCAGACCTCACCCAAACACTCCCTACCCACCCTGAGACACCCACCAAACACTCACAATGGCCAAAACAGCAAAGCTCAAGAAGAAGCGTACGTCTTCCCCCACTCACTCCCCCCTCCCCTCCCCTCCTAACACACACCCAGAAGCCGCCCCGCACTCACGCGCCGCCCGCCGCGCCGCCTCCCCCTCCCTCCCCATCGCCCTCCCCCCACGCGCCCGCTCCTCGTCCCCCAAGCCCTCCGAAGCCAAACCGCACATTCTCTCCGCCCAAAACACCGGCATACGGAAGAAGAACACCAAGATGACGCGCGCGCAGCGCGTCAGGGCGGAGAAGGCCATGGAGCGCGCGGCAGACGACATGGACAAGTGGGAGAAGAAGAAGGCGAAGAGCATTGAGAAGGCGCGGGGGATCAAGGATAGGGCCAAAGTGTGGGATGATATTAATGGGGAGAGTGGGAAGGTGGTGAAGAAGGGGAAGGGGGCGTTTGCGGGGTTGGAAGATGAGGGGGAGGAGGGGGATCAGAGTGGGAAGAGTGTGTGGGTTGATGTGGACGAGGGGGATGAGGAGATGGATGGGGCCGCTGGGAAGGAGAATGGGGAGGAGGTGGAGAGTGTGGCGCCGCCGCCGGCTGAGGAGGATGAGCTTTTGTGAGGGAAGGATAGGAAGGGCACCGAGGACACCAGGAATGAAGAGATACCCGTCCTTTGTGACTGTAATGAAATATGACTTTCTACCAGCCTGCCTATCTGAAACTTGCACCGCAATGACAGATCCAATTCCTCCGACGGTCTGCATCATCATGCCGAGCACGTCTCCAAATTGGCTTCGAAACCCCTTGGGTACATATTTGTCACTACTCAAGGAAAGTACAATACTTCACAACCAGGACGTGCGAACAGAACCAACATCACACCATCCTCCCACTTCCCGTCCTCGAAGACATACTCGGCGGCCTATCCACCTCTCTAGTACCCCACTCGCTCTCCACATCCCCAAGCGTAAGTTCCAATGTCCATCCCTGAGTAAAAAACTCATGCCCAATCCAATTCCTTGTGTACACCTCGCCATTCAGCCTCACACTCTGAACATACACATTCCCATACTCTTTATCGAAGTTAACAACGCGGATACTCGCAGTAGCGTTGGTGAGGGGACTCGTGATGCTGATCTGCGCGAAGAAAGGCGGCGTGATAAAATACACATTCTGGCCTGGATTCGGGAACAAGCCGAGCATGGAGAAGAGCGTGAAGGATGCCATGGCGCCCGAGTCGTCGTTACCGGGGAGGCCGGAGAAAGTGCTGTTGAAGCGGGAGGGTATGTCTGGGAGAGGGGGGGGGGGGGTTAGCAGGGTTCTGCTTGGATTTCACTTTGCTCGGCTGGTTCAATTCGATGTGACGATACAGATAGGGAACGGAGTGTGAACATCGCCTTGAAAGACTCACAGTCATGCACTCTCTTCGCACTCAGCCCCGGTCGCCCGGCATAGTGCGGCATATACACCGTCAGGAACACAGGCTCGTTGCCTATATCCGCCAGTCCGCTCGTGTGAAAGTAATCCACTCTTCGTATAAACTCGTCGTCGCCGCCAACCAGCTCAATCACCTTCGCCACGTCGTGCGGTACAAAGAACATATACTCCCAGACGCTGCTCTCGAACGTCTCGGACGGGTTGGAGGTCAAGCTGCAGAAGTCTGCGAGCGGACTGCATGCAATCGGATCTTGATAGCCCCATGTCCCGTTCTGGTATTTTGGCTGGAAGAAGCCGGTGAAGTTTGTGCTTGTGCCGTTGATGAAGGATTGCTGGTCGGGCTTGAAGAGGTTTTGCCAGTTGGCTGCCCGAGAGAGGTAGGTCGGGTAAGAATCCTTGCCGAGGGCTTTAGCAAGGGTGAAGAGGTTGTAGTCGTTGTAACTGCGTTATATCAGCAAAGGAAAAAGCAATGTTAGCACGCCGGCCGAACAGACCTGTACTCTAAAGTTCTCGAGATGCTGCGCGAGTTTGTGCCGAAGCCTATAGGGTCAAAATCAAGATATGGGATGTAGTGCAGTGCCTTCCAGGAGTTGAGGCCGCCTCTGCCTTCAACACTCCATTCTAGCGGCTCGTTCTCGGCATCATTGAAGATAGCAGAGTAGGCCAGTTCCCAGTCAATGCCAGTCAGGTTCTTGACGTACGCGTCGACAATGACGTTGTCCGCGTCGCTTCCACCTTGTGTCCAGCCTTTGCAAGTGCTCATCATGCAGTCTGGGAGCCATCCACGATGCTTGTACGTTTCTAGTAGACTACGTATCATGTTCGACATCATCCTTGGATCCAGAATGGTGAGAAAGGGGAGCTGCACGCGCCACATATCCCAGATACAATAGAACGAGTCGAAGTATGGCTCTGTGCTTTGCCAGTGAGGGTTCTCCCCCGTGTAATTTTGAGGCGAGATCATTGTGCGGTAGACCGCACTCCAGAAACTGGTGAGATAGCTGGAGTCAACATCGCCTGCGGACAGTGATATTGGGGCGAGTTTTGCGCGCCATGCATCCTCGGCTTGGGTGACCAGACTGTCGAAGCCGAAGTCTGGTCCAGGTATTTCTCTCTCTGCGTTTCGACAGGCCTGGTCAGTGTTGATGAAGCTGAGTCCCATACGTACATCGATTGTTCTATTCAGTGGCCCCTGGAACCTGAGATAGCCGCCCGCTTGGAGATAGAAGAGATTGAACCCTCTTGTGACATAGAGCTGCTTTGGCTCAGTTCCGGCTCGGTCGTTGACCCAAACACCCGAGTCCTTGATTAAACCTCCATGAACATCGAGACAGAAGTACGTTTGATAAGATCCGGCGCCGAAACTTGGCAGAAACGTTCCGTTTCCCTTCATGCGTCCAGTGCTATCACCATCATTGGCTTCAACGCTGATTGACGCATTTTGCCTGCTTGCCCAAAGATCAGTGAGGTCTACGAGAATGAGCGGATGCCCACCAGCGTTCGGTTTCAAAGCTTTGGAGAAATCGAATCTGAAAAGTGCGGCATGCTCGGCGACGGTCATCTCAGTATGGATACCATTCTCGAATTCCATACCAAAGTGTCCCGGTCGTGCTTTCACGGACTCATTCTTGTACGGTGTAGCCCTGGCTGTGATTGGAAACTTGCATGTATCGATGTTGTCGTCCGGACAGACTTGAGGAAAGATGGGGAAATTGCCCAAGCTTGGATTTCCGCCCGTTCCAGAGTCGTGAAGAGCTGAGAAGCCGGTGATGTTGCTGCCGTCAGTGGAGAAGCCTCCAGTGTTCTCGCCATCTACGTCGGCAACAGCTGGTGGTTTCGTCAATGGGTCATAACCACTTTCTCGGCTTAGAGCGAACCTTTAGCCATACCGTATGGCAATGTCGCTCCAGCAAAAACATTCCCACCGTTCCTCGAGCCAATCAACGGATCTACATAGTCAAGAACATCGATAGCCGAATTCTGCCTGGCATTCTCGAAAGTCGAGAGTACGCCTTGGCAACAGACAGTGAGGCAAAATATGAAGCGACAGAAGGCCATACTGATGTAAGGTTCAGAGGCGCACTCTGAGGAAAGCGGCAGACTCTCGAGGACTGTGAAGGCCTCCTTCCGCCGTGGTTACGTACCGACGTCATCACCGAGATTGTTTGCGGGGTACGGTGATCAATCGTCTGACACTGAAAAGCTTCAACCACAGGTCTAGCAACGAAGTCATCCTTGATCCTCAATACTGTCAAAGCCTCAGTGAAAGAGTGTTCACCTTCGCGCAAGGCTGATGCTAACGGCGTGGCTTGCTTTGTCCGCAGTTTCGGCATGGCCTTTGCTCAGTCGGCAGTCTGTGCACCGGGCGCTCCTTCAGCCTTACTTAGAGCTGCACATCTCTGCTTCTGCAGCTGTCTACTTCGACGACCTTCTCTCTCCACACATGCGACTACGCCTCGTCCATCCTCCAGGCTCCCACAGAGCACAGATACCTGAGGGCCGTGATGCATTAGCAACATAGACCTGATCAGTGATCAACTCCTAGAACGGCTAATGACGAGGCCGAAACGACCCCACAGCCTTGGGACGGCAGACGAGGGCAAACTCGATTGCCGGCACTCCGCGAACAGTTTCGCCGAGATCGATCGTTTAATTGATCTCGAGTCCGCTGTCGAGCCTTATTACAGCGGTCAAGACCCTTAGAATGGAAATAAGGGTGTTAACCATGACGTCGCATTGAGTTCTAGCCCGCAACATGTCCACCAAGTCGAAGCCTCGGGAACTGACGGCCATGATTAATTGATTTGTAAGAAGTACAAGAGGGGTGCATGAATGAGTGAAAAAATGAGGGCCGGTGTCGATCGCAGAACAACCAATAAGGGCCGTTCCATGTAGGTACTGGCCGTTCAGAAACCTTGAGAAACGTCTGTGGGCCACCTCGTATTCTCACTCATTCATGCGCCCCCTTGTAACTGTGCAAAAGTGTTAAGAAGGCTGTCCAGCGCTCATAGCTGTCTATTATCTTCTTAATCATACTTAGAATTGCCTTCTACTTCAGATACCCTTCGACTATCCAATTACACCATAGCCTTACGACAACCTTTACATCAACATGGCACCAGCAGCGAGATACGATTCCGACTCCAAGGATGCTTCCCCTTTGGGCCAGCCTCTCAAGTTCGAGTTCTCTGGACAGTCAGCGCCGAATCGATTTCTCAAGGGCGCCATGACTGAGCGCATCTCAAGCTGGGACCCCGAGAACTTTGAGGCCCGCGGTGTCCCCTCCAAGAACCTCATCAACCTCTACAGGAGATGGGGTGAGGGCGGCATTGGCCTGATCCTCTCCGGCAACATCATGATCGAGTACGACCACCTCGAGGCTGCCGGCAACCCCATCATTCCCCGCAAGTCTGAATTTTCTGGCGAGCGCTTCGAGGCGTTCAAGGAGATGGCGACCGAAGCCAAGAAGCACGGCTCCTTGTTCGTTGGTCAGGTATCTCACCCCGGACGACAGGTCGAGTCGCGCATCCAGAAGAACCCTATTTCCGCAAGCGACGTTCAGCTGGAGGGTGACATTATGGGCATGACATTCGCGAAGCCTCGTGCCGCGACCGACGAGGATATCGCAAACGTCATCGAGGGCTTCGCTCACGCAGCCGAATACCTTGAGAAGGCAGGTTACGACGGTATCGAGCTCCACGGAGCCCACGGATATCTTATCGCGCAGTTCCTGTCGCCTACCACCAACCACCGCACCGACAAGTACGGCGGCTCCATTGAGAACCGCGCACGCATCATCGTCGAAATCACAGACGCCATTCGCAAGCGCGTCTCGAGCAACTTCGTCATTGGCATCAAGCTCAACTCGGTCGAGTTCCAAGACAAGGGCTTCAATCCCGAGGAAGCGAAGCAGATCTGCAGGATACTTGAGGAGAACAAGTTCGACTTCGTCGAGCTCTCCGGCGGCACATACGAGAAGCTTGCGTTTGGACACCAGCGTGAATCCACCAAGAAGCGTGAGGGTTTCTTCCTCGAGTTCGCCGAGTCTATCGCTCCCGTCCTTTCCAAGACAAAGACATACATCACCGGTGGTTTCAAGTCGGTAGGCGCAATGGTCAAGGCCCTCGATGTCGTTGACGGCGTTGGTCTTGCGCGCCCTCTTGCGCAGGAGCCGCACTTGTGCAAGGACATCCTCGACGGCAAGGTTGTTGGCGCTATCAAGCAGGCCATCGACGATAACAACTTCGGTCTCACCAACGTTGCTGCTGGCACGCAGATGCGTCAGGTCGGCAAGGACCAGGAGCCTATCGATCTCAGTCAGAAAGAGAACCTCGATGCTTTCCTGAAGGACATGGGTTCGTGGGGCGAGAAGATGGCGCAGGACTCGAAGATGCAGAACTACGGCTACGTAGACATTACGAGCGCGCAGGCCGTGCCGTATGGAGTCGCTTCGGCCTAAGCTGGAGGCAGGCAGGGCGTTGAATAGACTATAGAGCTAGACCACGCAAAATCTAATGAGATATGAAGTACCACAAATATTGTGCACCGCTGTCGGCTGTCACGTTTGTTTTGCATTCTGTGACCCTGGTGCATGAAGGGTACAAGGCAGAGATGATCAGCTCCGCTTACTGTGACCAGCCACTACTATGCATATTGTTCGAATGTTCCTTTCAACGTCAACTGCACCAAAACCTCAACTTTTCGACATTACCTAACATGTGCATGACACCCAGCGAGATTAACAACAGTGACAACGCAGACCACTAACGCGACGCAGGTATAACTAGAATTGCCATACGTAAGCATATACACAAGAAAAACTTTTCGCCGCACAGAAGGATCTGCAATCGTAGGCATCTTCCACTTTGTAAGATGACGAACAATTTCTCACAAACTTCTACGATACACAGAGTCTAGTAATCGCGGCTGCCCAAAGAGTTTACATGCGAGGTATTCAGCACCAGAGTTTACGCTTTTCGAAAGCTTCCAACGGTCGAAAGGCCACGAGATCTGGAAGATCGACGGTACGCGACAGGATTTTGGTACACCCTTTCATCAAGAATACTAGCTGTACAGCTCTGCGACAAGCACAACAAGTTACTTCGTGCCTATAGTGGACATGGACATTTTCGAGCTTGCCAGCTTCATAGGTTCGTACAGACTTGTAGTCACATGTAAACCTGCAACCGGCTTCGTAGCTACGTTAGATAAACGTAGCGAAATCGCAAAATGAAAGGCGTCCGAACAAGGCGGACTGTTTGTCAAAAATTTAGACGCATCAGCACTCCGGCATGCTGGCCTGTGTATCTGGCAGGCAGCAACAAAAACCCAAAAGAATTGTCTTAAATGACCTAACCAGGGGTCGCTGAACATCTGTTAGAATCGAACACCGGGCTATGTGATGACGAGTGAATACTTACAACCTGGAATCTCTTGATACCGATGAAATCGTAGTCAAGCGCCTTGCCATTGGGCCATTAGGCCAGTTATTACTGATTTGATGAAAATGATTGAATCAATATACACTATATTTTTGTAAAATCTAATGGTTGAGACATTTGACAACGCGCGCGCCCTCGCTTAACGCAGCGCGAGTCTAATTTGTGGGCCCTACAAGGTGTGCGAAGAAATGCCCGCTTGTCAGCGATCTTGAGTGGACCCCTGGTCGATTGTCCCCGGTCCGCAGCAGGCTTCTACGCCCTTAACTTCTACAGGCCCCCAATACTACAATGCGGCGGGATCCTCTCACGATTGCACAACCGGAGAAATGAGGTTTCGAAAAACCAGACATATGGTCTCAGCATTGCACCTTTGTACCTTCCTTGTGCTGGAAGTTGCAGTGAGGCTCAACGACCCCTTGCGAACAGATGGAAGTACTGCACGCCAACGGGATGAACGTAGAGTAAATATTCTGGCACCACCCACCTGAACAACTTTCGGTGGCGGCACCATTATCAGTGACTGCTGTACAAATACAGTGTTCTCACTCACAAGTCAGCCTCGGAGCCTGAGGGCTCAGCGCTCAGCGCGATGAGGCTCAACTACACCTGTACACTGATTGGATATAATTACAGGGGTAAACGAAATGCAGGCGAGAGGCGTCGGCCAAGAGCCCAACAAGTTTCTGGCTATAACGACATGAGGCTCAAAAGTCGCAAAGTAATTGGCTCCAACAACTGCAGCCTTGTTGCAAGACAACATAGCGATGCAACAATTGCCGCAAGGCATCGGAGTCTTCATTGCGACCACTTAAAGATACTCTGCGGTTACTCTTGGAATCATACGATTCCAAGTTAAATGGACAGAAAGTCATGATAAGTTGGGACGCAGGCTGCTGCAAATGCACTTTCACGTTGTCCCAAGACGGGATGAATGAGAGAGCCGATACGAGACACGGCTGCGCAAACGGAAGGTGACACTCGCCTCATATTGGGATATTGCTCATGAAGATCATCGAGGTATTCTTCACACATCATGTGCCCTATACTGCCCAATCGCCTACCTGCACATCTGCTCTCATGGCCAATGCTCAAGACTAAACGATCAGGGAAGAGAAAGTGCAGGCTCAGGATGTACTAACACATTTTCACCGGAATGTCTCATCTCTCAAATGATACTGTGCATACGTCGAGCAAGCGCTGTTGGGCCGATCACAATACTGCATATGCAAGAGCTAGGTCGTCAAATTAGGCACACGTTGCGCCACACAAAGCTAAGATGCAACCAGGAACAGTGTCCATACACCACATGCCGATCCGGGGAAGCACGAGGGTGGAACCGCTGTGGCAGACAGTGGCAGTCCACGTCTAGGCCACAGGTCCTCCGGCACCGCACCCCATGGCGTCTTACCCCAACGCGCCATCCGCAGCCGTATAACGAATCGTGAACCATTTTCGCGAGGAACAAGGCACGGAAAGCCTCATATGCTTGGCTACTAACATAAATCCATCAATCGGATGATGGTAAATATGTGCCAACGAGGCTGAAACCTAGGCCATGCAACTTTCCGCTTTGCATGACCATTTCACTCCCTGTTCCGGGATACAATCAGGCCATCATATGTACCCCAGCAATTAGGCACTGTCCTCGCAGAATAGATCTTGCATGGGCCATTTAAGCTTTTCTGATAGCGGACTCCACTTCTGCACCAAGGCAGCAGAGAGGGACTGCTGCACGGCCCATGCAATCAGCATCTAGAGCACTTACATTGGAACTCTGCAGTGTTTCTACAGACAAAGAGTCGCGGTAAGCGCAGGTAATTCACGCCCTCAGCTTCAGTACGTGCAGATCAGGATCGAGTATAAAGTCACCATGTCCCGACGATCAAGGAAGACCATCAACTCCCCAAAGCTTTCTGAACTCTCGTTCAAACAACTATCTTTTACATCATTCACTTCGGCAGTCACCTACTTTCAGCCACCATGAGCCAAAGAGCAGCAATCAAAAGAGACATGCGAGACTTGGGCTTCTGTGCTCCAGGCGCTGCCTTGGGCGAATCGACGTCCATTCTTCTCGCCGGCTACTTCTCCTGCAAGTTCGGATACCACGTTGTCAAAGAAGTCAAGTACCTTTGTACTTGCTTCAGGCGCAGATAGAAGGACAGGAATCTCTCCAGGAAGTCAGTATTGCAACTTGTACACTATACTGTAGAGGCTGACATTGACTAGAGGTCAGGCATCGGGAGGCAAATTGGCGTGGGGGCTGGTGTTGTGCTAAGGCGTTGGCGTGATGATGGGAGGTAACAGAGCCAAGTTCGTATCTGAGACGTTGGTCTACGCATATCGAGACACATGGGATGATCCTAGGTAGCTACTTGTTCGCAACTCACTCGAAACAGTCTGCCATTTACTTCTGCCCACCTGGTGACACTCAGTAGCGTGACCCCTGACCATTTCTGGCAATGACAGGGCTCTGCTTTCAGGATCAGTTCGCTTTACAGCATTGAGCACCTAGCCTACAGTCACGGGAAAACTAGGCAGACACGAGCGAAGAAGAATAAGGAAGAGGATACAGGGATCCGAGGTTGTATCGTTTCGTAACGCTTCGTAACCAAACTATAAATGGGTATAATAGCACCAACCTACTCATCATCATCATATCCTACACTCACATCCGCCCAGCCACACTGCCACCTCTTTCCTTCTCCCTCACCACCAATGCGCAGCTCCCTGGCTTGGCTGCCTTCTATCCACCTCCTCACGCGGTGGTCATCACTGACACTGATCAAGCTGCCGTTCTTTGCCCACGATACACTCGTGACCTCAGCATCGTGACCACGCACCAAGGGTGTACCATGCTCATAGATAGGAATAGTGTCCTGGGAGCGGCTGCTTGTCGACCGTGACAATGACGGCCTCAGGATAGAGCGGGGAGTGATGTCTGGCAGGTCGTCTGTCTCATCTTCCTTGCGGCGCTTCTCGCGCTTAAGAAATGTTTCGTCTGTAGGAAATAGAACAGGACACCCGTCTGTGCTGCCAACAGCTAGCATCTCCGGCTTGTCATCAAAGGCCTTGCGCAGTGAGGCCTTGACGTAGAAGGAGCCGGCGTGGAACTTGTTGTGACGAAAACCGTAAATGGGACCCAGACCTTCTTGACCAACTTGGCAGTACTTTTGTTTCGATGATGATGAGACCGAAAGCTCGGGGGCAGTGCCAAGGATAAGGTGGTTTGTGGAGTAGGCGTACACGGTGTTATCTTTGCTCAGGGCGTAAAGGCGGGATGCGTCGCCGCTGAGAGTGAGCGAGTTGATGGCGAAGTGTCGATGCTTGTTATGTGATTCAGGATGTCTTGTTGTGGCGATGGGGATGGCAGGTCCTCGCAGCGAGTATCGGCCACGAATGTCCCACAGCTTCACGCACGTGGAAGCGTCTGAAGCAGTCAGGAGAAGGTGCTGACGTCCTTCCGGCATAAACGAGAGCGCGGTGACAGAGACATCATTCCGCCTGCTGAAAGCTTCTGTCTTGCTGTTGGGTGCAATACGTGTGGCCGCACTGGTCGGTACGCCAATATCGGCATGTGCTGCTGATAGTGTACGAACGACACTCGCATAAGGTGCATCTGACCCCCATGCTGAGTGCACGGTGAGATCCCCTCCTTTGCACCGCAGGTCCCAGATCTGTACTGCGCCGTCTCGACTCGACGTTGCAACAATCTTGTCGTCGCCTGGCTGGAAGCGAACTTGCTTGACGGATGACTTATGTTTTGCAAGCACACTCAATGTTTGCTGTGTTCGGACATCGATAATCTGTGCTGTTTGATCACCGGAACCGGCAGCCAGATAGGAGTCATCAGACGAGAACTGAACGTCCATGACAGCGTTTGAGTGGGCTTGCCAAGAGATATGCGCCTTCGAGAAGTCGCCTTCAGAGTCGACCAGATGGACGTAGCCATCCTCATCGCCGATAGCCATAAGCGAATTGGTGTTGCAGCTGGCGGTGCAGAAAGGCGGTGCATTCTGTGACAGGGAATGCACATCCTCTGAGCAGCTGTAGAACTCTGCGGTCTGATCTTGCCATGTCCCGGTATGGTCTCGTCTGAAACCTCGTCCTACGCTCAGTATACCACCAAAAGACCGTTGCAGTCTCCGTGATGGGCCTCCCAGCGTCTGTATCCGGCGAATTGGCGCAGCGTACACGGGCTCTTCGGCCTCAGGCTCATCCTCAAACACCTCCACTGGCTCTGGGGTGACATAGCGCGAGCGTTTTGAAGGTGATGAGTGGAACTGTGCTGGAGAGCTCTCAGGTGATAGGTACGGATTCTTCCTCTTCCGGGCACTCGACGTAGGTGTCCGTGTCTGCATGATTTCTATATCAACGAAGTTGACCGTCTTGCGAGGAGTAGTGCGCGTCATGGCATGGCTGCGGTTGATGGCGGCGCGGGTGATATCCTGCAGTTGCCGGCCGGAGCTGGAGAGGGAGGCGCGTGACGATCCATGGCTCGAGTTTCGCGGCGTGAAAAAGCGTGTGAAGCGTTTTGGGGTGATCGGTGGCGGCCTTTTCTGTTTGCGCGTTGCTGCAGGCGCGGGCGGCGAGGAGGAGAAGAGCTCAGGCGTGGGCTCTTGGAACGCGACTCGTGGAGCGCAGGGCGAAGACATGGCGGGCTCGGGGGCAATTAGCTGTTGTACATGTATATACAGAGAAGTCGAATGTCGATTGAGCTGCCACACTCAAAGATGCACCACGCAGAGCCAGACCCAGGAGCGAGACATGGGACGGAAGGACGAGGAAGATATAGAGCGTGAGGGCGGAGAGGCTGGCTCGGCTAGCCGACTGCGCGTCACGTCTCGCGTTCGCGTTTAAGTGCATCAGCGGCGTGCACCAGAAAGGCACATGAACGAGAACATCAAATCACTGCGCTGCTTGCATTGCTAAACTGCATCTGTACAGAAACCTTCGTCTTCGAAGCTCTCTGCAGTTCGATTTTACACATTTTCTGTTGTGTAAAGCTCGAGGGACTCGACCATGGCGTTCATCCCCGGCCATGAGTGGCGTTCCGTCCCATTTACTCCAAAGTCGGCTAGACTTGCCCCACAAATAAACTTCCTTAGCGCCTCCAAAGTTCGAACTTTTGGCAGGCGCGCGAAAGATTGCTGCTGCAAGCTTCAAGCAGCTCCACACCACAGCAATGGGAGCCATGAAACGGAAGGCTGACGCCTCGAGCGCGCCTGCAAAGAAGGATAAGGGCGCATCCGGCGACCGATCAGCCAAGCGCCCGCGCAAATCAGACGGCGCAGCAGAGTCGCCTGCAAAATCGAAGCCTGAGAAGACAGAGAGGGCTGCACCGAAGGCCAGCGTCTTCAAGGACGAGGAGACATCGTTCCCTCGTGGCGGCGCTAGTGTCCTGACACCACTCGAACACAAGCAAATTCAGATCAAAGCGAACCAAGATGTTCTCTTCGAGCAGACTGGCGGAAAGCGCACTGGCGGCGACGGTGACGAGTTTGGCGATATGGGCTCAGAGGACGAAGGAAAGTCCGCCAAGACTGCAAAGAAGCGACCTGTGAAGAAGGGCAAGAAGTCGCACGGTGACGAAGAGAAGGAAGACGTCGTGAAGGCCGAAGGTCTCAATTATAAGAAGCTTGCGCTTGGCACAATAATCCTGGGACAAGTCACCGATATCACACACCAAGATGTCGTGCTCGCCCTACCAAACAACCTCGTCGGTTACGTTCCCATCACGGCTGTGTCTGACAAGTTCAACGAGAGACTCGAGAAGCTTCTCAAGAAGGAGGAGGAGGAGGAGCAGAAGGGCGAAGATGAGGAGGAGTTCGAGGACGTCGAACTGAGGGACATGTTCTTCGTTGGACAGTACCTGAGAGCCTGCGTCACATCCACAACAGACGACACAGCACGAGCACGCAAGAGGCTGGAGCTGTCGATTGACCCCAAGCTCGTGAACAAAGGCGTACCGAAGCGCAAGATCCCCACGAACCTAATGCTTCAAGCCTCAGTGCTCAGCAACGAGGATCACGGCCTGGTCATGGATCTCGGCCTTGAGGACACAAAGATCAAGGGTTTCTTGCCCAAGAGCGAGCTAGGCGCAAAGGTACAGCACTCTAAGGTGCAGGAGGGAGCCGTTTTCATGTGCCTAGTAACCGGTCTCAACTCGGACGGAAAGATTGTGAAGCTCTCAGCGGACCAGAACAAGTCTGGAAATCTGACCAAGGGCAACACTCTTACAGACGCGCCTACGATCGATGTTTTCCTCCCCGGTACCGCAGTCGACGTCCTTGTAGCCGATACGACAGCCAGCACGCTGACTGGAAAGATTCTCGGACTGATCGATGCGACCGCTGATGCGTACCACTCGGGAGCTACAGAGAAGGGTGCCGACATCTCGCAGAAGCACAAGCTTGGCTCAAAGGTCAAGGCAAGAATCTTGTTCACCTGCCCGGATTCAGAGCCTAGGAAGGTCGGCATCTCGTTGGTCGACCACGTTGTCTCGCTGTCTTCGCGCATGTCTGGAAAGCCAAAGGAGCGTAAGATACCCCTCGAATACATGCCAGTATCTACCATCGTTGAGGAAGCCAAGGTCATCAAGGTGGCTCCCGGACTAGGCGCCTTCTTCGAACTTGGTGTCCGCGATGTCATTGGGTTTGCACACGTCTCCCGTCTTTCTGATGACCGTGTCGATGTGCTTTCTGGGGATGTAGGTGCTTATAAACTGGACACAAAGCACCGTGCCCGTGTGGTTGGATACAATGCCATTGACGGTCTCTTCCAATTGTCATTGGAGAAGAAAGTTCTTGACCAGGCATTCCTCCGAATCGAGGACATCAAGGCTGGCCAGGTTGTCAAGGGCAAGGTTCACAAGCTCATCGCTGACAAGAAGGGTGCCGCCGCTGTGCTCGTCCATCTGTCCGAGGGTATCACAGGTCTCGTCTCTGAGCTGCACCTCGCAGATGTTAAGCTCCAGCACCCTGAGCGCAAATTCAGAGAGGGCGTGCCAGTCACGGCACGCGTTCTGTACACCGACCCGGCGAGACACCAGATCCAGCTTACCCTCAAGAAATCGCTCGTCAACTCCGATGTTGAGCCATGGACAGACTACGCGAAGGTGAAGGAGGGCGCCACCGGACCCGGTATTCTTGTTGATGTTCGCCGGAACGGTGCCACCGTCCGCTTCTACGGAGATGTCAAGGCATGGCTCCCAGTCGCTGAGATGAGCGAAGCATACATCGAAGACGCTGGCCGTCACTTCACCAAAGGCCAAGTCGTCAATGTTCGCGTGCTCTCTGTCGATCCCGCGGAGCGCCAGCTGCTCGTCTCGTGCAAAGACCCTGCAGCTGTCGATACCAACAAGGAGGCTGCTTTCAATGCATTGAACCCCGGAGACATCACCAAGGGTACAGTAGTCGACAAGACCGATGAGCTGGCGACACTGGACATGGGCAATGGTGTCAAGGGTCTGCTTCGTATTGGTCATCTGACTGACGGCTCCGAGAAGAAAGACATCTCGACAATGAAGAAAATCCGTGTCGGTGGTGTCTTGGAGGATCTCGTCATTCTGAACAAGCAGTACAAGTCCAAGAACGTCACAGTTTCCAACAAGCCCAGCCTGCGCAAGGCTGCGCAGTCTGGGAAGCTTGTCACCAGCTTTGCAGATGTCAAAGCTGGCGCTACCGTGTACGGATTCGTGCGCGGCATTCTTCCAGACAAGGTTTTCATTGAGCTTGGCAACAACATCAGCGGAGCAGCTTTCAAGTCACAACTCACTGACGACATGCTCCGATCTCCCAACTTTGGTCTGCGCAAGGACCAGAGTGTCACAGCGAAGGTTACCCACGCGGATGAGGCCAAGGAGATCTTCTGGTTATCGATGAAGGCCGATGCCGACGTTGACATGGACAGCGCTTCCAAGGTCGTCGAGCCAGCGGGCGAGACATTAGTTGATCCCGTCGACCCTAAGATCACTTCTACAAGTGACATCAAGTTTGGTGTTGCTGCCAGTGTCCGCATTCGGTCCATCAAGAACACACAGCTTAATGTTGCTCTTGGCGAAAACGTACAGGGTCGTATTTCCGTTGCTGAGATTTTCGACTCGTGGGATGATATCAAGGACAAGAAGAACCCCTTGGCGCAGTTCAAGATGAATGACACCATCAAGGTTAAGGTTCTCGGTCGACATGATGCTCGCAACCACCGCTTCCTTCCCATTACACATCGATCCAGCAACAAGACACCGACATACGAGCTGACTGCCAAGAAAGAGAAGTTGTCCAGCGAGGCTGACGTTTTGAGCCTTGAGAAGATCACTTCCGATGCCACACTTGTCGCCTTCGTTAACAACATCGCTGATCGCTATGTCTGGGTCAACATCTCGGCTAATGTTCGCGGACGTATCGACTTCTTGGACCTCACCGATGACCTGGAAAAGCTGTCCGACATTGAGAACAACTTTCCTGTTGGCTCTGCCCTCAAGGTCCGCGTTAAATCCGTCGACGTCGCCGCTGGGCGCCTGGATCTCACAGCGGCTTCTTCGGTGACTGGTAACAAGCTTGCTTTGACAGACCTGAAGGTGGGCTACGTTCTGCCTGCTCGCGTCACTAAGACACACGACACATCTATCGTTGTCAAGATCAGCGAGGACATCGCTGCACCCATCTACCTCGAGCAACTTGCGGACGATTACGATAAGGCCAAGCCTTCGGAGTTTAAGACTGGTGACGTCCTCCGTGTATGCGTCGTTGACATCGACATCCCGAATAAGAAGCTTGGGCTTTCAGCTAGGCCATCCAAGGTCCTCAGCTCTTCTTTGCCTGTGAAGGATCCTGAGATCAAGGACAGGTCTGATCTCAAGGTCAGCCAGGTTGTTCGTGGTTTCATAAAACAGATCACCGATAATGGTGTCTACGTGCGTCTTGGTCCTAAGGTCGAGGCATACGTTCGCATCAGTGAACTCTCGGATGCCTACATCAAGGACTGGAAAGCTGCTTTCCAAGTCGATCAGCTTGTTACCGGCAAGGTTATCTCGAACAAGGACAACATGCGCAACCCCCAGTTGAGCTTGAAGGCTTCAGTCATTCAGGGCGAGTACACTGAGCCAATTGGCTGGACTGACATTGAGGTCGGCCAGATTGTGACCGCCAAGGTCCGTCACGTGGAGGATTACGGTGTCTTCTTGCTTGTTGACAAGTCCAACAACATCAGCGGTCTTTGCCATATCTCCCAATTGGCTGACACACAGGTCGATAAGGAGAAGATCAAGGATATGTACAAGAAGGATGATGTCGTCAAGGCCAAGGTCTTGAACGTTGATCCCAAGAAGAGGAAGATCGGCTTCACACTGAAGTACTCTGAGGTTAAGGGTGAGAGCGACGAAGACGAGGACATGGAGGACGTATCCGAGGCCGAGGTCGACGATGATTCTGAGATCGAAGACGGTGGGATCGAACTCGATGACGACGTTGACATGAGAAGTGTCAAGAGCGCGGACAGTGACGAGGAAGATAACGTTGCTGAGGGCTCTGAGGACGGTCCAGACGCGGAACCTGCTAAGGCCTCAGGACCCGGCCTGAGCGCAGCTGGCTTCGACTGGACCGGCGCGAACCTCGACTTCGACGAGAAGAAGGCGGCATCAGACGACGAGTCCGACGATGAGCCCAGCAAGAAGAAGAAGAAGAGCAAGAAAGCCACAATCAAGGAAGATCGTACTGGCGATCTCGACGCGTTCGGTCCCCAGTCTGTCGCAGACTACGAGCGCCTCCTTCTCGGTCAGCCCAACAGCTCTGAGCTGTGGGTGCGCTACATGATGTTCCAGCGTGAACTGAATGAGATCGAGAAGGCTCGTCAGATCGCTCGCCGCGCTCTCGCCACCATTAACCCTCGCGAAGACAAGGAGAAGCTGAACGTCTGGACCGCTCTACTGCATCTCGAGAACGATTTCGCCAGCGAGGAGGTCGTAGAGTCGACCTTCAAGGAGGCTTGTCAGCAGCAAGATGACCGCGAGATGCATGAGCGCATGATTAAGATATACATCTCATCCAGCAAGCTTGACGTAAGTTGGCCGCGTTTTACTACATGTGCACCACATGCTGACCGTTCAATAGAAAGCCGATTCGCTCTATCAAGCCATGACCAAGAAGAAGGCTTTCACCGTCGATCCCGAGTTCTGGCACGGCTATGCAAGCTTCCTCATGGACACTCTCTTGCCTCCTTCGCCAGTACGCGCTCGCGCCCTCCTTCAGCGCGCCACACAGTCCGTACCGAGCGCACAGCACCGCTACCTGACTCAAAAGTTCGCCGCGCTGGAATTCAAGAGTGAGAACGGCGATGCAGAGCGTGGTCGCACTATCTACGAGGGGCTCGTCAGCACATACCCCAATAAGGGTGATGTGTGGGATGTCTATATCGATTTAGAACGCAGCCATGGCACTGATGAACAGGTCAGGGCGCTGTTTGAGCGCGCGGCTAAGGCGGGAGGAAAGTCGAAACGCATTGCGACTGTGTACAAGAAATGGGCGGAGTGGGAGAGTAGCAACGGCAATGCTAAGGGTGTTGAGCGTGTCAAGGCGCTTGCGGAGCAGTGGAAGGAAGAGAAGGGCGCCAAGGACGATGAGTAGACACGACAAGGTTTGTTGCATTGGGCGGCGTTGCATATCAGGTTGATAAAAGAATATCTATTTTCTATTCATTTTGGCACATCACACTCCCTTAAATCAGCACACGCAGAGCTTGTCCTTGGAACTTGACTTACTCACAGAATCCCTAGGACACATCATCGATGCAAATCCCCAACACGAAATGGTCAGACTGGGTGACTGATCGAATAGCAAAGATTTGCGCGTATGCTCACTATTGCCGTACATCCCATATTCACAGAAGACGAACTTTATCACCTCACCATCATTTCCTCAGCCAAGGCCATGCCTTGAACCCAGGCCCCGACTCTTCTTTCTTCCCATCCTCACGCCCAGGAAGCAGACGGTACGGACGCTCGTCGAACCTTCCGCGAGCGCCTTCAAATGTACCGAACGACCCTGATACCACGCGCCGACGCTTCTCTGGCGGCTCTGGCGGCCCTGACGGCGAAACAAGCACCGCAGCTTGCGGTAGGTGTCTGATCTGCACATGCGGCCGCATGTATGCGCCCAGAGGGTTGATAGCCGCAAACCCGTGGTGGAAGATAGTCGACACGTTCGCGGCGTCGCGGGCGCGGAGAGCCGTGACGGGTGCAGGTGGCGGTGCGGCCTTGTTGGGGAGGACGAAGCTATCGGGAGCGAGGACGGTGATGGTGTTTTGGCACTCGTGATGGTCTGGAAGAGCAGTGTTGTTTTGCTTTGTGCAGTACTGCGTGTGCTTCCGCTTTCGAGGCATCACGGGTACCCCGTCGAGAGTCTCGCCAATGATGTAGGTATTGACGGTTCGACCGTACGATCTCCAGACTCCGATGCCTTTGCCGTACACGGTTCCGACGTCCCTGTCTTCCAAGTCCGTTTTGGCTAGGTAGTATTGCTCGAGCTGTGAGTTGTCTTCCTCTTCCGTGTCGTTTTCGACATCGTGGTCTGTGTCACTACCAGACTGTTGTTCTCCATCCGAATAGACGGCACGGAAACTCAATAGCTGTGAAGAGGAGCGCAGAATCCCGGTGGCCGCGAAGGCGGAAGGATTGGAAGGCTTAGCAGCATCAATGCTGCAGTCTCGCTTTCGAAAAAGAGGTTGCTTCATGCTGCAAGTGATGTTGATGATAGTGCTGGACGAGTTGCTATTCCGGATAATGTCGCAGAAAGTCGATAGGTGTCTGCATATTCAAAGTGAGTCAGTTGGAGCCTAGAAAAGTGCATATGACTTCTTATGCTCTTTCACTGTTATGACCGTTGCGTGTGACTGCGTTTTGGGGAGGTCAATAGCTTGTCAATAGTACAATTGCAGGCCAATTGGTCTACAGGCCGAATGTCCTGGATGGAGCGTACAGTTTACGGGAAGTGACCTGTGGCTGAGCTGCGAAACAGCGGGTGAATATTGTAGTATGCCACGATTAAGGCAATTGACTCCCACTGTGAGACTCAATATCAATTGGACTGCAAAGAAATACAATTTGGACAATTAGCTTGCTGCTGTCCGTATCTCAGTCTGGGGCTTCCAGATCCAGTTCTACAGTTGTCTTCGGACATGCTGTCATTATGCATTTTGACGTTCATCAAGATTCGGGTTCCTGCGCAGAAGCAAATGCAATCCATTGACGTACTTAGGACTTGTCCGGATGAGTTGTCACCTCATCCCAATCAAACTCCCTTGTCACATTGATCCCACCCCCTTCCATTGCCCCAGACGTATTTCTTTCAGTGCCAGAGCGGCTCTCGTTAGGCGCATGCACCGTCGTAGTAGTGAGACACATCTCATCCTCATCCGGCCTCCACGCTCTTGAGTGCTGCCCACCCCGTTCTTCATCGGCGTCGACAATGTCGTTTAGCTCTGTGAATTGAGAGCCGCAAAGTGTATCCTGCTTCGATACCTTGCGAGTACGCCTCTTTCCAATCGTCTCCATGGGATTTATGCTGAGTGAGTGCGACCCTTTGCCGCTCGACGATCGCGTTAAGGGTATGAAATTGAACCAGGATTGTAGTATGTGCAGCATCAATGGGCGAAGGGTCGGGAGACAGCCGGATATGATACCGATAGACGGCTCGACGGATGACCAGATGAAGACGTCGCTCTTAGCCCAGCTGATGTCCGTTGTTCTGACGAGACGAGTGATGGTGATGATGCGGTACATTGATGCGAAGCACACGCTGGCATTGTCAGCCTTAGTCAGATGGTCGCCAACTACCCCAGGCCGTGGAACGGTCTCCACAGAAGTACCGAGATTGTGATGCGATGCAGGGTTAACTTACAAGCTTCCGAGGAGGAAGATTAACGAAATGGCAATCTTTTGAGTCCGTGCAAGTCTCAGCCGTATGACGCTGGAGATGGGTACGGTCAGGATGCAGATATCGCCGAATAGGTTGATGATGCCAACTACAAGGTAGAACTTCAATAGAGTTAGCAGAGTTATATGGCACATGCTCTAGATCTCATCACCTTCGCTTCGTCTACCTGAACAATACCTTGAACGCCCTCGTTCCATTGGTTCCAGTAGTAGTCGAGCGGATCTGTGTATAGTGGCAATACGATATGATTCGTAACAAGATAGCCAGCTGTCAACACAACGCAAAACCAGCCCATATATGTCATGCCAAAGATTCGCCGGTAGAACGCAAGGATCGAGAACTTGATGATACACACGCTCCATGCGTATATGAACACGTACGCAAAGGTGATCTGGGTGCGAGATTAACGAGGAAACTGCCACGTGTGTAAAGTTCGTACGAGCGTGATCTTGCGCATTTGGTAACGATCGAGTGACCAAATGTGCTTCCCCAGGCCAAAGAAACCGCCTGAAGAGTAATTAGCTCAACTTCAATTACTCGACCACTAATTGTAGTGCATCTCACCAGCTATACAGCATGCTAGATTGCCAGCATTCAGTGCCAGCCCAATGAACATGAGAAAGTCATCCAGGCCAAGCGGCTCCCGCTTCAATTTCAATTTCGTCAGGAGTCGCAACCCAACAAACAGTGCTGACAACGCGAATAGAACGATTCCAACGGCATTATTCGATGCCGTCCTGGATTCAGTCAAATCCAGTCCGGGGGGTGGGTTTGCAAAGTAGTCGACGGCCATGACAGGACATTGGAGGCTGCGAGCAGTGTCGACTCCAGGAGCGCAAGGAGAGAACCAGTGGGGACGAGTAGCCCGTGGTCACGCAAGGGAGTCTACCATCGTAGCGGATGGTCAGACAGCATGATCACAAGCATGGGTGCTGCCAGCGCCCGCGTAACCTCGTACGACAGGGCTTACCTGCATGCGGCCCAGACAGACGATACGACATGAAGATGTAAGGCGATACACCGGGGTCGCTTGGTTAATCAACTTTCGGTAGTCGACGAATGCGGTGTAGGCCAAGGGGCGATTGGTGCGGCTAAGCGGCTTGTGGGGGGATCAGCCTGTAGTACAAAGAAGCGTGTTTCTCCCTCCCTGCGCTTGTACCTGGTTTTTTGTTTCCTTTAGTTCTCCTTGCGCAATTGTCTCACGCCTCATTGAGTTGAGTAAGACTACAATGGCGGCAAAACAGACCAAATTCAAGGTGGCCGCAGCTCATGCAGCTCCAGTATTCATGGACAAGGCAGCTACAATTAGGAAGACAATCACCCTGATCGAACAAGCTGCAGAAGACAATGTCAAATTGCTTGTCTTTCCCGAAACGTTCATTCCCGGTTACCCCGTGAGTGCTCAAACGTGGCCCCAAAAATGGCGGCACATGTCTTCCAAGATGTCATGCGCTGACCATAACGACAGTACTGGGCCGAATGCTATGCTCCTCTAAAGCAGGTCGGTGCTCTGGCTAGGTATGCTGAGGAGAGCGTCGTAGTCGAGCCCAACGGACAGGATGTTGGCGCAATTCAGGATGCGTGCCGCCGTACCGGTGTCGCTATAAATCTCGGCATCTCTGAACGTGTCGCAAACGGCCATACCCTTTTCAACTCGCAAGTCATCATCGATAGTGACGGCACCGTTTTAGGCGTCCATCGCAAGCTCCAACCAACCTATGTGGAGCGCTACATCTGGGCCCAGGGCAACGGCAGCTCATTGCGCAATTGGCCTCTGTCGCTAGGGTATAACCTTGGTGGTCTAGCTTGCTGGGAGCACACCATGAACGGCGCTCGTCAGGCGCTGCTCATGCAGAATCAGCACATCCATGCAGGTGCATGGCCGGCCCTCTCAACAATGGCTGGCTTCGAACAGGTGGCCGATGTTCAGATAGAGGCGTTGATGAAGACTCATGCTCTGACTGCGCAAGTCTTTGTCATCACCGCCTCGAACTACATCGACGACGTGTGCCTCAAGTGGATGGAAGAAAATCTGGGACCGCAAGATCTTGTCAAGGCTGGGGGAGGCTGGTCGTCAATTATTGCGCCTTTCTGTGATTACATTGCCGGTCCTCATGTGGGCGGGGAGGAGAAACTCGTACAAGGAGAGCTTGACTTTGCGCAACTCGGTGCAGTCAAAGTCTGGATCGATGCTGCTGGACATTACCAGCGGCCTGAGATCCTCCAGTTTGGCTTTGACGCACGACCTCATTGGGCTGATGAGAAAGTCGACCGCTTCAAGACTCGCCCTGAAGAGATTAAGGCGAAGGAAGAGTCGAAGGATGAGGTCCAGTGGTAGTCGTCTGTGAGATATGACGCCCGCAAGATGGCCGGTCTGGTCTGAACGACTTTCGCTCACAGAAACCTGGTAAGCCTAATGGATAAAGTGGTTGCATTTATTCATCCGCTCGATCGTCAGCGTCTCCTAGAAATGAGCAACTTGTCGTCACACACGGCTCTCTCGTGCTCCCTTAAGCCCTCTGTTGCGCTTCCAACTTCTTTTTTTCTTCGTCAGACCACTCGACGGATATCTTCTCTGGCACTTCTCCCTTCAATCCCGTTTCACCCTTCGCCTGGCCCTTCAACAAGATCTTCACCAGCCCTGCCGCGTTCTTATCCAGCATGCCGAGTCCCCGACCTGTCTTTTTATCCATGATCCACCGTTCCGCACCAATAGAGATGTCATAATCCTCTCGCACAGGAGTACCCATGACATTGCAGATGAAGTCCGGAACGTACAGCACATTGCGGAGGGTGATAGTAGTGTTCTTGGGGCCCACATTCCTTTTCACTACATTGCCCATGACCCTGCGCGCCTCAACTTCGATTGAACCCACGCCTTGTACAACGTATGTGGTGTTGTCGTGCTTGCTGGTGACCTGGGAAGTGAGAGGAGTGAATGTTGTGAACCAGTCGCGATGGGTGGCGACATGGGTATTAGAGTCGAAGGACCACACCCAGTCGATATTGTAAGCTGCACCTGAAGGTGGCATTGTGTATCAACGATGAACCTGCGTAATTCTGAGATGCAAGAACTGGCAGCATAATGGGTATCCCCACTCAGAAGTTGTTGGCTTAGCGAATTGGCCTTACTACAATCGGTATAGTGCAACTGCGACAGCTTCGTCCAGTTTACTGGCGACTTGTTCGATACCAATCCATCCCCAGGAGATTCTGGCATACCATGTGCTCTAGTGAATATGTTAGACGTGGTTGCAGTTCAGCAGGCTACGCTCAATTAGAGGCATGCGTAGCCTCAGTAGCCTCAGTAGCTGATACAGTGGGATGTTGTCCTCCAGGTTAAAATCGGACCTATACACAGGCTCCCTTCTGATCTGATCCTTCACCGAAACAGCCGTACCGTGCGCACAGAGCCTACACGCAGGCTTAACTCGACAGATGATAGCAGCTTGCATGGAAGGGAATCGACTTTAGACCGGCACTGGTTATGGCATTCGAGAAATATGTGATCTCGGTACTGGGTGAGGCTCCCGTACGAGCTGCAGGCTCGATTTTAGTGGAAATTATTGCTACATTTGTGATGCTTCCTTCGATATCTGTTTCAGAGCAACGACGAGATTCGTAACAGGACCTTCGTGCGCTATGTGATTAGAGAACCTCGCAAAGGCACGATCACCACCCCAACCCACTTTCTGCGTTCCCAACTCGAAATCTCCAAGCCCGACTCGACCGACCTTCTCCACGGGCAAATCCTATTCGTGGACCCAATGCTTTTGCCCAGTCCTTCTGTTGACGGCTTCCTTGGCGTTGTTGTTCACATAGCCCGAACAGGAAAGGGCAGACCAATCATCTTCATTCTCACCTTCACTCACATCGGGCCCACTGCCCATGTGAGATCGCTTAGATACCTTCTGTAGTTTCTGCCCTCATTCAGAGATCCCTCACGACTGTCGCGCCACATTCTGTTACAACATTCAGACACTGTTGCCATGCGTGCCTTCATCGTCGTTGTCCTTGCTGTTGCTATCACGTCCGCCTCGCCAAGTGGTGGGCACCCGACCAACTCTCAAGGACTTGATGTTGCTCTCGCCAATGAGGGTGTATCCGGCATTCATGAGCGATCCGTTCGAACTACCTTGGCAAAGCGTTGGGATGGCTCCCCAGCTATGGGTGCCGAATTCCAGAAAGCTAAAGACAAAGGGTGCACACTGTTGGCTCAGATGCACACAGACGACGCCAAGGCAGGTCAATTCTTTCAGCCATCGCGAGACTCGGCTCACAGCGACTACTTGGAGCTAAGTGGTAAGTGACATTAGCGATTCTCGTTGCTCAGCTGATCAAAGAAGATCTTACCGACTGGGGCTACTTCACCAAGAAGACAGCTATCAACCAGCCTAAGTGCGATTTGAGCAACATCAAGAATGGATACGGTCTCGCAGCCATCCTTCAAGCGAAAGGTTTCTCGGCCGATAAGAAGGACTGGAAGTGCGTGAAGATTACGCACGGTGAGCCTGAGGGCAAGACCATGCCGCTCGATCTTCAGTCGTACAACACCCCGGATGGCAGGACTCTGAGAGTGAGCCGAAAACTCGCCAATGCCCATTCTATTGGTCGCTGACAAACTTCCTAGTCTACTGGTGCTCTCTACCAGTTTGCGTTGAATGAGAAGGACGGAAGTAAGTCGCCCTACCGAGTGAGCTTTCGCCATACTGACTCGAGCCCAGTCCTGGTCATTGCAAAGCAGTACAGTCCCGTGCACCAAGCCCAGTACCGTCGACCTCCTGTTCCTGCGGATCAGTTCCCCGATCTTAGATCTTCCTCTGACATCGCGTGGTTAGCCTGGAAACCGCTCCACGATAGAGGTGTCAAGCTCAACCACATCGTGACCTGGTCAGTGACGAATGGGGCCTCATCCCGCCTCATAGTTGCCGCCCTTGATGCACTCGCAGATGAGACCGAAACTACGCTGGATACAGATCTGAAGCCCTATCCCTGGAAAGAGTTCGACACCCGAAAGCTCTCAGGCCAACTTGTCCTTGGTTAGTGATGTCAAGCTCAGCTTAGAAATACTCAACAGCTCCTGCACTGGCAGGCTGTTCGCGATGCAAATCGGATAATGCTAACTGCGTTCCAGGCTCTCCGAACGGTCTCGGTATCGGGTATATGCTCGGTGAGTAGATCTGCAGAAGTCAACATGGAGTGCCACTGACACCATGTGTAGTCCAACACAAGCCTGAGATTGGCAATAAGCGTATGAGAAAGATCGAGGTGTTCCTGGCCGACACCGTCGCTTCTGGCATGAAAGAACCATCGCTCTGGTGGACACTCGAGGATGCACTAGACGACGAGGACATTCCCCTGGAGTGATGATGCTGGCACTCACAAGAGCTTTATTAGGGCTTGCATGAACGACAAGGTCTGTTGTGCGGACCTGGAATAGACGCTTGTAGCCGGCTCGTTCGAGGTCAGCGGTGGTACAGGGGTTCAAGGACCACCCCTTGATGCGTTATAGACGGATGGTAGTTCTGCAACATGCACTACAGCAAGTCCAAGGCTCAAAATTAGTAACGAAGGTGTACACGGGTAGTGTTAGTGATCGTTCAACTTTTGCTCCGTGTCATTTGAAAAGCCTGGTGCTCCCCTGCGACTGCGCTCTTCCGTCCAGCATTGTTTCAGCGTGAGGACCTCACAAATGGTTGTCGTCAACGCAAATTTGAGAGTAGCCCGAGTCTCATGATGAAGATCCGAGTGCCAGAGTGTGTGCTTCCTTTGGCTTAGAGCGCGGCGTATTAGTAGCGCGTTCCTGCTGACGCGCCGCTCTTGCCCCACTTCATGCGCATCACTCCTACAACGTCATCGACCACGTTCCTTGCCTCCAGACATTGCAAATGCATTGCAAATGGGCAACTTCTTCTCGACCCTCAGTCTCTAAGCGATGCAGCGCTGTCCACGGCAGGATTTTGCTTACGCACTCCGGATCCCGAGCCAGCACCGAACACAGCTCCTGCGCCACCCTCGCCTTTATCAAAAGCTTCTTCGGCCTTTCTCTGAAAGTTCTAGGCGCGCTAGTACCAAAGGGCTATTTGGAACTAGTAAAATTATATGTTGAGCAGGCCGGCTTGCCGTTGGGCAGCTTTAAGGGCGGGTGAGTACAGTCAACAGGAGCATAGGTGCGCCGGGCGAGTTGCGCGTAAGTTTGGACGAGGCCACGACTCGCGATCACGTTGTCAATGTTTCGATCGAAGCAACCTCGCAGTAACCGTAATGTCTAAGACCAGGCTGGCAGAATTCCTAAGAGCAGGTTGAAGCATTTGTGGGAATAAGCTGAAGGACGAATTAGGCGAGCTTCCAACATGTGCTGACATCAGTCAATATTGCTCAATGAACAGTTGATACAGTCATCTGGGAATCAGATGATATTGGCATCTCGTGGCAATGAATCCGCTTAATGCATTGCCCTACTGACTAAGTATAGTACTGAGCCGAGTCATCGGGCACCGGATCAGAAGCTGCCGTACGCAAGTCTATGTATCACAAGAGAATGGATATCTGAATCATAAAAGAGCTGCGAAAAACTATGACTGCGTCGTAATATGGCATGGCAAGATCTTGCCCAGCAGTTGGCTCCTGGCCTGCCGTGCGAAGAACAGCAACGACGACAGCCGACTTCGTGACAACCTGACGGTCCGCGAACTGACCGAGCGAAAACCTTCACATACCGATCGAACCATGTAATGGCCATAATTCTCAGAGACGTTCGAATATCCCTGCGGCTCCACTCAGCTTACATACCGCCTGATTGACACAGTAAGAATTATCTGTGTAACCGACAAGCTTAGTTTAGACTCAGACCCAGTTGAGGTGACTTGATGTACCTGCCTTCGAAGGCGGAGACTGGACTTCGACCAGCGTTGTCCGGCGGTGGATGGACTCGTGAGTTGATGTCAAGATCCCAATTCTAACTTGATTTGCGGCCCTACCAACGGCAAGTCCGTACGCACATGGTCAAGTGTCGGTGAGGTGCATTGCGCATTGAAACAGTCCATCATCCAGCAGGTCATCTAGGGGTTTTCCACCAAGTTTCCAAGCTTTCACTGCTGATGTAAGTGGGGCGGCTATCATGCCGCATTACTGACAGTAGCCAAGTGACCATGCTTCCAGCCACAACAGAAGCCCCTGTTCAGGATGGGAATCTGCTCAATGTTATCCGTTCTCAGAAGTACCATACAGGCTCAACCAGAAGCGGAATTGGCATTGTCTACCAACATAGGCTTTAATTCATCCCATCCTCTGAGCCTGGTGGTGAAAGGCTTTCCCAACGAGGAACTGTAAAAGGCCGATCATGGCTCTCTCAACAGGACCAAAAGGCAATTCAACCTCCACTGAGTATCCACTCGTGCGGTCCGAAGCCAATCGGTCGAAGAGGATGGCCCGTCGATACAGGCTAGTCGTGGAAGGTCCGAAGATGCTCTCCCGTTGGCAGATGGAGATGAAAAATGCCAGCACCGACTCCTGGTCCTGGGCCTGTCTATACCTTAACCCCAAGACTCTTCTCCTCTTCACATCCGACCAAATCCTCGACACCGTCATCCCGGGCACTGCCTTCAGCACTCTCGCTGCACTCTCAGGCCTTAGTCTCAATCTCCCCTCGCAACAACCCTTGGACATCCTACGCCGGACCCCCGCAGTAATCCTCTGGCTCTGGCTAACCATCCTCCAATTCTGCGTGCAAAACCAACGTAGCCCCCATTCCGTCGCCGAAGACACGATCAACAAGCCCTGGCGCTCCATCCCATCCGGCCGCATGACTTCCTCGCAAGCGACCAAGCTTCTAGCCGGCGTCGCCATTCTTGCTACGCTGCTGAGCTACTTCCTCAACGTCCTGCCTGTCTTCGTAGTCTACGTGTGTCTGACCACCGCGTACAATGACCTCGGCGGCGGGAATAAGTCCGGTGTTGTGCGGAACGTGTTTTGCGGCGCGGGGTTTAGTTGTTATTTCAGCGGCGCGTTGAGCATTGCTCTTGGCCCGCACTGTATGAGCGCTGCGGCGTGGCAGTGGACGCTGGTCATGGCTTTCGGCGTCCTGGCTACTACTATCCAGACGCAAGAGTTCCGCGACGAGGTTGGGGATAGGGCTCGGGGACGGCGTACGCTGGTTACTGAGCTGGGTCGCGGGCGTGCGTTTTGGACTGTGTTTGCGATTGTGGCGTTTTGGTCGGTGTATATACCGATTGGCTTCTTTGAGGGTGGGTGGAGAACTGCGATTCTACCGGTGCTCTTGGGCGGTAGTTTGCTGGTGACCGCTGCTCTGGCCTATCGTCGTGGTGATCGAATGCTGGACAGGAGGCTGTACAAGATGTGGTGTCTGTGGATGTTCGGCTTCTGTCCTCTTCCATTGCTGGCTACCAAGATGGCCTAGATCCGATTCTTTGGGGTTGGGCTCTCATGGTACTGGTGGGGTTCACTTTCGGGCTCACGAGTAGACAACTCTGGGTTTATCTTCACTGTGTGAATAAGGGGATGTACATGTTGTTTTCAAGTATCGATACTTCTTCACGATGCCAGCTATCTCTTATTACCGCATCTGTACTTGTACCTGTAGCCACTGCCGCACAATTCTACGCTCGAGAAGTTAGTATGGGACGATCAATTATGCATCGTTGATATCCCCAGTCGAACCGTCGACTCGTTTCCTTTTTATTAATCATCTCGTTGACAGCACATCGACAAACAACGATATCCAAGACTCCAGCCCCGTGCTCAAAATCTCTTGAACCGTAAATCCCACACCGCAGACTTGCAGCACACCAGCTTCCCATACACTGCGCCCTCACTAAACCCCCCATACTTTCCCCTCGTCGTCACAATCGCCGACACCGCGCTAGCATCAACATCTCAGCCCATCTGCCTTTGTACAGGCAGCGAACCACCTCTTCCCCACCAAACGAGACCATAGCACACTCTCTCCCCACTGAGGTTTCCACTTGGTGTGTAAAGCAGCTTTCCGCACATGCCGCCATGATCTCTGACCCAGCTCTTACCTCAAGTGGAGTCTTGCGGGTTTCACTGTTGCTTTGATGAATACCCAACGTCACCAAACCCCACCATCCATCTCACTCTTCCAAAGCCACGGACTGTCTCCGCAGGGCACATAGTCTTGCTCCCTGGCGTAGCGCACAGAACCGCGCCAGCAATAAGCATGTACTCGCCAACAATTCACATGTTGAAGTGAGGAAAAAACGGACCAGTGCTAGAGCAGGTGGATGTGTTTGGCACTGTGTATGGGAGTGTGATTTGGCGGCTCGATAATGGGACAAAAGACTTTGTTTGCCCGGGAGGTGGACACTGTATTGTGAACAGTTGCGCTGAGCGGTGTGTTTTCATTGCGTATGGATGTGAACTACACTCTAGTTCCATGTAGTAGGCATCGATGAAAATGTGGGCTACCGTTATGCTCAGCCCCTCATGTTGAGCTGCGCACTATTACTGCTAAATCTAGCGGTACAGCCTCTCCTTCCTCACCCTCCCCCCACTCGCCCCCTCCTTACCACCCAGACTCCTAAAAGCAATATACCCCGCATCCCCCCCAGGTTCCACATCGCCCACCTGCACCCTTATGCCCCTCAACAACCTCGCCCTCTCCGCCCCATCGAGTCCCGAGCCACCAGCCGGAGCGTTAACATGCGGATTATCCCTTGTCAGCGACGATACGTGGTTGAAGATATCCGGGGCTGTGGTGCGGGCCTGGAGGCCGATAGCGAAGATAGCGAGTAGCAGCAGCGCTGAGGAGCAGAGGATGAGGAGGGCTGCCCAGGGGGCGTTGACGCGGTATACGGGGGTGGGGAGGGAGACTGTGGCGGTGGTTGCGTTGAGGGTTGAGGCTAGGAGGGTGTCTGGGAGGTGGTTTGTTGTGTTGAGTACGCGGTTGGCGTAGGGGTCGCTTAGAGCGATTGCTGCGGGCCAGCGCGAGGCGTCGAGGTAGGTGTTGAGGACTTTGGTGAGGCGGTGGGATAGAGCGGTTGCTTTTTCGGGAGAGTTGATGTATGTTGTCCAGTTTTGGAAGCCGGTTGATCCGGAGACGCTTGTGGTGTCCCATTGCGTGTTGTTGAAGATGTATGCGTCCACGGGATTTGCCTGGATGTTGGATGCCGAGCCTCCAAGTGAGGCCAGCGCCTGGATTAGATAACGGTTCCACTGCCAGACGTGTGTCATGCCATAAGGGGTAGCGATAGATGCTGTGCGGTTCTTGCCCGCGAGATCTGTTCGTCTGAGCCGATCCACGCCGCACTTGTCGGACTGGCACACGATGTTGGCATCGACCATGACACTATTCATCGAGCATTCCCATAAGAAGAAATTGAGACCAAGGTACCTGCTTCCGTACAGGAGACTTTCCATGTTGTCCCATGTGCCTTTGGTGTACATGAAGAAGCTGTTGTCGGTGAACAAAGAGCTGGTGATGTTTTGGGGGGTACTCCAGCCCTGGGTAGTCAACTTGCTCTGATTTTGCAGATCGACCAGATAGTTCATGAGCGACGGCGGATAAGGCTGGGGTGGGTCCATTTCGGTCAACTTAGTGAAGTTACTGTGAGGAGACAGTTCGCAGTTGAAATACATGTACTCATACGGCACAGTGAAATTGGTCGACCCCCGTTCCGAGAGGTTGACCACGTTGAGGCCCGCGAGTGACGCGTAGTTGTAAGTGCCGTTGGGATCCAACGAATGCCAGGAATGATCCGTTGATGCGGCTGTCTCGAGCTCCCCTATCCGGGGAATCTTTGGATGACTCCAAGCGTCTTCAGGTGTCCACTCAAGATTTTGCGCCGTCATCAAAGCAGTGGACACAACGGCGTTTGGTCGATTGTACATATCCTGGGAGTTCACTCCACCTGAGAACTGGCTGTATGCATCGACATTAGCGTAGTACACCGAGCGATTCTCAATCATGGTGCTGTTGGCCTCGTGCAGCAGGCGCAACACGCTCTGACCTCCCAGAGGAGACAAGGCCCAAAAGACGAGTAGCGTCAACGTCAGGATATCGATAGTGCGGAGCGTGATGGCGTGTCCAATGGTGGCAACCAGACTCTGACTGCCGAGCACGTGCTCCAGGAACTGTTACAAGATCAGTGACGAACTGCGTGTCTCGATCAAAGCTACTCACGCCAAGCGTTGTCCCCTCGCCAGCCCTCCACAGCGCAATCTTCCTCAGCGCTCTGCCCCCCAGTGCAGCGAAAACGAGGGGGTAAATCGTCGGACCTAACAGGATGGCTTCTTGCACGTGCTTCCCATACGGCGACACATCTTTCCCATTAAGCCTCACAGCAATAACCGCCAGCGCTGCATGTAATCAGCACAAATCCATAAGACACTCCCTTGTCCTACTGACCGATAAACGCCACAGGCAAAACAAGCAAAACGCCGTCAATAAGCATCCAGACCCTGTATCTCGATACACGTTCAGGCCTCACTGGCCACCCGGGAGGTGGAGCAGCGTTGCTCCTGCCGCTTGTCGCGGCATCGATACTCTCAGCATCGACCTCGACTGCGCTGTACGATGTGCTCTCCTGCTTGCCCTGTTTGCGGAAGGGCTTGAAGAGCGACATGGCTTCGATAAAGTTCGCTCCTAGCAACTTTTGCAGCAATAGCAAAACAAGTGCGCAGCCTTGTAGTCTTATACAACCCTAGCGCTGACCATTGTAATGCATGTGCTTTCCGCCTGCAGCGCCGAGGAGCCATTTTCAAGGAGGCTGAGGAGAGTGGGCTTGTGCTGTAGTCTATGATAGGTGGCATGCCTCAAGCAAGTGTTTCGGCTGTGCAGTAGTGCTGAGTGGGCTGTGCCTGTGTTGTTCTGGCCCCCACGGCGCGCTAGCGTTGGAGTACACACAGGAACGGCAAGTATGCAAATGGACGACGTGAGCCTGACTCTCGTCAGCAAGAACGATGTCTCAATGTACTCTTGCATTTACAACCTACAACAGCCTCCAAACGGTAGCCGCTCGCTCAACGTGCGTACAGTACATGCTTCTCTCCTTCAAATCTGACCCAGCAGCTCACCCCTATTCGTATCCCCAATCCCCCACGATTTGCACCAAAGGCCGTCAATCCATTTTCGTAACAAGCGCGATATGAAGCGAACAAGTGTGTGGCTCTCGAAGAAGTGAAGCAGTCCCAAACGCCAGGTAAATGATTTTTCAGGCCAGCGCCCAACGCCGTGTGAAGATGCCGTCCACCCAAGGTATGCCGTCGAGTCTACGTGGTGCAGTGTCCTACAGCACGCCACCAGGCAGCGGCGTCCCTCGATTCTGACTGTCCCATCCGAAGCTGTTGGGAGGCACGGCTCGCACGTCGTTGCCGCCAACTGTGCTGACGTGGCCTTGTTCTGGGGCGGCGTGCTTTCGCAGCATAAACATGGGCTTTCGTCCTTCCTTGTCCAGCTGCTTGAAGAGGATCAGGGGTCGCTCGTTCAGGCCCAGACAACGCTCCTGGTCTCCGTGCACAATGTATAGCGCGTATTGCCGCCAATCTGCTGTGATGTTGTATTTCTTGAGGGCCACGGGGAGCACCTTGTGGCAGGGGTCATCGATGGACACGCGGAACGACTTGAATATCTCGACCTGTGGATTCGACGAGGGCGCCTGCTGGGAGCTCGAAGAGGGCTGCAGGTTGTTGGAGGTGGAGCCGCCCGAAAGCGGAGGGTCGCGGTCGCGGTCGTCGGGGGTGGGTGTCGGGGCAGAGCGGCCCATGGAGCGGGCAGACGGCAGGCCCGGGGTGGCGCGGGGGTCGCGGTTGGCGGCGACCTGGTCCGAGTAGGCCCAGCTCTGGGTGTTGTCGTGGTCCTGGTGGCTCCTTGGTATCTCGGGGCGGGCGTACTGAGTGCGGCCCTGGGTGTATGCGGGCGAGGTGGGCGAGGGCTGGGCGATGGAGTTGGGGGACATCTGCGGGCCCTGGCCGAGCGAGGCTGTGAGGTGTGAGGAGGCTGCGACAGCGGCTGCGGAGGGGTCCAAGGACGAGTGGTCGACGAGGGCACGGTGCTCTTGGATGGTGGGAGACGGGTTCTTGGGGGCGGAGCCGAGGAACAGCTTCTTGGTGGAGAACTTACGGGACAGGCTGCTGCCGGTGCGGGTGTCGGCGGTGGCGGGCGGCGAGGTGACGTGCTCGTGGGCCGTGGGCAGCGTGGGCAGCGTCTGCTGCTGCTCCTTGAGCATGCGGACGAGGGGCAGGATCTCCTCGCGCAGGCGCTTGTTCTCGTCGATGACGCGGCTGAGGTCCTCGCGCAGGTGGCGCAGCTCGCTCTCGGCGGTGTGGATGCGCTCGTCGCGGGCCTGGACGACGCGGATGACCTTGGCGAAGTCGTCCTGGGTGGGCGGGGCGTCGAGGGCGCCCGTGTCGGCGGCTGCAGTGGAGATTAGTCAGGGCCCGTCGCAGTCAGTCACATGTAGAGGAGACGTACACAGCGGCACGTAGTCGTCGTGCTCAATGGGCACGTTCTGCTTGACCTTCATGTCGTACACGGCCTTGAGGATCGTCAGGCGATGGCCGACGCTGCCGACGCCCATCTCCTTGAGCTCGGCGTGCTGCAGCGAGACGAGCACATCGCCCGTGATGCCCTCGTCGACAAACGTGTCGCAGTACGGTTCGAGCCCCAGGTCGCTGATGTAATCGGCGACCTGCTCGGCGCTCCAGTCGACAATCAGGCCCGTCGGGCTGATGCGGCTGTCCCTGCTGTGGGTGAAGGTGGTCGGCGTGTGCTCGGTGCTCAGCGGGCCGGAGCTGGTGGGCGAGCTCTCGTACTCGACGGGGATCTGGTCGCGCTGCTGCCAGGCGGTGCGCTCGAACTCGTCGTCGGCGTCCGAGTCGTCGTGGTACTTGGACGTGTAGGCCATGGTGCGGTCGGCGGTGCAGTCGACGGCGCCGTGTGCTCTTCGTACTGGCGGACGACGTGGGGCGGGCGGGCGGTGCGAGCTCTGCCCCTCCGTCGAGCTCTCGCCGTGATCTGGGGCGAGCTGGGCGGGTGTCCTCGACGTCGGGTTCCTGCTGTTCCCTGCTGAGACGAAGCGAGATTGGCCCGGCGTGTTTCGCCCGCGACGACGTGAGGGCGGGCGGCGGGCGGCGGGCAGTCGGAGCGTGCTGAGTCCCGTCGGCTCGCTGCGTCGAGGTGGTGGTGGTGGTGGTGCTGCTGCTGCTGCTGCTGCTGCTGCTGCGCTGCTGGGGCGCGGGCGGGGAGGGCGGTGCTGCGAGGCCTGGCAGATGGCGAAGCGCGCGCGGCGGGGGCAGCAGACGGCGACGGCGGGCGGGCGGCGGTCTGCAGGCGCTGGTCGTCGCTCGTAGGCGGTTGCAGGCGCTGGTTGTTGGGCAGCTTCACCGGGCGGCACTGCAAGTAGCGGGAGTGAGGTCGAGCAGCCAAGTCCAGGGCTGTCCTCGCGGGCCTCGTCGACACTGATATGGCGCAGCCCCGGCGTGCATCCATCCTTCTCCAGGCCAGCCCATGCCCGGCACGGCGGCTAGTGAGGGCACCGATGCGGGCAAGCCCGAGCCCTCGAGCCCTGATGTTCATTGAGCCAATACCCTAGCCACATCCAACGCCTGCATCAGTACAGAATACCGAGCATTGCGCCCCCGAGTCCACTGCAACGGGCAGCCTGCTGTCGTAACTCTCCTATACACACACAATCCACCGACCTCATCTCCGACTTTCCCCCCGGAGCTCTGCTTCCGGCAACAGAAGACCTGTTATCACGGGACTCCTTCCAACACAAGGCTGCTTCACCTCGCCAAGCACCACGCAGCCACCACGCAGCCACCACCCAGACACTCACGTGCCCGTGCCCCGGCCTCGCCTGCACCTCCCTCCAGGAGGATCTACAGAACGCATTGGCCCGCCAGCGAGGTACCTGCATCTCGTTACCGTATTCCACTCCTCGAAACTCGGCGAACCGCTGCAGCTCCCTGATCGACACCGACTCGCGCACGTGCTCAACACCAAACCACGCCAAACCGTTCGTCCCTCAAACAGAGTATTGACCTCGCGCTCGGCCGAGGAATAGCACCGTCTCCAGAGTTGCCCACTATTGCCTCACGGACTGCTGCGTGGCTCGGCGCACTATACACTTCTTCTACGTCACGTAACGCGCCCGAAGTGCATCGAACACGGCCCTTTCGACGTTTTACACCCGAGACTACTGGAAGGAGATCGAACCACCAGGAGGCTACGACATCCCTTTTCCCTATTCGGCCCAGTAACATCAACCACCATCAAACACCATACCCCACAATGACCGTCACCCTAACCCCACCCCAAGCCTCCGCCCTCCCCTCCACCCTGCGAAACAGCATATACGCCTCTCTCCTCTCCAGCGGCGGCATCCGCAGCATAGAATCCACTCTGACCCAACTCCTCCAAACCACCGGCTTCCAAGCCCAGCTGCGCGCCTACATCACAGACTTGTTCCGCACGGGACAGGCCACCACAGCGCACGAAGCGTATACCCTGGCTATGGCTAGGATAAAGGAGTCTATGAGGGACCCGGCCTCTGCGAATGGGCATGCGAGTGAGGATGACGTGGGGGCCGTGCATCTGCGCGTCCCGGATATTGTCGTGAGGGAGGGGAGTAAGGTTGTGAGGAGGGAGTTGGAGAGGGTTGTTGATATTGATATGGACTAGTTGTGTTGAGAATGGGTTTTGAAGAGCAGATACCACATAGTTGTCAACTGAGTTTTAGAGAGCAGATACCACAGCACGACATGACAACATTATTGAACATCAACCATCATGGCATTCGGTACTCGTAAGAGCCACAATTACTCGCCTCTATCTATTCAGTGTGAATATGTGAAATGAAAGCCCAAATCTCGCCATGATCAGTCATGAGCCCACATGAACCTTCGTGAACCAGAAAACCCCCACCCACTTAGTTGTACAAGTCCTCATCCTCGCCAGCGTTGCCGAATGTGTTCTGCTCATCCGCCGCCTGCTCGGCGTCAGGGAAGCGGAAGAAGCTTGAGCCGCCAGAGTTCTTCATCGATTGTGCAAACGCCTCGTACCGGCGGATCTCCACGTCCGTGACCGACCGACGAGCCGAACGCATCGCTTCCTCAAAGTGAGCCTTCGTGAGCTCAGGAACAGCATCCTCGGCCTCTTCGGCATCGTCAACGTCCATACCAGCCTCTGCGGCCGCCTTGCGACGCTCGATATCAAGAGCGATTGACTGTTTGATGGCAAGCTTGACGGCACGCTGCGTGACGAATCCGAGATCGGCACCGGAGAAGCCGTGTGTGTTGCTGGCGATGAAGTCGATGTCGATGTCGGCAGCGACGGGCGTCTTGCGGAGCTGTGCCTTCAGGATGCTGACACGCGAAGCCTGGTCGGGCAGAGGAACGTAGACGAGGGTGTCGAGACGCCCGGGACGGCACAAAGCGTTATCGAGCTGCTCCGGTCGGTTGGTAGCACCGATGACGAAGACGTTCTTCTTCGATGTCATGCCGTCCATCTCAGTGAGAAGCTGGTTGACAACACGGTCAGAAGCACCGCCAGCATCACCCTGAGATCCACCACGAGACTTGGCGATGGAGTCAAGCTCGTCAAGGAAGACGACACAAGGTGCGGCAGCGCGAGCCTTGTCGAAGATATCTCGGATGTTGCTCTCGGACTCACCGAACCACATAGAGAGCAGCTCGGGACCCTTGACAGAGATGAAGTTGGCAGCGCACTCGTTGGCGACAGCCTTAGCAAGCAGTGTCTTACCAGTTCCGGGAGGACCGTAGAACAGCACACCACGCGATGGTGACATACCGAACTTGAGGAACTTCTCAGGGTGGTCGACGGGGTACTGCACGGACTCGATGAGCTCGCGCTTGACCTCCTCCAAACCACCAATATCCTCCCAGCGAACGTTGGGAACCTCGACGACAGCGACCTCACGAAGGGCGGAGGGGTTGGAGATGCCGAGGGCAAAGCGGAAGTTCTCCATAGTGACACCGAGCGAGTCGAGCACCTCCGCATCGATTGTGTCCTCGTCCAAATCAATCAAGTCCATCTTCTCACGAATCTGCTGCATGGCAGCTTCAGAGCATAGGGAAGCCAAATCGGAACCGACGTAACCGTGAGTCTCAGCGGCGATGACTTGAAGGTCGACATCATCACCAAGCTTCATATTCTTGGTGTGGATCTGCATGATTTCAAGGCGACCGGTGGGGTCGGGGATACCAATGTCGACCTCACGATCGAAACGACCGAAACGACGAAGCGCGGGATCGATCGAATTGGGGCGGTTGGTCGCGGCCATGACGACGACGTTGGAACGTGCCTTCATACCATCCATGAGGGTAAGAAGCTGAGAGACGACACGGCGCTCGACCTCGCCGTTGGTCTTGTCGCGCTTGGGGGCGATAGAGTCGATCTCATCAATGAAGATGATCGCGGGCGAATTCTTCTCGGCCTCTTCGAAAGCCTTGCGCAGGTTGGACTCGGACTCACCGGCCATCTTCGACATGATCTCGGGACCGTTGATCAGGAAGAAAAAAGCACCGGTCTCGTTCGCCACAGCACGCGCCATGAGCGTCTTACCGGTACCCGGAGGACCGTACATGAGGATACCACGCGGAGGCTTGATACCGATCGACTTGAAGAGTTGAGGATGCCTCAGAGGCAGCTCAACAAGCTCACGAATCTGTGCCATCTGCTTGCGGCAGCCACCGATGTCGTCATAGCCAACCTCATTGAGGTTGCCCTCTTCATCCTCGCGCTGAATTGGCTCGCCCTCGCAGTGTATAACGGTATCTTGTGCGACGATACCAAACTCTGGTGGGTCAACCTCAACAACCTTGAATTCCACTTGTCGCATACCACCGCGCGCGGTGAATGTGTCGCCCTGTCGTACCGGCCGGTATGCTTCGCGGAAGTATGGGGCGAGGAAGACGTCGAATAATGAGCCGGTGATGCCCTCAACTGTGTCTGCGATAGGAAGGACTGCGATGCGCTTGGCCTGTGATGGCGGTCAGTATCAAGCTCGACATACTTGCAACAATGACACGTACGTATTTAATATCTGGGCAAGGGTGGATAGTGATCACATCGCCGTGCTTGACGCGCAGGTTGTGGCGAACCACACGGTTTATCCGCGCAGAGCCGTCGTCGAGATCATCATCTGCGAGCACGATCAAGACTGTGTCCTTGCGCTTCTTGCCCTTAACCAGGACGGTGTCGCCACGGAAGAGCTGGAGCGTCTCCATGGTGTTGTTCGAGAGGGCGATAATGGAGTTGTCATCGTTGACGGCATCGGTGACACTACGGTGGTCAGCAATCTGAGTTCATCTGGGCACTTGTTGCACTTACATCAAAGAGTTGGGCTTCTTCTTCTTCTTGAGGATGGCCGTTGCGATCTCATCGTCCTGTGGCGGATCAGTATCAGTGACCTCAACATCATGTTGAGCGGTACATACGCCCTTGGGCTCAGCGCCGGAAGGGTCCCTGATGTTCTGTCAGTTACTGCAACTCACTTAGATGCCTACTGTGGCGAGCAAACGTACTTGGACAGGTCCGGCTTCTGCGTTGGCTCAGCGGACATTATTGGCGGTTATCTGGTTATTTGCAGCTAGAGTGGTTCGTGAGGTTTGCGGGAAATGCTACCAAGAGCTGCGGCGTGGTAGGAGTGGAGCGGTGATATGTGGCGGGTGATGGGGATGATGAGGTGGAGTGTAGGCGGGCGCGGTAGTTTAAGTAAGAGCTTGGGGCAGGTCAGTGACGGTGAAGCTCCAGCCTAGGTTGCCTCAGCGCGTTGTGGGTCCCGCCGAGCAATTGTTAGCGCGCTCTCCCGCAACACCAAATCGAAGCCTTTGGAAAGCCCAGGAAGATAGTCACTAATCCACTGCATCATGGAAGTTCAGCCAAGCGGGCCACGCGAATCACCACCGTGTCCCTTACACTGTCGTCTGCTGTTCGCCGAATCAAAGCAGCACTCATGGCAAAAATGCTTATTTGCATCACGTTTTAAGCATTGATGCGTGAAACAGCCCTGTCGACGCGTTTGCTCTGGTGCCTGGCTGCTCGCCTCACCGCACGCCACTTCGCTCAGAACAGCATAGTGCCAGCAACCACTATCGGTTGCGGCTCCTTGCGTCCATGGCACTGCATCACAATGCTAGAATAAATATGTTGGGAGGCGTGCGCGTTGTGGACGCGTGAGCCACGGTGAGGGAGTTTCGGACATAATCGGAGAAGAGCTCGGGATCGCGAATATTCAAGGATGAATGCGCTATTGGGCCGTTCAAGACTTGAACCAAACATGCACTTAACAGGGTCTGTACCAGAGGCTGGAGGCTCTCAGTAACAGTCCCTTTGCTGATGGCTGAATTATGGTTCAAAGCCAAACCATGGTTCAAGTATTCGTGCGGATTATTGTAGGGTACGAGGACATGTCTGGAGGCGTTCGAGAACCGCACTCTAAAACATAGGCTCTTCTGACTTTGAGAAAAGTTCACATCACTAAGTCCACAAATCACATTACTAAGTCCACAGATCATATCACTAAGTCCACAAGATGTCTTCTCCTCCCAAGTCTACCCAGAACGCTCGCAAGGCTGGCGCTGGAGGCAGTCAGTATCTTGAGGAAGCTCGCACAGTTCCTGCAGGGCCTCTGAAATATTCAAAGTCACATCTTGCGCGATCAGTCTCTTCAAGTCCTTCGCACACAGCTCTCAACGAATTGAAGGCCTCCAGCCCTACTTCAAGTCCTCCTGGATACCCGCAAGAAACCCGCTCGTCAAGTCCTGCCCCAGGCGCACAAGATGACATTCGTACCTCCAGCCCTCCGTCAAGTCCACTGGAGAAATCAGGGCTCGCTCGCCTACGATCAGATACTCTCGGGAGAGGCCTAAATACCTCCCACTCAACCCCAAGATCTCGATCGCCGGAGTTCCGGGAGGGGTGGGCTGCTGACTACCTCCCGGTCGGATTCAAAGTTCTTCCCAAGAGCCGCTATAATTACGAACCTTTCAACCCTCCACCACCCCCTCCTGTCCTCCCCTGCTCACGTGCCTGGCTGTACAGCCAGATTGTGAGTGACTCCCGGCCAGTGTTTCTAAGCTGTAACCTCGCAAACCCAATCCACCTAACTAGTATCATAGCGTTCGGGCAGAAGTGGTTTGTCACAGAAGAAGTTGCTGGCAGCATGACGCCTGCAATGAACATTGAGTGCATAGAAGACCTGAACGTCTGGAAGGGGATGTGTGGCGTACTTGTCTGTGGGCTGACGCCAAATTCGATGGAGAAGCTGGAGGCAGTAAGGAGCTGTGTGGATGGATATGAAAGGGCCGTGGAAGACGTCCTGGTGGAACTCGAGGATGGCGATTCAATGACGGTGGCTGCTTATGTCTATCGAAGGTCATCGGGTCGGAAAGTTTGCGGCCCTCTGACTTAGCCTTATGTTGTTAGGTATGCTTTCACGATGTGACTAGTAGTAATAATACTTGTAGGTATGTAAATAACTCAGAGCTTCGAATCAAGTTCAATATTATCCAAGACCGTAGCGGTACGCTCGGCTCAACCTGCCCACTAAGGTATTTCCCCCATTTACCGAATCGACCATCATGGTATTCCACCGTCACGAAACCTACCACAATAATTGTTTTTGACTGTGCAACAAGCTTTCTCCCAATACTGCTCTCATTGCGGCTTCAACCATGGGTCGTACAGAGAAGTCTCAAGGATTAGCCCCTCCCGCGATACGGAAAGACATTCGCGCAAAGCAAGCACGCCACATCATCAACAAAGTCATACCATCGATACTAGCTTCAAACGCAAAAGCAAGGCGAGGTACAGATAACAGTGAGCTCATAGCCGACCTTGAATCAGCGTCTAGCCAAGCTGTCAAGAGATCCGACGAAGGTGGCGAAGACGCAGCCTACGTCAAGCGCAAAGGACAAGGCAGACGAAAAGCAAAAGATGGACCAGATTTCAGCAATGAAGACTCAACACCGTCAAAAGGCAAGGCTAAGAAGAGCGGCAAGCGGCGCAACAACTCTCTAGACAAAAACATCTCCTCTCTGTCTCTGAATGCAGCTGCCACCGCCACAACATCGCCACCGAAGCCGCGCACAATCAAGGTCATCGCAACCGACAGCCTGACTGCTGCACAAATCCTCACATCCAGTCTAAAACCTGCGAAAAAGCCGCCAAATGTGTGCGTTCTCAACATGGCTTCGCCTCTGCGGCCTGGCGGTGGCGTCCTAGCAGGCGCGACATCGCAAGAAGAATTGCTCTGTGCGCGCACCACGCTTCTCCCTTCGCTCAAAGAATCTTATTACCGCCTCCCCGAGCTCGGTGGCATATTTACCTGCGACGTACTTGTTTTCCGCAACTCAGGACCTCTGGGTGACAGCTCTGGTGAGCTGGGGAACGCAGAGAAGTTTTATATCGATGTGATCAGTGCGGGGATGCTGAGGTTTCCGGATCTGGAGGGTGGGGATGACGAGGTGAAGAAGCTGAGTAGAAAGGATCGTGCAGTCGTAGAGGGCAAGATGAGGGCCGTACTCAGGATCGCAGAGAGGAAAGGGTGTAGGAAATTGGTGCTGGGGGCGTGGGGATGCGGCGCATATGGGAACCCGGTCGTGGATGTTGCGCAGGCTTGGAAAAAGGTACTGTCTGGTAAGGAGGATGCGAGATCGAAGAGAGACATGAAAGCCACCGAGACCTGGCTAGGGCTAGAAGAAGTCTTTTGTTAGCCAGCATCACGTGCTCTGTTACATAATCATCTGTAGGGTGTATATTCCCTCTTCCCCTCATTAGATAGGAAACAACCTAGTCCCTCTTTTCTACGCCTGGCCTCTGCCCGCACACAGTTATGAGCCCGGTTTGCACCTCTTAGACTGCGCTACTCAGCACTAAAACAGCTCTAGACGTGTAACTGACAACGACTACGTTCACTTCTACCTCGTTTTGTCTACTGACAGCTGATCAGCGTCAAAGACCTTTCTAGTCGACAGCCATCAGGTGGTGTCGCTAACGGACCAGAACTGCTGCTCTGTACAGAGATCAGTTTGGTGATTAATCACGAAGATCACGATGTCGTACAACGACGCTGGAGTCACACGAGTGACCGTTATACTGGATAAACCAGTCGATTGGGAGTCATGGTTCCAGCTACGACGAGAGAAAGCCGTCGTAGATGCTATTTGGAAGTACCATGACATCTCGAAACCACAGAGCGAGCTACCGAAGCTCGAAGAACCTATCAAACCACTGCCCAGCGATGTCAGAGCTGGAGCGACAGCGATTGCCCAGCTGGACGCAGGCCAGCAGGCAGTGTACAGTGATCTCCTCCACGACTGGAGATATGAAAGAGCAGAGTACGCGAAGAAAAAGCAGAAGGAAGGCGAACTTCTTTTGGATATCAGCCGTACGATTGCTGCTCGTCACCTTTACCTCATCAACGGAAAAGATGAGGTGTACGATCGACTGATCGCTCTCAAGAAGCAGTTCGCGCCGACAACTGCTACACGAACCAGAGAGCTAATCGTCAAGTATCGATCTCTGCAGGAAGGCCCTCAGAGTCGCGATCTCGAGCAGTGGCTCGACGACTGGATTCACATTACGAATCAGTGCAGGGAAGTAGACCTTCCTGAAACAACGGGCTGTCGAGCTCAGGAGGATTTCCTGTCAGCTATCAGGACGATCGCGCCAGAATGGGCAGGATCATCGCATCATGATTTAATCATGAAAGAGACAGCAGGCAAGACGAATGAAGTTCAACCGGTGGCAGACTACATCGCTCAGTTCAGAATCTATTACCGAAGAATCGGACCTACTGCGGCATCACTTGGTACGTTTGCGTCATTAGGTGTATCAGCCAAGTCAGAACAGCATCAGAAGGAGCAGAGATCATCGAGATCAGCTCCATACAAGCCAGAATGTATCTGCGGGAGCAAGCACTGGTATAGAGAGTGCTGGTACCTGTTTCCAGATCATCCGAAGAGACCCGAGGACTTTCAACCGGCTAAAGCTGTGCAAGACCGAGTAGCAGCAGCCTTGAAGGATCCAGAGCAAGTTAAGAGAATCAATAAGCTCCTAGCTCGGCACGGCAAGAGAGTAAAAGGCACAGATGAGACGCTCACACTTGATGGTGGGAAGAGCAGCGCAAGCTTTGTCACCTACAACAGCTTCTCTGTCGCACAGGTACAGCAGAAGGCTTTGCCAGCGATACGTAATCGATGGATACTCGACCCAGGCTCGAATATTCACGTATGCAACTCGACGAGATTTGGCTGGCAAGAGACACGGAAGGCAAGACCTCATGAGATGGTCTTAGCAGGAGACTCAACCTTGGCGATACAGGCCTGGGGAGAGGTGACGTTCAGCGTTAACCGGCCGAACGGTATAGGCAAGATTCAATTGTCTAACGTCGCACTTGTAGAAGGCTTCCTTACAAACGTTGTAAGCCTCTCACGATGCCGAGAGATAGACGTGCAGTTCGACTCAGGGAGAGATGCAATGTATCAGAAGCATCCATCAAACGTCATCTGTTCGCTTAAATACGCAAATGGGCATTGGATTGTCGACGCTGAAGAAAATGATCGCCTAGCTCTGAGCAGCTTCGCGGCGACAGTACGGCGAGCGTACAAGCCATCGCGAGAAGATCGACGTCCAATTCACACATCCCATGTCGAAGCTCATGAGATGTTTGCACACGCTGGCAAGGACGTGATTGACCATCTGAGTAGGAATGTACAGGGTATAACTCTTGACAAAGACGCCAGAGCTCCAAGGATGCACGAGTGTGAGACCTGTATACAATCAAAATCGGCAGCTCAGGTCAGCAGACGCGCGTCAGATGATCATGCGACAAGGCCTTTCTATCGAATAGTCGTTGATCTTGTACAGCTCATACCGACTGGAGAAACATGCTACAATGGAGATCGCTACCTGCTGCATGCAGTATGCGAGTACTCAAAGTGGCACGAAGCAGTGACTCTTGCGAACAAGTCACTACCAGTAGTGATAGCAGCTCTCAAGGCGCTGCTACACAAGATTGAGCGACAATACGGGTACACAGTCATTGTGCTCAAAGTCGATGGGGATCGTGGCTATGGCCTCGAACTCTACAGAATCGCGAGGCAAGCAGGCCTCAAGATTGAGCTGCGTGCTCCTGACACGCCTGAGCAGCTTGGAGCTGCAGAACAAGCCGGAAACATCATCATTACGAAAGCAAGATCGCTCCGCATTAAGGCAGGTCTACCGAAGTCTCTATCAAATGAGCTAGCGATCACGGCGACAAAGATCACGAATGTAACGCCTACGAGATCTATTGATTGGAAGACGCCGTACGAACTCGTTCACGGCAAGCAGCCTTCAGTCGCGCACTTCTCCCAGATTGGGTGCAAAGCGTACACGCTTAACAAAAAGCTGAAGAAGGCAGATAAGCTAGAGTCTCGTACATTCGTTGGATACCTTGTAGGGTATGACTCATCAAACATCTTTCGCATCTGGCTGCCGAAAAAGAACCAGGTGATACGTGTGAGAGATGTGATATTCCAGAGAAGCAGCCTCTACAACGACCATGAGAAGGCTGAGAAAGAAGATATTATGCAAGAAGAGATTGAGATCCTCAATATACTGCATACAGCGGAGGCAGAGGCAGATCAGGAAGTAGTAACTGAGCTACAACAACGTCAGCAGCTTTCTAAGGATCAGAGCTTTCTGCCCACACCAGAACCGTCAGATCGCGGTACTGTACCACCTCAGGAGTGGACAGGCAATGACAGAGATCTAGACCGAGCTTCCGAGCCGGCAGAACAGATCAGTGTGGAAGATCAGCAAGGCGCTGAAGATCAAGACACTGGGGAACAGATTCAAGATCAACTGCTTGATGAGCCGCAGACGCATCACGAAGATGATAGATCTACAGCCAAAAGCAGCGGAGACGGACCACTACGGCCAGCTGTGACGAGCAAGCGAGACCGTCCACGAAAGCAGCCATCAACATGGGCAAAAGGATGGAGCAATACCGAGGACTACGTACCAGATCGTCGACAGAACAACGCTCCAAAGATGGCAGACCCATCAATCGTGAGCAGCAACATCATTACGGGTAAAAGAACCAGGAAGCCACCAGATCATGCTCTAGCTACGTACTATAGAGCATTTGCAGTAGCAATGAACCCGACAGCCCCATCAAAGCTCACAGGAGAAATGCCAAAGCTACGATTACATCGCGACCAATTGCCGGATCCACCAAAGCGATGGAAGGATCTGAACAATCATCCATTTGGCGCTGAGTTTGCACAGGCAGCACGAGCTGAGCTTGATAGCTGCTGGGCAAAAGACTGCTTCAATCAGACAGAGGCAACTGCAGCGACAGCAGATGCTGAGGTTCTACCCTTGATGTGGGTATTCACGTACAAATTTGACGAAGATGGATACCTATACAAGTTCAAAGCGCGTATATGCGTACGAGGAGACATGCAAGAGGCTTGGGGAGACACCTACGCGGCAACGCTAGCAATTAAAGTCTTTCGAGCCCTCATCGCGTTAGCAGCAGCATTCGACCTACAGATGTTTCAGTTTGACGCCATGAATGCTTTTCTCAACGCGAGATTGCCACGCAAAATGTACTGCCGTACGCCAGAAGGATTTACAGACGAGCTTGGAGAGCTACTTGAACTACAGCGCGCTCTCTATGGCCTCAAAGAAGCTCCATTGCTCTGGTACCAGGAGCTATCATCGACCTTGAAGAAGCTTAGCCTAGAGCCAGTGCCAGGAGTGCCATGCTTATACACGAATGATCACTTGATCGTATTTTTCTACGTGGACGATATTGTCGTTCTTGTTCACCCGCTCAACAGGGGCTATTACCAGACGTTCAAGCAGCAGCTGCTTACAACGTACGAGATCCGTGAATTAGGCGAGCTGAAGTGGTTCCTTGGTATCCGCGTAATCCGCGAGGAGCTCAGTCGCTCTATCTACCTGACTCAAGACTCATTCATCAATAAGATTGCAGCAAAGTTTGACCTGAAGTCAAGCGTAAGATGTCCAGATGTTCCCCTAAGGGACAATGCCCTTTTGCCATCAACAGAGGAACCAAGTGCTGCGCGAACTCAAAGGTACCAGCGGCTAGTCGGCTCACTGGCTTACATTTCGACTTCGACACGACCAGACGTCGCGAGAGCACACTCAGTACTTGCACGTCATCTGCAGAATCCCGGGCAGAAGCATATGTACGCAGCTTGCCATGTATGGAGGTACCTGATAGGCACGAAACACTTGGCTATTCGAGCGTCCGCAGATAAGCAGCAAGGCATAACGAGCATCACAATGCTATCCCAGCAAGAGCACGAGCATGAGCCTCTCTTCTATGGTGCATCAGATGCTGCTTTTGCCGACGAGCCAGAGACGCGACGCAGCTCTCAAGGCTATATCTTCAAGCTGTATGGACTGCCTGTTGATTGGAAGGCGACAGTCCAACGATCAGTCACGAAATCGACTACAGAGGCCGAGCTACTCTCTCTATCAACAGCCGGATCAGAGATGGAGTGGTGGCAGCGCTTCTTTAAAGCGATCCAGTTTGACCCAGAGTTAACACCAGCACTGTGGTGTGATAACCAGCAAACTGTCTTAATCGCAACAAAGACAGCTGACAAGCTTCAGACGAAGCTGAAGCATGTAGACGTACACCATCAATGGGTACGCCAGGAGGTAGCAGAGGGCAGACTGCAGGTAGATTGGAAGGCTACTGCAGAGATGCCAGCTGATGGCCTTACGAAGATCCTTAGTCGTCAGAGACACGCCAACTTTGTACGCCAGCTAGGACTAAGCGATCTATCATCCAAACTGCGAGACAGATCAGATTCAGGTCTGTAAACAGAGGGTCCTACAGAGTAAGACGTCTAGCTTTGGAGACGCAAGACGCTCATTTACAGCTTTCGTTTCTTGCTATTCACTCAAGCTGGGGGGGTGTGTTAGCCAGCATCACGTGCTCTGTTACATAATCATCTGTAGGGTGTATATTCCCTCTTCCCCTCATTAGATAGGAAACAACCTAGTCCCTCTTTTCTACGCCTGGCCTCTGCCCGCACACATCTTTTTTGCTATCTCGAACGCGAGGATGGCGAGAGACTTTGCTGAGGCGTTTGGCGGTGTTCAGGTCGAAGATGGACCGAATGGCTTTGTCGAGAACGGTGAGGAAGATGATGCGGAGGATAACATTGTGCAAGAGCTACAAGCGAAAATTACGGAGCTGGAGGGTCAGATCGACAAGGTCTGGAATCCTGACCTCAAATCTAGGTTGGGATTTGTACTGGAGGGGTTGACGGAGCAGCTCAGGGAGAGGCAAGCGAAGGACGAAGACAGCATCGAGACCAGCGATGACGAAGAAACTTCAGAAGACCTAGATGAGCTGGTTGAAGGCGATCACGATGAATCTGACGTTGATGCAGATGATCTAGACTCGGATGCTGACAATGTAAATAGCAGAGCTGTAGTTGTCTCGTAGCATCAGACCATAACGGCCTGCTAGATACGTTTTGCACTGGTAATGCCGCCCACTGAAGCCAAAATATCTGAGAATGTGATTGATTTCAAGAAACTGTTCTTAAGAGCAATGGATCGGATGCATTTGGTATAAGCAGGCTGCAGATTCGAGGGCAGTTTGATGGGCCGCCTTTCAAGACCGAAGCTGGACATTCCCCGATGACCTTGTGATATAGAAAACTGAAGTCTGGAAGACTTCATGACGTACTAGCGGGCCAAATCGGTGGATTGAGATATGTCGAAGACCAGCATCGATGCTCAGAGCGCAGTTGGAGCAAGAGTTTGGCCGCCTAGCCACCCATCGATGGTCAGCCTAAGAAGTTGATGACCTGGACGCTGAGTCTTCCAGACCAGACTAGCAGCCTGATCACGCATGATATTATGCATATCGAAAATCACTTGCGAGGTTGCGATTTGATCGAAGTTGTGGGGAACTTCAACTCCATGGGCAGTGCTGCTGTTAGCGGTCAAACCATTCACCCATAAGCGAAGCCAGGCGTCACTAGAATGTAGAGATTGGCACAGTCGTACGTAATCAAATGAATACAGCGTGCGATACCAAGATCGAACAAGACTTCGGCGGCTCGACCGAGACTACAGCATCGTATGGTGCGCACGCGGTCAGAAGATGGAGGCTCATGCTGGATATTTATTGCGATTACATCTGAAGTTCGGCGGCCAATTCACTTGAGATGAGCTAAAAACTTCCTAGGAGCAGCGTAATCGAAACGCGACCCACAATTTTGCTACCTGTTACACCTTTCCCCGAATTCGTTCTGACATCCACTCATTTTCTTGGGACCCCCTTCGCCACGATCTTTCACGCTCTTAAGTTTGGTCCAAGTACATTTTGGGACATGTGCTAGTTGTCTTATTCTGCTGTAGCACGATATCCTTCACGGCATTACCACCCTGGAAGGCTTGTGCGTTCACAAGATTCAGGACAGGAAACTCAGGTTGGGGCTAGAAATAACAGTTACCCATTCAGCAGTTGCGGCGCCGACGAGCAACATTTTTGCCTCGATGCTTGAATTAGTCAAGGATTCTGAGCGGATGAATGGGGAAGATCTATACAGTTGGGCCCGACGTGTTCACCGTGATACCGTTGTAAGAATGAAGCTCTACGATTGCACACAGTTCCGCCACCTGGTATTTCACGCTAACAACACTATCTGGAAGTTTCTCAAACCCTTCTTTGTCACCTTCTTCAAACTCGAGACTAAGGGTGTCACCCCCGGAAGCATTGCCAAGATCTTCGCCGGTCATGAGGCTGAGGTCCGCCACATCGAGGCCGATGATGTGAGCCAAGATGGCTTGTACGGAATATCAAATACGTTGAAATTGTCAAGTACTAGAAGGTACAGATGGTCTCGTGCAATACCAGTTGTTGTAGCTTGCACAGTGCGTTGAGATGCCCTTCGTCCAATTAGACATTCATCCTTGAGACTTTGACGATTAGTCTCAGCTCCACTCTACTTCTTTATTGATGTCTTTACTGGACTAGGACAATACAGTGATGCTATCATGGCAGGTTGCCTGTGATTGAACGAGGGCATGAGCATTCTCATTCTCACGCCCTCGCACGTCTTGTTATCCTCCTACCATGTCCGCGCCTGGTCCCTTGGGAGAATAAGAACAGCACCAACTTGAAAGATACCATTTATCATTTCACTTTGCAATGAACACTCGCAATCGTGACAGCGGGTTGCAGATGTTTAGCGAAAGCATTCAATCAACCAAGCTCTCGGTTAAGACAATTAAATATGTACAAGAAATACCACAGGCTCGCTTCCTCAGCGCCTGTCACTATTGACGCCTGTTCACTATAATATCCGCAGCCTTCTCACCAATAGCGTACATCGTGCTCTGAATATGCTGACTAGGCACAAGCGGAATGATCGATGCGTCAACAATGCTCAGCTTCTCCACGCCATAGAACAGCAATTCATTCGACACACATCCACCAAGTTCTTCTGGCATCATCGGACAGCTCCCACTAGGGTGGCTCAGCGTCGGCCACAGCGTACCCAGTTCAACAACGCGGTCGATGATTTCGTCGTCGGTCTGGTACTGAGCGCCAGGACTGGTCTCGACAGGTCCGGGTGCAGGTGCGAACTTGGAGACCTCGGGACGCTGCCACACTTGCCGGATGTAGCGCACGCAAGCGGCAATCATGGACTTATCAAGGGGGTTGGTCATGGCGTTGTAGCGGATCTGCGGGGCGCCCTTGGGATTAGCGGGATCGATTGTGATGGTTCCTCGAGACAGGGGTTTCTGCAGGGCAACAAGGACTCCGTTGCCGGCAGCGGGGATGCCGTATTCGACAATACCGGCTTTGTCGCTGGAGTAGAGACTGGCGAGGATCTTGCGCTGCGCTGCGACACCAGCGAGAAGTTTCTTGCTGGCCTTGTAGATGGCTGGAAGGTAGGCATCGTTGGCTTGGGCAGTGACCTGGGATGAGACGTCCTTGGGGCTGGTAGAGATACCACGTACCACCTCAGGGAGGGGAATGAAGGCAAGAGCGTTTCCGCGAGCCTGAGTAAGAGGTCCAGTCTTGTTCTTGTTGTACTGTGTCCAAGCAGATGCGTTGAAAGCGGGATCGGTAGACAATGAGCTAGGGTTGGGCTTGCTCTGTAGATCAGCTCGTAGATCATAGGCCATGGAGATGTAAGGATGATCTTGGAAATTAGAGCCGACTCCATCGTGTGCAAGTCTGACCGTAATATTAGCAGCCTTGAGAACAGACTCAGGTCCGACACCACTGAGCTGAAGGAGCTTAGGGGTATTGATTGACCCAGCTGCAAGAATGACTTCTCGCTTGGCATAGACAGTCTTTGACGTGCCCGTCTTCTTATCAGTGACCTTGACTCCGTGAGCAACCAATCTCTTGCTGCTGTCAACATCAAAAACGAGTTCATCCGCGACAGTCTCAAGAAGAGTGTAGAGGTTGGAGCGGTTAGCTACTGTGTCATAGTAGGCACGACGAGCGTGTTGCCTCTCGCCAGTCTTAGGGTTCATGGTATTGGGGTACCACGACAAGCCGGCGTTGTCACCATTGTTGCCGTCTACAAGGTGTCGTGCTTGCTGGCCTTCAAAAGCTTTCCAGTAGCTCTTGAGATCTGGGTACTGGAAGTCAGCGATACCGAGTTTCAGAGGACCAGTTCCATACGCAGCAGGGTCCCAGGTGATGTTGAAGTCATCAACGAGCTGTTGAGGAGGAGGAATAAACTCCGTTCCTGACTGATGTTAATATGAGCTACTGCATCGTTGATGTAAGGATCGTTACCTTTCTTGAAGAAAGGATAGAGTCCATCCCATCCCCAGCCCTCATTACCTAGCGCCTCCCATGCGTCATAGTCGGCAGCAGAGCCTCGATCGTACATCATTCCATTGACAACTGGCACACGTTAGTCATTTGTTTGTTGCAATCATCACTCTTTCAAGAACGTACCCGAGCCACCACCGAGCACCTGAGCTACACGTGTGTTCCATGTTTTACCGCCAAGCTCAGGCTCAGGCTGGGAGACGTAACCGCTCCAGAGTAGCGATGTGTTCAAAGCATATGTCGCACCATATGGCAGGCGAATGTTAGGGTTATCATATGCTCCACCTGCCTCTACGACGAGAACAGACTCTAAGGATCGTCAGTATGCTTCCGCAACATAAAAGATAGCGACCCACTCTTCTCATCCTCGGTCAGACGATTGGCAACGATCAGTCCAGTGACTCCACCTCCTACAATGACATAGTCGTATGTATCTGAAGCCCTAGCTTCGACCTCAAGCTTGACGCCCTGAAGGTTGACACCTAGGCGGCTGCTAGGGAGAGCAGCAGCCATGCGCAAAAGCTGAACCGCAATAGCGGCACGTGTGAAGGAACGCATCATCAGCAATCGCAAAATGTACTAAATAACACACAAATGAGTGACTGAGGTCGCAATGGCGATCGCGGCCACTGCCGCGTGCGCCATCGCAAGTATTATAGACTTGTGGTTACAAGGCTCCAAGATTATCGCATGATCCCCTATTGACGCATGGTCCGGTAATGATTTGGGGGGCGAAAGCTCCTAAAGGACGACATGGGCCGGCATCCTAGCTGCAGGATGTGAAGTCGCTCCTGCTCAACTGTGTACACTGCGAAATTGCATTGTAAGATAGGATCCACAACGCGGCTTGCGTCTTGCAAGGTTTCTCTGCCGCACGTTGCGGCGCTCCATGCACGTGGCCCAACGTCGTGGGGCTGGGAATTGTGAGTGATTTCTGTTCTCTTATTGTGGCGAATCTCGGTGACTCGCTGTTCGATAGGCATTGCCGACGTTGCACTTTCCAAGGTTGCGTTGGAATGCGTCGCGTACGTAGACGGCCCGATTACCCGCCTGAACGTTTTGGGGGTATGAATGGCAGAGGAACCTCCTTTAGTCCTGGCGATCATTCCCTAGATGTGGCGTAGCTCCTTAAGCTTTGCAAGTACTAAGACTTTGCCATCCCGCTCTCTGAGATGCATCCTGCATTCTGAATACCATACGGTCCTTCCGTACTCCAAAATACGCAAGACCGCGTTGCATGGGTGAAGCTTCCGACAAGGACCACGTACACAGTATCTCTCTATCCGACAGCTGCGCCTCTCTGGCGCTTCAGCCGCTCAGTACATCACCCGAAGACCCCCTACCTTCGTTCCTTTGAGCGCAGGAATTCTGAACACGGAAAGCTCCGAGGTTCATTACGCTCCACGAGTCAACATCATCCGAGCTCAGAAGTCGAATCCAGTCGCGTCTCCGATCCCCTATGGTGTATTCGGAAAAATTTTCGATCTTCACCAGCCCCAGTGTTTCATGTCAGTCGCGGAACGTGCCTTCGCTGGCGTCCTCCGCTGTCGGTAGTCTACATCCGGGAAGGATCTTCACGTGGCATATCGATGTGCCGAAGACCCTCGCGGTTCGGTGATGATGGCTAGAACGGGCTGGCTGAACGTCACTAGATTGCAGGAAGTGTTCGAAGCTCTGCGCATAGCTGTGAAAAAGTGGGAGGCCGATGTTGGGAATAATAGGAAAAGAACGTTATCGAGGCTGCATTCATGGAACGTGACCGACGACGTTGTCCCCATACAAAAGGGGAATGATCACTGGCGTTCCAAGAGGCTCAGCTGCTCCTGGTAGCAGCCCGGCTGTCCTGACTCGAGGTGGTTGTCCATTGACAGGCTGCGAACCGCATCCCCTGTCAAACTGATTGGCCGCAACTCTTAATGACTACAGGTACGCGGGATTCAACGGTTTAGAGGGAGTCGAGCCAGGAACGGATGAAGATTATGCAAAACAGAACCTGGGCAAGTGCACTCTTGGCTTCATTTTGCAGGGAACATTACCTGCGGGAGAAGAGCCTGGACACGCACTAGAAGATGTCGTTATGAAGAGGCTATTTCCTTTGCCGCCTCGTTCTTTGGGATCTTTGGGTCCGCCCAGCCTTTGCGCACTTCGACCCAGTGTCCGCTTGAGATCGTCCTTGGCATCTCAGACCACAACCTCTTCCCCAGTGCGCAGCATGGCGTACGCACAGCAGCAATGGCCAGATCGAAGGAATGAGATATTGGGGACGACTATCAGCGTTGGTGTTCTCAGCACATTCGTGCTAGTATGGAGAGTCGTGTATGCGGTACAGAACAAGCGCAAGCTGTTGTTCTGCGACTATTTGCTGGTCTTAGCCGGTGTAAGGTCGAAGTCATCGAGGAGAAGAGAAAGCGCTGACGAAACAGGCGTTGAACATAACAACGATGGGTCTTCGTTTTCGGACAACCGCCTCTGCTCAAGGTCGACATATCGCTGATCCATCGATCAAGAAGCCTGATGATCTACTGACATACAGCTACTACGTATGGCTCGGTCAGATCATCAATCTGGCTGGCGTTGCTGTTTTAAAATTTTCGATCTGCGCATACCTCCTCGCTCTCAAGTTCTCCAAGACCTACACAGCTATCGTGTGGGCCTCGATTCTCATGGTCGCCGTGTTCAACACCATCTTGCCATGCATGGGCCTGCTCAATTGCATGCCTTTCGAAGCGAACTGGAACCGCAGCGTGAAGGGGTATTGCTGGTACAAAGGCCACACGGTTCTGACCTACTTTCAAGGTGTTACCAACATCATCACAGACATTGTGTATGTCGTGGCACCGATCTTGTACCTTTCGACTATCCAGCTAGCGCGGCGCACACAGTGGGGCGTAAGGATTGTCTTCTTGCTGGGTTTAATGTAAGTTTTCTAGATCATCACCATCAGCAGTTGACGCTCATCGGAGGCATGAATAGATAGCTGACCTGTTGCGCAGAGGAACCGTGTGTTCAATCTTCAAGACCATCGAGCTGAGTGCGCTCAAAAAGACCACAGATCCAACCTGGGATAGTGTCAACCTGACGATCTGGGCTGCCACAGAACTATCAGTCGGCATAGTGATCGCGAGTCTGCCACCTCTGCGAAAGGTGTTTGACAACTTCTTTCTCCGCATACTGCCGTCCACATTTACGTCGAGACCAAAGACGCCAGGCGGAGGCATACCACTGTACAATGTCAGCAAAGCCTACGCCAAACCTATGGGTCGCTCTACCCGTGGAGACGATGCCGACAGCGAGAGAGACATGCTTCCTGGAAAGCTGGACACCGTCATTACGAAAACAATAGTACACGAAGTGACTAGTACACAAAGAGGCGACGGTAACCAGACACCCAAAAGGACCTTTAGCACATATGGGAGGATCGATGGTTGAAATTCCGTTACGGTCTCCTGGAGAGAAACGTGCAGTATAACCTACAATCATATTCAGAGATAATCGTGGCGTATTGTGCATTCGAAACCGCTGTTTCGTTTATCGTTTGGTATCACTGATCAAAAATGTCCCTGGGGACTCAGTATTGATACTGCATTCAAAGTCTCCGGTCTAGTATGTGACTGATTTATCCTCAAAATATGTGTCAACGCCCGTGCGCCAATGTCATGCACAACGCTCGAATTCAGAAAATGTACGGGGTATCTCGAATCGCAGTCGCAAGAACTTGTTGGGACTAAGGAAATCAGACAGAAGCGTGCTGGAGACTAGGTACTCCGCTATTACTCCCTTGGTGGTGCAGGAAGTGCTTTTTCTGCGGAGCTTGGCATATCGTTTTTGCTCAGCATAGCTTTGACGCGATCGAGCCTACTGACAGCTTTTTCTAGACGATCCAGCCGTCCCATTTTGTCTTTGTCTTTCTTCTCGAGCAGCTCTATCCGCTCTTCCAACTTTGCTCTTGCTCGTCGCTCCTCAGCCACCATCTCATTCGCTTGTGAGAACAGGGTCACGCTCAGCTCCTCAATCTCTGAGTCTACTGTGCGCACTCTGTCCTCTGCCTTCGCTCGTAATGCACGCTCGCGCTCAAGCTCATTTATGAGATCAGGGTCTGCTGCCGGCTTGGGAGATGTGGTAGGCAACGGTGGGGCGTTCATCGAGTCCACAGGCGAGGTCAGCCTTCCAGTGAGAAAGGCGAACCGTGATTGTGATCTCGCATGGGCCGGCGTCCCTGTCGAAGGACGGCTATCTGGAGAGGGAGTTTTGACTGAGTCCGAAGTATTACTGCGTGCAGGCTGTGGTTCGCTAGCTGGTGGAGTAATCTTCATTGTGCGCATCTGGTTCTCGTAGTCTGCACATCGCTTCTCTGTACAAGGCGTCAAAAGCTACAACAAGCAACGGGGGCTTATCGACCATATGAACCTACCTGCCGCTGTCGCTGTTTGCCTTAGCACTTCCATTTGCGCTTGCAATTCTCTTATAGCTCTCGCCGCCTCCTCTGATCCCTCCAAATCAACTGCGACAGGCGTGCCACATGATGGGCAGTTGTGTATGGTGCTGGCAGCCTTGGCATTGCGTGTCGATGGTGCCGGCTCTGAAGGTTGCTGTAGTTCGACTGCCATGTCTTGGTTTCTCTGATGCCGGCGTAGGTGTATCCGACACCTTGAGCTATCGACGTGTAATGGCAGGATAATTAGTAAAGTGCCGTGTGCGACGTAGATGCCCCCTCACAGGGATGACGGACATTACAGTTTCATACAGGGCAGCAGGGGTAAAGTCCACAGGAATGACGCTAGGTCTTAGCGCCCGCCCCCACCTTCTACTCACGTGCGAAGCCTTCCGCGTATGCACATCTCTAGGGTTGATTGTTGAATTTAGCCAAGCAATGCTCCGGTCAGGTCTCAAACTTGCACTGCATCATCGATGTAAGTGATATCGGGCGACCGAAAGTCTTTTTGAGATGCAACATGAGCTGATTTTGTGGGGCAGGTATGTGGGTAAGGGTGGTTTCTTGAAAGTTGGCCGATGGTCTGTGACTCTGTATGCGGAGCGCCGGTCCCTCGAAGCAAAACTAGGTAACCTCGTGGGAGGATGAGCTCCGGTTGTATATGCGACCACTCTTGACTCGAAATCATGGTTGAGCTAAGGGCAATCATTCCCGAGGTCAAAGATAGAGATCAAGCTAATCATTGTGTGTGCCTGTTAGCTCAATTTTCTGAAAGACATGCACGTCTGTTCAGCATGTCGGACGATGCCTTCTCGCCAAATGATTGCTTCACAGCGGGTTCCTGCATTAGCGCCGCCGCTAGTGCTCGCACTGAGATGACCCTTCCATCGCGAATATTTAAACGCGTGTCCACGGCCTGGGACCGGATGACAATGTCGAACCCCACTCCTCTCCATTGACATCACTTTCTACTTCTACATCGGTACTTCACCCGCTCAATCAAAGGTCACATCTGGAACTGCACCCTGACAGAGCACTGCAGAGCTTCAACGTCCATTGGGTTGAACGGTCATCGTGGTAGTGATGCACGCCACACCAAAACTGTAAAATTCTCAATAATCACACGTATTGAATTGCTCGAGGAAAGCTGCCGTCCAATCGATATCTGCCACTCTGCATGAGGAGGCACCCGTCTGGATGATTATTGCTCGAGTAGCAGTACAAGCCGGCCCCGGTCATAGAAGCATTGCAGTTACCATGAGAACTCTCGGTTTACAAAATACATACTGCTTGTTTTGATGCTCTTCCAGTTTCTTTTGATGCCAATGGCTGGTTGCCGACTTCCTCTGCCATTATTAACGGATCATGCCTCTCGCCTCACAACTCCACCTGAGCGTTCCCCAGTTACACCGAGATTTTACTCTATTGTGTAGAGGTTGCCCCCATTCCCAGAATAAATTCAAGTTGGTACTGAGTATTTCTCAATCCTCTGGAAAGTCATACGTTCCAAAATTGTGTTTGACCTTTGCCGGGAGGGAACGGCGTGATCAGCTAGACCAGGATTGAACTATAGCGAGCAAAGACTCATCTGTCTTCACATGACGTCCATGCAGACCAGCCAACAACTCTCGACTATAAGTGCACATGAAGGGAAACGAAAAACAAGTGTTCTAAGTTTGGCTAGTAGCTTCATATACTCCAATAATTCGTCGATCATAGGAAATGAACCCATTTTAGCAAGTGCCTGTGACGACAGTCTGCTCCTACGGAGCTCGTTATTGTACCCTGAATACCACAGTATGAGAAGAAAACTGGTACAATGGTTCGATATCATTACCAGCCTATAGGAAATACCGCCGTCCAACTACAGACATTAACACTTGACAAGTACTTCAAGGGTCCTCACGAACGTCCTAAAATTCGAGTTCTGGTGAAGTATATGAAGACCTGCACTTTCTGCACAGAAACCTCTCCAATCCCTCGCCAAAAAGTCAATCGGAATAGCATTAAGGAACGTGCACAAACAAACAAATCACAACACTTGAGAACAGTACCACACTATTGGTAAGCATTCCTGGAGAAGCGCTACCATTTCAACTAACATGTTGTACGAGATCAAAATGGCGATCAAGGCTTCTGACATTCCTCCCGTCATCGAACGGCAGCGACAGAGCGAGCAGGGCAGGTTTTTCAGGAAGAATCCTGAGGCAAAAGTGCATATGCTTCTTGAATTGCAAAGAACTACACATTTCGGCATGCTTGACTGTCGGGCTCTCGCCTACTGGAGCCTTAGAGCAGAGTTTGGAAACGAACACCACGAGCTTCCTCCTGGCTCTTATGGCAATGCTCGAGGTGACTGGTTCACCATCGATGATTGGGGACTCGAGACACCACTTCGGTTCTCACCGGGTCAAGTGTGGGAACCCATCAGGATGACGACCTCTCATCGTGGTAAGATCCATCTCGAGCTGCGATTCTCGTGTGGTCGTTGGCTGGCTCCTGCCCAACTCTACGGCATGGACGGAACCACCTTTCCTCTCTCTGCTCTTACTCGGCAAGATGCTCCTACTGCGATCCAGACGCAGCAGCCTTCCGCTGTCCCCGCCCTCCGGCTCACTTTTCCTTCCCCTGCTGTTCAGCAGCAATTCAACCATGGCTCCGCTCCCCCTTTTACGCGCACTGCTGTCCGAAGACAGCCTCATGTCAACAACCTCCGTTTCGCTCTGCCGCTCGTTTCTGATCAACAGGCTTCACGCATCTCTGCTGCTGAGAGGATGGGCACAGCAGAGACCACTGGTAACGCTGAGTCCACTCCTATCCGGGTTACGGTGCAGCGAAGGCGCGTCATAAGGAAGCCTGATGAGAGCATCTCTGCCGATGATCCCTTTTCTGAGATTATCGCCTTCAATGCTCGGACACCTTGGCAGAGTGAAGAGGCAAGACTGAGGCACGAGGAGCTGAAAACCTCCATGCTTCCCCTTCCCGCAGTCAACGAAATCACTGACCCATTGGATGAAGAGGAATTGTCTGATTTTAGGGACCTTCCTACGATCGTTTACGTCTACTAAGAGGATCTGATCGCCTCTTCGTCTCCTGCCCTAGTGCGCGTTTCCGGTCTGGGTTTCTCTTACAATTTCCTTTCTTCCTATGCCCAGCGCCGAATCGCCGCCACCATCGGGATATAGTTCCAAGAGTGGCAGCCACGGCGGTATATGTTAATCAGCTCTATGATCGAGCTTGTTGTGCAGGTCGTATCCGTATTCTGTGAGCTTGTTATGCCGCTCCATTGAGCGAGCCAGTGTAGATAGATGGTCACAATTCCTTTTAAGTGATATTTCTGCTCAGAAAGGATCTCTATGTAAACGATAATAAATCTCATAAAGAAGGTCAAGCTTGCAGACATCACTGTGCCCGCGACGCTCTGTTACGCGAATGCTCTGACGGTCTCCAGGCGAAAGGCCAACCCCACTGACACGGACCAAAGCCATACGAAGTTGAATTTACATTCGTGACATTGCAATTTAGTACACACTTGCTATTGGATCTTTTCTAACCCTGGAAGTTCTCACGCATTTGCAACATTGTTGTGATAAGCATTGCGCAATGTTCTCTCAAAACCTCCATAGACACAGCAACCTGTCGTAGAAGCTCGTGGAGATAAATGTCCGCTGACCTTGAGCGTTGAGCTTGACCTGCGAGTCGCTCCCGTAGTTCATGCTCTTGTGCTCCTCAAATTTGGCCAGGACCTCGAAATTCCACTCATTGCCAGTGCGCATAAGCTTGACAATCCTTGCGCCGGCGTGCATACAGCTGACAAGAAGCAGGATCTCTTCGGGTGGCTGTGTGGCATCGCTGGAGTTGGCAGCAACTGCAGGTGCAAGCTTCTTGTCAAGGACCTTCAGACGCCACACTCCACCTCCAAGGTCCATCTCGGCGTGAACTTGGCGGCGACCGACGGTAGGGGCATGAATCAGGCGAATGTGGTCGTCGTAACTGCCGGTCACAATCCAACTGTTTCCGCTATCGACGTGGATGGGCAGAATGGCGGTTACACCGGCGCTGTGGGCCTTCTTGTCTGACCACGACATGACCCAGGAAGGCGCGTAGTTCGCCCCCTCAATCTCCTCCTTACTGTCTGGGTGATCGCGCGGAAGTTCAATGTAATTCAGGGCGCTATCATCACCGCCAGAGTAGATACCCGTACCGTCTGGCAAGAAGGCAAGGGTCCATGCTTCAAGCTCGTGCAGACCGACGTCTAGGTGCGAGGGATTTTCCAAATCAATCTTGCCAAGACACACCTTGCCAGTCGAGAGAGTCATGCCGACCGCCGATTGCTCAGGGTGCCATGAGAAAGCGGTGATGAGCTCGTTCTCCGGGAAGTACTGGATGGTCTGAAGAAGCATCATTTCTGGGACGTCACCAGAAGATTCCTGATCCAGCTGGTAGATACCCATGGAGCCGGTTGATGTTGCGACACCGAAGATAGAATCTGCGCCCGCCTGCTGGAGAAAATGCACATCCAGGATAGCAGATGGTGTAGCGAGTGTCTGAACGATGTTGCTAGACTTGCATCAGCTTCGCAATTATAACACATCTCGCAACTCCCTGCTATACACTCACACTCTGTCGCCTTCCACACGCACCAGAATCAAACTTCCGTTGCGCGACTGACTTTTCCCCTTCTGCCCCTCATGCTGTGCAGGATCTGACAAGCCGCTGCCCTGCCCATCCTCTTTCTCGAGGTTGTACGTTCCGACTACGGCATACTGCGAGTCGCGAGGCCAGAACTCTATACAGCTCGGCGGAAGATCGAGCGTCAGGGTAAGCAGCGAACTGATTGACGCCATCTTGTTACTAACTTGCGGAAAGGGCGAGTGCTCATTTTGCCTCCAGAAACGGTTAGAGGACTACTGACTAAGCAGTCGTGACGCGGTATGCGCCTTTGTTCACCCTCCAGTCGTCACTCCAACTCAAGCAACATCGAACGCTTGCTCCCAGGACATGGCGATCAAGTTTAGTGCCATTGTCCAATCACCATAGTGCCCGAACTAATCTCAGGCGCCGCCGAGTTGATGCCTTAACAACCCCTGCTCGCCTCAGTTGCAGCCTACGCTAACGACTAATTCGGAAAGCAGCTGATCTTGCCAATTCACACAACTTTTTATTAAAGTCGCCTGAGAGCGTGTTGTTTTCGTGTTACTTCTATATTGTACGCGCCTGAGCTAATTTGCAAAGTATCTACTTTCAAAATTCACAGAAGGCTCAATCACTTATCATCCACTCACGATGTCTCAACCCGACGCACCTCACACGACATTCGCGTCTGGTCGTTACTCGAAGCGCAAGCGGACACAGGTCAACTACCGCATGGAAGAGCTGGACTTTGAGGGTAGCGATTTCGAGTCCGAGGAAGAGATTGCGCGGGCAAAGGTCCGCCGTCTGTGTCTCATGCTCACTAGCGTCACTGATCTCATTGCAGAAACAACGCAAGACTGCTGCATCGAGACCTCTTCCAAAACGCAAGATCTTCCCGTTTCTTCGACTTCCAGCAGAGATACGTAACATGGTCTACTCCTATGCCCTCATTGATCCATCTGGGATCAAGTTTGTTGCAATCCAGCGTCACCAGCGTCGTTGCGTGGAGCGTGTCTCGGACAAGACATTCAGCGAGGCTTCTAGTGGTAGATCATATTACCAGTCTAACACGATCAACAACAATGCCGACGAGCAGGCCACAGAACTGGTTCTCTCTCTACTCGCTGTCAACAAACAGGTTCACCGCGAGGCGTGCGATATCTTGTACAGCAACGAACTCGTCTTCGCCGACCCTATCGCTCTCTATGCCTTCCTGCTCAACATTGGCCGAGGCGGGAGCGCGCTACGTATCAAAACCATGCGTCTCAAAGGCTGGGGCTACGGCCGTACATCCAAGGCATACAACAACTCCTGCTTCACTGCTCTGAGGGAGGCCGAAAATCTGGAAAAATTCTACGTCGATTGCAGCATTGGCTGGTATCGCCAACCCAAGAATGCCGCTCAACAGATCTACCGAGATGCACACGGCTGGCTGGAAGATGTTGCACGCGTGAAGGGCAAGTTCGACGCTGCTCTCGACATTTTAGAACTCTCTTCTGAGAGCTTGGGTCGGAACCACTGGAATGCTCCACAGGATCAATCGGACGAACAGAGGCGCGACGCGTTCAAAAACGAACTGCGTAGGAACCTTGAGCGACAGCAGAAGCGCGTCATGGCCAGCAAGTCAGCGAAGAAGACGAGGATCAAGAAGGTTAGCGGCACCGCCTGAATGTCAAGAATAGCGACTGAGGATCTGGCAGGGTCGTGGATGTGGATGTGAATGTCAAACATCGCTGCAAGCTTTCCAGCCACCAACACCAACAACACGCGGTCCTGCCACCAGCGGATCAATATGGAGCTCGCCAATATCGCTACTGAAGTTGTGGCTGACTGGTTTATGAGGGTTCGAGTACACGATTCATCACTGCATCTTTCAGGAATGGTTTGGCATAATTTGGCCGCATGGTACTTATTTGAGTAAGCCTTTTCCGTGTGTATCCATGACCACTCTGTACGAAGCCAAGATCCAATCGATAGGGTCTCCGAACATAAACGTTCCTGCATATTGGCTCTCTGTTGCTTTTAAACCGACTGATACGGTCAGCACTCGCGTGTTGTTCAAGCTATGCCGGGATAAACGTTGACGTATTTATTGACGGCAATTGGCGTCCGTGTTCATGCAAGGCCCCGCCATTCATGTGAACGAGAGCTCAGCCACGTCGCGCTAGCGCGAATCACCGGTCCACAGCTGCCGAAGAGTGCGTCATGTTCGAGGCTTCAGTTTGCACCACGCGCGTATGGCCTGCAGCGCCTGCAGCCAACTATGCTTCGAGCTATAGTCGCCCTGCTGATGCCAACAAGTGACTCCTGGCTGACACTGTAAACTTGCTGCTTGTCTTCTGCACCGCGCAATTTTCTGCATCTTGACAGCTCCGCAGTCCTCCAGCGCTTCACGAACGATCCATCTCAACAAGACGCCCCGGCCTCCGTACATTCCGCATTACGGTCCCGGCGCGACCGACTTGGGCCTTTGCACGCGTCAAGAGCTGCATACGATCTTGTCACAGACCTCTATATCTGTACTTTGCCCCGCATCGACCTCGGCGCTTGACACTCCAGGCATCTACATCAGCATTACCCGCGCACCTGCTTATAAGCTCCACCCTCGCGAATCATGTCGACTGAAACACATCCCTTCGCCTCGCCAAACGCCATTCCTCCCCGTACGAGCTCTAGTGGGCAGGTCACAAACGGCCAATCTATAAACCCACGTCACAGCGTTCTGCGCCCGCTCTCTGAGATCGATTGGATGAGCCAGAGCAAGAAGAGCAAGACGTCGCATGCCTCCACAGAGCCTGTCAACGGCACACAACTACAATCGCAAGCGCATCCACAATCGGACCCAATGAAGCTCGAAGAAGTCAGCACAAATTACCCGACGCCGCTCTCGCCGCTGAGGGACACAAAGAACCTAGGCGAGGATCTTATTTACGGCAACGGCGCGGCTTGGACCGAAGAGAAGGAGCGCATCCTACTAGGACCATATGACTACCTCTGGGGACACCCAGGCAAAGACATCCGGTCGCAATGTATCGCAGCGTTCAATCTATGGCTGCAGGTCCCACCTGAGCGGCTCGAGGTCATAACGCGGGTGGTGGGCATGCTGCACACAGCATCGTTGCTGGTCGATGACGTAGAGGACAACTCGATATTACGGCGAGGCATCCCGGTAGCAAACAGCATATTCGGCGTTGCGCAGACGATCAACTCGGCAAACTATGTCTACTTCAAGGCATTGCAGGAGCTGATGCACATGGGCAACCCTAAGCTCATAGAGATCTTCACAGAAGAGCTGTTGAACTTGCACAGGGGCCAGGGCATGGATCTATACTGGCGAGATAGCCTTACATGTCCTAGCGAAGCGGATTACCTTGAAATGGTTGGTAACAAGACAGGTGGATTGTTCAGACTAGCCATCAAGCTCATGCAGGCCGAGAGTGCGGTACAAGTGTACGCCTTCCAACCCTCTCATCCAATTACGCATGCTAATGTTACGACCAGTGACTGCGCACCCCTCGTCTCTACAATCGGCCTCCTCTTCCAGATTCTTGACGACCACCTCAACCTCTCCCCCACATCCGGCTACAGCTCTCTCAAAGGGCTCTGCGAAGACCTTACAGAAGGCAAATTCTCGTTCCCCGTCATCCACGCAATACGCGCCAACCCGAGCAACCAAATCCTAATCAACATACTGAAGCAGAAGACAACGGATGAGGAGGTCAAACGCTATGCGCTGAAGTATATGGAGAGCAAGGGCAGCTTTGACTACTCGAAAAAGGTCATTGATGAGCTGAGGGGAAAAACAGAGGATCTTGTCAAGGAGATTGAGCAAGGATTGGGTGACAGGGGGAAAGAGGGCGCTGAGGCATTGAGGAAGATGCTAGGACGACTAGTGTTGCGATGAGGACTTTTAATCATGCGAGGGAGGGACGGGAAGGGGTAACATTGAATTGTAGCATCGCAGTATTTGCATAGCGACATATCTAATGATCACGAAGTTACGCATTCAGACGGCGTTCTTAATGCCTTTCCTATGCAGTGGTGACACCCCACCTTCAGCTGCACGACACTACATCTTTGGGCTCAGTCATTACGCTTGCAAGCAGCCAAAACCTATGCGACGAGAAAAGTCACGCCATAAGACTCTGAGTTTCAATCACATAACACGAGCTCATCCCCGATTCCAGGCATGCAGAGCTTTGAAGGCGAGGAAAGGCGTCTCATACGCGCCACAGCACATTTCAAAGAACCCCGGATCCAGACTCCGTGACTGTGTGTTTGGACGATAGCATTGTTTCTCAGAGATAAGTTCCCGAACATATCCTGATGCACCTTCAGTTCCTTTCTGCAGTCGGGCACCCACGAAGGCCACGTAGCTAGATTTGTTTCGAACTGACGCACCAGCAAGGCTGCAAAAATCGAATATTTGCGATCCTCAGATGCTGACAGACCAAGCTGGCCGTCTTCGTCCATTTTGGATGGAATTCGATCATCTCGTTTGAAACAAGCGTTGGCAAACGCTTGAAAGACTCCCTGTATATCAAGGGAGTAATCAATGTCCATGGCAATCTTAGTAAGTGAAGGCATACCGTTAATGGGCATGATCTCGTTTGTCATACTGTACAAAGCATATATGCGATCGCGCCCGTCTACGCAACGATGATTTTCGAAAGTTTTGAGCAGCCTCATCATCCCAAGCTGGTTGGCTTCAGATTTGTGGCCCTCAAAGTCCGAGTTGAACTTCAGGAGATCTGCGACTAGTTGCATTGCGTCGTCCGATTGTGAAGCTTGCGTGCTTTCACTTCGTTCTCTGAATTCTCTGAGCAGGTGCAGAGTGCTCACGAATCTGGTCCATGACATCTCAGAGTCGCCGTCGACTAAGACAACATCGAGGTTGAAAACAACCTCCTGATTAATCCATAGGCAGGTGAACGAAGGCGACTGACAGAGTTGCTCAACTGAATCGATAGCCGTTTCGAAGAGACCGGGCCGCTGGTGGTGCGGAATGGCAGATTTCTGCTCGAAAACATCGACGTCCGCAAATGATTGAGGCTGGACACGTTGAATGTTCTTAATTCAATGTCTTGACCACTTCTGGAGAGCTATGATTCCTCTCTCCCCTTCTACACTGCGGCCAAGCCATGCCAATACTTTGCTGGCTCCTCGGAAGATCTGAGCCATTAAGGGTATCTGCACAGCTTTCTCGAAGTCGCTCGACTGATCAATACAGACAGCGTCTGCTCACAAAGTCCTTGACTTATGCCCAAGACATAAAGCTCGTAATGCTGCATCAAGGTTCTCCGTTACGGAGATGAAGGTACCATCGTCCAGGTACAGAGGGAAAGACAGCTTTGGTTCGCCCCATGTATATGATATGGCCACGTAATCTCCTTTAAGATAATGCAGACTTGCACTCCGAAATGAGATGTGCAATGGAGCATTGATATCTGCAAATGGGCGTAGCATGAGCAAGCGGATGCTCTCTCGGCTCGGGAGTGGGTCATATTCGTGCTCAGCATCTCGACCAGGCGTAACTTAAACAGGAACTGGTACACTGTGTGCGTTTAAGAGACTGGTGCGACTTCGTATTATCCTCTCGGGTAGAGGCTCGGGCTTAATTTAATTAATCATGGGCTGTCGAAATGTCAGTATCTATACTTCAGCCTCGGAGTAATCTTCTGAAATGTGGCGCAGCGTTCGCCTTGCAGATGGCGGGGCATGCAGGTGCATCGTCACTTTCGTGCAGCACAGCCAACCTGCAGCTGAGAAATGAAGTGGATAGGGAATCATTGCTGCGTGTATCGGAGTGATAGGAACGTTAAAATGCGAAAAACTCGAAGCATTGAACGCTAACAGCCTCTCGTGAGGAAAGAAGGAGAAGAGTGGATGTACAGTGATCACGAAGGGGTACCTACTTCGCTTGGATGTTAGGGAGACAAGCAATTCGGTCAGCAGCAGCGCTTACGTGTATTCGAACCAACCGCCAACTCGCCGCACAGCAGCATTAAATATTATACAGAAATACACTACAAGCCTCACCCAGAATGTACGATCTCGCATAAGGTGCAGGATATGAGAGAGAAGCTATCGCGCAACGCCCACAAAGCGGCTAACAGAAAGGAGATATGCAAGTGACGAGTCCTGATCCTTTTGAGCCACACTGGGCATCCATGCAACCGCGGTAAATCCAAAAACACAAAAGAGATGTCTGCTCTACTATCGTACGTCGTAAGGAAATGTGCCGCAAAAGGCTGGGTATGTAGGTAGGGAAGTGTGTCGAAAGGAGATTTAGGAAGTTAGGAGGACTGGCCGTGGGCAATCCATGCATCGTGAGCCTCTCGGAGAACTTTATTTCGTTATTGATTATTCGCGTGTCGAATAGTGGAGGACTTACTCTGCAAGACATGGGCTTGCGAAGTGGAGGTCTCACATGCGCACTGCAGCGTGCGACCGTCGATGAAGTCCATGACAACGCTGTTAGGGAGCTCCTGTAAGTCCTGGTCAGGGCTGTAAGGAGCTTTGAACTCAGTGAGGTGATAGCGCTTGGTGATTCCCTTGGGATTCGAAATCGATGGGCCCATGACGAGGTTGCCCGTGGTATCAATCTCGACAAAGCGGCGTTTCCAGAGCTGGTTGTAAGTTAGAATTATGCACTAGGTTCAACAATATTGACTCACTAATGTATCGGGGAACTGCACGTTGAGATCGCCAACTTGTACGGGTGGCGGTGGTTCCCGCAGGGACGCCAAGGAAGTTGATCGCATATCCTGCTCTGGAAGAGCAAGGCTGGATTGAGAGTTTTTCCACGGCATGGTCGACATTGAAGACGACATGCGCTTGAACAGCTTGGTTGTGCGTGAGTCCTTCTTCCCTTTCTTGTCTTCCCGCTTCTCATCGTCACCATCGTGGCTGTGAATAGACTTGGTCTCACTCATTCGGCGGCCGAAAGACCTCCAACTACTCTCCGATGAGGATCGAGGAAGGGCAAGAGCTTGATCACGTGAGTGTGCGGATGACGGTGCTCTCGGGGAAGCTGGTTCCATCGCAGCAGGCGGAGCAGTCTTCACCCGGGTCGGGCTTTGAGGAACGAACGTAGGCTTTTGATGATCAATGATCAAAGGGCTTTGGTGAAGGTCGAGTGGTGTGCTCTCAGTCGGCATGGCCAATGTAGGTTGCTTTGTTCGATCATCCTGGACGATGCGGGCGGTGACCTGGACGGTCTCGGTCTGTTGTCCTTGTTGCACATTGTACACTGTATCATCTGTTGTCATAGGCGAGGGCTGCAACGCCAGCTTCTTATCCGGCGTTGTTTGGCTCGACAAGCTCAGATACGATGGACTTCCTGCAGGCTGGAGGACAGGAGTGCCATCAGGAGACCTCTCAATTGGTGTCGCTGCAAAGAAGTTTGACTTCCGCTGAGCAAGGCTGGATCCGGGTCTTGAACGAGGAGGGTCGTAAGGACTCAGGGATGCTTGTGAATCGCGCTTCGACTTCTCCGCAAGAGCCTTTATCCTTTGGGCGATACCACCTGAGACTTTGACAGAATTCATCTTCGGTGGCGGGCCCATCTCCTCACTCTTAGCAGACGTGATCCATGGACCGGACGACTTCCTGGCAAGGGGTTCCGGCGATGACCGGGTGGCTTTGTTGAATGAGGTGGATACAGCCCGCTTCGGCGGTGAGGAGATTTTGGGCTCAGAGGATTGTCGAGGGAAGAATGGCATGATCGGCGATTTGGACACGGACATCGGTTTGGCCTGTCGAACTTCGGCACTACGAAGTTCCTCCATAAAGGAGTCGTCGGACAGGTATTCAGCCTCAGAGTTGTCCGCGCTCACCTGAATCGGATCGAGAAGTGCCCTGCGCTTTTCTTTCGACTGATACCAGCTTTCTCTCTTCGAGGGGGGCAGTATCATCGACTCTCTGTTGCGTCTCCCGGACTGGTTATCATTGTGCGGAGTGTCTTCGTCAGGGGGCATGTAGACGGTAGACTCGCGGTTGGAGCGGCGTGATTGGTCTTGAGAGTTAAACGACATAAGGGTTGCGGTGGATTCCCGCTTTGACGTCTGAATCTCGTTTGACTCAAGTGGGGCCTCCTCTGGCGGGGTTGGCAACTGACTGGGTATCTGCATATCCAACGAAGGAACAGGCGTCCGACTTTCTGGAACGACTGTGGGTGAGCTGTCCACAGACTGCTGCTCGTCTAGAGTATCCCACGTTGTATGTTCTGGAATGTTGACAGCCTTCTGTGCATCATCCATGTTATTATGATCGTCCTCTGACAGGGATGATGGGCGGGTGGATGGTGCGACAGATGAACCCTGCGTTTGCGCAGATACCGGCGAAGACACAGATACGGCAGAAATAAGATCATCGTTCTCAGTCTGGTTGCTTGTGTGAACCATACCAGAGCTGTCGACCGCGGGGGTTGCAGTTGTGTCCTCGTCGAGCGAGATCTTCCTGTCCTCGCACTGCTCTTCGCTGTGGGATTCAGCGCCTTCTCCGCTGAGCGTCGCGGTCGAAGCTGCAGCGTCTGATACAGCCACAGCCTCGATTGGCTTGCTACCAGAGTCTGGTGCGTTTGCTATCGAGCTACGGTAATCGAGGGAAGTGCTTGTCTCGGCATCATCGCTCCTTGCCTCGCTGGTCTCTGTCGTTTCCTCTACCATTATGTTTTGCCGTTCTGATTGAGCCTTCAATTGTTTCTTGCGCATTTCCAAGGCCTTCATCAGTCTTGTCCTCTCTTGTGAGTTGCCGCTTGATCTATATCCGCTGCTATAGCTGACGGGCAAAGAACGCACACTGGCCGGGCTCTTCAGCGAGAAAGTGACTGAGATTGGAGAGATAGGCGTTTCTGGGATTGGAGACGGTGGAGGAGGCGGCACGAATAAGAGATTCGCAGGCTTTGGTTCTGATGCTGGACCTTTGAGATGCTTGGACTTCTTCGAATCAGCAGCTTTGCGGTTGGCGGAACGAAGACCAGAGGGCAAAGATGACTTTGTTCGCGACCCGACCTGAGAGCCGCTGCCTGAAGTAGAGGGCCGGCCGCCGTCCTGCGACGCTCGAGGTCGCGGTCCTAGCTTCTCCTTGGGCTTTGTATATTGTGCGTAGTAGTGCTCGTACAGCTCGTTGTAGTCGGGGCGTGTCGTCTGTGAGGAGGCTCGTGGCTCGGCTCCGCCTTCGAACAGCTTATCGTAAGTTGTGAGTGTCTCCCTGAAGTCGCTGAGGTCGTCTGCCTCTGGTGTCTTTGGGCCTTGTGTGATCTTCTCAGTTGTGACGTGTGAGGTGTCCGGCGTGGGCTTTGCGTCTGGTACCGGCTTTGCCTCGACCACCTTCTCGTCGAGAACGATTGGTACCTGCTCGGTGTTTTGCGACACGACTGAGCCACTTCGTAACGACGCCTCCTCGCTGCTGGTTGTGGGCTCGACAATGGTCGGGATTGTGGATGACGACGTCGGCGGTCGCTGCAGTACTGCGGTGTCGTCGCCTCCAGCTTGCCCAGGGCCCTCAGACTCTTCCCTGATCCAGCTCAGCTTCTGTTGTCTTGTAGACGACCCACTGGACGAGGAGCTCGAGGGGGCGGCGGTGTGCAGGGAGCAGGCCGAGGTAAGGGCGGCATCACTAAGCTCCTCAGGGGTGCTGATGAAGAGGACGATATCGTGCGGCGTGAACTTTTCGGACACGGTGATGAAGTGGACGGCTACGCGGGCTACATGTGGGTGTTAGCGCAGCTCTGGTCTGCCAATTTAATTGCAGCGCGTACATACCTTGGAGCAGGCGCGGGGTCCCTTCGGGCACGTACTTGACCAGCACTTTGCGGCGGCGATACAGCAGCAGGCCATACAGCGGCGACTTGTCTTCGTACTGTGCGACGGCAGCGCGCGCCTCTTGCGCCCCGCCAGTTCCCTTGGTCAGAACGTCGACAGCGTCCCTTGCCGTGTACTTGAGCAGGAACCTGTACACAATACATTAGCACGGCGGCTCGAAATTGCGGAGAGCTGGGGGGTTCGCACCATCCACCAGCCTCGGCCAGTGCGCTCTGGTACGCCTGTGTCACCGCGGCGTCGTCCAGCCCGTTGAGCGACATTGTGGGCGCTCAGGGCCTCCGGCGTACTGCAGCAGGGCGAGGTGCAGCGTCCTCCGTGCTGTACTGAAGCTGCAGAGTTGGGGGAATCGCGCGTCGCTGCGTCGCGCTTCTATGAGAGGCCTGTGCTCGCGCCGGCTCAAGGGGTTCACCGAGCTAGCTGCTAAACGTGCTGCTGGGGAGATCAGGGACCCTTGCGGTAGGTCAAGCGGCGCTGCGCGTAGACATCGGCGCTTCTAGTGGCAGCAATACAGACAGACAGCAACTGAAGGGGATTGTACAAAAGGAGACCGGCAGCACGAGCAATCCACGCAACCTGCAGCAGACGGGGGGCAACTGCGTGTTTGTGGGAGCGCCAGTCTGCTGTACACATTAGTGTTTCACATTTCAACGAGACGGCAAGCCACAAGGGACAAGCACGCGCTTCGGCGCTCCTCCGGATGCCCTGTGTTGACTGCAGGCTTACTTGACCGGGCCTTGAGCGGACGGACCAAACGGCTGTCTGCATATGTCGAGCGTTGCTAGCACGCTCGCTCATGGATTTCTTGCCCGAGTATGCTTGCTTGAAAGCTGCAGGAACGGGAGTGGGTGCTGATGCAGGAGCCGTTGCAGCAACTGGAATCATCTTCTTCAGTACTGCAAACATCGTCATGCTCATGCACTCAGAGCGGCCCCTCACCACGGGTCTCCACCATGGTCTTATGATCAACCTCGTATTCAGCCTGCGATAGACGTTGTGCTTGATCGGTCGCTGCACCCATTGTGCCTGGGGTGGCCCTGCGGGTCGCGCCTGTTCGAACTATCGAATTGCTTTACACACCACACTTAGGACTTTGAACGTTCGCTTGACTACCAACTAGCTCAGCACTTCTTTCGTCTCACCACTCAACAATGACAATTGCGCAAGCTCTGACCACGAGTTCGATGTTAACCGATCATATAGAAGGCTCCAATACTGCGTGCTGTCGGAGATGCTGATGAACCGCTGTTCGGGGTTCTGAGAAATGAACCAACAACCAGGTCAACCCCAACAGCGCGCCCGCGTGACGCCATTGACGCGTCCCATAAATCTCTCTACCCCCTTGCAGGATGCATGTTTCGCCCCACGAATTCACCATGTATTCACCATTAGAAACCTAAGCACAGGTGCTTGTGGAGGCACCGTGGCTTGAAGATGTCCGTATCTGCGCCGGACGGGCGCGGCCGGTGTCACATCTTTCTTGACGAGCATTTTACCCCCGCTATCGCGCAGTGTAGCTCCGACCTGTTTAGAAAGGAGCACTCAACACGTCCATCCCGTCTCAAAATCCACAGCAATCGATAACAGCACCATTGTCCATTGCCAGCATGACAACACTGCCTCCCGTCTCCACTCTGCCTCATGCCTCCGATGCGGAGCTGACGAAAGTGCTGGATCTGCTCTTTGAGCCATCACCACCGCTCAACACACTGACATTTCCTGTGCTACGATCGACGATATTTCCAAATTACGAGGTCTTGATCACCGCTGTCAACGCTCAATTGAAGGCATTGGCAAGCTCAGATAGCCCAGAAGACGTGGAGAAGCTCTCAGAGATCCTGTGCTCGCACCCACGGCTCGGCGAGAAGAAGGTTGATAGCGAACAGAGCAGGAAAGAGCAGGCTCAGTTGCAACAGGGTGCTGAAGAAGAGAAAGAGAAGCTAGCGAGTCTAAACAAGGAGTATGAGGGGAAGTTCCCAGGGCTGCGATATGTGTGAGTGCATCTCGTTCGCTTACAGATTTTCATTGCCTTTGCTTGAGTGTCTTTGAAGAGCCTTAGCGCAGTTACAGCCTGCTCCATATTTCTTGCGCTACCTTTGCAAGAGCACATGTAGCTGATACATGCAGTGTCTTCGTGAACGGACGCCCACGACCCATCATCATGGAGAACATGCGTTTCCGTATCGACCGAGGCGACATCAAAGCCGAGCGGCAAGACGCCATTCAGGCAATGTGCGACATAGCACTTGACCGTGCCTCCAAGCTCCAGGTGTGACTAGCTGCCACCAAGCTGTAAGCCATCCTGATAGACGAGGCTCTTGCGCCAGAATGACGCCCCATGCTTCGTCTGATGTTGGTCAACTATGCTGTGCAAGCATTGCGGACTACAGGACACCCATGAGCTCTAGTCACAGTACGAAAAGAGGATTGAAGACTCTCACTCTCGGAAGACACAGAACATTGCTGCCTTGAGCCTTGGTCGCCGCACAAGCAAGTTTGATTTGGGCACGGAGAGCAATACACGGCATAGTAATAAGCGAAGTAATGACGAATCTATGTAGCCACACCAGAGCAAAGACGATGTACATCAGCCAGCGGGAAATCATGAAGATTATCCCGTCCAAATCTTACCCTACCCTTCTGCGTATCAATTGCGGACAGCGAGACCCAGCTCACCATCACTAGACTCGTTGCCCTCGCTCTTTTGCACAGCTTCCACCTCCTTTGGTTGCCATACAAGCAGCACCACCAGCACCGTCAGCATCGGCACGCCATCGAAGACATACAGCGCCCATTCGTGGGCGATCAGATACGCCGCATTACCCATTGCGTACTCGACCAGTCTGAACACACAGCGAAACAAGATGAGCGAACTCAGCGCGTACAAGGTGTATAGCATCCCTTTCCACGCCTGGTGGTCTAGTCCTTGTCCATCCCTCTCGAGGCGGTTCATGCGTGTATGGAAATCTCCCGCCGCGGCGAGAAACACGACGAAAGTAGCGACTTGCAGCGCAAGACCAGCAATAACTATATTCTCACCCGCAAGAGCGAGTCCGAGCTGCATCGTGCCCATCAAACTTGCACCTGTACATCGTCAGCCATTACGCTCCTGGTCGCAAGCCACACACAACTCACCAAGCCCTTGCACAATCAAGGTCGAAACATCCGCCGCGACAAAAATACGTGTGTACCACCGCGGACGCACCCTCGACATGGTTTCCGCACCCGCACACCGCACCGTCCGCCCGAGCATCATATACACCGTCGCCGCGAAGAAGAGCGGGCCTATGAGCAACAGCGTGCCTTGGATGATGAACGGCGCCCAGGCCGTGTTATCAAAATGGCTTGCTATGCGTGCGCCGAAGCCAGCGATTTCACCTAAAAACGTCAGACTGAGCTATGCGGATTGAGAAAGGGCGTGTACATAAACCGCCGAGGATGATGTATATGATGCTTGTCCTGCGCGATCGGGCGTAGTAGGATACGTGCAAGAGCGTCAGGATGGCGAAGAGGACTAGGAAGAGGATTGCTGCTGGGAGGGAAGGCGTGTAGCGGTACATCTTCCAGTCGAACGAGGGACTTGAAGGGGGGTTTGCCATGGCGCTGGCCTTTGTGTGGTTTGGTCGTGGAGGTAGATTTGGATGTGGGCGATGTGGTTGTAAGAGTAGATCATTCAATGATGGCTTGTACTGTTGTACTGAGATGTGTGTGTGATTGTAGTTATTGTACGGCATAAGGACGAGCATTTATGTATCTTGAAAATGGAACCAGCATACCCAAAGATAGATAGATCTTGAATGAAGTCATCTTGCTAGGCGCCTTTCGCATTCGCTAGTTAGACGCTGTGGACTCGCATGAGTGTCTATCGCCGTAAGGCTGATGCTCTTTTGGCGCTAAATTCGCATTCGGTGTACTGACCAATGAGATGCTGACGCTAGAGCTAGGTCAAAATGACACGGTGAGGTCACTCCTGGCCTTTCACCCTTCGTACGATGGCAGGAGGAAGTCAAGGCGCGTCAACCTGCGCATCCAGTCTTGTTGGTCTAGAGCACCGATATCGAATATTGGTTGGTCCGACATTCTGTAGATACGAACGTTCAACGGTCAGACGCACGGCAAGCTGCAATCACGTCCATCAAGAGTGACCTGTACTGCATCTTTGCTAGCCTGGAGGCCTTCTCCTCGAACTAGTCTTTCACAGTGTCCTACTTGTGCTGCTTCGATCCTTCTGTGAAACTGGTCTTGGTCTGAGGGCTGCTACTATAGTATGCTGCTGTATTCCCCACTGCGCACGGACCTCTCTTGTGGGTGTACGACAAAGCATAGATGCTGTGAAATGTTATAGGGGGGAGTGACAACATGAGGGTCATCAAGCTGGAACATTCACGAATCTCTACCTCAAGCCAGCGTGGCCTCTGTTTGAGTGGAGGCGCAACGGTGGAATACACGCCAGGGGTTGCTCTCCGCAATTAGCGAGCCGGGTGTGCTTGGCGCCATCTTCTCGAACACGTTGCTAGAAAGAGCTCACCGGACCCCCTCTCCATCATCCATCTCGAGCGTCGCCCACGACCCCTTCTTCTTCACTTCCTTTTGTCTCTTTTCGCTTCTCTTGGGCCTCAAGACTCGCAATCATGAGCGGCCGTAAGTGCAGCGCCCACAATTGCTGATTGCGCGTGGGAGCCCACAGCTTCGCGCACGACCAACAAGCAATTGAGGTGCATTGAGCAACAGCTAACACGCGCGCAGTCCGGTTCCTCGATCTCGTCAAACCCTTCGTGCCTCTCGTCCCCGAGATTCAGCTCCCCGAGAGCAAGGTGCCCTTCAACAACCGCCTGGTATGGACCGGTCTGACGCTGTTGGTCTTCCTGGTCATGAGCCAAATGCCATTGTACGGCATTGTCTCCTCTGACACCTCCGACCCGCTCTACTGGCTGCGTATGATGATGGCCAGTAACAGAGGTACGCTGATGGAGCTGGGTATCACACCCATCATCTCCTCCGGCATGGTCTTCCAGCTTCTCGCTGGAACCCACCTTATCGACGTCAACCTTGACCTCAAGTCCGACCGCGAGCTGTACCAGACAGCCCAGAAGCTCCTTGCTATCCTCTTGTCTTTCGGCCAGGCTGTCGTCTATGTCATCTCTGGTCTCTACGGACAGCCCTCTGACCTCGGTGCTGGTATCTGCGTCCTACTCGTCCTCCAGCTTATGATCGCTGGTCTGATTGTCATCCTCCTCGATGAGCTGCTCCAGAAGGGCTACGGTCTTGGCAGTGGTATCTCGCTCTTCATCGCGACCAACATCTGCGAGTCTATCATGTGGAAGGCTTTCTCGCCCACTACCATCAACACTGGCCGTGGTCCCGAGTTCGAGGGCGCCATTATTGCCCTTGTTCACTTGCTCTTCACTTGGCCCAACAAGACCGTCGCTCTCCGCGAAGCTTTCTACCGCCAGAACTTGCCCAACGTCATGAACCTGATCTCCACCGTCATCGTTTTCGGCGCTGTCATCTACCTCCAGGGCTTCCGCGTCGAGATCCCCGTCAAGTCCGCTCGCCAGCGTGGTGTCCGCGGCTCGTACCCCGTCCGTCTGTTCTACACCTCCAACATGCCCATCATGCTGCAGTCGGCTCTGTCCTCCAACGTCTTCTTGATCAGCCAGATGCTGTACAGCCGTTTCTCCGACAACCTCCTTGTCCAGCTTCTTGGTGTCTGGGAGCCTAAGGAGGGCTCTGCTCAGCTTTTCGCGACCTCCGGCATTGCCTACTATATGTATGTCTCAGTCTCTGAACCAGGCGAAGTCAAGTGCTAACAGATCCAGGTCCCCTCCCCTCAGCATCACTGAAGCCCTCTCCGATCCTCTCAAGACCGCTGTTTTCATCGTCTACATGCTCGTTGCATGCGCTGTCTTCTCCAAGACCTGGATCGAGGTCTCTGGCTCTTCTCCCCGCGATGTCGCCAAGCAGCTCAAGGAGCAAGGTCTTGTCATGGCCGGTCACCGTGAAGAGTCCATGTACAAGGAGCTCAAGCGTGTCATCCCTACCGCTGCCGCTTTCGGAGGCGCTTGCATTGGTGCTCTCTCCGTTGGCAGTGACCTTCTCGGTGCCCTTGGTAGCGGAACTGGTATCCTCCTTGCTGTCACGATCATCTATGGCTACTTCGAAATCGCCGCGAAGGAGGGCGACATGTCCGGTCTCAAGGGCATGGTCATGGGCTAGATGCTCAGACGAGAGCATTAGCAGGACAGATATGATCTAAGATTCTTATTTTGTATTGGATTATGAGAAGAGTGGGTTGCATCTAGATGCTGAAAAGCATATGTACACTATAAACGTCACGATTTCAAAAGCAAGCGTTGTATGGTCTGCTTGGTCTTGGAAGCTTAAAAGTCATGATGTCTGATAGATAATGTACTATCGAAAAGGCCACCTTCTACACACTGGCTGATATTTCCAAGTGCCTCGTTCTGCCCTTACTTCTTCGCCACAACGACCCACTGGCTGGCTTTCATCATGACCTCATCACCCTCCACTACAGTCCCAGGTTGCACTAACAACAGCTCTACTAGCTTGTCTACAGCTCGATCCCAGTTCTGCTCGTCCCCCTCAAACCACCCAGCGATTCCACCCAGGTACGCCCAGCTCTTCTCCGCCCACTCCCTCAACCCGCTTTTCTTGACCACCGCCCACGCATCGCTCCTCTCAATTCGCATGTCCTCTTCCTTGAACCCTGCATCCCGCATCACCTTCTGAATATGTTTCCCATCATGCCACGCAACGACCGGCGTGGGAAATGGCTTCCCGGGCCGAACGTGCTCGTGCACCACACGCACAGGCAGGAGCCACGTTACATGGGCCCAGCAGTTAACTACCGCCGTGCCGCCGGGCTGCAGGGTACGATAGATTTCTTTCGCGCCATCGAGGCCTGCGCCCGAGGTGAAGAAGATGGCGATGTTGGTGAAAGAGTGCGTGAATTTGGCATCTGGGAAGTCTAAAGCTTCGCTTCTCTTCAGCGTTGCTTGGAGTGGCCAGCCGTTCTGCTCGGCGGCATGGGAGAGTGCTGTCAGGAATGGGGGGTCGATGTCGGTGGCGTGGATTTGAAGGGAGGATGGTGGATTTGCGGAAGAGATGAGGAGTCGCGATAACGTGCCTGAGCCGCAAGCGTTGTCGTGGATGATAGCGCCGTCCTGGATGGGTGGGATGAGGGTTAGATTGTGCGAGGCGAATTGTGAGGTTACGAGACCGCCTGTTGTTTCGTAGGTTGATACCTTTTGGGCGTCTGAAAGCAAAGCTTGCGCTTGTGGGGGCGGGTTGATGGTAGAAATGTTCATGGTTGCTCAGACAGTCCTTGGGTGTCCTGGGGAGATGCTACGTAGGTAGATGATGATGGGTCAAGAAACCTGCGCGAGCTAGAATGTCTCATCACTGGAGAGCACTCCAGGTTTATATATGCCTCAATGAGGTTCCGTCGAGACGGCATAGTGCTTATGCCACGCACAGAGTGCAAGCTATGTCAGACGGCTCAAAGGCCCATTCGAAGGCCCCTTTGAAGGCCCGTTGAGGATTTCGGACGTATTGAGGCACAGGTACGGATCTTTTCTCAGCCGTAACAACGGATAATGTGAGCGAATACAGTAGTTGAAGCAGTCGGAGCCGGATTGAGGGTGAGGTTGATAGTGCAGGTGTTGCAGCTCCCGTTCTCGGCTCCGGGGCCGGATCCGAGTCTCTTCTCCTTCACGAGCGTACAATCTTTCCATTTAAGTGCTTTTCAACTATGTTTTCAAAGGGCTATCTTTGAGCACAATTCTCAGCGTATGGTTTGCAGTATGTAATGAATAGGAGACAAACAGCTTCCATGATGACGTAGACGATAAGGGATATGAGGCTGTTGCTCGTTCGTGCCTTCCACTTGGATGCCTGAAATCGTGTGCACCATTCATGGACCACGCATATCACACTCACTCGAAACGCAACACCTACGACCGGTGTTACACACCAGATGGTACGTCGCAGTGCAGGATTTGTAAGCAAGAAGCCGCATCGCAAGTCTCGAGGCGGTTGCTCGACATGTAAGCGGAAGAAAGTCAAGGTGGGCAGCTCTAATGGGAATGCGTCGAACAAAGCCAGAATTCGACGAAGTCATCAACAGTTTCTAATCATCTTCAGTGCGACGAAGGTCAGCCTATCTGCGGCTACTGTTCGCTACGCAAGTTGAGCTGCGAATACCTACCAGAGTCACAAAATTCACCTACATCTACTGGTACGCTGAGCAATGGCAGCTCTCCTGCACGCATGGCTGTGGATGAAGACCTGGACTTCAATGACAATTCATCGCCGATGATTTCCTGGCTGGTACCAGCTGTACAAACCGCCTCAGGAACCATATCTGATCTGAACTTCGAGCTACTTCATCGCTACCGGACATTTACATGGCAGACCTTGACTCCACAAAATGATGAGACTGTCGTGTCGATACACATGGATTCCGTTCCACGTTTGTCGCTCTCGTATACATACCTCTTCTATGCACTCCTCAGTATCGCAGCATCTCACAGCAACGCGCTGGCGCCGTCGAAGCAGGCTGCACAGACAGCACTGGTTTACCGCCAGAAGACTTTTGCTGAGTACAGCAAGGCTCTACAGAATATCACAGCCGAGAACTACGAGTCTGTCCTCGTGACTGGAATGCTCCTCATAAGTCTACTCCCATCCCCAGAGCCTGATACTGCAGATGAGGACACGTATCTAGTCTGGATGGATAGTTTTCTGAAGATGAGCGAAGGTCTCCGAATCCTTGCATCTCTACGTTGGGCAGCTGGGATCGAGAAACTCTCCGTCTTCCCTCTGATCTGCAGAGAGTTGCGAATATTGCCCCCACCGCCAGTCTTTCACATAGGAGACAGCCGTTATCTATACACCCATGTGGCTGCGGTCGGCACGACACCGGATCACCCGAATCCGCCGTCAACATATTATCTGCAGCACTCCACTGGGTCGCCTGTCTTCCTCCCTCCTCCACTAATGGCTTTGCTGGCTTCCTTCGATAATGCCGACTCACGATTAGGTCCTCTCGACATGCATGTTGGCACTTTGTATCCCGTGCTGCACATCTTCAGCCCGATCTTCTTAAGTCTGTACTACTACCACCTCAATCCGGATTTTTTTGTTCGCGTATTCGTCTTCTGCTCTTTCCTCATGCCAGATTTCCTACTGCTTGTCAAAAACCACGAGCCAAGGGCTCTTGCGCTGATGGCCTGGTGGTGGGCACTTGCAGGTCTGGCGCCGAGAGGGTGGTGGGTTGGACGATCTGTCGAGAAGGTCATCGAAGCTATAGGTACGGTCGTTTCGAAAAGAGGAGACTTGGTGACACAAAGCGCCTACGAAGGTGTCAAGCAGGTGATTAGCGTATTGGAGTGCAAGGGTAGCGAGGCAGCGGCAAAGAGTATATTCGAAAGCTGGGAGGGCATTGATTGGGACGATGGGCCTGTCAAGGCAGAAGACTGGGAAGCAAGTCTTTCGAGAGATTGGGACACTGATCTTTTCCCTGGCTAAGACTTTGCTTACGGCCTGGAACAAGAAATCCTTAGATTGCTTGATGCACGAACGCAGCGCAAGTCCACAGATTAAGGAACTGCAATGTCGCGAACATCCCCGTCATTTCAAGCACTCCACATGTCTCCGTCGTACACTACGCCTTCCCAAAGCGCGGGTCTCCAGCCTCTCTTGGACTCCTTAGCATGCAATACAGTGTTATCGCACTATTCTGTCCATCTCCGTCTTTGCATTCCATCTCTCTCGCGAGCTCAAACCCAAACTTCTCGTATATCGGCACGTTAGGTACCTTTCTCGAGCTCTCTAGATAGCACGAGATCCCCTGTTCATCTGCCGACCGCAGCACCTCCTCCATCAACTTCCTCCCCACGCCTCTCCCCTGCGCATCAGGCAGGACCGTCACAATATTACAAAAGTAATACCCTTTGTTACTCGTCCACAGCTCCTTCTGCGCCTCCGCCTGGCGCGCCTTCCAGATCCAATACCGCTGAGTACTCAGCCCGCCACGGCCGTACCAGCCATTCATCCGGACCTGGTTCAGCCACAGCCACCAGTAGGACAGGTACAGCGACCATGATTCTGGCTGTGAGCGCGGCTGAGGAGCCATCCACATTGCGCAGCCGAGGATCTTGGCGGGATCTGAGGTGTCACGCGCGACGTAGAAGAGCCCATGCGATATGCCCCAACGACACCGCAATGTGAGAGAGACACGGTTGCGCGTCAGGTCTACCTGATGAACATGTCAGTGTGGGTATGCGTGTGATCCGTGTTTGGTGCCGGTGTACCTTTGAGCGGTCGGGGTATACCCAGACGTTGTAAGGGTCATCTGCAAAAGCTTGCTGAATTGTATCGATGGCGCCGTCTATGTCGGCTTCTGTCATGCGAGTAACCTTGATAGGCATGTTGGTGTGATGGTATTCTTTTTCTAGATCTCAAAGGAAAGACTAGGAAGGTCACCGCGGTGTACGCAATTGGGCCAGGGAGCACAACGCTCTAGTTAGAGAGAGTCTCATTGTGATAGCGGGGAATGAGGAAGTCACTGAGGGCTGGTTGATATCCCCTCGAGATACGGTGGGGACAATATTTACTTTTGGCAGGTCCAAGCGAGTTGCGGTTGCTCTTATCCGTCGTGTGCTCCACAGCAAAAGGTCAAGACAGCAACCTCTCGAGGCAGCAGGAAGCCACGATCTTCCTAAGGGACAAACCTGCCTGGTTCAAACCATACACAGGACCGAGAAGAACTGACTGGTAGTACAAAAGCAGTCTGCGATGAGCACACCCCACTCCCTCAGACGTCTCAGTATGAAGATCAGACTTTGTTCTGGCCTTTTGAGGCTTCTACAACTTTGTGAGCTTCATGCTCGCTAGAAAAACTGCTTGAACAGAAGCTGGTGAGCTCGGTGTGTCGCGTCAGAGCGCCTTTGCGGTCGAATGGAGTACGCTTGCATGCAATGTAGACGCATAGGATCCCCGTAGGATTCCATCTCTGAAATCGCAAACGAACGGCGCAGTACCGACAAAGACTAAGAAGAACAGATAGTCGATGTCATATCGAGATTGCTTCCAGCATTCGAAACTCTAAAAGTCAATGCCTGCCCTATGAGCGATCTAGATTCTCAAAGGCATAGCTAGGTAAAGAAGTGTAATGGTCAACGCGGACACCAGAAAACAGCGGATGCGTGGCTAGAAATTAATGTTCTTTGGTATGCATTGCAGATGCAATTGACACTAGACACGTATGAACCAGCACTGGTGCAGTGGTGCACTTGCCTTGCACGACTACTGCCCTCCTCGTAACTATGACCTATACCACGTTTCCGCCGCAGTTCCCGTACGGTACCGCTCTTCACCTCTAAGCGCTTTGGACATAAGTGCATGCTCGATATAATCGTCAAGGTGATTGTCTGTGGAGCGATCGAGCCCTGATAGCCCCGCACTCACTACAACATCTTCGTCATGATCGACACACCTGCTTTTGAAAACCACCTAAATTCCAACCGATGTCATCTTCATGCAACATCGAAGATTAGGAACGGCGCGGGACCCGTTTGTCTAATGGTTGATCTACGTTGGCCCGCGTTCCAGGCTTGGTGCATACATACGGCAGAATGGCTTCCTGGAGGCATGACCCACTTCGCTGCGAGCATGATGCAACAGCGGGAAGACATTGTGAGAACTTCAGTGCGATCTACGGGAAAATGTCTTCCTCGGAGGAAGGAGCGACTTCGTGTCGTTGTTCACCGTGTCCGGTTGATCTGCGGCTTACCCGTTGCTGTCAGCCAGCTCCCTGAGTCACATACTTCTGACCAGGCAACGTGGATGGCGAGGACGCGGCAAATGCCTGGAGAAGTATACTGTATCATTAAAAGTCGTATTCAAATGCTTTCGTGCTGACGTTATTGATGGGCAGGCTACGTCGGGGCCGTTGGACCATGAGCTGTTGACGATAAGTTGGAGTGATCTGGACATCCTTTGTGTATCCAACTGGTACAAGTGAAGTCGATCAGCAGTGCGACTTAGGTGACATACTCGTTTGCAAGACATAACAGGCGCAGTAACCAATTACTTGTTGGTACTCATCTGGAGACAAAGGCGTGCTCGGTTCATCTGCTCCCGGGCCGGTGTTAGAGGTGACCTCGTTGCGTGCATCCCTGACGGTCTTCGGTTGGGTTTTGGTTGATAGCCGTATGTCCATGGTCCGGATCTGTCGATATGATTATGGTGACAAGTACAAGGGGGGTGCTTGAACGGGCTGGAAATACGAGGTGCCCCACAGACGTTTCGCGAAGTTTCTGAATGGCCAGTACCTATATTGAACGGCTCTTATTGGTTGTTCTGCGATCGACACCGACCCTCGTTGTCCAGCCCGTTCATGCCCCCCCCTCTCCCTTGTAGTGGGTGTTGCAGGAATGGTGAGTACAGTAAAGTCGTCGAACATCACATCTATCGAAGCCCGCTTCGTGGTCACGCAAGCAGGCGGGCCAGCGGTGAGTTGCAGATTAATCAGGCGGCGACAACACGAGCGGAAGACGCGGATCGAAGGAGGACGTTGAGTACCTAAGGCATTTGCGGGAATATACCGGTAGCAAACCCACTGGTATCACGTAAACAGTAGGTCGTGGATGATGATACGGGATGTCAAGGACTTCCTTGCTCCGGCGTGAAGGCGGTTGATACCCTTTGAGGGTATGGATGTGTAGAGTGTGGCTAGCAAGTATGAGTCGTACTGGTCTGAGGCTCAGTGCGATGCATGACAAGAGCATGCTGGGCAATGTTGTAGGCAGCAGGGAAGCAGCGTACCATTATTGTGGCCTGTCAGGACGGAGATCGGATCTGTCTCGAGGAGCCACAGATAAGCGCTTGTATTGCGGGGGTAACACGGCAAAAAACGATGCACGCGATTGCATTCGGGCAGACAAGCACACAAGCTGTTGACATGACGATCGGGGAAGGGTCGCCCGAGGAGGGTTGCACGACGCGCAAGTGCGGCCTGGACGAATCATGCGACGGTGGTAGGGTGTCGAGGGACTAGAGGTTCACTTGATTAGACGGAGTACCTACCATAGTACAGACACTCACACTCAGTGTAAGAAAGCGCACAAACGCACAAGCGCACTTGCTTTCGTGAAGAACGTCAGTCTAGCTTTTGCTCACCGTCAGTTTCTGATTCGCGAGTTCGGTCACCGTGACCACGTACGACGCCTCCAGGCCGGCCGCGTCTTGGTTGCAGATGGGGGAAAGTCAGACCTTTAGCCGGTTTGCTGGTGTGGTCAGCGGAGTTCGCATTCTCCACCAAGACACATTGTCAGATATCAACATCGGAAGCCACAGGTTTCATACTACCTGCCCCCAAGGGCACATTATGACTGCCGACTCAAGACTAAGCACAGCCTCGTGCCGTTACGAATATTGCATGCTCCATGCTGGCGGCTTGTTGATGTGAGCAAGCATGCAATTCTCAGCAAGTGGCCCGATTCTCGGACATTGTGGTCATGCAGCCAGGGTGTCAATTATCAAACTTCTGTCACGCAGTGATTGCCACTATAACAGCGCTAACACAAGACGCGAGTTATGTCACCGGGTCAGCAGGTTGCCGTGGGATTGGCAGCAGCCTCAGCGTTTGAACGTCTCCGGTCAGAGCGACGGCAAAAGGAAACATTCCTGCGCTTGAAACCAGGGCTCTCCCGATATTGAGATTGTTGTTGCAGTGAACGGTCGACTGCAAGGGTTGATGCACCGATACAGTCGCCCACCGATGCGCCACTTCAGCATGCAACGGACGATGGCTGATTTTACATTGATCGAGCTCGGGCCGCCAGCGATATGTGTATGCAGTGGCACCTTACTCGCAGACGTCCTTTGAATACCGGTATGCACGTCGTAGCGAGGGTGTCGGGTGTGTCGGCTGGGCGTGCCCAAGAAGCGGCAGGTCACGGCCAAACAGTAGTATTGTGGAAAGACTCGTGTTTGAGAGCTTGGTGCTTCACTGTGTTATGCAAGAGCGCCAGTCATCAGTTGCATACCACGGGGTTTGCCGGTGAAAATGTTGATCGATTAGCTCTGTCACGAGGCCAGGTCCCAGCAGTGTGGACTTTCTTTGTGCTTGTGCAAATGTTACCATTTTCAGCAGCAAGGCTCCGACTGTCCGAGGTGGATGTTGATCCAAGGCACTCAGGGGAGCGCTGACGATCAATACTGATTGGTCGAAGCAGTCTAACCTCGAACAGGCCCAATGCGCAGGTCGAAGCTGGTCCTTACATCAGGGTAAATTCCATATGACCCACAGAACAAATTCGCAGTGTTTGGACATCGCCCTGGGCATAGTCTAGAACGCACATCTCAAGCGTCAGCTTTGGCCTACGATCGGCAGCACCCAATCAAGCTAGTGACCCACTATTTCCATCTGCCGATTCCTCCGTCATTAAACGCTTGCTTTGAGGCTGTCTGCTGTATTTGGAACGGAGATAGGCAGATTCACAGTACGATGAACTGTTCTGAAGCGCTTGGTAGTCACAGACTGGGACCTGATGTGCCTCCACAGATGTGATACCAAAGCCATCTTCCGATCTGCGGAAGACTTTTCATAGTCGCACTAAGAAAAGAAACCTTCCTGACCAGCAGGTGGAGACAAGGAACCGACCGCAAGGGATAGCGAGCTAAAGCTGCTTCCTCTGAATGGCTAGCGTTGCCGCAAACAACCATCATTCTGCTAATAGTCGTCCACGATGCAACGCCACGTTTGGACCCACTTGTCTCGTGGCACGGTCAGAGAGTACGTCATGAGGGTTTCTTTCCCGTGTTGCAGCAGATTGCCGGACGGAAGCTGTTAGAGATGGGTAATGCTCAGCTTGCAAGGGGCAGGCTCGAAAGTCAACGCACGCACGCTGAAAACGGATTCTCGGAAATCGAACGGCTGGACGCACTTCGCAATCTCGATTGATTGAACCATCAAAACGCATCGCATCACCATGATAGTGGTTTAGCGCGACCACTTTTTTTATGAGCGAGACGGAGTCTTTGAATACGGCCGCCTCAAGATAGCCACCCGTGGTAGAGTGCAGGTCCAGTCTATTACCACTATCGGCTACCGTTCGCAGAGGATTGCAAATGAAACCGACCACAAAGTGTGCAGGAAGTGGCAGGGTCGAGTTCCAGCGCTTACATGGACAATGTTTGTCTTGTGATGCACAAGGTGGGACGGCTGCATTGCAATCCTCCAGCGAAAAGCGGCCGAGACCGCTTGCTGCAGTCATGCCACTACTGTGAGCGTGTTACGCGGGTCGGTCGTAATGAAGTACGGGACAAGAGGCTTGTCATTGGTCCATTCTTTGGAATTAAACGAGCCATGATCAAGCCTGACAGCCCGCTTTCGGTGACCAGCTTTGTGGCGCATGTCTGCTGTGGCCTGAAGAAATGGCTGAAGGACGCAGATCTATGTCTTACCAATGTCTTTTTCCTCTTGTTATACGATGAGTTCGAATGCACAACATTTTGACCGGAATGCGTAAGCCCAAGGTGACTAGCATTAGGACGCGCTTCTGTAACTAAAGGAACATTAGTGATGCAAATCAAGCGCAGTCATGGTGGTCAATCCATGCGTGGGCACACCTGTAGGTTCCACACACCCTTCTGGCGACAAGACACCAATCCCCTGACATGGTCCGGTTCGTTTGAACCGCCAAAACCATCCTTGCGCCCGCGTTAGACCGCTGTCGATCATTTAGGCGGGATGGCCCCAGGGCTTTCGGCGCTTCGGCTGCATCTGCCCAAGCCATACCACGGGGATTTCTCGTTATCGAAAACGGTATTGCTGTTTCGGGCTTGGTCGCCGTGGGGTCGTTTAGGGACTCCTGGGTGGCCTTTTCCGATGAGATTATTCTCAACCGTCATCGCTGCCGAGACCAATAGTGGCAGGGTCGGTCTATTATAGCGGCAAGCTGCATCGTGAACACTGGTGCATATCGCACAAGCTGCTTTGTCACTGAGGCGCAGCCACAACTCGTCACCTTCAATCTACGAACGCAGCACACCATATCGTGTCGATCGAAGTCAATACACGTTTCCTTAGCGACGGCGTTAAGCGTTCAATGTACAAGTGCAGTCTTTGTTGTGAATTCACCGCCATATACCCTACATTGGTTGGACGACGACTAATGAGTAAGGTCCACTACCGTACTTGTAATGTTTGGCGTCTCCCGCTTCGTGATTCAGAATTCGGCTGTTTTTCTCGTTTCGTCTGCTTTGTATGCATCCCGGTGCGAATGTGGCCGGTGGCTCGGTGTCAGTAGCCTGCGTGTGGTTTCAAGGTTCGACGATCCACAACAATGGTGAGGTGGTCTTTTGCCAATCACTGGCTAACTGCAACGGGCATGCAATGTTCGTCAGACACATGTGGGCACATTAGGGATGCTTAGACACCCACACCAACGGCACACGCTCCCATGATGAAGGGTGGACTGTCGAAGGGTGGAGCGAGCGCTCATGGTCTGCCTGCTTCCGGCGCTTGTGGGTGAGGCTGGTGGCATGTGTACTGTGGTATGCGTTGTGCCGGGTGAATGTGATGTGCTGATTGCTGCAATCTCCGTCAAGGTGCTGCCCGTTGGCTGTGTGACTTCAGCGGATGCAGACATCGATGCTGCATGCATCCTGGAAAGACCCATGTTGTGCTTCGTTGTCGCCGTTGCAGGTCCACACCAGCAGGGACAAGCTGCTTACATGTCGATTTCTGGAAGACGCTCGGCTCCAAGATGGCCAATAGTGTCGGCGGAACTGCGCCCACCCCAGATCGCGCTTGGGTACCCATGGGCCAGCAGCTTGGTTAGCCGGCGGCACACACAAGCAGGCAGGAGGCGCTGGGTCGCGGGCGTGGTGAATGCAAGCTGACAGCGAGTTTTGATTGGCTGACGGGCACGGACCCAACCTCGCTTCATGGTCTTTCCCGATGTCGAAGCTAGGTACTGCACCTGCATTACCAGAGTTTGACTTGCTCATCGACCCCCTGGTTTGGGCGACTGGCGGTGGATGGCGCCCAGCAACACGGCTTTCCGCTGGGAAATGCACCAACAACATACGACTGGCTTGGCTCAGCCGCCCCAATCTCGCCCAGCGGTCTTTCACTGCCTAGCTATGCGTCGTTGTGGGCGCGGCTAAAACATGACGCAGCCGATGCTAGAGTCCTAATGCACCATCCTTCCTTCGTTGAACATGAATCTTCAGGGCTAGCAGACCGCCTAGAGGACCCCATGCACACGACACTCCACCCTAGCTCGGACCCAGCTGAGTCGCAAATGTATACAGTAAGTTCATCCTTCCGGAGCCTAGTCGCACTACCGCACTCTACCGTCCCTTTCGTGGGTGCGGTAGCTTCCCTTGCTTGCTGTCTCGGTGAGCCAGCCAACCTCCGCTGCACGGTTCCTCCGTTGCGCCATGATACCTTGGTACCCGCCCTCGTCGACAGCCTTCCTTGTCCTGTGATTTGGTCATTCCTCGCGTTACTTTTCGTTGTCTGCATCCCATGCTTTGGATCATCGTTCCAGCCGTGCCGCTCGGCCTGGTCGTCACAGCGCTCCCTCATCGAGCTATCCCTTGGTAGCTCCGTACGAAGTAGGTAGTCAAGAAGTTTCCGCTCCCTGTCTGCTTTCATTCCACTTTTAGTAGTTCTTGAAGTTTCCACTAGTCTAGCCCTGGCACTGCTTGTACACACCATGACTTGTGCCGCGATCTTGTTCTTTCCCAATTTCCCCATATATCCTGCCTTGTTCGTGCGCACGTTCTTGGCAACGTATATACCTCTGCACCTCCCCCATGCTGGTAAATTCAAACCGGACAAGCATGACTGCGATGTACACGACTGCTCGATAGCAACCCACGTAATCCTACTCGACATACACCGCACCTACACCTACCATATCGCCCGCTGTGCTCACCGGCACGCACACCTTGATCATGTCCAGTCATATGCTGAATTCCCAACTTCCACGAAGAGCGTCACGGAGTTCAGTTACTCAGCTATCCCGTTCTTCTCGCGTCGAAAAGCCAAAGAGCCATCATAACAGCCCAAGGACCATGGAGAGAAGAAAGACGACTACAGAGCCTAAACTATATGCCACATTAGACGACCATTACAAAATGATGTTCGGAATCGAAGATTCGGAGGATGAAATCGAAGAACGTCCACAGCCGACCAGGCCCGTGAGCTGGCACCCATCATCAAATCAGTGGTTCGCACCACGTTCGTCCGCATATGCAGCGTCTCCTACCCAACAAGAATGGTCCTGGCATGCACCGTCTAGAAATTCTGGCCACGGATCTGACTTCTACTCTCTGTCGACACGGAACTCCATGTACGACTCGCTGGCGAACTATCAAACTTATCTGGCCGGTCATGAAACGCACCGAGGATCAGATGAATCGGACTACAGCTGGCAGGGTGTCCCTCCACAGACTCAGTCCTACGCACACTCAGCTATCAACACTCCCACTACCGAGCCTCTTCCGTGGTACCTGCAACAGTGGGCCCAGAAGAACCAAGCACAAACCTTCATGGATTCACAGAATGGATCTGCGGAGTTTTTGCCCATACAACATCCCTCCGATCAGGACGACGAGATGAACGAGCAAGACGATGGCAAGGAGCTGGTTGGCATGGGTCTGTACGACGCTCCAGACCCGACCTCGAATTGGGGTGGTCTAGTCGAGGCTACTGGCAAAGGACTGAAGCTTGAGGAGACCTGGCAACCACCTGAGGCTGAAGACGACGATGACGATGACGATGACGCAAGCTCAGAAGCCAGCATGGACGAACCCTCTCCACCACTTCCTGCAACAAACCCACAGAGTCAGCAAATGCAACTTCCTGTCTATGTCAAAGCCCAGACACCTGGAAGCATGGAAGGCCACAGTTTCTTTTTTGACGACGACGAGACTGTATCGAAGGAATGGTGGTTCCAGCAATTGAAGCCGAACGTACCAGTGCAGGACGCTGGGCTCGGATATGGCTGGCTGCGTTGAGCACTACCTGTAACAATGTCCTAGAGAAGGACCATACATTCACCGCGAGGCATTTTAGCCATTTCAATTCTGGACATAGAACGCTTCACAGATACCCCTTGCCGGCATGGCACCATCGCTCAATCAGAGGTCAGATGAGTTGTACAATACAACACAGCAAATAACAAGAAGCTTAATCAAACACCGTGCGCACCTATGCCTCCTTGACCTCAACTGTCGTGAAAAGATGATCAGCATCTGCTCCACTACCCCTTCCACAATGTCTACGCGTTGCATTTCACGGTTGTTGCACCACATCCACAATCGTACCATACATGCGCAAAATCAAAGTTAATTTCATATCGGCGTCATGTCCGCGTTCTCCACTATGATCCGGGACATGCTCACGGACATGCCCCCGCTGCAGGACCGCAGCCAGCGGCAGAAGGAATCACAGCACCCGGACGCTCGCCGAAGGACCGGCAGTCAGTACGAGCGCGCCAATACCAATCACGAACACGACAGGCTACGACAGGCCATGACCTTTGACGTCTGCCGCATGCGTCTCACCAACTCCAAAGCGACCGATGCACGGCCGTGGAAACGCTGCTTGCGGAATGCCGTTGCACGTCGTGCATGTCACTGCAGGCGATCTTGGGCTCCGCCATACCTGCCTCTGATTCATCTATCAGGAGGTACATTGCGACAAGTACCTGGGCTTCCTGCCCGCTAGCGCGCGTCTGACGTGAAACCTTGCGCGCCTTGCACCGAGGTCAGAATCCTCTGTGCCTCTCAAGCACTAGCCCAGCCCACACACTTCATCTCCCGGCTCCCAAGAACCGCTTCGCCAGGGCCGCGCCAGCTCATTCTCCGTCCCACGGTCCTCACACGGCGACTAGCAGCCCGCGTCGCTAGCGCGGTTTTTTTTCGCGCCAAGTAAGATTCTGAGGAGGGAAAAAGGTTCTGGAAATCCAGCGTGACGGCACGCCTGACGAGGGCCATGACGCCAGCCACGCCGCTCATGGTGAACGGCCCGAGCTCACATTGCAGCGCTGAGCAAGACGCCGCGCGGGCGCTCCGTGTTTGATATTTGGTGCACGACTCGCTTGTCAAGGTACGCTATCGATAAGGCTGATGTGCCCGGCGAATCTTTGCAGCGAGCGCGTGCTCACGTGCTTGAAATTTCGTTCCTCGAAACGGCGTTGGATGCGACGATTGCGCTGGCCAATCGCAGCAGGACTACGACTAGGTACTGCACGCTTGGGACCAGGTCAGGTGTTGATTGCGAGTATACATGCTAACAGTCTCTGCGAGTAAGCTCAGCTGCTATGGAGCCGTGCTCGTGTTTCGTTGTGACGCCGTGGCGCGATAGGCAGGAGCTGATTCAGCTTCGACGAGACCTGTATCGACTCGATGAAGATAGTGCCGATCGAAGACAAGGTGCTGTGAACAAGGTTCGTAGCATGGTGGTTGATGAAATATAATTGTGAGGGTGTAGGGCTGATGAGAGGTAGGTACTTGCATGGCGGGCGAGACATGAGAGTCTACCGTTGTTGCTGGAGTCAACGGCTGATATCATCGATGTGATATTGCAGGATGAGCTGGGCACACTCGGGCATAATGCTACGAGGCTGCTCTATGCGACGGCGATATCAAGGTAGGACCCGATACATCAATGTCGTGACATCTCATCTCCGCTTTATCGTTCTGTTCAGCCTTATATCCTCCTCCACTCTACGTCGTCACTGCATATCGCATCGAACTATCTCTACTTTGTAGGCCCTTCATGCAGTCCTGTCGATTGAACATGTCTACACCTACCTCAACCTATTTCCTGATGCATTCCTGTTCCATCCCAAAAACAAACATTCTTACCTTTCGACGGCCACCCCAGTTTCTCCACCACTATGCCTTGCCCTGACAACATCACAGGTTCATCACCGGCTACCTCGACACACAAATCGATCTAACCCGCGATCGCCCCTCATGGTTCCCACCCGGCAAAGCTCTCCAGCCGCCCATTTCCCTGCTCGAAGTCCGCCACTGCATCGTCCACCGCCACATGCCGTGTCTCGCGGAACTCAAACGCGCCGCACACACCGCGCTCAGCTGGCTCTGGGACTGGTACTGGACGCAGCTGGACCACGCCTTCGGGCTAGCTCCCTTGCTGACTTCCCCAGAAACCGAAGCCAGCACCGGGAGCAACGTGGACCGCCTCCACAGCATCCTCAAGGCCTACGTGAGAAGCCGTAAACAGGAGATCAAAGCCAAGCGGCGCACTGACCTCTGCACTTCCGCAGCGACAGCGTGGTCAACGTACACGCTCCGCTTCGCGCCCAGCGGAGGAACCACGCTGCCGTCGACGGCGACGCAGAACGCGCTGCTGAACCTCCTTGTTGCGGAACCAAGCGCCAGCATCGTGCCGGCGGATAGGAAACCAGGGAGTACCATGCAAGGCGCGTTTCTCGTCTGGTCGCTCTTCCTCCGCCTGTTTTGCTTACGAAGCCCGACCTTCTTCCCCGCGCTGCTCGCCCTTGTCGTCGCCGAAATGAATGATGCCGCAAGGAGCGAGGCGCATAGAGAGGCCCTGTGCGAGTGGGCGGTGCATATGCTGGTTGACCGGGAGTGGAGGGAGGTGCGCGGCAGCGCTGAACGCGCGGTGAGGGAGAAGGTGCTGGGGGAGTGTGTGACGGAGCTTGGGACGTGGAATCTGCGGCTCGCGGAGGGGATTGTGGGGACGCTGGAGGAGGGGGAGAAGGACATGTGGGGTGCGATTTTGGATGCGAGTCGTGCTGAGAATGGGAGTGGTGGAGGTGCGGCGGAGAAGGGGGAGAAGGAGCACAAGGAAGATGAGATGGAGGTCGATCTGCGAGATGAGGAAGAGAGTGTTGGTGAAGAGGCGTCGGCTGGGGAAGATGGACCGGCAGAAGCTACTGCTGCTGCTACTGTTAGTATTGAGGAGAAGATTCGGGGGCCGCAGAAAGTGATTGAGTTATGGAAGCCGAAGCCCATAGGATGGCTGCCTGACGGCTGGGACGAAGATGCGTAGCGAGATGACGAAGAGAGTATGGAGCTCAGGCGTTCTTCATGTGCATTCGTGACAGATTCGGATGTCTGGAGAGTCTTGTCGTCTTGGAGTATCAGCTTTCTACACGGACGCACCGCAATGCCGTGTGCGCTCGAAAGGACTTGCCTGATCCTCAGTAAACCTAGAATTCTGTGCCTGCCGGCCAACCCCAATGCGCTATGCAATTCAATGGACGTGGAAATATTGTACATTATGTGTATATTGTGCAATGGCAGTGTCCCTTCACATGGCGGCTTTGCTGCCTGTGAACCCGAAGCGGCTCTCCACTCTGCGCATGTACTTGTTTGTCTGTTCGGCGAGGGTAAGGGTGAGAATCTAAGTCCTGTTAGCGATTCGAATGCTCAAGCTCTGCTGTGTAGACGTACTGTATGCGGCAAGATTCTGGCCAGATGCGCAAAGTAGCCCTTGTACATCGCCATGATGCCCTCTGTCTTGATGGTACGGTATAGGCAGTCAAAAGCCGAGCTGTACAGGTTGCCGGTCTGGTTGTACATGCGTGACATGATGGTGTCTGGAGGGTGCATGACGCAGCAAACCACAAAACCACTGGCCGTGCTGCTGGCAATGTGCAGAGGCATGCCCTCCTTCAGACCGAGATGCTTCACTAACCGCCTCTTTGCGAAGAAGTATGTTGGGAGTTGGACCGAGCTGCCGAAACCGGTGCGCACCATGGCCGGCCCTACACCGCGGTACAGCCCCTTTATCCCTTCACTGTTGTAGATCTTACGCATGCCGTCGACGGCGCCGGCGTAGTTGTGCTGTGTTCCTACGGGAAGGAACGGCGAGTAGGATTGCAGGCGTGTCTTGACGAGGAAAAATGGCGATCCAGCGGCGGCTCCCAGGATACCTGATGCGGCGCCTGAGAAGATGTTGACGCCGAACGACTGCACTGTAGGATCGTGGTAGATGGCTTTGGTGACACCAGCTCTCAGCGGCTCGTAGAAGCCTAACCGGCAGCCGTTGAGCGTCATCTGGTAGACGTAGGCGCAGTTGATACCGCGCAGCAGACCGCGCGGCCCTTCGTTGGAGAGAATGACCTTGACGCCATGGAAAACGCCCTTGTACATGCGCGGGGCAGCCTTTTTCGACTGCAGCTCGCCTTGCAGCTGCAGCCTGATCTTGACTGTCTCGAAGCCGTGCGTCACCGTCACCGCACCGCATGCTGCGATTCCTCCGGCAATGAACGACCTGCACAGGTCAGCTTCTGCGGGACACCTCGTACCCCACCGGCGACGCCTACCCCAGCGTTGTGGACATGATGGCCCCTTTTGTGACGGCTGTGCCGGGTGTGACGGCTGTGCCGGTTGTGACAGCTGTGACAGCGCTTCGATATTTCCGATTCCGGATGTGCGGTGCTGGGGGCTTCTACGACGAGCAGACGGCGGCCGTGGAGCTGTGCGGAGGATGACGGCGACAGGCAAAGGAGCGTGAGGGAGGCTGATGCCGGAGAGTCCGTGTCAATTGGCGATTGATGTGCCAACGGTCGCTAGCAGCGAGCGAGCGAGCATGAATAATCGCAAATCCGTACCTTTCGTACGGCCGAGGTCGGAGCGATGATGCAGGCAGGGTCCACCGCCATGATCTGCGCTCTCCCGCGGCTTAACATTTCGAAGCTGCGCGCGTTTGCTCGTGGACACGCGACGCGCCGAGCCAAGTCAGTCCCACAGCCAAAGTCCCAAAGGTCAAAGTGCTGAGGGCATCGACAGCGCCTGCCTCTGCACACCACCATGGCGACTGGATCAGCAACCCCCGGCCCTCCGCCCCCGCCGGCAGGGCCACCGACGCAGAAAGTCAGCGACGTCATATCGAGCTTCCGACCAGCAAGAGTGAGTCTCTCCCACCTGCCCTGTCCTCTCAGAGCGCGCAATCCTAACAGGTGTGCAGCGCTTCAAGTCCAGCAGCTCCGGCACCTCCATCACCTCGCTCGACTTTGACGACACCGGCGAGCTCGCAATAGTGGCGCGCGACGACGACACGCTCCAGATCTACAACTGCAAGGAAGGAAAGCATGCCAAAGAGCTCAAGTCGCAAAAGTACGGCGTGCACCTGGCGCGCTTCTCACACCATGCGCAGAGCATCATCTACGCCAGCACAAAGGTCGACGACACCCTGCGCTTCCTCTCCACACACGACAACTCGTACATTCGCTACTTCAAGGGCCACGAAGACACAGTGACCTCCATCTCGTTGTGTCCATCGTCTGACACGTTCATCTCCTGTTCGGCAGACAACACCGTCCGTCTGTGGAACCTGCAATCGCCGAACCACGTTGGCCGTCTCAACCTGCACAAGCCCTACCTCGCCGTCTATGATCCTTCGGCGACCGTCATCGCAATTGCCTCGGCCGACACCCAGACCATACTTCTCTACGACATCCGCAACTACGACAAGCCGCCCTTTGCCACTTTCGATCTGCAGGAGCTCGAGCAACGATTCCTTGGTGGGCGAAAGGGTCAGTGGACCAAGATCGAGTTTACCAACGATGGCAAGAGCTTGATTGTTGCAACCAACGACAGCGGTCACTTTGTGCTTGATGCCTTCTCTGGCGATATTACGCACTTCTGCTACCGTAAGGGCGGTTCTTCAGGCCGCCTTACACCGGGCGTATCCCGCGGCGGCCACACCTCTCACAAGTCGAATGGCAACACTCCAGCTGTCGGACAGGGCGATGTCTGTGTCACCCCTGATGGTCGTTACCTCATCGGCGGGAGTGGAGATGATGGCCTCTTAGTGTGGGACATCTCGAAAGCGGCATCGCCAAACAACGTCCTCGAGCCTATGGAGAAGCTACCCGGGCATGGACGAGGGGCTATTGTGGGTTACAACCCTAGAACAAATCTGTTGGCCAGTGCAGACCGCGACTTTTACTTGTGGCAGCCAGACCCGGATTTGATGATTTGAAGCTGAGAAGGCGGCAAACACAAAGCAGAATACAGTAGCATGGAGTGGAGGCCGCATGAATGCTACCCCCCGGCCTCGTCCAAGGCAGGGCTACGCAAAGACTCATGACACACCTGCAACGCAGGCGGGACAGAGGACAGGCAGTACAAACGCTACTGCTCACAGGCTAGGCTGGTTTGGCGAAGGTTTCTATGAAGAACACTTTAATTGAGACCAACAGGGGAGGGCCAGCAGAGGCATGTTCGAAAGGGCCTTCATCGATAGCTAGCGTACGACGAGACGATTATCGATTTCTCGGTCTTGTAGGCTGAATGCGTACTCTACAGGGATCCCATGAGTTCAAATAACTACTCCAGCCAGCTGCTCACTATCGCACACAACAAGGCACTCGGCTGAGATCGGGATTCGACTCTACGCTAGTATTGAAGTGAACGTCTGTTTCTGAGAACTAGCTAGAAGAGCCAAGCGAGGTAACAGAAGATTACAGAACCGAGGTGGAATACAACCAACTACTTCTCTAGCATTACCCCTCCGCTTTCAAAGCCTCGTAAACAATACCCTCGACCTCGGCCACAAAATCCATCCAAACCTTCTCGTTCCACGGATAGTAATTCCCCCAGACAGCTACCACGATCCCGCTCGCCCCATCAGCCCAAGCCTCACAGTTCGTCGCACCATACCAATACACACTCCCCCCTCTCCTCCCTCTCTTCCCCCCTCGAAGCACTCTATCCGCGCCCTGAACCCCACACCCAAGCCCATAGCTCCCCTCAGGATCAAGCTGCTCCGAAGCCAGATCAACAGGCAGCAGAATAGGAAGCGCATCCGAAACAGGCAAACTACGAGAATCGTTCCTCAGATGCGCAGGGAGCTGCGGACTTGTGATTTCCTTAACAGACTCGGCTGAGAGCACACGACGCCCCGACACGGGATCCACGCCGGCATTCTGCGGCAGCAGCACGGAAAGGAGACGCGTGTACTCTGCTGCACTGGCGACTAGGCCCGTTCCCAGACACCCGGTGTGATAACCCCCTTGAGGGAACGCGTCGTCGCGCCGCACTACTTCTGGCGCTGCGGCGTCGAGCGTGGTGAATTCTAAGCCGTGCCGTATCTTCCTTGGCCAGAATTTCCCCGCGTTGTGAGGCTGTGACGTGACGGTGCCGCCGAAGGTTGGTTCGAAGCCGATTTCCTGCAGGCCTAGGGGGTCGAAGATGGTCGACTGGAGATGGGCGTGTAGTGGTTTCTTAGTGATGCGCTCGATGAGCACGGCGATCCAGTCGAGTCCTTGCCCGTAGTTTGTGTGCGTGCTGGGCTGCCATAGTAGTGGGCTTGCGAGGAGTGTGCCGTAGGGGTCGGTGGCTTCGTTTGTTTTGGTCCATGTGGCTTCGCCTAGGTCGTGGATATATTCGAGCAGGAGGGTGTTGAAGTATGTGTGCCCGCCGCCGTAGGTGTGGTTCAGTAGCATTCGTGCTGTGATGTCGTTGGTTCTTTCTTCGAAGTGCCAGAGTCTTTTCCCGGTCTCTGGGTCGGTGCTGGAGCCTGTCAATACTTTTTTCGCTGCGAGTTCGGGGAGGAAAGTGGTTATGGTCGTGGGGTCGTCGAGAGTTGCGAGACCACGCTCAAAGAGCTGTGTGTATGCTATTGCGCCAATGACTTTGGTTAGGGATTGGATGATGGCGATTGAGGACGAGGTTGGTGACACATCGGGGCTGGATCCATGGGAGAAAAGGACATTGTTTTTCGGGTCGATGATGTGGACAAGGGCGGCTGGCAATCCAGGGCTACTCGTTGACCGTTGTGTAGCGTTGTCAATGAACTTTGCTAGTGCTGCAGTTGTCTCTGGTGTGATCATCGTATGCTGCATAGCTGATCGAAAGTGAGTATGACGGTGGAATGTGCAGGGTCGAGTTGTTACGTTTGAGCGGGTAGAATCAATATGTTGAATGCCATGTATGATCATCTACAGGATATTCTGCTGACATGCTGATGAAGCATGTCAGCCGATACCAACGCTGAGGCAGCTCTCACCTCTTACCTCAAGAGGACAATGAGTCTATGGCCTCGCAACCTTATGCATGTAGCATGCCCATATTTCCAACGCAGGAAGTCGCGGTGAAGCGATTATCGACTCTGATGAACGTGGAAAGAGTGAAGGTTGCAATTTAAGGCTATGTAAGCTTCGACTAGGCCTAAATGACAGCTGTAAGCGCTTGCACGGAGTCGAGATAAGACAAAGTTCCATTTACGAAAACACTGCACTGAGGAGTAAACATGAGGTCGAGCACGCCGGGTGCTTCGGATCAGACGTGACTAAGCTGCCCTGGGGAGCGATCCAGAAGACAAGTCTCAGCCCTACATATCTCTGCTGTACCGGGATTCAGTCGGTCGCCATAAGCACCGGTATGTAGCACCGAGACCGTCGTGCATTGCTGCGTTCAGCCGCAATGTGGACGTCGGCCGGTCGGGCTGCAGCGTCGTTTCAGTCTGCCTTGTCGTCCTCCATATTGCTTTTTCGAGCAAAAATTCATGCCTGCGCACGCTGCCACTTGCATGGTGGCGCTGAGCCTCACAGTGACCGATCAGAGGCCGCTCATTGGAGTAGCTGTCGCATGGACACTGCGTGTCAGATGCGGAGTGCAGAGCGGAGTGCAGGTTGGACTTGCGAGGTGAGGTGGTTGGTTGGAACGAAGTGTTCGCAACGCGCCGTGCTCCGCTTGCTCAGGTTCTCTCTCCAGCAGACGGTCGACGGACGCGCAATCGAGGTACGAAGCCCCGCGAATCTTACTCTGAGCATGTTATTAGGCAGGGGTGACTTCACAGCGCTGATAATTGCCTGCAAGATGCGCGACAGGCCTACGTCCTAAACACTGGCGGAGAAAAATGATGCCTGACTGATCGGCGGAACTGGAGAAGCGAACAAGGATCGGCGGAACTGTCAGCGTCTTGTAGGAGAATTCTCCACGCAAACCTCAGGTGTTGCGTTGCCACCTGCGCGATTTGTGCATGAGCGATTTGAGTTGCCTGACAGGAACAGGATGCAGCGATCTTTCGTCGCCTAGACTCCAGAAGCCTCATCAAACATCCTTGAGGGTGGCGGATCGTCTTAGGCAAGCTGTCAGCTCCTTTTCCCCCCCGCCCAATGGGATTGGACAACGTGCTCAGCGATTGTCCGCCATCGCGTCTGGATGTACATGGTTCTCCGCATTTTTGTGCCCATAGCGTCGCCAAAGCGTTGGGTCAGATGAACCGCTTTCTCAAGAGAACACAGCTCCCTCACCGAAGACAAACACTAGCTCCAGCAAATGACGACCTTCGAGTCCCTTACACAACATCTCGCGTCGTCGTAACGCCGTTTCTTGCGATCTCGGCACCTTCTCCGCTTCGGACGTGGCACGCACACCTCGATACGCCAGGAGCTGGTCTCGTGATCCGTACGAGACTTCGAAGTGAGCCATATAGGACAGCTTCCCGCAACTCCTGTACCAACGTGTCCTGAGGATTACAATACACCGCTCCTCTAAAACAGGCATCATCGTTGAATGCCTCCCTATGTGGATTTTTGCTCCACGTCTGCGTTAACTGTCAATTGAACCATTCCAAGACGATCGCCGCGAGCATGCCGGTTTGTTTGCCCAGATATATTTCCCTTTCAAGACGGCATATGAAACTGGGCAACGGAGGATGACGCCCCCTGAACCCATAAACGACCAATTCGAGGCACCTGTTCCTGTGCTAGATCTAGCACAGCCAACCATACCATTCCAGAAAATGCCACTCCATAACACGACCCTCACCTTCCTGCCAAGAGCTGGCTTATCAGAGTCGAGGAAGCGTGGTAGGGCAGCAGCAGACGTCGATGGAGAGCACTCGTGCTTGCACAAGAAGAAGCGAAGACTCAGACTATTCCTGATTACCTCTCGGCTATCGCCCCAATTCTCTCACCCGGCGACCAACATTGTTGACAGAGGAAGCTCCAAGATCGCTGTCTGGGCGAAGCAAAAAAATCTTGGGCGAAATTTGCTCCGAAAGGCCGCCATACTGAATTGTATTCGACGTAGTGCTGTCGCTGCGCGTGAAGAAGTATCACGCAGAAGATTACTTGTCGAACAAGAGAAAGAACAGCGGCAGTTGGAGATGGCACGTTTGACTTTCGACTACGGAGCTATTGACACATACACGCGGCCTGTCCACCTGCAACCAGTTGCACCGCCCTCTGCCGCGCCCTGGAATCACCTCCAACATCGCCATAATAGCAGCTCTCCCACGGGCTCCCAATCTAGTTCGCCGCTTACCTCCAGAAGCCCATCACCCTCTTCTGTCCTCCCACCAACATGCCTTCCGGCTTCCGAAAACCCACTAGAGCACCGCAGTCCAAACACCGCCTTCGCACTCTCCCCACCTCGCGCCCAGTCTACTATCCGTAGCTACGAGCCGCACCTCCCCTCACCGCTCGGCTTGTCTAACTACGATGCCTTTGATTCTGAGGGACTAGGCTCCACAAACAGCCACGACGTTGATTCGTACTTGCACCTCGATGACGACGTCGATGACGACGTCGAGGATCGTTACTCATACCTCTGGGATGAGAGCGACGAGCTTGACGAAGCGAGACACGATAGCCCCTTCTCACCCTCAGTGGTTACGAACGACTCGCGCTCGACCGTGAACACGGGGACGAGCAGCATATTGAAGACGCCGCCGCAAGGCGCGCACGACAAGGTCGATATATCAGAGACCTTTTTGGGCAGATTGGAAGACGAAGAAATCGATGCGGATTCGACGTGGCCGAGTCCGTTCCTTGGAGCGACGCTGAAGTCTGATCAAGCGCAGCATGCGGCGGAACCCTTGCATGGCGCTCTGGGGAAGGGGAGTGGTACCGGTGCTTCGAGTCCGAGCTTCCATGCGTTTGGTGTGGGACCCCTTGCTGTTCAATATCCGGGTGCACCAGTGCCTTGTACCGACCAATTGTCCGTCACGACGCCGGCCGTGCTGTCGCCTCACTTGGCGCCTGCATGCATGAGTCCAAACTTTTTGCCTGAGGTATGGCCAGAGGCAGACAGTGAAAAAGTATGAGCGGAAAAGGAACATGTACACATTTCATGTATTATATTACGAGGAATACGTATCACGCTGTGAACGTACATTCTTGTCCCTGTCGTGGGGTTGGAGAACGAGCCCCATCATCAATATCATTCGATCAAGCACTCCTGACTCACTGCACGTCGCTAGTCTGTACTAAAGTTTGCAGTGCACTTCGTGTGTTATCCCATTTCTAGTCGAGCTCTCCCCACTTCAACCTTGCTACAAAGTCCCCTGAATCGCTACATCCTTCCATCCATAGACCGTTCGGAAGGTACTCGCACAACACACGAAAATCCTGGAAACGAATTTGTATATTTCCTCATCACACTTTTTCAACCACGTGTAATAGTCAAAGCAAAGCAGCACTCCCAAGCCCAGCATGAAGCACAAGTTTAAAACCTCAAAACCCAGCCCAAAACAGTCATTCCATCGCCATCTCGCAAGCTAGATCTAAGCCACGGCCTAATCTCTCAAGACTTGCGATAAATCAACCTAGTTGCCCGGCGAAGGCGTCAAAGGTGGGCTCGGCGGCTCTTCTCGCATCAGTATAAAGGTGCATCAGACACAGTCTCAGCGATACTTACTAGGCGGAGAAGGTTGAGGTGTATATGGCCCCGAGTCAGCGCTCTCACCAGGCTTTGTCTTGGGCGATGGCGGGGGATTCGGCGGTGGCACGTCTCCTTGTCCAAGCTGGTCGGGCAGCATTGTTACATGAGGCAGAGGAGGATCGAAGCGCATCGGCTGTAGGACTTCGATAATATTGCCAGGCTTGTACTTTGGCGACGGCAGAGGGTTGGGGGGCGCGTCTCCACTGCCAAGTTTGATGCGGATCAGCTTGAGTAACAGGTTGATAGCCTTTAGGATCTCGTCGGGCTTTGCTTTCGGTGAAGGAGGTGGGTTCGGCGGTGGAGAATCGCCTCCAAGTCTCACTTGAACGATCTTGAGAAGCGTGTCAACAGTCTCTAGGATATCGACCTGCTTGTACTCGGGCGAAGAAGGAGGTGGGCGCTGTTCATTTTAGCTTGGAAGATCCTTGAGCAGTTCTGTGGGCAACTCACGGGTGTTGGTGATGAGCCGCCAAGTATATCGCCAGGCTCAGGGCTGTTTGGTGGTGGATTTGGCTGCACAAACTATTAGATGGGGTGAAGACCCATGAATGAGTAACGTACGGGTGATGGCGGATCGTCCCTCGCGAGCTGGGTTACTGGAACTTGAATCGATGTGGACATGTTGAGAAGTGACCTTTAGTTGTCGAAGTCTATGTCAAAGCAAGAAAAGCAAGGAGGTTTATGAGTCGAGATCTCTAAGAGATGCGTGTTGCAGGTCTTGTGAGAAGTTGCTGCTGTTGGTGTCTGAGTTACGAAGGTAAGAACTGCGTGATATACACTTTGAGCTTCAATGTTCAAGGCTTGCAGCATGTGAAGGTCAACAAGCGCCCGGTTTACCGTTCGACGGGGCGAAGGTCTTTCCCCTGCTGTTTGCTTCCGATAAGCGCATTTTCCATTGCAGAGCAATATGCGGGCGAATTTGATAAGTGTGTGATCCACGAACGATCGTAAGTGACCAGTAGTCTCGGTCGTGCACAAGGCGTGGGTCTTCATCATAGCAATCACGCTTTCGGATTGCAGGAGACGAAGTGAAGCATTGGGTGGACTGTCAAACACTATACGATAGGTAACATCTTATGACTCGGCAAGTACAGCGCGTCAGAGGCAGCAATATAGGGGTAGAGAAAGTCATCGTATATTTTTGAGCTTTGGCTGGTGCTGAGCTCGGTATTAGATATCGTTGTGTTGTTACAGCTTTGTTCAGACGTCAGGTCGGAACTCATTGAGTTAAAAAATGTAAGTGCAAGCCAAGAATGTAACAATTCGTGGTCACCAAGGGTATCTCCAGATACTTCCTCCACCAAAATTCCTGAGAAGAAGCTACTCGATGGACTACAAAAGTCCAAGCGCGAAACTGGGCATCGGGTAATTGACGCGATATGAATAGAAGCTGCAAGATGCTGAACAGAGGCGGACTAGCCGGGTATCAGAATGACAATAGTCCAAAAAAAAAGAGCTCATGAGAATGCAGCGAACCAGACGCTGACATTACAACAAAGGAAAAATTAGATGATAATAAAGGAAGGTGGTTCAAGGAGTCTTCGAAAGCTCACATCATCATGAGTCTCGTTCGACGCTTCTGTACGTTGCGCGGGCGATAGTCGCCGGGCCCAAGGTAGTTCTGGCGTGGAGCTGCAGCTTGTCGACCATGTCGCTCGCAAAGTCGGCGTCCGCCCACTTCATAGTAGTCGGCGTTCAGCGGAACTCTGCACGTAGAGCATGTGAAGCATCTGGGGTGGAACTTCTCCTGTGAGTCTGTCTGCAAATATTGCCCTTCGATACCGCGGTTGCAGGTATTGCAAAGCGAACCATTGAGCTCGTGGTAATGATGCTCGCAATACGGCGCATTGTCATAGACATAGAACTCCGCGGTTGGGAAGCCGTCACCGCATGTCCGGCAAACGAAACAAGACCTGTGATAGCGCCCAGTCAGGCGACCCGAGGAGTCTTTGACAGATTTGCCGATAATGGGCTCGGAACAACCACGGCAGTTGCCTTTACTTGCGGGCGCTGGTTGGCGTGCTTCCGCCTGTCGTGGTCCAGATTGTGGTCGGCGGCTTCGAGGGCTCTGGGCAAAGTTCAAAGCAGGATCTTGCGGCAGATTTCGTTCTTTCGGGCGTCTTTCGAACGACGAGCCTAGTTGGATAGCGGGGTCCATTGGAGACTCCGGTGCGCTAGGGCTTGGGAAGCCGGGTGATAGAATTTGTGGAATCGGTTCAGCGAGGTTCGGACGAGTATAGCTCGCAGGTGCTCTCCGGCTTTGCGCTTGAGACGAAGGGGCTCTTGCTTCGGCGTAAGAATCAGGGCTGGCGGTCCTCTGAACCTTCTCTTCCGCGAGGTAATCGGTACGACTGACCTTCGACACATTGCGCGAATGACCAGCCTCGGAGCTGGGCGGGCTCGACCGAGAGCTGGCATTGCTCCTTGTAGTGTAGCTGGCATACGAATCGTCCGAAAGGCCTGAGTCAGACGGTGTATGTAGGGCGCCAGATGGCGTATCGACGTTGAAGTTTGTGGTAACTGGGGGAGGGGGTTGCAATGACCGCACTGGCACGAAATCCCTCCGCGAATCAGTTTCTGATGTTGCCCGACTCGGGGTACGCGGGAAATCCGAGGTCTTGTACTCGGCAATGTTGGCTGGAGGCAAGTCTTTCTCGGAAGGTCTCCTCGGCCGCGGCGGCGGCCCTCGCTTCTCCTGGCTCAAAGTGCGGAATGGGTATGTCTTCGATCTGTCCTCCTGTGTTAATTGCGCAGGGCGTCTAGCCTCGTTTTGCAGACGCCCAAGGAAAGCATCGATGCCTTCACTCTCTTCAGCCGCAGCTGGTAGTGGAGGGGAAGCCACTACTGCAGCTTGGCTCCGGCTTCCTGCACTACGACTTGAATAAGCCGAACCTCGTGAGGTGTTCGACGCCAAGGAAGCCCTAGACTTGGGTCCACCTCCAACACTCTTCATGCTTCCTCCAGTTTCCGTTCTACGATGACCGAATGGCGGCTCTTGCGAGGGCGACCTGGTCGCGCTGTTGGCTGTGCTCGGTCGTCGGCCATCGAAAGGACCTGGCGCGATGCTATCCATCCGCTTCGAGACATTCTCTCCACCGTTCAGACGGGGACTAAGAGGAGCAAATAAGGGGCTGGGTTCGGGGTACCGCTGGTTGTAGGTGGCATCGAGCCTGTCGCGATCATGCGGTTGTGCGTTTCGCGATGGAGCTGCTCGGCCAGTAGGGAACTTTGGAAATGCTGAGTCCATGTTCGAGTGGAAGTCTGGTGACGGCGGCGAGATAGACGGCGGTACAGGGCTTGTTGCACTTCGGTTCAGGGCGTAAGGCGACCTAGGGGGTCCAGAGGGTAGCGGAGAATGACTTCGTGGATCGCTATAGTTGCTGCTCATCGGGGATGGTTCAACGGGCCGGAACGGTTTATCTAGGGCAATCAGAGAACGTTCAGAAAAGATCGAGGAAGCATCTTACTCGCAGCCTGTGAGTCTATCCTGGGAGGTGCCGGCATGCGGCTGGATGATATCGATTGAGCCTCATATCTAGTACTAAACGATGGACCTCCGAAAGTCGAGGCGCGTTCGAGCTTCGGCGACAGTGTTCCTGGAGTAGGCACTTGCGATTGAGCCTGAGTCTGGGCCACAGGTTGAGGCGGAGCTGTCGAGGGTAAAGGTTTGACACAGATATGATCGGCCAGTTGCAAGATGTCGATGTCAATCCCACATGATGAACATTTGATCATCGGCAGTCCACTCATTCGATCCATGTCGTATATGGCTGGTGGGCCTAGGAGGCCAATACGAGAGATGGTAGGTCGTGCTCTAGCAAGCAAAATTGTCGTTCTTCACCGTAATGGTGCCTGGCGTTGTTTCTGCGATGGTGACACAGGACGAAAGACGAGTTCCAAACGACGAAATCTCGAAGGCGCATGCGGCCGCCGAGAAGGTCCCTGACTACCCTCCAGGCTGTTTGATCTTCGAACACAGCGGGTCGTGCTGAATCAGGAGACGCTTCGCGGAAATGGTGCTGGTTTAGCTCTGATCTGAGGACAGCAGCGGAGAAATGGTTAGCGTAGCACCTGTACCAGCCCGTTTGAGGATGAAGTAGCCCCACAAAGGGACACTCGCAATGTTGAATGAGTTCTGTTAAGGTGTGGTGGACAGGGGACTGATATAAAGACGGAGCGAGACTTCGACAAAGCCGACCACACAGAGACGGCGACGCACAATAAGGCTGGCCGAGCAATCAAAAACATAAGTTCCGAGGACCAAAGACACGCCCGCACTTCGAGACCTTGCTGATATCCTGCAAGTAACCCGCGCAGTCCCTGAATCGTGGCGTTGCTCGACCTCCTGGGCAGCGCCATTGATTCGATGGGCTAGCTTTAGGCGCGCACGGAGCGGCAGCTTGCAGAATCAAGTGGTCCCTGACTGTCAAGCCAGTCGCAACACAGAGGCTACAAAATGCGCGATGAAACGAATTTCCGTGGGACTTGTCTCGAGGATGTCGCAAGCGCCGACAATGAAATCTCTTTCGATCGTGTGCAACCTTCACACGAGGCTACGCCCGTGGTGTCCGAGGAGTGAGGACGACGGACAGGGTGGTAAAGCCAAGTCGTGCAAGACAAGAGCCGAGGGGAGGCTTTGTTCACTAAGTGTCAGTGCGCAGGAGAACCACAACTCGGACATGAAGCCACCTGCTTGATTGGATCATTCGCGCGCGAATGTTGGGCAGATGGCTTATTGGTGTCGACACATGATGGGGTTTGACGAAGGTTTTTGCTCGTTGTTTCTGTTGACGAGACGACAGCACCTGGCTCATGACGATTCTTGCATCCCTCAAGTTTCGAAAAGTTTGAAGTATGCCACAAGGCCTGACCTCATCGTTTCGGAAACAACGTCCGTGACACGGGCCAGCGGGTAGACTGATATGCAGACGGCCAGGAGCTTGATGCTGCATAGCTTGTGGAAAAAGCGGACATTGCTCTGACAGAACACCTCATCGCCCAGGGGCTCCATTCGCCAACTGCCCTCTGCGCTCGTACACTGTCCAGTCAGTTGCGGCTCGGCACGGTATCGAACAGGCTGTCTTCGAGCGAGATTCCAACCTCGCACTGGTACTAATGAGGTGTCGTGCTTTCGTGTTGAAGTTGAGCGCGTCGCCTGCAAACGTTTGCGACAGCAATTTGCTCGTCCTATGCATTGTAAAATGTTCGGTAGGTGGTAAAAGCCGGGGCAAAAGTCTCACATGCCCCAAGTAGCCAAAAGTTGATCCTTGAACTGGTGGAGTCGTGCATTGAGGTCCACATCTCCATGTCCACCGCTTCTTGCTCGCGACTAGTATTGTATACGCGGGGTACGATGGGGAGATTCGGACTTCAAAATCGGGTAGACAACATCAGCACTCCACTGTCATGTAAATGTTGTGACAGCTGTTAATCTAACGTATCTCGTTTGCCATCCTCTAGTGAGTTGTCACGTCCTCGGCGAGGCGTGCTGCGTGCTCACCATCCCAAGTGCGGCTCGGTCTGCTGCACTGTGAAATTGAGAGTGAAGGCGGGCGCGGCGCAGAGCAGGAATGCGGAGGAACTCAAAACCCTATTGGCCCCTAGAGCAACTATCACGGCCTGCGGCGGCACATATTGGCTCGAAAAGTGGAACGCTGTCGAAGAAGCGGTGGGCGTCGTTGTCGATGGCCGGCAGCGCGCGGGTTGTTAGCCTGTTGCCTATCGATAAGAGGCAGGTACGAGGAGGTATATAGAAGGTACTTCTCTCACTTCACCAACAACACCCCAGTCAACAGTACCTTTAGAGCCACCCTGATCGCGAATCAGAACAAGCTTCCTTTCCAACACCTACTTAATCGTCACTGGGCTTGTGAGAGCCCTAACCGTCAAGACGTTTTCCAACCTTCTCTCCTCGTACGTGCCCCGCGCTTCAGGATGTAGGCAGGAGTCACTGACAGTTCCCAGCGTCCACAACCCATTCGCCGGCCGACGCACTTCTCCTTCTGGGGCAGCGTCGGATTTAGATTTCCGCAGATAAGTTCGTTGAGCGAAAAAGTCACCAAGAACATCTCAATCGAACAATATGGCACCTCACGCTGAAGGACGCGTCGGCCATGCGGATGGGTTTAATGTGCAGACGGCACCCGCCAAGGATCTCTTTGTCGTCAACTCTCCGAATGTCGAATACACCGAGGACACCATCAAGACCAAGTACACTTACCGCACTACGGACATTAGTCAGAATGCAGACGGCAAGTATGTTGCCGTGCCCAAGGAGACTCTTTATGACTTCAAGGTCGACCGCAAGATTCCCAAAGTCGGTGTGATGCTTGTTGGTCTCGGTGGTAACAATGGTACCACTGTCACTGCTGGTATCATTGCTAACAAGCGCAACTTGGTGTGGGAGACGAAGGAGGGCAAGCGCGCCGCCAACTACTACGGGTCGGTCATCATGAGCTCCACGACCAAGCTCGGCGTAGACAGCAAGACTGGCAAGGAGATTCATATCCCTTTCCACGACCTTCTGCCTATGGTTCATCCCAACGATCTTGTCATCGGTGGTTGGGACATCAGCGGCTTGAACCTGGCTGATGCCATGGACCGTGCCAAGGTGCTTTCGCCCTCGCTGAAGATGCTGGTTCGCAAAGAAATGGCTGCCATGAAGCCTCTACCCAGCATCTACTACCCCGACTTCATCGCTGCCAACCAAGAGGAACGTGCCGATAACGTCTTGGAGGGTACTAAGGCCTCCATGGCTCACGTTGAGCAGATTCGCAAGGACATTCGGTAAGCTGGCCCGTATTTCCACATGCATAATGAGCTAACATATGTACAGCGAGTTCAAGGCTACTAATGGCCTCGACAAGGTCATCGTGCAGTGGACCGCCAACACCGAGCGTTACGCTGACATCCTGGAGGGTGTCAACGACACCGCTGACAATCTCATGAAGGCCATTGAGGCTGGCCACGAGGAGGTCGCTCCTTCCACTGTGTTCGCTGTTGCCTCTATTCTCGAGGGCGCTCCTTTCATCAACGGGTCTCCTCAGAACACGTTCGTTCCTGGTGCTGTCCAGCTTGCCGAGAAGCACGGCGCCTTCATTGGCGGTGACGACTTCAAGTCTGGCCAGACCAAGATGAAGTCTGCCCTTGTCGACTTCTTGATCAATGCGGGTATCAAGCTCACTTCTATTGCGAGTTACAACCATCTTGGTAACAACGACGGCATGAACCTTAGCTCCCAGAAGCAGTTCCGCTCCAAGGAGATCTCCAAGTCCAACGTTGTCGATGACATGGTTGCTGCCAACAACGTCCTGTACAAGGACGGTGAGCACCCAGATCACTGCGTCGTCATCAAGTACATGCCCGCTGTCGGTGATGATAAGCGTGCTCTTGATGAGTACTATGCGGAGATCTTTCTGGACGGCCATCAGACGATCAGTCTGTTCAACGTTTGCGAGGACTCTCTTCTCGCCTCGCCTCTGATCATTGACTTGGTGCTCGTCACCGAGATCATGACTCGCGTCCAGTGGAAGACCCACAACGCTGGTGGCAGCGCTGCCGACTACGCCGGCTTCCATAGCGTGCTCAGCATCCTCAGCTACATGCTGAAGGCTCCTCTCACGCCCTCTGGCACCCCCGTTGTCAACGCCCTTGCTAAGCAGCGCGCTGCTCTCACCAATATCTTCCGCGCCTGCATCGGTCTCGAGCCTGAGAACGACATGACTCTTGAGCACAAGCTGTTCTAGGCTACTGTCTGAAATTGCTTGACCGGGTGCGAGCATCCAGCAAATTATAGCCTAGTGGATGTGTTGCTTGATTCCAGCCATGATTTGTCCAACTCTATACACTCCCTCTGTATCGAACCTATAAAGAAGTCCTCTCGTTAGTGTTGTGCGCACTTCATGCATAGTGATTGATCCAGTGAATTACACTCATCCATGAAGGTATTGAAATCTGTTTAGACTTGAATCTAATGGCGCGGTCGCTGTATGAGGAAGGACCAGCAGGCAAGCTCCTTCCATCTCAACCTCACCTCACCTCACAACCTGACACAACAATCGACCCCACAAAGTGGCACTGCAGTGCACCATGCCTGCATCATCGTCAATCCAGTCCTACTTTACGTCCTCACCGAACAAGAATTGCGATGGCTTCACCGCTGACGAGGTGCAATCGGCCATCCAGCCGAGCGGTGCATCTTTAGCCAACGCCTGGACTGTAGATGACAATATCCCCATTCTGGACTTTGCTAATTGCCTCCACAGCCCATCACTGACTACGAGGAAGCTGACCTCGGCTCATTGGAGCCTGGCCCGCGCCACCTCCATTTGCAAGGCCGAGTCGTCAACTTCTATGATATTGCTAAGCCAAGCAAGCGTCACAAAGCTGCGCAGGGCTACATCAGGATCATGCTTGCGGACGACACTGGTGCCCTGACCGTGCGCCTTTGGTACGCGAATGCTGAATACAGGTTGCGCTTGGGACAGTTGGTTACCGTTTGGACTGTTCACGTTTCCAACAGCTCAGGTCACAACACCCTTGCCCCAAATTCTGCACCGCTTTTCACAACCATATTTCCCGAGGGCGAGCGACACTGCCACTTCATGATACACGAGAATAGCGATGCCGGTACTCAGTTCCGGCGACCGTTCAACTGGAGGTGTTCGACGCCTTTGCCTGGCCTCATGACGTTGAAGAGCTTCACGGATGGTGGCTACGACATTGATGAGCCGAAGCTGCTTGTGTGCGTGAAGAGTATCGGTGCCAGGAAGCGTTGTGAGTTTCCCCGGTTTTCCTACGCCAGCTTGAGAACTTCCTTCCGCTCTATCACTCCTCCTCTCAACTGACGCGTGCGTTCAGACATCAACCGAAACGGTACTACGTCAGAGCTCCTCACTCTGGGTATCTTCGACGATACCGCCGATGCCTCCCTGACTCTCTACGCTGGGCTCTGCGACTCAGCCCCGACCTTTCAACCTTCCAAGACCGTCCTACTGATCTCGAATCCAGGCTGGCGCATTGAAAAGACTGCCAAATTGTCGCTCAATGCCAATTCCCGTGTTGATATTGATCCAGACACCGGCGATGCGCGACGTCTGCGTGCACTTGCTCAGCGTCTGACAAAGCGAGAGCACGTTAATCCGCCTTTTCCCGTCGTTAATGTGACATGCTACGAAGACAATCCTGTGCGAGCGCTCTTCAACTTTGCGGACATCGACGAAATTGCACGTGCAAATCCACGTGAAGAATTGCTGGGTTACGTCTCTTGCATCATCACATCGCTCAACATCGTCGTTCCCTACAAGCGCAATATGCTACTGAGTGCAGAGTGCTGCGGTATTGCGGTATTTGCAAATGCAACAATCACCAAATGCAAGCAATGCGATAGGCATGTGGAGTTGAAAATCAGTCCCCGGATCGTGAGTACCAGGCTCTTCCTCTCAGTTCTTACGTTGCACAAGCAACCAGAGCATGATTTTCAAACGACATGTTCCTTGACTAACTCTTCACTTGTAGCTTGGTCCGATTCTTGATGAGACTGGACAGATTGGCAGCGGTAAGCTTATTCTGTCTGATCGCGCATGGGCAGAGCTACTGGGTCGATCTGCATCGCAGCTTGTTGACACAGACCTGGAGGTTCTGCGCTACCTTGAGCAGCGACTGCTGTTCCTTCGAGTCACCATGGGCTTCGCTTTGAAACTGGACGATGGGATCGGAAGGCTTGCTATTTGGTCCGTGAAGAGCTGAGTACCGCAAACGCCGAGGGGTGTCAATCTCAGCGTCGAGGACCTGGACATATTCAAAAGACTTCAAGTGACTACAGTTCAATATCAAGACAGTTGCAACGCCGTGTTCTGTTGTCGGTGGCCGGGCTTGCAGTCGGTGTCTGAAGCGTGATTAGCAGAACCGTCTGAACATGTACCGGCTTGGCGCCGGTGGTTTACGCTGAGTTGTAGGGAAGGCCCAGTCCCACTGCTAACCACTGGTCGACAGGCTATATTGGCCAAAGGACCCTCATTTCCTATCGAGACATCACATGTGTGTTGGAAGTTTTGCAGGGCTCGGATAATAGTCTGGCAAAATGTACGGCATCTCCGCCTGCTATCGCAATGAGGCTGAAGCAGCGATGCATCTCCGTTTCGGCCGCGGCGCCGACACCGCGGCATGATAGACGGAACAATTTTCTCGTGTACAAACAAAACTTTTGGTACGGCGGCTGTCAGAGTAGTCTGGATCGTGTGTGTAAAGGAATGGTCAATCGGTGTGCCTCGAGATGCTATCGGCGTGGAAGGGTCGGCTTCGGCGTTTGATCGCAGCTGCCATGGCGGATGACAAACCCCAGTACACGCAAGGCAGGAGGTTAGTAAGATTCAGTCAGGAAGCCTGGAGGCAGTCAAAGAATTAAGATGCACACAGCGCAGTATGAAGGCCTTCCAGATTGACCGCTTATCCAAGCTGCGGACAGCTGCGGCAACGCTTTGATGATCTTGGTGGGCTCAATGAGCTTTTGCTGGGCTGCACGCACCGGGCCATGACGAAAGAGTGGGCCGCAGTCCGCCGTAACCATGAGGCAAGCGTGGCGGCCAAACATCCCACGTTTTAGCGTCGTCCGGCAGCCCCTCTAAAGAATCAAAAGCTTCTTCGACACCAGACTTGCTTTCTCTTCTCCTCCATTGAATCCTCAAACATTGTCAAAATGGGCAACTACACAGATCTTGATGTTAAGGCCGTAAACACAATCCGAACCCTCGCGGTAAGTTCTCGATGCCTCTCCCTCCTGGCGTAGAAGCTACCCCGCCGCGCCGTCACTTTTCCCAACAACCACACCATAGTATCTGCTGTAAAGTAACAAAGTCCAATTGCTGACGGTGCTGCTTTGTAGGTCGATGCCACTGCGCAGGCAAACTCTGGCCATCCGGGTGCCCCCATGGGCATGGCCCCGGTTGCCCACGTCCTGTTCAACAAATTCATGACTTTCAACCCCAAGAACCCCGAGTGGTTGAACCGCGACCGCTTCGTGCTTTCGTAAGTTCTTTCCAGCGGGAGGTCGACTTCAAGAGCTTGTGTGGCCTTGAGCAGCCTTATCTACAGCAATCAGTGATCATTCGAACTCATTGAGCTGACTCCCGTCCCAGCAACGGCCACGGCTGTATGCTTCAGTATGCTCTCCTCCACCTGTTCGGCTACGGCGTCAGCCTGGACGACCTGAAGAACTTCCGTGTAAGCAACGCATACGAATGAGTGACATGAGTGAAGTCTGACAATAGCAGCAAATCGACTCCATTACCCCTGGTCACCCTGAGGCCCACGACACCCCCGGTATTGAGGTCACCACTGGTCCTCTTGGCCAGGGTTTTGCCAACGCCGTCGGTCTTGCGATCGCCGAGAGGCACTCATCCGCCGTTTTCAACAAGCCCGGCTACGAGCTGTTCAACAACTACACATACGCCTTCTTTGGTGATGGCTGTGCTATGGAGGGTATTGCCTCTGAGGCTGCCTCCATGGCCGGCCACTTGCAGCTTGGCAATCTCATCATGATCTATGATGACAATCACATCTCCATTGGTACGTTCGCGAATGTTTGTACAATTTTGTTGGCGCGCTAACACAGATTGTAGACGGTGACATCAAGTGCGCCTTCACTGAGGACGTCATGAAGCGATTCGAGGCCTATGGCTGGCACACACAGCACGTCGCTGACGGAGACTCCGACCTCGACGGCATTGAGGCTGCTATTAAGAAGGCCCAGGAGGTCAAGGACAAGCCCTCCGTCATCAAGCTGACCACCACCATTGGTTTCGGCTCCAAGCTCCAGGGTACTGGTGGTGTCCACGGCAACCCCCTCAAGGCCGACGACATCAAGAGCGTCAAGGAAAAGTTCGGTTTCGACCCCGAGAAGACCTTCGTCGTTCCCCAGGAGGTCTATGACCAGTACCACAAGCACGCCGCCGAGGGTGCCGCTGCTGAACAGGAGTGGAACCAGCTCTTCGAGAAGTACGGAAAGGAGTACCCTGACCTTCACAAGGACCTTGTCCGCCGTCGCAACAGGGATCTCCCTGAGGGCTGGGAGAAGTCTCTCCCCACATACAAGCCCACAGATTCTGCTATCGCGTCCCGCAAGCTGTCTGAGGCTGTTCTCGAGGCTATCCACGATGTCGTTCCTGAGCTCATCTCCGGTTCTGCCGATTTGACTGGCTCTAACAACACCCGATGGAAGAATGCCGTTGACTTCCAGCCCCCTAACCTCGGCATTGGAGAGTGGTCTGGTCGTTACATGAGGTACGGTGTCCGCGAGCACGCCATGGCTGCTGTGATGAACGGTTTGTCTGCCTATGGTACCATCATCCCCGCCGGTGGAACTTTCCTCAACTTCGTCTCCTACGCTGCCGGTGCGGTCCGTCTTTCGGCTCTGTCCCATCAGCGCCTGATCCACGTCGCCACTCACGACTCGATTGGTCTCGGAGAGGACGGTCCTACTCACCAGCCTATCGAGACCCTCGCTCACTTCCGTGCCCTGCCCAACTGCATGGTCTGGCGTCCCGCTGACGGTAACGAGACCTCCGCTGCCTACTACATGGCTCTTACTTCCAAGGGCACTCCCTCCATCCTCGCTCTTACCCGCCAGAACTTGCCCCAGCTTGAGGGCTCCACACTGGAGAACGGTATCAAGGGTGGATACACCGCTCTCGAGAAGGAGGGTGCTGACATCACACTTGTCTCCACTGGTTCTGAGGTCTCCCTCTGTCTCGAGGCTGTCAAGACGCTCGAGGAGCAGGGCCTCAAGGCCCGTGTCGTTTCTCTGCCCTGCTGGGAAGTTTTCGACGCTCAGCCCAAGGAGTACAAGCTCAAGGTCATTCCCGACGGCATTCCCTCGCTCTCCGTCGAGGTCATGTCCACATTGGGTTGGGAGAAGTACTCCCACGAGCAATTCGGTCTCAACCGCTTCGGTGCCTCCGGTCCCTACAAGGAGGTCTACAAGAAGTTCGAGTTCACACCCGAGGGCATCGCCAAGCGCGCGAAGCTCACCGTCGATTTTTACAAGGACGTCAAGCCCCTCCGCTCGCCCCTCAACCGTGCCTTCCAGCAGCTTATTTAAGCGCATGTATGAGGTGATGGCGCTATCAGCGAGGGGTGTCTGGTTTGAATGTTTATGAGAAACGACCGATTCGCGCTTTACGTAGTTCACACGTTGAAAACTAGGATGCGCATGGATGTATAGAATTGATTCCCACTTTACGAGCAACACGTTGCATTCCACTTCCCTCCTGCACCCTTCACATACTGAACAATATCTGATAGCAGCGAAGTCGATGGCGCGTGATGAACTTTGACTTAAGCCAAAGTATCGCTAGTGGACCAAACCTGGTGTGCCACCTACCCGAGTTGAATGAGCGATCTGCAAACGCAAAAAAGAACATTTCCAGATTATGTGAAAACGAAGGGAGGGTGGACGGCAAAACGTCGTCGTTTGAGCGGAGCCTAAAAAATGAGTATATAATCATCATTTTGGAATCATGAGTCATCAATTCAGTGAAGCCTCCTTGGCCAAGTGGTAAGGCGTCGCACTTGTAATGCGAAGATCGCTCGTTCGATTCGGGTAGGTGGCACAACTGAAAATGTTCTTTTTTGCGTTCGCAGGACATCGCCCCGGCGCCGACCATTTAGGATTTTTTTTTGAAACACATCTGAGCACTATGATTCGTCGATTCACAGAAACCATCGTGGTTACAGACGCTCGTGCAAGATGTTCGCGCGAATATGTTCCCTTTTTCATCGTTGCTGCTGGTTAACCTTCTGCCCTTTCGCACGATCGAGTTAGGCTCACGAAACGAAACGAACGATAGCGGTACAATCGCCGTAAGAGCATTGTACATAGTCGGGTCTCGGTTGAAGCGTTATCTACTTAGCAATATTTGTTATTGGGGAAGGGGGAAACCACAAAGATTATGTATGCTGATGACTGAAGGCTGGAACTCGGGCAGCTTCTACTCTGTCTACACAACTCCTTTCTTGTCTGGCCTCACATGGGCTCCTGGTAGTGCTACTTCCTGTGATACCTTGCCCTCGCGGTATGTCTCTGTTCAACATACGGTCGTTGGGGAGAGCGAGCACGAAGGTAAGTGTCCCTTGCAGAAGCCCGAGTCATACAACTTGATACAACGCGACCACAGCATTCCTCTGGTACCCAGGCTCCTGGTACGCGGGGCATTCCATAGTCATGAGCCGTCCGACTTGAACGAATATCCCATCATCCTACGAGTCTCTGTGCTAGTGTCCCCGTAGGAACGACTTATGGACTGGTCGATGCGTAGCATTAACATGTCACCCGTCACCCAGCAGCAAGGATGGGAACACATATCGCCTCCCTTCCAGCGAGGCTAACAAAGGGTGCCTTGCCGGAAAAGAAGTCTTTCCTATGGCACTTACAATCCAAAACTTCTGGTCTCCCCAAACCTGTCAGATAGTAGTATTGGCTGCACTCATCATCTATAACTGAAAGTTGAAGAAACAGACATCAAGATGAATACCTCCACCACCTCTCTCGTCAGCACTGTCTCCTCCTCCGCGTCTTCCAAACCCTACACCTGCACACAGCCATCTCCACATACCCACGCGTCGCAATACAGAACCCGCATCCACTGCCCTTCCACGACACCACCACTACTGCAAAAGCTCTGCCAATTGATACCATCCAAGCCCCCCAAAATACCACAACGGAGTGTCCAAAGCCGCGAGCGCGCGATCCAAAGACATGCGGCACGGCTCGAGCAATGGGAAGAGAAAGTCAGGCTCAGAGAAGAGATGGTCGAGAAGCGGGAGTGCAGTTTGAAAGCGCGCTTTTTCGAGTTGGCGCAGCAGAAAGTCAAAGACGCCTGTGATGCGGCTGCAAGTAAGAATGAGTCTGGGACACGAGACGGCGTTTCTCGGCGTTGGAAGCAGGTGTGGAAGCGCAATCGCGGCGATGGGAGGGGCTGGGCGAAGTGGGAGGAAGGACGGTTTGAGTGAGTGAGCGGTGTATGGGAAAGAGAATACGATGTCGAGAGCGGAAATGCGGGAGTGGTTCAATGTTTACGTGGAGGTGAATTGTGGCTTCATACGGATTTCGAGAGCTACTATGACTGCGCGAAGTTTGGTGTTGAGCATGAACTTTCTATGGTAAACCGGGAGTGCAGAGCTAAGAGGTGTTTCGGAATCATCGTGTAGCCTCAATTGCGGGCACGTTTCTTTCGAGACTGGTACATAGAGAGCAACAGCTGGAGCAAGCGTGACCCTTCACGCCAGCGTGACGGGGACACAGGTCATGGTTGATAGGAAGTTTCATACGCAGTGCGTTCCGCATTACATGGGACACTTCGAGTCGTCCATCTCTTATATCATGATTGTAGTGTCTCCCGTCAACGCCGTCAACTGGTCGGACCCAGGCGCCGTGAAATCATCATCCAGAGCATGATCTCGAACCCATACACCAACGTCCCCCTCTTTGTTACGCCACCCCGCGCCCCTATGTTTCAGTAGCTCCATTATCTCTTCCACATCCCTAGTCAACGTCTCGCTCTTACAGTCCCGACTCGAAAACTCTGCACCATCCTGAAAGTCAAATACTCCTAGATAACTCGCAATGACTTTGTAGCTCTCTGTCCACTCCAGCCAGAAGTCGCCGGACTGAGCTCTGCCCAAGCGTTCCGGCTGGCTGAGAAGATTGTTTTCGGGACCAGGCGCAAGTTGAAATGTGACATTGAGTAGTGTAGGAATGCGGTGCAGAGCGCGGATGATGCTCGTAATGTTTGTCGCGAACGGAAAGATGCCTGTGAAGCTGAACGAGGTAATATTGCAGCACGACTCGACTTCTTTAGCCAGGCGCATGAGAATAAGGTAAAGCATCTTTGGTGACTGCTTGAGGTGGTACTCGTAAGTGCTGTAGGCGGTGATGGAGGAGCCTTCGTTGTAGCCAATATGCGTCCACGGGCGACGATGGATCAATGCGGTGTTCCAAGGTCGGCAGCTGATACTCATATGATCCAGGGGTGGTGGCGATGTATGTATGAGCTCTATATAATGCGTCTTCATGTCAAAAGCCCACGCGTCGGAGCCAAGCATCTGTGTATCCAAGAGAGCGGCGAGTGTCGCTGGGGGAGCGGCCACAACAACGCGGGTTGGATTTAGGCAACCAAATATTTGCGCCCATATACCATTGACAGCTCGTGCTAATGGAGCATCCGCCGTGGGCACATGGCGCAGCCCGTACTCTATATCGGTATGCACCACGACGCTTCTGATCTGCTGCTTGAGCTGGTATCTTGATACAAAACGCCCGAAGTTCTCGAAGCTGCTGGTGAGATGAGGCAGCCAGAGTATCGTCGGTGATGACTTTAAGAACTCGTCGCCCTCCTGTATCCTACACAGGTTGATAAGGATGTCGTCAAAGGATTGGTCGAACGCGAAGGCGGAGCTACTCTTGAATTTGCCGCGCATCTTGGTGTAGATCATGAACTCATGGTTGCTCAGCGTGGATAGCTGTCCTTGCATGCTTTCGATCAGTCGAGCATCGAGCGGTACCCATTGGGGGTTCTGATCGAGGGGCACTCTAACGTATTTGAACAATACTGGAATTGTGAGTTTCCTCAAGCGCCAGGATACACAAGAAAGTGACTTCAAGGCTGTATTCACAGAGCTTGTGAGGCTAGATGTGGGTTCGTGGGTAAATTTGGAGACTGAGGGCGCCTCTGTATCGAGGTGCGAAGCAACCTGGATAAGGAGTTCGTTCGGCAGCGCATAGAGGCCTTTGACTCCAAAATCTGGCATTGCTGCTGTTGAGTGCGTCTGTGATGAAGGGAAAAATGAGGTTTCGCTGAGCATGCTCAACACGTAAAAATAAACTGAGGTCGCGGTCGTGTCGCAGGCGAGACTTGTAGTGGAGTGATGCATTTCGAGCTGTCGAGCTGTGTACGTCATCCCCTCTTGCACCTCAAGAACAATCGAAAACATCAGCAAATTTATTGTAGCCAACAATGGGTCTGCTCACACTAGAACACTTCAAAAATGACTGTTGACTGCCTCCAAATTCAGCTGGCTTGAGCGGTTGATTTATATCTTTATCTCCTGCGGCGCAAGACACCTTCACGCAGATTAAGCACCTCACGAGCAATGGCACACTTGCTTATAAAGAGGCATCGGAAAACCATCAGACATACTCACAGGGATTACATACACTACTTGAGGCTAAAATCCAGCTCGTACTGCACCCTCCAACCATGCAACACCCGCCATCACGCCGTCCACGATTCTTACTCTCTGCCCTTCTTCTTGCCCTAATTCCTCGATACACGCCTCTCTGACCATCTGGTCCATACCAGCCATACCAGCACAGCCGAGACATATCGCGCCCACCTTGCCCTTCCTGAGTAGCCGCTTGACAGCGTCCTTCATCTTCTTCCTGACCTCCTCAGCCGGTGCATCATGCAGATCTGTCGCATTGAGCCCCGTGGTCTCGACACCAGCGAAGTGCCTGCCAGCATCAGAGTTCGTGCCCAAGAACTGCACTGTAGCCTCTGTGAGAATGTCCTCCCACACCTTGCCCGTGCTCACGATGCCAAACTTCTCCTCCGGGTGTATCGACTGCAGACTAGCGCCTACGCTTGCCTCGAAGATCCCGGTGACGGGCTTATGCCCGGCTTTGATTGCGCGCTGTTCTTTCAGCAGAGGCACGAGCGGGTGCTGCGAGTAGCATGCGATGAGGAAAGCGTCATAACGGTCGAGCAGCGGGCGCAGCGTGGGTAAGCAGTGCTTGACTGACTCGCGCGCATCGTCTTCATTGTTGATGCTCTTGACACCATCCGGTGCGGTGAAGTAGTCGTGTGTTGTCTAGCTGCGGTCAGTTGCCTGGATGGAGCTGTGAGTGGTGCTGATTGACATCTGTGAACTGCAGCGCGTCGACCAATGGCTTCAAGCCGTCGGTCATCGACACCGTGGAGTTTGGGTTGATAATGAGAATAGAGCGCATCTTGCTATATCTAGGTTTGCGTTCTTGATGGTATTCGCCCATCGAGCTCATGCGAAGCTGTGCTATTCACTATGAGGCTACCCCGCGACTTCGGCAGGATTCAGAAAGATTGTGGAGTGGTTGACCAGGGTCTTATGTACGCGAGTCGCGCCTGTGACATCATAGGCTCACACATCTGCTGCGCCGACAAGTTTTAACATGACATTGACTACAGAGCTTAAATTGGGAGGAAGATATTTCCATGGATACGCATCAACTCCTTCGCGTTATAGTAACGGCTGCTGTAAACGAATAGTTCGGCGTCGTGATCAATGGATTGATTAAACTACAGAGGGTATACAGAATTTTAAGGTCATTGCGACTGTCCCACGATGTGGTGTCCACTGCTGCAGCGGTGCCGCTTGCATATCTGCAGAGCAGCCTCAACGATGATCCTTCCAGCAACATGAAGTAGTTTCCATCTGAATGCTCTCGCTGGTGGCATTATCGAACTATGAAGATATGAAGGAACTGTCCTGTTAGAACAACTTCATAACGATTCAACGGTCGCGATATACAGGTCGTAACATCGTCAGGGGCGTGCATCGTCTAGCGGAAGCAGGAAAAGCGACCGCAAGAGATCCTGAACGGAGCACGGCGTACGCCATGCCTGTCAGCGACAACACCACCGCCTGGAACATCTGTTAACTTCCGAGTTATCCAAGCGAGCAATCAAGAGATGTACTAACCGCCGTGCTTTCCGCCCCACTGCTTAGTCCAGAGAAGACCCATGGTTGTTGGTTATTGATTTGTAGGTTGTTTGTAAAGGTTTGAGATAGTGGTCGAAGCTATCGTAATTTGAGAGGATGTGTATACTTATGGACTGACCAGCGAGGAGTTCACGTACATTAAATAGGGAGAAGTTGCGGGAGGCTGGAACGAAGCAAGGTAAACGAACTGGCTGTGAGCAAAGCCAGTGACGTAGGCCAATTTGGGACAAGCTTGGCGTTGCGCGAATGACGAGGACCAGGGCTCTTTCTTGCAGCATTTCCGTTCCGCACAGCCACAGCTTGCGCGCAAGCTAGTCACCTTCGTGATTCTAGAGCTGTAGCTTCACCATTTCCAGCGATGGGATGCTCCCAAAAGCGGTAACCTGACGTTGAGGCAGAGTGGTGCGCCACAACCGTATGGGGATGATCCCTTAGAATGTGTCCGTTAGTATGACCGAAGCAGCAGATCTTACGGTACGATCGCGACAATTTGCGGCTATGAGATGAGCTAGAGGGCACGATGATAGTTGTGGCTTTCGTTATCTCTTGGTCGGGTGCAGAATCCTATCACAAGGTTGACGATTGTCAAGCATGTATGCGATGGAGAGAATGAATCGCAAACCAACATGGCTGCTGTGTCAGTATCTTCACAAGTACATCTGCGAACATAATGATAAGCTGCCGTGGCTCACAACTGAGACGGCCCTTCAAATTTGTTATGCAGAATATGCTCGTTCGTAAGAGGAAGTTTTGCACCCAGATCAACCAGATCCTGCCCTGATATTGTACAAATGTCATGCAACGGAGCGACCACGCGCACCAAGCCCTGAAGCCTCATTGTTTTGAGAGGGGCTTTCGAACTTCCATCGTCCCTTTCGCCTAATGTACACTGATGCCGTCGCGTTCTAGCATCTATCGACCGGGCAGACCGCCTTGTGCCATAGCAGCATTCTGCTCCTGGAACCTATCGCCGAGGCGCTGCGAGCCCTTCATGTGCTTGTCGACGCATCGCATAACGCAGCCCTCCTCGCGCGAGGTGAGGGACTTGCTCTCGAAGCCGTTGACGCAGGAGTCGAAGCATTGCTGGACGAGGTTGGAGTACATCTGACACGGTTAGCTCCCCATGCATTTTCCCTGACCCACCAAATCTGATGACAGTACGATGGAATGGCGACTCACGTTCATGAACTCCTTCATCTGCTTCTTCTCCATGCGGTTCTGGAGCTCGCGCTGCTCGTTCTGTGTAAGTCTGCGCACGTTAGACTCGGCGGCCAGCAGGCATGCTAGTGTTTGGCACGCACTGGTCCATTGTGAAGTTGTGAGTATGCTGTTTGTGTAGATGATATTTCAGATGTGTATATCAGAGCGTTGGGCCGATTGTATGTTGCTGGTATGACGTGCGGTGCAATAGCTTCCCCAGCGAACTATTTTCTGAGGGCGAGCTTACCAAAAGCGCACAGACTGCCGGCTGCACGTGCTCGCAGCCCACAAGGGCAGCAAGCCGGAGGAGCGCCTCGAGGATCTCATTTCGATCTAGAACACAGAGCTGCCGCTCCCATGGATCGTTGCACACGGCGGGCCAATATCTTGTCATTTCCGGCGACGCGCTTGTGCCTGTCTGTACCTTTTCAGCGCCAAGCGCAAGTTCTATTATTGGGCCGAGTAATGAGCAGCGACGACAGCACAATAACAGCTCTCTTAATCCCATCTCGCTGCTGCATCTGCGACTGATCGACTGCACATCCTCCTGCGACGGGTTCTAGAGCACACGCCGCGCGCACTGTTTGGATGTCAGACGACCGTCGGTGCCGTCTTCCTTGGATCTGAATCAATCAGCCACATCAGAGGAGCCCTCGCCAAGTGCCTGTCCAACAGCCCCAGCGCTCACCACCCACTGCTGCGATCATTGCCTTGTGCAGCACCCGCCCTGCACCCTTGACGCCGCCGTCGCCTTCGCCTTCGCCGTCCCTGCCAACTCCCAGGCGCAGACCATCGCCCTCTCTCTCGCTGCCTGCACGCTGTCTGAATCCCGTGGCCTGTCACGTCGACCCCTAACTGTGTCTCCTGCGCCCGTAGCGTACCGTACCAGAGCCGTACCGGCTGCAGCTCCGCCGACTGCACGCCCGCGCGCGCCGCACAGCTGGCAACGTCGCCCACCTCACGCACCGCGCCCACGGCCTCAGACCTGCTGCAGCGTCACAGCGAGCCCCGCAGGCCTGCGATTCTTCCGTTGGCTACGCTGCGACGTCACAGAGTGGCCCCGTCCTGCCGCCTGCCAGCCCACTGCGGGTCCACCCTGGATTGCTGAGACTCCGCAACACACAGGCGTTGTTCGCTGCCCGCGACATTTTGCGCAAAGAGAGCTGCGACGCTTTGCAGCCAACCTGTCATGCCTGCCGCGATGCAGAACCACCCCCACACGCCGCGCGTGCGCAACGGCGAGCCCCAGCCCGCGCCAGTTCCAGCGAACGAGCCCGTGTCCGCGAGACGAGATCTGACCTCGTGGTGGAAGACTTTCAGCAAGCGCGCGGTGAAGAAGGAGGAAGAACAGAAAGGTAACGCGCTTTTCCACATCCCATGCAGCTGCTTCAGCGCAGAGCTGCGCCGTCATTCGCTTTGCTTAGACGGGCGTACCCGATAAGGCTGATTCTTGTTCGGGTGCGCTTGCGGTGTCTCCACTCCTTCCTGCTGAATGCGGTCACTGACGTCTTTCCAGCAGAAGCAGCACAGCAGGGCATATTCGGAGTACCCCTCATTCAAAGCATACCCTACGCGAATGTAGCGATATCGTTATTCAACGAACATGGCGAGAGCTACATCTACGGCTACGTCCCAATCGTGGTCGCCAAGTGCGGCGTATTCCTGAAAGAGAAAGGTCCGCACGTATGTTCTCTACTATTCACAGCAACTGACAATTCCAAGCAACCGATGTCGAGGGTATTTTCCGGTTAGCAGGCTCAGAGAAGAGGATCAAGGAACTCAAGATCGCATTCGACACACCGCCGCGATATGGCAAGGGTCTTGACTGGACAGGCTACACCGTACACGATGCCGCCAATATTCTGCGCAGGTACTTCAACCACCTGCCAGAACCCATTATCCCTCTGGGCAACTACGACAGCTTCCGGCAACCACTCCGGAATCACCAAGCAGAAGCTGTTGGTGCCATTGAAGGCCAAGCACCGTCAATTGGAGGTTTCGACCCGGATGCTGCTGTGCGCAACTACCAGCATTCTATCAAGACCCTACCGTCTTTGAACCGTCAGCTACTCCTTTACATCTTGGACCTGCTTGCAGTCTTTGCTGCCAAGGCCGACGTCAATAAGATGACAACATCCAATCTGGCAGCCATTTTCCAGCCCGGCATTCTTTCTCATCCTCAACACGACATGTCCCCTCAGGATTATAGGCTAAACCAGGACGTGCTCATTTTCCTCATTGATAATCAAGACCATTTCTTGATCGGTATGGAAGGTACAGCTGTCGATGAAGGCACTGTCAAGCAAATCGAGAGCGGGCCAAACACACCACAGGCCCGGACGCCAACCACACCGGGGCGAAATAATTCCGGTATCGATCGATCGGCGTCTACATCGTCAAGCGCGGGTGCAGACAGTTTGCGCAAGTACGGTGGTGTTCGCAGGAATGTCTCAACCTCATCGAGACGTTCACGCCACTCTGGAGCTATCCCCAGCCCCATCACTCCAGGCTTCGTGACGCCGCCCACTTCTGGTGTGCATAGGAGCAACACTTTACCGTCGAAGCGATCTCCAGCTCTGAGCAGCCCACGTTTTGCGAACAGACCTTCAGGACCATCGACACCTACAGCAGAAGAGAGCAAGGGGGTGTTGTCACCAACTACTCTCGAGTCGGGCGTTGCGAATAGTCTCCAGCAGGAGAAGCCCGCCAACGCGACTGTAGTCTCGAAGGCGCTCCAGCCAATTTCGAGCCAGCCAGACGAGCCCATCCAGCCAGCGCCGGTGCCCGAAGAAGCCATTCCCAAACGTGCGATGACCTTGCCACCCGGCAAGATCGAGCTTCCCAAGCCCGCCTTCGCACAGGGCGCTCAACAGCCAAGAGCCATGGCTGATACGCCTGCACTTGAATCAATCCCGGGAGCATTTCCTCCAGCAACGCCAGGGGTTCAGCCTCCAAGTGAGGTCAGCACACCAGTCGCATCCGTACCTGCTTCTATCCCTGCTTCTGTTCAGGCCGCAAGTGTCTTGCACCCTCCCCCTGCTCAAATGTCGGGCGGTCGCAGCCCTCACATGACCCCGACTCGTGAACGATCGGAGTTCCTCGAAGCACCCGTTGATTCTGGCCCAGAAGCTGAGCTTACACCAGCGGTCCGCACCTTCACACAGATACTCGCAAAGGTGTCTCAGTCTCCATCTGATGTAAAGGATGGAAAAGACAAGGATGGTCGTAAGCCAAACAAGTTGCAGAAAAAGAGACTCCCATCTGGCCAGCTTCCCAGCGCTCACAGCTCAACTACATCACTAGGCGGTCAGCTGGCTAGTCTTGATGCCACGATCGCGCCTGCACCCGCATCGCCTTTGTTCCCGCCACAAGCTCCCTTCGCATCGCACTCGCATGCTAGCGGTTCCCGAGAAGCGCTGCCGCAGTCGAGCAACGAGACATCTTCATCACGTAACTCTGGTAATACACTGAAACCGAGCATGTCACCGTCTGCTTCGTTCAGATCTCATTCGACTGCCACCGAGTACTCCGAGGCCGAGCTGAACGACGAGCCTCCTCTCAAGGAAGAGCGAGAGAGAGAAAAAGAGAGACGTAGCTTCTGGAAGGGCCACAAGCGTGGTGAAAGTAAGGCAACTCCCACAGCGAGTCAGACTGATCTGCACGGTTCAGTTCCTGGCGGTGATAAGAGCATGAGCTCTTTCGGCAGCAGCTCAGGCTGGGCTACAGGTGGCCGTCGAAGTGGTCAATTTGATTACGATCAAGCACCAGAATCGTCTATGGTATTCGGCAGCCCACCTGACGGCAAGAAGGGCACATTCGACTGGTTCCACAAGATGAGACAAGATCATCGAGAACGTGCCGACAAGAGGGAGCGTGCTAAGAGCCCTCCTGGCAGTATGAGCAACTCCCCGCTCCCTCAGAACCTGACGAGGCCTCGTGACAACGTCCCTATTAGGGAGCGGTCCGCGGAAACTCCACGCTCTCTGAGTGAGATTTCCAACGATGTACTCTCCACTGGGAGCAACCCAGCTGCACAAACCACTTCGTCGACACTGGACTCAAGGCAACAATCGTCACCTGGCATACCGCACCCTCATTCACAGCAGGGTGCGGGACATACCGCTGGGCCTCCGCCTGCTACTGCAAACCCAGTGCCGGTGGCTATCCCTGAAGAGCCAGCCGCGCCAGCTCTGAAGCATGAGGACTCGACAGGGACGATTCAACCGGCGACGCAGCCGTCGACAGAATCGTCGCCACCATCGATTCACCAGCCTGCGCCTTTCACGCCGATCAGCCAGGTTTCGCAATCATCTGAACAAGAGCCTAAGACCCCTACGGCTACGAACCACCCTGTTCTCCATGCCCCGTCGCCGGCTATCGCTGAGATCTTGGCTGCGCCAGCGAGGAACTTCACCAGATCACCCGAGCGTGCGACGCCATCACCTTCGAGGTCACCGCCTCCTACTTCGGCCCATTGAGGCCTTGGTTAACATTCGTGTACAGTAGAGCGTGACGCGCTGCGTCGGCGCTTTGTCACGAGGAGTTTGGTTCGGGCTCACTTCTGGATACCATGATTGCAAGATTGCTGTTTCGATGTGGCGAGAACACTGAGACAGGGTCTGAGCGAGGCATTAATGAAGCATTTGGTCAAAATCTGTAGACAGCGTTGAGCGGAGCTTTTTGATGCCATACGCCAGTGGCGACGTACAGTGAGCCGGCAGTAGTAATAGTAATCTCTTTCCTCTGTCGAACCAGCAGTGCACACCTTTTCAAAGCCTCGTCATGGGGCAGAATAATATGCAATGTGGTGATTATGTTCCTGCAAATCTGCTTGGCGACACAGGAATCTTGGGCTTCCAGATACAGTATGAGTGAGCTGTCACTCGGGGCCGGTCAGGTGTTCTGCATCTGCCATCAAGCGGAAGACCATTTCCGACCTCTCACACAAGGAGCGAATGAGATGGGTTGTGGATGCACTAACCGATCACCGCACCCAACGTGGCGCCACTCCCGTTGCTGACAGATGGTAGAGTGGCGAAACGGATGGCGACTTTGAGGCCAAGTGTGTGCGGGCTGTGGACGCTAGGTTACGACGATAGTGAAGCGGATTGGCTGGAAGATGATGCGAGACCACTGCAAAACGGCTGCAGGACTTGGGTTGTTTGTGGTGCAGGTCTTTGCTAACTGGCTCGCTCGGCCGTTGGCTAGTTCTCGCTCGCCAGAGCCCAAGCTAGCTCGGCTGATGTGCACCGGGAGGCTATTTTTGGGGGCATATCGAAGGCGTGGCGATATGCGAGCATTGCGACGACGGCACGCTCACCTGGGCATGTTGACACGAGAAGGATCGTGAGATGAGGGCTCGTGTGCAATGGCCTCGGCGCAACGACGGTGGGCTGTACGGCTGGCAGGTTTGAGAGGGGAATCACGATGCGAAGTGGAGTTGAGCGTTAGTTAATGTGCTGTTCAAACACGATGGAGCGGTCGTTCGTGGCTCAACAACTGCTCTCCCGAGGCTGATGGCGCCGCTCGCCGCACGCCAAACGAGCACTGCCGGGCCAGTCGCATGCTCCACTCATGACGCTCCGAAACAAGGATGTGATGAGCGAGCAATCCGTGAAGCAGGGGTGGCAGTGACGACCTGCCTTGACACCTTGGACGGTTTCAGGCTGCACGAGCGAGTGCCTTGGAGAGCACGGCGGTGGTGGTCTGCATGTAGCTATATCCCACGAGCTATAGTCTTCGGCAGGTGGGCTGCGAGCAGAAACGTTGCGAGGAGGCTCAACCCGCTTGCGCGAAGGACCGTCATGGCGGAGTCTTACAGCAGGCTAACGGTCTGAGCGCTCGGGCTGGGAGCGACGGGCGTTCAACGCTGGACTCGTATCGCCTGCAGTCGCATGTATCAAAAGCCTCCGGGCGGCGCCATCTGCCTGGACGACTCCCTTGAAGTTCCTTGCCTGCCATCTGAATTCTTTAGCCATTGAGTTCCACTGCCATTTTCGTTCGTTGGCCACACACACTCTCGCTCGTGTTGATATACTGTCGCTTTATTCAACAAAGAGCGTTGTTGCTTAGCCTGTCAGAGAACAGGTAGAGTGCGCGTGGCGTTACCAGCGGCCCGGATTCCTCTTTGGAGACGTGTGTAAGCCTTGACGACACCCCAGCCCTGCTACAAGGCCGTGATAGACAGCTGCCTGAAGCGGCAATATGTCCTTATGCTGCCGCATACATGGCTGCGGAGTGACCCTCACACATGACGCTGTGCTAATATCCATTGCAGTCTTCTAAAAGGCTGGTCGTCACCTTTGCTTCGGCCTTTGACGCTGCACCATGCGTTCCTTCCTCTGCTACACATTGCTGGCGCTGCCGCTGCTGGGCGGTGTCGTTGCCGAGCAGCCATCGACACAGACGTCGGACGCGTCCAACTCGGTCTACGCAAATGCGCAGGAAGCGTTCCAGGACCTGCTCAACGCGCTGCCCGAGGAGTCGCTGCAGGCGGCCCTCAACTCGCTCACCAAGTTCAAGGAGGGCGTGTTCGAATCTCACCGCAGGGGCGTGGAACATGTGCACAACAGTAGCCCGGCGCTCGCGACCAAGCTCATCGTCGCCGCCGTCCAGGACCTGAGGAAGCGCCAGGTCCCTGCCGCTTCCAACGGCACCACGCCTGTCGTCCAGCCTAGCCAGACGCCAGACCAGCCGTCGTCGACCCCCCAGCAGTCGGTCCAGCAAGACGCCACGTCTAGCGCAGCGCCGCCCGCGAGCACCAACCAGCCGACCAGCGGAGCACCACCCGCATCGACCGCATCGACCGCAGTCACCACGCCTTCCGAGCGGCCCGTCGTGATCCCCGTCGAAGTCACCACGACCAACAACGCCGGCAGCACCGTGATCCAGACCTCCGAAGTCTTCTCCCAGGTAACCGCCAGCGTCGAGGTGCCCGTTACACGCACCACGACCAACAGCCGCGGCAGCACCGTCGCCGTCACCACGCAGGAAGTCCGACCCGCCGTGATCCGAACCACGACCGACTCGCGCGGCTCCAGCATCGCCGTCACGTCTGCAGGCAACCTGGCGCCCACGCGCGGCGAGGTGCTGACGACGACCAACGCGCAGGGCTCGACGCTGCTGACCACGTACACGCCCGGCGGCGGCAAGGTGTCGAGCGTGAAGCTCGTGACGACTACGGATGGAGAGGGTCGCCCGTCGACGCTGACTAGCGTTATTGAGGTTGATCCTACTGATGTCGCTGGGAGCGGCGGGGCGGCCTCGGGCGGCTCGTCGGCCACGCAGACGGGGAAGCCGAGCGTGCAGTCTGGGTCTGCGAGTAGGAATTACGCTGCTGTGGCTGGTCTTGCTGGGCTGGGCGCGTTTGCCTTCTTCTTTTGAGGAATGTCTATGCGCAACGATTCTCCTTGCCCCTGGGGCTGTCACACTCCTTGGTCGCATTCGTGTACAAAGTTTTTGGGAACGAGAAAAAGTTCATGTTTAGCGGTGCATAGTCTTGTTTGGGCTTGGGTTTGGCGCTGGCATGGTGTTGCCAGACATACGTATACGGAGCCTGAATGGCTCGTCACTTTCATTAGATACCCACAGTCTCTGAAGCATGGCGGTTTAGCATGGCATGGGCAGTATGTAATGGGGCTGCAGACGAAGATAATGAAGTAGTCAACATAATACGTTGGTGCAAGTGAAGGGTTGGTGATTGTGTGAGAAGCGGAGCAAAGGTGAACAGGACGGGATGAGGTCTTTCTTCCTTTCACTTTGTTTGAGTGGGGCAGTTTGTTGGGACTGCATCGTGGTGTATCAGCCCGAAATACTTTGCTAATTCTTGCAAGTGTTGATCATCTTTCACTGTGTGTCACAACACGTGCTAAAGCAGCAACAGCTGTTAGAATTCCACGTGGTTCGACAGGGCCGCGGAGGTGCTCCAACACACGAGATGGGCGTCGAACCACGCTGGCAACCTCTCGTCTGCAGTGGAGAGAAAACAGAAGACAATTCCCACAACCCAAAGGGCAGAATGGTCTTGCATATGAACGAACGGCAGCACGCGAGCAGTGTGGTACGCATCGAATCCCATCCACGTCGCTGGGCCAAGTTGCCGTTGGCCGCGCGCTGATCCCTGCCAGTCGTGCAGTGGCGCCAAATCAGTCTGCAGGCTTCCCGTCGAGGACCTGGTCCCTTCGCGGTGCGCGTGCGACGTCCGTATTGGCCGCAGAGTGCTGCCTGTCGTTCTTTTCCTTGCCGGCTGCGAGCCTTGTCCAGTCTGCGTTCCTTCACTCCTTCTTGTCTGCGCCCTCTTCTGCTGCTGCGCGCCGCTACGAAGCCGCGACCGCTCTGCCCGCATAGACGCACACGCAACGCACCTTCCACACGGCTGCACGACGCTCGCTGGCCCGCCATGTTCGAGCCCAGCAAGCCCAAGATCAAGACGCGCACCGTCACCATCATGAAGAAGGTCGCTCCGCCGCCGCCACCTCCGCGCACACTCTCGTCCAGCGCCAGGACAGCGCCGCCCGCAAGCCGCTTCCAGCTCACCTCGACCGCCGCGGCGCAACGGCCAAGGCCAGCAGCACGAGAGTCGCCCGCCGTGTCCAACATCCGCAAGCGCAAGGTCACGCCAAGCACGCCGCCGCAGTGGGCCAGCAGCGACGAGTCGAGCGACGACGAGGGCGGGAGGCTGCACGGGGGGACGTCGAGTAAGCGTCTGAAGAGCAATAGCATCGAGCCGACGAGCATGAACCGCCAGCTCGAGCCTGACCCGAGTCGTTGTATACGGATACGGCGCGATTCGGAGACGCAGACGGACGGGCAGAGCGGCGGGCACGCTAACAGTCACACGAAAGAGAACGGTCACGCGAACGACAACAGCAAGAAGCGCGGCAGCCTCACCCACGGCGCGCTCATGACACAGGGCGCCTACGCAAAGAACTACAAGCCCGCATGGCCCGGGTCGGGCGCGGCCAAGATGCCCCTGTTCGAGCTGCAGTACCCCAGCCCGCTGCCGCCCGAGACGTTCGAAGCCAAAACCCCGCGCGACAACACCGAGTACGATCCGCTGGGCGACATCCAGTACACTATCGAAGAGATCATCACACACTACCTGCCCGCCGACCTCTCCCACGAACTCTCCGACGACGCCAACGGCACCGTACGCAAGCTGAAGCGCGCAGCCAAGACCGGCACCTTTGCCGACTACCAGCTCGAGCTGATCCGCTTCAACAAGCTCGTCAAGCAGAAGCTCGCCGACGGCACCATCCCCGCCAAGCTCGACGCCATGCACGCCATCCCCCTCAGCCTGGTCAAGCACATGACCCAGCAGACATACGCCCGCATCGTGTCGCCGCTCAGCCACAAGCTGCGCAAAGTCAAGGGCAAAGAGACAACCTACGGCGAGCTGATGCCCGTCTTCGTGCACCGCATCTTCGCCCAGACCGCGCTCAACAGCTCCCACGTCTTCGTCGACCTGGGCTCCGGCGTCGGCAACGTCGTCCTGCAGAGCGCGCTCCAGACCGGCGCCGAGTCGTGGGGGATCGAAATCATGGACCTCGCCGCCAGCCTCGGCCACAAGCAGGCCAACGAGCTCCGCGCCCGCGCCCGCCTGTGGAACATTAATATAGGCGCCATGCACCTCCTGCACGGCGACTTTCTCGACCACGACAAGATCAACACTACCCTCGCCCGCGCCGACGTCGTGCTCGTCAACAACAAGGTCTTTGGCGAGGAGCTCAACAACGCCCTGCTGCAGAAATTCCTCGATTTGAAAATCGGCGCCAAGGTAGTCAGTCTGGAGAGTTTCGGCTGCGCAGACGCAAAGGGCGTGCGGAACGAGCAGAGTATTGCGGGGCTTTTCGACGAGGAGAGGTTCGAGTCTGGGACCGACTGCGTGTCCTGGGCTGGCGAGAGCGTCGAGTATTTCATCGCGACCAAGGCGCGGTAGTAGACTGGTGTAGATTAAACATCGTGAAGGGATTGGAGGTGGCGGTAAGGGCTGGGCGAGTGCGTTTCTGTATCAATACCCTTTTCTGTTCGGTACGGCGGTACGGAGGTACGTCACTTGGGCGGAGTGTAGATGGATGGATAGATGGGTGGATGGATGGTGTCGATAAACGATGCAAGACAAACACATGCAATACCCACATTTCAGACCACGTACACATTCAGCAATAGTCAGATGTTGGAGAGCAAATGCTAAGAACCGACGAGAAATAGACGTTCAGGCAGTAACACGGCTGCTGTCAGTACGGGTGATGTACGCAGCTTCGTACGTACTATTGTTTCAGAACGAGTGCAAGACTCCGAGATGAGCGGTTCAACGGTGCATCTACAATGCCGATATCGATATCTACGAGCCTTGCTGTTGGCGGCCCGAGCGGAAGCGATAAGGTTAAGGTTTGGGCCCTGGGGCGGTGCGGATCAAAGCTTGGTATACCAAACCAACAGCACATGTGAGACTGAGGTGAGAAAAGGACGAGAGTGGTGAACATGGTAGTAGTTGGTTCAAAACACATCTGTTCTACTTTGTATTCCATCACTTCCCCAGCGTCAAAAACAGCCGATCCCCCACATCCCCCAACCCCGGCTTAATCATCCCCCTCTCATCAACCCCCTCATCACACCCCCCAACCCACACCTCCACCCCCTCCTCCCACTCCGCACACGCCCTCCTCAGCCCCTCCCTCGCCGCCAACACGCTAACAACCACAATCCTCTTCACCCCGTGCTCGCGCAGACTATCTATCGCCGCGCACGCCGTCGCGCCCGTCGCGATAATAGGGTCCACGATGATGGCGAGGTCGGCGGGGCCGGCGTGCTGCGAGGTCGGGGAGTGGTACGGCAGGTTGTTGTAGTATTCGACGGGCTGCAGGGTGGTTTTCTCGCGGTACAGGCCCAGGTGGTGGATTGGGACGGGCGCGGGGAGGAGGGAGGTGAGCGCGGGGACCATGGATAGGCCGGAGCGGAGGATGGGGACGAGGGAGATGAGGGAGGGGGGTGGGGAGGTGGTTGTTGTGGGGTAGGGGTAGCCGAGGGGGGATTTGTCCTGGGGGGTGTTAGTGGGTGTGGTGGTGGTGGTGGGTGGAGGCGGTGTGTATGTACACCGTGGGATGGTGAGACGTACTGTTCCGTCTTGCGTGGCTTGCAGAGCGGAGCCCAGTGCTTCGTAGCCGACCATCAGGGCGATTTCGTGCACCAGCGTCTGCGCATCACGGCTCCCTGTCGAGGCTGAGCGCAGCTGTGAGAGCTTGGCCTGCAAGCACGGGTGGGTGGAGACGTGGGCGTTGGCGGGGAGGGAAGACATGACGATGACGAGGAAAGGACAGACGTGTGGAACACGGGAGAGGACAGACGTATGGAACGATAGAGCGGCTGTGTGCTGGCCTGTATATAACTCTCCGGCGACGTCCTCATACAGCAGGTGTGATAGAGCTACCCAAGTGCACCAAGCTACCCCACCGTTATCGCAGCTGGCACGCGGATAGCGGAGGTCACCGCAGCTCACCGCGGCGGAAACGCGCTGGCACGCGTGGACAGGCCATCCCTGTCTTGTGGACGACGTCGGAGATTTTGGCGTGCGCCGGGCAGTTCTAGCTTGGTTGCCGCGCAGACGCTGCTTTGGGCACAGTGTACAGATGCAGCGCCTGTGGTCTGATTCTGGTAAGCCAGCAGAGCCCAGCTGGGAACCGACTCGCGTGCAATTTCCAGCGCGCTGGAAGTGCCGAACCACCCTGCAACATGTCGGCGCTGTTGTTGGGTGCGCGCTTGGTACCTCAATTCCTCGTCGACGTGGAGTGATTGACGGTGCGGATCGTCGTCATGGCCGCCAATGACATGGCCGACAGCGAAGATGAGCCCACGAAGCGCGAGAGCCACTTCAACGAGCAGCGCGCGAGTCTGCGCTCAGAGACAAGCCAGACCTCGTCCAACGCCCGCTCGCGCTCGAGACACCAGAGCCTGCGCTCCCACAGACAGAGCCTGCCGCGCACAGCAGAGGACTTTGGCTTGAACCCGGATTGGGCGGGTAGCGACGTGTTGCCCTCACCGCCTGGGAGTCCGTCGCCGGCGCCTGCCATTCCAAGGGACCGTGCAGAAGTACTTGCCAGTCGTGAGAAGGAGAGGAGGAGGAGGAGCAAGAGATCCAGCGCGGGGAGAGACTCGCCCACGTCGAGATCGAAATCACGCTCAAGAGCCCCATCCAAAGGCCGCAACATCGAAGACCTCTTGGTCGCGGCCTCGTGGGAGAACCTGGACTTTCTGACTTCACCACCGCCAGACGCTCCCGTCCCGTCCAGCAGGGAGGAGTACTGGCGCGCCAAAACCAAAAACGATGCGAGCAGCGCAAGCAACCTGCCCCAGCCCTCAGCATCAAGAAACATAGCACCACCGCACACCCCGACCAAGACCTCCAGACGCCCTTCTCTCTTCATTCGCTCAAACCTCAGCAACTCGACCCAGTCGCAGAATGGCATCACCGCCCTGCCCACCATGACGGACGACGCGCCCCAGCTGTCCAGCGCAGACCGCTACCACCAGTCCCAGCCCACGCCCAAAGCCCAGCGCAGGTCCAGAATCCTGACTGAACTGTACACCATCTGCTTGCTCATCTTCTTCGCCATATGGGGCACGCTGGCGCGTCTCGGTCTGCAGGCGCTGACGTTCTACCCCGGGGCGCCTGTTGTGTTCAGCGAGCTATGGGCCAACGTCGCTGGGACGTTCATCATGGGGTTTCTAGCAGAAGACACGCGACTCTTCCAGCAAGAATGGGGGGATGCACAGCCCGCCGACCGGCCAGCAGAGCCGCTGGAGACGACGCAGCGCACGCTCGACAAGAAAACCCACGGCAAAGTCAAAAAGACAATCCCGCTATACATTGGCCTCACGACCGGCTTCTGCGGCAGCTTCACAAGCTTCTCCTCGTTTATCCGGGACGTCTTCCTCGCCCTATCCAACGACCTCCCCGCCCCTACCTCCCACCCCTCCCCCTCCCCCACAACCCTCACCCCCCGCTCCCAAGCATACTCCCTCATGGCCCCCCTCGCCATCCTCCTCACAACCCTCGCCCTCACCCTCACCGCCTTCAAAACCGGCTTCCACCTCGCCACCCTCCTCTCCGCCAAAACACCCACCCTCTCCCCCCGCCTCACCCACTCCATCCTCCCTCCCGTCTTCACAATCCTCGGCCTGGGATCCTGGCTCGCAGCCATCCTCCTCACCGCTCTCCCCCCCGAAACCCACACAGCATGGCGCGGCCAAGCCCTCTTCGCGACCGTCTTCGCCCCCCTGGGTTGTCTAGCACGGTACTACGCCTCGCTCACCCTCAACAGTATCAACCCTGCCTTCCCGCTCGGCACGTTCGCGGTTAATATCGCCGGGACGGCGGTGCTGGGTATGTGTTTTGATCTGCAGCGCGTTCGTATCCAAGGGATTGTGGGGGGGAGTGTGCTGGGGTGCCAGGTGTTGCAGGGGGTGCAGGATGGGTTTTGTGGGGCGTTGACGACGGTTAGTACGTGGGTGGCGGAGCTGAGTACGTTAAGGAGGGGGGATGGCTATGTGTACGGGGCGAGTAGTGTGGTTGTTGGGGTTGGTGTTTTGACGGTGGTTATGGGGAGTGTGAGGTGGAGTGTGGGATGGGAGGCGGCGGTTTGTGTGGTGTGATGGGTGAGGGGATGGGTGGATATGTAGTGGGTGATGATGGGTTGGGTGTACATGGGATATGGGACGGCATGGATACTGGATATACCCAAAGCGATTTTTTTTTATGTAGGAATCCATGTCTCTGACTGAGTTCAATGTTACAGCACTCACACATTGAGCTGCGAATCATGGCTTTGAACCCTGCATATGTATAACGTAACGTGTACCTGCATCACAGCAAGATCATCAAGCGAGGAAGTAAATCCCTACCTGCAATCCTACCTTGACGGTGCGAACATCAACGCACTGATACTTACTACCTACCCGTGTTGAAATCAAAGAGATAAAGATACAAACATGCCTACCCATCCTACCGTGTGCTGTTCCTGGCCTGAAATCTGCGCTGCCACTTTCACATCACCAGAGCGTAGGCTCGCGTCAGAGGCTGTCGTGGTGCTGATGATCCCCTACCATGTTGTTCCAGGCTGATGATGAATCCACCTGCGAGTAAATCTGCTCACCCGTCATGTTTGGGGCGCTCGTGTCTTACCCTCGTTGACGAACAAGGCACAAGGAAGAAATGGAGATAACCTTGACAAACCCATCTTGGAGCGACACCGTCTCACCAAGAACTAGTATCTCCTGCGCTGGCTCCGGTCGTCGTAGCTGTCGCCCTCGTACGCTCGTTTCCGCGAATCGTCCCGGCCGCCGTAGCTGTCGCGGGCGCCGCGGTCACGGTCGTTGTAGCGGTCTCTGCCGAGGGGCTCGTTGTTGGCACCGCTGGAGCCGCGATCGCCTCCTCCGCGTCTGTCGCCGCCGTAACGGTCGCCGCCGCGATCGCCGCCACGGTCACCCCCGCGGTCTCCGCCGAACCCACCTCGTGGTCCTCGAGGACCGGCAGGGGCGCCGTCGGGCGGGCCGTAGCCGTTTGATCCCTGGTACCCAATGCCACCGCGGCCTCCGCCACGACCGCCGCCGAATCCGCCCCTGAAGCCGCCCCGATCCCCTCCACCGAAGCCCCCGCGACCGCCGCCTCGGCCGCCAAATCCACCGCCAAAGCCACCACGGCCTCCAAAGCCGCCAGGTCCAGCCGGCGCTCCAAAGCCCCCAGCGGCGCCGGGTCGCGCAGCAGGGCCCTTGGTGTATCCTCTGCCTCCCAGGCCTCCGCCAAAGCGGCGCGGACGCCAGCCCGAGACGGTGCGGCCGCGCTCGACATCGACGAGCACGCGGCGGTCCTTGATCTTGATGCCGTCCGTCTCCTTGTAGGCGGCCTTCATGTCCTTCTCGCGCTCGTACACGATGAAGGCGTAGCCGCGTTTGCGCTTCTTGGGCGGGGCGTCAGGCGGGGCGGTGGTGTCTTCGACAATGCGGATGCGCTCGATGGGACCGTAGCGGCCGAACTCGCGCTCGAGGTCGTCGGAGGTAGCGCCGTACGCGAGGCGGGAGACGAAGAGCGTCTTGAAAGCGTCGCCCTGGACCTTGGGGTCTTCGCTGGGCTTGTCTGCGCAGGATTAGCAACGGAGTGATTCAGCGAGCAGCTCGGTGCGCGTACAGTTGTGGATGCCCTCGGTCAGCAGCTTCTCCTGTTTCTCCTTCTTCTCGATCTTCTTGCGGTCGCGCTTCTGCAGCCAGCTCTCGGTCGGCACGTATCCGTCGTTGTCCTTGTACTCGCGCATTGCCTCGAGATACTGCGCGATGCCGCCGATCTTGGGCGTGCAGCGCTTCTCCGGCGCGTGGTCGATGGGCTCGACCCAGCGCAGCGGCGGCCGCGGGGCGAACAGGTTCAGCAGCATCGGCGGCAGCTGGTACGTCATCCTGGATTTGGTGCTGGAAGGCGCTCCAGCTGCGATGTGAATTGGTGGCGAGGTGGGTGTGGGCGTGGGTGTGGGTGTGGGTGTCGTTGCAACCAAGGGTCAAGCTGGAGGTAAGTTGCGCGCCAGGCAAAAGTCGCCGCACGTGCCATCGAGAAAGTCGGCAGCCATGGACGACGGCACCGCCAGGCGCCCTTCACCAGCCATCGACCGCCAACATGCCTCTCGCAGCGACTCGGACGGTCGCAAAGGCCCAGGTACGCCGCCCAATCGTCTCCTCACAGCACACACACACCCCCTCATCCCCCGGCACTAACACCCGTAGAACGGCGTCGGCGCCTTCGTCCTCCAGTGCAAACGCCTTGAGTTCCACTACTGCAACTGGTGGGGGTCCAGCCGGGGCATGAACGCCTTCATCAAGTCCTCGCTGCCCGTCTTCGCCGCGCGCAACCCCTCCGTCGAGTTCTCCGTCAGCCCGCGCCCGCGCAAGCACCCGGTCATCATCGCACACTACATCAATGGCGCCACGCGGAGCATCTGCGTCAAGAACCTGCAGAACGAGGGCGTCAGGGAAAAGGCTGAGATGCTGCGCGACAGCAACGGGGAGAAGAACAGGAAGCTGGGCAAGCCTGTTAGCAGTATCAACGAGAGCGTGAGGGGCATCTGGAGTCCGTTCCACGGCGCCAAGATTCAGATATAGGGCATTTGGCCGGGCAAGTCTTAGGAGGAGCCATTGTAGCATCTTCTGGGGGCAGCAGAGCTTGTATGAATAGATGGCATGGACGGCGTATTTGGATTCGGCTGTACAGCAAATGTACGAATACTACAACCCATCAAAACGCACATTGACTCTACTGCTCTGGAAAGAGCTGGTGATTATAACCATCTCATGTGCTCTACATACAGTACCTCAAACAGTGGAAGTTTCGGAAACTTTCAGCAACTGCTTTCCTAGAAACGAGGTTTACCAGACTCTACGCACTGGCAACGGGAAGACAGCAAGATCACGCAGCGTTTAACTAGTCATCTATTTTATTGTCGTCAGGTAACGTTACTCATGATAGCCAACTACAATCTCGCGCCGCCGCCATGAATTCACGCAGAGTTGGCGTTGATAATGTCGACAAACGCAGGCTTCAGCGACGCACCACCAACAAGGAAACCATCGATATCGGCCTGCTTGGCAAGCTCGCCGCAGTTCTTCTCGTTGACGCTGCCGCCGTACAGGATGCGCGTCTTCTCCGCAGCCTCGGACGAGACCTCCTTCTTCAGCCACTCGCGGATCGCGGCGTGGACCTCCTGAGCTTGCTCGGTGGTCGCCACCTTGCCGGTGCCGATGGCCCTGGTACATGTCAGTGTTGCTCGAGCGCAGTGTCGTGTTTGGGACTCACCAGATGGGCTCGTAGGCGATGACGATCTTGCTCCAGTCCTTGACCTTGTCTGCGACGGCCTTGAGCTGCTTGGTGACGACGTCGACGGTGGTGCCGGCCTCCCTCTGCTCGAGGCTCTCGCCGATGCACAGGATAACGCTGATGCCGCCGTCGAGCGCAGCCTTGGTCTTGCTGGCGACGAAAGCGTCGTCCTCCTGCAGGATGGTGCGGCGCTCCGAGTGACCCAGGATGGTCCATGTGATGCCGCTGTCCTTGAGCTGCTCGGCGGAGATTTCACCAGTGAAGGCGCCGTTGGGCTTGTCGTAGACGTTCTGAGCGGCGACCTCAATGCCCTTGCGGAGGTGCTCACGGGTCAGGAGGAGGTAGAGCGCGGGGGGAGCAATGACGACCTCTGCTTGTTGTCAGCATGCCTGCTCTCAAATCTGCAGTGAAGCCTACTGACCAGCATTGGGGTCGAGCTTGGCGTCGTTGAGGTTCTGGACAATCTTCTTGATGGACTCAATAGAGCCGTTCCTGTCATTCCATCAGCCTTCAGTCCGTACAAGCTTGCGCTGCCTACTTACATCTTGAAGTTGCCTCCGATGAAGAATTGACGTGCCATTTTGAATGCTGGTATGTGTGTGTGTATTGGGAAGGGTGTAAAGGGTATCAAAGTATGCAGTATGAGGTTGAAGAAGCAATGCGTTGTTGAGCTTCTGACTACCTAAATGTTTGAGCTGGCTGCTGGGCGGGGCACTGGTGGTGGGGCAAGTGACGAAGGACCTTTCGAGCTCGAGCTTCACACCAGCCTCCGAGGCTGCCCGAGAGCTGGGCCTTGGCCGGCCGTGGGAACACTGGAGATGCGGAGCTCGAGAGTTCTTTGGAACGCGAGAGAAACTCACCCGAGGTGATGCATGTTGTCATCGCCGCGAGAGTTCATGCTCAGCGCCGAAGACCGGGAAGCTCATGTTGGCTTTACATCCCTTCTTGCTCGCCGTGATTGCAACACACTCTGAACCCCCCCAACACTCAGACTTCTATCATCGAGATGATTACATGCAGATTCTTGAGGCTCTGCACAGATCGAGGAGCATAACGTCACAAGCAAGGATTCAACCTGTGTGAAGAACGAAGTGGATCTCCGCTTCCGAGGCTAGCTCAGCCCTACGTTCTTTGCGTATGGAACTGACCGGTACTCGATCTCATCCCACCACAGCGACATGTCTGCAGAACCAGAATCATCTCCGACTCCAGTTGTTCACGGCATCTCCGTCACCACGCTGACTCAATGCGCCCACTGGCACTCTCCGCTCGACATTATTGCTATCAAGCACTTCTGCTGCCAGAAGTTCTACGCCTGCATCAGCTGCCATGCTGCAAAGGAGGCCCACAAGTCCGGCGTATGGCCAAGAGACCAAAGGAACGTAAAGGCAGTGCTTTGCGGAGCGTGTAAACATGTTTTGAGCGTCGACGAGTACATGCAAAGCGGGAGTCGGTGTACGAAGTGTGGAGAGGGCTTTAATCCTGGGTGCAAAAGCCACTGGAACTTGTACTTCGAACTCGATGTTGATGAGCCGATTGCGTGTGCTCAAGGCTGAGGACTTCAGAAAGAGGCGGGGCTTGTCACAGCGTTTGAAGACAAGAAAGACACGGTGCTCTTACAGCTTGAACTCATCGATGCTAGCAGGGCGTGTAATAGGGGGCACGGTATTGCAGAGCGTGTGAATGAGCGATCATCGTCCACTACGGAAATCATTTGGAAGGCTACCGCCGCACGAAAACGTGTCTATCATCCCCTTCTCCCGCCTCCCTTGTCTTCAGACCCAAGTCCGCCGCAATCTGGTGCTGGAATATCCTTACCAGATCTCTTCTCGACGCGGACGGGGCCAACACCACACACTCATCTTCACTGTCATAGAACCTTGCGACATCCTTCAAGCTCTCACGACAAAACACCTCAACCCCCTTATCTGCAAGCTCGGTGTACACACCGCCAGTCTCGCGACTCCAATCTACACCAGCCAGCCACGCGAAAGCATTCGAATGCGCACCGCACTGTCCTTCCTTCGCAACCATCGGACACGTCGCCCACGACTCCACAGACGCCTTAAGCGCGTCCTCATTCTCGACCCACGACCCCACAAACTCCACCTCCCCACCGATCTCCTGGCCCACAGCCTCAACGAAGAACCTACTCTTCTCGCTCAGCCTCCCACATAGTCTAATCTTCGCCCTCCCTTCATATCGCTCATCAAGCGCTCGCACCAACGCCGCAACGTCCCGCACGTGGCCCCCCAGAAACCGCCGTGCCGCGGCATCCCCATGCACAAACAGATCGAGCCACGGCGGCCCGCAGCAGCGCCACTCAGGATGCATCTCGCGCTTATTTCCCGGCGCAGGCGTGACATCGAGCCAGATCTGCGCCACACCGTCTGGCAGGAACGGCACAGCGTTAATCCAATCCTCCAGCAGCTCTGGGTGCAGAAAAGACGCCGCGCCGCGGTGCGTGTGTTTGTTCACGATGCGGCCGAGGAACGATGTCCAGAATAGATCAAGACAGATAAGGCGGCAGTTCCAGCCGCGGGTACGTGGTAAGCAGCCTGTGAGCGAGGTGGGGTGCGAGATGGAGTGGATGGGCGTCCAGAGTGGTGCTGCGGCGGTCATGTCGAAGCGGAGACGGCGGTTGATGTGGAAGAGGTGGGTGAATTGGGTTGGTGGTGCGGATTCCACGCGGTGCGTCTCCGGCAGAGCCATGAAGAGGATGTGCTGTCGTAGTTCGGCGGGGAGGTCTAGTAATGAGGGCATAGTAGCGATGACTTGCAGTGGGGAAAGTTGAAGATCTAGAGGGCTGGCCGCTGATGTTGTGGCTGTCGCGAGGACTTGTATGTTTTTGATGTGGCTGTGCAGGCGATGATCGCGGGCGCAGCACCCTCAGTAGTGCTGAACATTTGTGACCATTTCTTTGTTATGTGAACGAGCTGGACGCCTAAGGCGTACATCTCTGTGCACAACTTCTTCGACGAGTCATCTAGCGCTGTGTTGGCTGATCAGTTCTACCTTCTATCAACAACGTACAACCAGAACTCGCGGGTGAGCGTACCAATAGCATCCCGTTGAAGCCGTCCCGTGCAAGCAGCAGCGCGCTGCAGTTCCTCATGGCAAATTGTAGCTTTCGACCCGAGTCCTTTGGCTCCGAGTGTATCCATCTCCTTGATCGTCAGTTGTACATCAGTCATAGACCTTTGCTGAAGAGACTGGAGAACTGCAATTGGTGATGTACGAGGGGAAATTGTGACGTCGCGTATCGGAGCTACGGTTGTGGCTGCTCGTGGACAAGTCAATTGTTTTGAGATCCTATCCGGAACAGCGTCGAGTTCAAGGCAATCTGCATCAGAGTCGAGGTCGCTCTCATTGCTGTCTGCATGGCCCGAATATGCTGGCAAACGGGCAGACTTAGACGCGGCAAGATTCTCATCCTCAGGATTTCTAATGCGCTTTGTATTTGAGTTCTCTTCGTTCGAATTGTCCCGCTTGAAAGACGTCCTGCTTGAACATTCCAATGGTTGGAAGGGTGCGTGCGTCTTATTGATACTGCCCCGGTTCTGACCACGACGAGGTCACAGCGACACTGAGATGGGGAAAGTGTGAGCTTGTCGATCCATCTGGGTGAGGTGATCTGCCCATATCTATGGTAGGCTTGACATCCATGTTTGCGGTGGACCCTCAGTTTAGCGAACAGTGAATGTGAGGCGAGCGAAAGAAATAGCGAGGCTGCGGGGTCAATGGATGAAGTAGCAAGGCTGCTGAGCGGAGGAGTAATGTCCATCTGACGTGCAAGGCGCACCACATGCAAGAACTACCACGTTGACGGCAATGATCCAATATGAAGACCATACAGATGGACAATTCTCAGTACACCGTTCCAATCCGTATGTTTCACTTTATCACGTCGCAGTACTCAATGTGCCTGTGGACACCATGCTATCAGCATCTAGCAGCATTCTTTATTACTCCTCGCTGCATATTTACAATTCCTAACCCACTAGAGTGCCCACACATCCGCCATCCTCACGCAATCTTTCTCGATGTCCCTTGATCCACCCAGTGCTCGGATCTAGTTCGCTGCAGTCCACAGAGCGGGGCCGGGGAAGGGGTAGCTCGTTGGGTTGTTGTAGAGGTTGAAAAGAATGCCAGCATCGGTCCTCTTGTACAAGCTGGTACCAGCAACACCACCGGTAGGAGCGACAGAGCCACTGCCCGTCACCTTGAGGTTGAGGCACTATGTATTTGTTAGCAAATTGATTCCTCCCGTCTAAGCGAGTGGGGTGACACGTACCTGAGGATACAGCTGTGCGCCGTTGTCAGACCCAGCGCCGTGCAGGGCGATAATCTCGTGGCGGATGACGTAGTTGCCAGCCTTCAGATTCTTGGGGATAGTGGCGGTGGAGGTGAAGTTGGTCTTGATGAGATTGTCGGTGGCCCAGGTGCCAGAGCCGCCGGGGGTGATCAGACCAGCCTGGGATATCTTGCTCCACTTAAGGGAGCTGGGGGTCAGGGTCGTACAATCGCCTGTCAAATAAATGAGATGGGCGCGACCAATGAGTGCTATCAAAACTTACCGTTGCATGGAGCGATGTAGTTGATGACAGGACCCTTGTGGCTTTCCGGCCAAGTGTTCCAGTACAAGGTCAATTGAGCACCAGCAGCGACGTTCGCATAGAGCCTGCCGGCGGTCGCGCTCTTGTGGCAGTTGATGTCCGCAGTGCCCAAGGCGGCAGGCTCAACGAAGCCATTATCCTGGTTCAAAGAGTCCCAGCCAGCAGTCTGGGGCCTAGAGTTCGCAGGCGAGTAATACCATACAGGATCAGAACCTTTGGTCCAGACATTGTTGGTAGTGACGCCGCTGATAAAGCCATGGGCAGATGCGGTGTCGAGCAGAGTGGCGACAGTGCCGAGAATGAATAGTGTCGAAAGCATCTTGAAGCGAGAGGTGGTGAAGCGAGGGAAATGAAGAGAATGGAAGTTGATGATGGTGTCTAAAGGTGCTGAACTTTCCCCTCTTAAATACTCCTCGCTTTCTCAGTTGGACATGACCGGAATCGTCGACGGAGGCTTTGGTGCCGCGTCGTCAGCTACACCCAAGGCCCCGAAGGGCCTCAGGATGCAGATCTCGGCGGTACAGTACCAACGAGGTACGAGGATGGCCGACTGAGCAGAGCATGGCTTGTCGTTCTTGGGTGGTGGATTTTCAGATATCCCGAGGCGCAAATGTTACAGCGCAGCCACCATTTCGCCATGATACAAACGAAAACAAATGAAGCAGATATTGACCAACTGCGGTAGCGAGTTCGCGGGGTGCAGCAAAATGCTTGACCGGTACACATGGCAAAGTGCCGGAGGCTGAAACGGGGAACATGACCTGGTGTCAGGTATATGCTTAATCTATTTCTTCGGAACGCTTAGATCAAATTCCGTTAGCGAGGACTCCTTAATAACAACAACGATCGACACTATACACAGTATTGAAGCCATATGGTCAGCTGCACGACTTCCAAGTCTTCTTGGTAATGCCGAAGCGCAAAAAAGGGGCATGTAGTAGTGCACTGACCCGGTGATGAAGGTAGAACACTTAGTAGGCAATCTCAACATCGCTCAACGACAAGAACCCGCCCTTTGCGCCATTGCTGCAACCATGGCGCAGTACAACGGCGAACGCCCCTCTCGATGCCGTTTGACCCGAGCGAAATGGCAGCGACCTCGAAGGCGATCTTGTTGATAAGCATGGTTAGAGGAAACGTGCGATTAGCGTCGCCATTGATGGCGATCCAGAAAATCGCCCATAGGCCATATGGGAAACTGCTGAAGACCTTTCGAATCGTCGCTGGTATCGATTTTGGGAAGAGGAATGGTCGCTATACGTCGGCGTTTGAAAGTGCTTCACACAATATGTGCAACGGGCTTTCACGGTGTGCGCTGCCTTTATATTTCTGTACATCGCCACTTATCCGTACTGATGAGACAGGTGCGAGGCTAAATGTGAACAAGTTTATTGCGACCACCGCGAGATACAATCATGAGTGGCTCGGCTCGAGTAACTTGCTCAATAAGTGCTCATTATGTACAAGCATAGGACAACATAGAATGAAGCCATGATTGATGAGATGGACACGATGTAGGCCAATGCAAGCGAGGAATGAACAAAAAGTGAGACGAGACAGCGAATCCAAGAGGTGACACGTTTCCGGTTCTGTTCCAAGTCGACAGTCGGTTCCCTACGACTTGTAAAAAGTCATCTCGCACTTACATTAATTTCACAAAACCCACCAGTGGCAGGCAGCATTGTGTATGAGTGGAATCAGATTCAATGTGTGGTGCTCTTGTACTTCTCAAAGTGCTGATGTGGGTTGAGACGTGAGTCGTCTTTTAGCGTGTTCTCGTTAGCGTGTTCTTCGTCGAAGGCTTTTAGCCGGGACTTATGGGGAACGTCACCTGAACGCCACTACACAACTCTCTCATGTCCTCCCTATCGTCGTTGCCTCGTGAGCTACGCGACCAGATCATTGAATATGTTCTTGTATCCAGCAGAGAGCCTCCAAAGAATCCTGCACATGAGACAGAGTCGCGACTGAATCACACTGGACAAGATGCCCTGCGGCCGCCAAGAATATCGCACAACACGTACAATGCTTCTGGACTCCTTGGCACTAATACGCAACTTAGAGTTGAGACACAGGATCGTCTGCGAGGACTCATGGTGACTTACACACTCGATGTCATGGTCGTCGACCATGAGCTCTGGCCTACCTGGACCTGCTGCCCCTCGCGAACATCTGGACCAATCGACAAGGTCCGGATAAACTTACGATTCTTCAGCAATGCGAATGATCCGTACATGGTGCATGTCGCGCGTACATGTGGCGCGATCCTACAAGGCCGAAAATGGGCTAGCACATCAATGCACCCGCTATCCTTGCTGTACATGCACATTCGTGCAGTTTGTCTGCAGCCTGGTTCAAACGACGCACATCTGATCAAAGAGCTTCGCTTCGAAGTTTCTACAGAAGGCCGCTTGGGTCAATTTGCGATCATGCCGCAAACGGAGCCCATATCCAGTTTCGACATGAGATGTGTATTTGGCAAGCATCGTTCTTTGTGGAACTCCTTTCGCAGCATCCGTGAGTATCCTTCCCCGGAAAACGGCGAAGACAAGCGCATGGGGCTTGTCAGGTCACTCAAGATCATGTTATTGCTCTTCATACAAGACGCTTGGGATGAAGAACAAGAAACTTACACTAGCTACATCGGACCGCTAGGTATCGCATTTCGGGGTGTTCGAAACGTAAGGTTCATGGTCGATGGGCAAGACCTCGGGCAAGTGGCGTCTGATGCTTTTGCGGCCTGAGCCGAGCCCAGCTGGTACTGTCAAATGCCAAGTTGCGTAAGGTCCGGAGCACTGGATACGCACATTTCATTCGCCTCATGCCGCCGAAGAGTGCTGAAAGTCACAATGTCCCCTCGTCCCGGTACAGACTCTTGTTGGCTCTTCATGGCAATGAACCCTGAGACGGCGGGCGTGCTTCGAAAGCCATCATCATAACATACACACCGCAGTGCGGAAACGAGATTCAACTCGTGAAAGTATCCTGCATGTGCGGCAAGCTGGTAGTCTTCTCAAAGCCACATTGAACCCAGAGACCCTACGCCGAGAAGAGTGTCAGTTTCAACAGGTCTCACCCACGCCTAGCCTTGAGTTTGTACGAGGTAGCGCATCTATTGAACAACTCGATAGGAGCAGAATTTCGCCATACGAGGCTCTGTGGAACTACATGTGCGTCGAGTGAGACGTGCGTGGGATGCTGGCAAGAAAAAAATCGCTTGAGCATGCCAGCCAAGCGCGGCTTGTATTCATCAAGCTTCAACGTGGCAATTCTATCAACCACGGCGATCCCGCACACATCAGTCTTTGTCAGACTTCTGTGTGTGTCAGCACCCCACCTAATCGCAAGGTGCAGGAGCCGATCACTGAAGGCCGTACGATCGATGTGATCGAAAGGTTTCTGCAAAAACATCTACATGTCCGCATGCTAAGGCTCAGCAGAAACACCAGCTATTCCGTGAAGCAAGAGCGGTGCTGCGAGCAAAGTGCTTTATGCGGCACGTATCATCATGGTTGCAGGTAACCGACCGTACGGTAATGCCTAATCCTCCGAGTCTGGGTTATTGTGGTCTTTCCATGCTTCTAGGGCATGATATCAATACGGTAAGGGTCTGTTTACTTTCGAATCGGCGGCCAATTTATGTATTCAATATAAGCACCAGCTAGCATATTACTAGCCCCTAAAAGCTTCTCGGTAGTAGAAATTAGCGGCGGATTACTTTACGGAGGGATTTAACGTCTGTAAAACAATTGGCGAATTTGTACAAGAGAAAATCGGCGCGTTAATTAACCATTCCTCTTCCTACTGCGTATTGCTAAGAGGTTACTCTAATCTTATTGGTTAGCGAAGAGCCTTTTCTATAAAGAAATCGAAAGTAAACACGCTAGGTGTTACTGATTGGATCCACTGATATCAGCAAATCGGCCGGTTTTCGAACGCAGAAATCGGCCGTCGAACCGAAAGTAAACAGGCCTTAAACACAATACGGTTTCCTTGAATTGCCTGACTCAATCAGCGGTCCAATTCCCGGCATTCCTCATCGGCAACTCGGGAGAGGTTGGTGCCGGACTGAACAATGTCCATCCTTGGCTAGGACGAGCGACTGTGCACAATTATAAGGGAGCAGAGCATTAACGTGAGGAACAAATAGCAAAAAGCAGGCTTCCATAGATGGAGTAAGAGAAAGCTGAGGAACACCGCAATCTTCCGAGGTCATCACACAAATCACGCTAGCCATTTAGGGAAAGTACGCCTCTATGTATTTCGAGACTTTCGAATTCTCCTAGCGTTCCAGTATCTTCGCCTCACTCGCCAACTGTTACCAACGCCGCGACCACAATGTCGCTCGTCAATCGTACTGTGCTTGGCCGATTGCAATCCATTTGGCGGCATCATACCAATCAATAACACCACACCCCCCTTTATCTGCGCTCTTTTAGGTCACGACGCTCAGGCAACCGCAGGTGTCACAGAAGACATTCGGGCATGCTGTTCACCGTACTACCCGCCTCAATACACGACTCGAAACGGCTGTGATCATCATTGATGCGGCGTCCCGGCGTACGAAGCCAAGGGCACCCGCACCTCGACTTGGCTGGAAGTGCCTTATCCCACCGAAGGCACTGTACGCTCCACAGTCACTTTGACTACAATACAGACGTATGGTGGTATTGTGGCGTACCCAAAAGTCAGTTCCTGTCTGTACAGCGTAGTAATCTGGAACGAGTATGCACTGGCTTGCTGCGTCGGAGGTGAGCTAGGTGAAGTTAGTATGATAGGGTTGGATCCGATGAGTACTATGCTAATTGTGACTGCTACGCTAAATAGTAGTAGTACTGGGTCAAGTAGCGTGGCTACTACGGGGGTGAGTCGCAGCACGGCGCCCACGAGCAGTTCTTACAGTTTGCTCTTATTTAGAACTTTTCTGCTTTCTGTTCGGCAGTGAGAACAGCACGTGTTTGAGAAGGCAAATCAGCGCATTTGTGCAAAGGATCGAGAAAACGACAATGGTGACCTTCTTGTTGCGCCCCGAGAACGTGTACGCTGCGCTCCACTCAGTACGGGGCACGAAAATTGACATGGATTAGAGACTGTCATCGCATTCGATCCCGACCGACCTGCATCTACATACTATTGTTTCGGAACAGCCAACCACAAGACAATGTACACGACAATTACTGCGCCATTGGCTGCATGTGAAAGCTACGACTCTCATCTCATAGAGACTGGAAGACCCGGATGACCTGGAGCAGCTGTGCCTTCATTCAGACTCTCAAGACCGCGATGGATCGCTGCAGCAATTTCCAGGTTGTTCTTCTCCAGGAACATGAAATGCGCATTGCCTTTGATTCCGATGTCGGCAAGCTTAATCCACTGGTAGTTGGAGACGCCCATCTGCTTGAAGTACTCAACAAAGCAATGGTCATACGTGATATGCGGGCTGGCCTCGCCCGTGATCATGATGTACGGCACTTTTCCAAGCTGAGTGAGCTTATGGATGGTGCCAGTTTGTAGGACGCACGAGCGCTTGGCTAGCTCGTCGGGTCCGACCTCAGCGGTGGTGATGGCTGAGCAGTTCGTTACAGGCGGATCGTATTGCAGTGGTGTGTATGTGAGACCACAAGGCCGAGCAGTGGTGCGCCCAACTCCAGCAACGGTGGTGTTTCCGATGAGAGAAGTAAAGGGAATGTTGCCAGGCTCGATGTTGATGTTGGCACGCAGCAGGTCGGGGCATGCGTCAGACCAAATGGCTGTATAAGTGCAACCGGCAGAATGGCAGACTGTGTATGACTGGCCAATCATGCTGAGAAGCTGGCACCCGGATGTGCGCATAGTATTCTCTACGTTCACATTTGATGAAGAGATAGGAACATTGGCGGCAGCAAAGGCGTCAAAGATGGCATCTCCGCGTGTGCCGTTACCGGGCCATTGTGTATGCAGATTTGCTTGCGGGTACTGAGCGAAGTTTTCCGGGGCTGTAAAGCCCTGCTCATTGATAATGTCTGTCGAGCCAATGCGCAGAGGGTACTTGGATAGAAGCTGCTGACCACTTCTACCGTTGGCAGCAATGTCAACAATGTAGACCTGGTAGCCTTGGTCAAGGTAGTATGAGACCCATCCCTTGCGATTGTCTGGCGTGTTCAGCCACTCTGCACCTGTGTTGACGCCCGCGGAAATGAATATCATAGGGTAAGGCTTGTTGGCTTTCTCAGTGGGCGTCAACTTCTCGACGTAGAGTTGATCGCTCCATATCTGCTGGCCCGGGATGCCGGAATCGACATAGCCACCACCGATGTATAAAGTGTCTCGCTGGTAGGCGGATTCTTGACTGCTACATTTTGGGCTGATGCTGTTGGCTCCAGTACAATCATCTGATGGTGGGTTAGACCATGGTGGTACAGAAGGTGAAGGAGAAACACCTTTTGGCAAGGTGAGGTTTGCGCTGTCCCGGTCAGCTTGTGCTAATGTCAGAAAAGGAAATGCTCCAAAGAGCAGAGCTCCTATAATGGTGCACGAGTACATGGCCAAGCGGAGGCGACTGAAACACAGACAGCTGATAACAACACACCAGTGAATGAAAGATGCTGGAAAAAAGAGAGGAGAAAAAGATCAGGGTTTGAAGGATGCGGGAAGCAAGCGGAAACAGGTGCGGAAACAGGTGCCATCCCCGGTTTTCGTTCCCGTCTACAAGGGTGTTGAGATAAGCAGGGCGCAGAACCGCAGATGGGTTCGTAGCAAAAAGACAAAAACATACAACAGCGGATATTCACTAGTGGTCACTCACCTAACTACCAATCCGCCGGTACGTTGCTTAAATAGGGCTGAGCGAACGGGAAGCCTTATTTTCAACGTCCTATGGTCGTATGTGATAATTTGGATGATTCAAGTCTTTAATATAGTAGCAGACAGTGTCGTAAACGGCCCACGTCTGGCTGCTCTCGCGGCCTTGCTCACTAGCCGCACCCTCAAGTCGCAGAAACCATCGACTCCAGATCAGATACTCTTGGGGTTCTGGAAAACCCCCATGCGATCTCTGCGAATCTCTCGTAAGTTGATCAAGCCCATGGAGTCTATCTTGATCGTAATGTCGCAGCCAACATTTCCTGCTACTTGAAAGCCAGTGTTGAGCCTCACTATGTTTGAACGCTTATAGTGTTACCACATACAGACGACCAAAGCTCTTTTCATTGTCCCGTCCTCGAACGGTACACAGGCAACCTACCTCCTCTTCTCACAAAAACGCCGCCGCAGCCGCCGCAGCCAACGCCCCAAACTCCTTCCTCACCCACGGACTACCCGTCGGCACACTCGCCGCCCCCGAACTACTACTCGTTGTCTGCCTCGCACCAATAACCTGCCTGACAATACTGAATTGATCCTCGACCTGCTGCTCCTTGAACGCCCGGGCGCCACTCGGCAGCGCACTATACCACGTCGGCGCGCCGTAGAACGTCGTGGTCCCGGAGCCCGTCACCTGCGCGGGGATCGAGTAGTTGGATGCGGTGGAGACGAAGGCTGCGATCTCGGATGCGGCGGATGACGAGGAGGATTTGTAGGGCTCGCCGAGCGAGTTGGTGAAGGAGCGGTATGCGATGTTGGCGTTTAGGAAGACGGATGTTGTCCACGAGGAGGCCTGGGATGTGTTAGTGAGACGGCTTGTGGGGGAAAAGGGGAAATTACGTCTGATGGGTTTGCGAACGAGGGGATTGCGGAGGTGGGAATGGGCGCTGCGGTGTAGACCATGAAGTCTGCGTTGACGACATTGAGACCCGCCGCTGCGGCTAGATAGAGAAGGCCGCTCTTCAGGTACATGGTAGTGCTCGATGCTGTGCTGCGCGCGGAATGGCGGTCGTTACTTGGAGAGTGCAACGGTCAGACTGAGAGCTATCGATAGCGAGTGCAGAGCAAAGGTGGATGGATGTTCAAGGCACGGTCAACGATATTCCAATTGCTTGGCTCCCCATCGCCGCCCGTAATTGATGATTAATGGTCATCCTCGCTGATCGCGTAGCGGCGTTCAACCCCGTTTGACGTTGTCAGTCTGTGCAACTGACGCGTCTGTGCGTCGCGCGTTTCTCCGCTGAGCATCTTGTACGGGATGTGCTTGGCTCTCCAAGCTCTGTGTGGATCGAATTAAATGATCTCGAAAATCGTTGGACTGGATGCATAGCGATAACAACTTTGCGCTGACGAAGCTCTGATCTTGGCACAGTAGCACGCGTAACTTGGATTTAAGAGCTGTTCAGGTGTGACGTTGATAAATCGTGAAGCAGAAGATCAGGCAGCACCGCTGAATGCTCAGGCATGAAACCTGAACATACAACCCGAGTGAGCAGACAACGATCTCGAACTGCCTGCGCTCGCCTCACAGAGCCATCACCAAACATGAATTCATCTCCACCAAGGGAGTATCCCAGAATGTGCATCCAACCAGTTCAATCCCATCGCCACTCGCCCGTACCTGACAGCCTGTCCTATCCAGCTCTCATCACTGAGGAGGATCAAGCTTGAACATCGGTTCCTTGACCAGCAACAGCGAACAATCCATATCCTTAACCCGCAAGCCCACCGCCAGCGGATCCTCACAATTCAACGGGCCGGAGCTCCAAAGCTTCTCACGACACTCGCCACAGCTCTTCCAGCTCTCGTTGTCAAACCACTGACAAGCTGGCTGTTGGTATCTCACCCACGGGTAGCCAAATCTGACCCTACTTGTTGCGAAATCAAAATCCACACTGTAGTACAAAAACATGTTCTTGGCCCCGGTTTGTACAATGTTCAGCTTGTCGCTCACGCCGGTGAAGTTGAGTGATTGCGCCATGTTGCCGTTGCGCCAGACGCCGGCTGCGAGGCGGCGGCCGGAGAAACAGTATTCCCAGATTTGGATGTGGAATGGAACGACCAGATCCTCCTGGCCTTTGGGAGTGTTGGGGAGCACGGTGTGAATGATGTGGGGCATGAGAGTGAGAGTCGATGCTGCGGCGTCAAAGAGTGTTGGTGTCGGCTTGAGAGTGTCATCGGTATCGGCTTGGTTGATGTCAATCAGGCGGGCAGGAGCGGTAATGACAGGAGGCGTAAACAGAGAGAAACCTGTGTCGTCTGGCAGCGAAGACGTAGGTACGGATTCGATGTCGCGGCGAGCCTTTCCAGTCATGTGGTTGTCGACAAAGTAGCATGTGCGATACGACGTACGTTGGTATCCGGGCTGCAGCGTCTGGCAGTTGAGAGCGCCCAGTGTCCATGGCTTCGGCTCACACCACCCGCATGGCCAGCCGCCCTCAGATGTCCAGGCGCAGCCATCATACTCGATGCCAAACGCGTGCTGGTCGTACGAGTAAGGGCCAAAGAGCAGGTCAAGTCCAGGGTGCAGATTGATGGCAAGTTTCTGCGTGACGTCCTTGTAGAAGTTGAGCTCCCGGCCATGCCACCAGCCGCGTGCTTTGAGGGCACCGTTCTCGCACCATTCTGAATGGGTGACACTGAAGCGGTATAGGTTTTCTGGGGTCTTTCCATCGCCTGTGATGTCGCGAGCTTCGAGAATAGAAGCGGTAAGGGGACCGGTCACCATGTCGACATCGGTGGCAGGGACGAGGTCTTCGGTTGCAACGACGACAGCGCTGCTTGATTTGTTGTCAGGAACAAGCTTACTCAATGGAACCCTTCCCGATTTTGGTTTGTGCCAGAGGTGACAAGTCAACGTGCGGTGCTAGAAGTCGTTAGTCTGGACTGGTATCGACAGGGTGTTCTCGAATGAATACTCACTCTCGACAGCTCAGGGTGCTTGGAACAGTCGATCTGTCTCGCGCCCTCAGGGCCTGTCCAGGGTACACCCCAATCGCACCACCCGCAGCTCTCTTTCGCCATGTCTCCATCCTTCCACTTGCAGTCTCCAGACTCGAAGAACGTCTCGGAGGTGTCGGGATCATGACGGACTGAGATAGACACGTCGTTCAGGCTGAACTTCTTGGGTGAAGACTTTTCGACCGCCCAACCGTACTCATAACCATTACCGTGATTAATCTCAGCGTACGCATGCACATCAAGCTTGGTCGACGCGGGATCGGTGTTGCAGTATTGCTTGACGTACAACTCAAAGTTGTATTCACCGCGGTTCTTCGTGAGAGCAGGGATAGTTGAGTCTGTCGACGACACTGGTGCTGGCGCTGCAATTACTGCCACAGCAAGCAAAGGCAGCAGGTAGGCGCCCTTCATGTTGACCGTAGTCTATAGAGCTGGTGGGGGTGATGTGTGCAATGGTCGTTCGCGAGGTGCTAGAAGCAGTCGACGGAGAATAGCAACGGCGGTAGACACGAGTCTTCTTAAATGGCTTGCGAACTAGCCTCGGACTAGGCATCGAGTGAAGATGAAGGCGAGCACAGTGCAGCGCTAGCAAAGACACCATCCTGACAAGGAGATATCTAAAGCCTCTTGGTCGTTACTGTGCAGTCTGATGAACGCCACAGACGACTGCTGAGACCCCCCATATCATATAAAGCGTCGAGGACTAGAATTCGTAGGAGATAGGGTGTGACACAGTCGCGCAGAACTGGATCGCATGCCTGCAGTGGGTTTGCTTGGACCTCTGTGGGACGTCAACAAGTCACAATCACAACACAGGAGCGCACACAGTGTTGGTAAATAAGGCAGTATTACAACGACTATGAGTACAATTGATGAGGATCTTGATGGGTATCTGTGAGAGGTCTCGTGGACCAAAACCAGCGCTTCTTACGCTAGGAGATTAATGACGACACAAGGGAACGACCGTCTATACAATCTTACAGTATTACAAAAGAAAACACTTCTCTACCGTCTACTCTGGTGAGTGTTGTTGCGAGTAGTCCGACCCATCTCCTCGTCTGGGATCCTATCCCGGCGCCCAGAATAGGCGCGCTGAGGCTGGCGAACGTCATCATGGCGGTCATCGTAGCTACCACGGCGCTCGTTCTCTTCGTCTGAGACATCGATATAGACAGATGCAGGGCGTGGGCGGCTTTCCCTGGGCAGCTTCGAGTTCTTAACCTTCAGCTCATCAGGCATGTACACCTTGTCAAGATGCTCCTCTAGCAGGCGAACGTTCTTGCCGTTACATTTGATCGCGGCATCTGCAAGATCGCCAATGAACGGGACGAGGCCAACGACAAAGTCCAATGCCAGGTTGAACATCATCATGAGCAGAACGCCTTGTGGTAGACCACATGACACTTTGCGCATACTAAGGATGAGCTTGAGTGCGAGCAGTGCATCAGCTGCGTCACCGATCGCCGGTACAAGACCAATGACGGAAGACCAACCGAAGCGCATGCCCATGAAACTGAACAAGGCGAAATCAAGTCTGTAGGCGGTCTTGCGGGCTCTGGCAAGGATGTTGGCCTCTTGCTCTGGGATGTAGGCTGGGATCTGTTTCTTGACTTTCTTCATCTTGCCCGGCTTCCTAGGGTGGGGAATTTCCTCGTAGTATGGGTCCTGACTCGCCATCAGCAAATATACAACGCAATGGTGTGGGACAACATACATATGGGCCGGCAGCGGCTTTGTTGGCATACTTGCTCATCTCGCCAGCGAGCATCTTCTTCGCGGCATACTTTGCGACAAGCTGGGCCATGATTGCGGTGTTGTTGGTGTGCAGGTGAGGAATGCACAGAGGTCTGCGGGAAAGGGGCTCTTGACTATGGATACAAGCTTAAAGGAGACGTGCAGAAAGACCTTATATGTGCAGCGTTTCTTTGGGTTCCTTGGTGATGTATTGACAATGCGCTGCGCGGCGGCTGTCTCACAAAGCGTGCGCGGAAGCTGGTTGGATGGCGGCTGCTCTCGCAGGAATTCTGAAACGGGCGCGTCGCTGCCTATGAATAGACGACGAGTGCGACTGCGAACAACAAAGCGTGCTGAGCTGGCGATCAGGTGAAGGTGCTACAGGCAGATCAAGGGCAGGAACGGCGGGCTCTTAAGTCATTAGCATTTCGGCGGTGTGCTGGCTGGCTATCCTGCCCTGATTCCATAAGGCCGCGACAGGCTGTGACGTGATGGTGTTTCTAGCCCTGTCTTTCGCTGATCCCGCAGCCACATCGCTGTGGCGTTATAGTGTTGCACTGCCACTACACGTCAACGAGCTTGAAGCTCCGCTGCAATCACAACAAAGTCTGCATCTAGAATCCCCCACGCACGTGTTTGCCATATTCTTCCACATTCTCTCCGTGCGGCAGTGCAGAACGATCAGCTCTCACTAGCACCAGAACCGCGAATCTCCCGCTGCAACGTGCGACGCGCCCGCAGCCCGACGACATCCCCGCCGCGCGACTGACGAGGTGGTGCCCGGAGCATGCAGCGCGACACCGACCAACATGACGACCACAAATACCAAGATGACGCTCGTTGACTGGCTGGACGACCTGTGCGTTCGCTTTATCGTCAATCTCCCGCAAGAAGAGCTGCTCTCAGTGGAGCGCATCTGCTTCCAGATCGAAGAAGCACAATGGTTTTACGAAGATTTCATCCGCCCGCTGGACCCCCATGGCCTGCCCTCGATGCATCTGCGCAAGTTCTCGCAGCTCATATTCCAGCATTGTCCGCTGTTCTCTGCCTACTCTGCTGAGCTGCACCAGCAGGCCTACGACCAATTCCTTGCCTACAAGACCCGAGTGCCCGTCCGCGGAGCCATCATGTTGAATCAGGACATGACACATGCAGTGTTGGTCAAGGGGTGGAAGAAGGGCGCCAAATGGAGTTTTCCACGAGGCAAGATCAACAAGGAAGAGGATGACCTCGACTGTGCAGTGAGAGAAGTCTGGGAAGAGACCGGCTACGACTTGAAAGAGGCTGGCTTGGTACTGCCGGCTCAGCAAATGAAGAGCATTACGGTTACGATGCGCGAGCAGAGCATGATGCTTTACGTCTTCCGCGGCGTACCCATGGACACATACTTCGAGCCGCGGACAAGGAAGGAGATCTCCAAGATCGACTGGTATAAGTTGACAGATTTGCCGACCGTTAGGCGGAAGAATCAGACACAGCAGCAGGGCGCTGGGCAGGATTTGATAAAGGAGAGTAGCTTTTACATGGTGGCACCCTTCCTTGGACCATTGAGGGCGTGGATCAAGCTGCAACACAAGCTTGACAAGCAAAGATCTCGTTCAGGACAGCACGTGGCGCCGCCGCCTGCAATTACAGATGACGAGGATGGTCAAGCTGAGATTTATGAGGCTACAGGCGACGAAGACACCGTGTTGATTACTACTCAACCTCTCGATGATAACTTTGCCAACCTGGTCGCAAGACTAGGCCAGAGTCAGCCTCAAGAGCTGGCGGCGCAGATTCAGCCCTCGATTGATCCGGCTGCGGAGTTGAAGAAGCTTCTGAGCGTAGGGGGAGGGCCATCAGCACCGACACCGCCTGTAGAAGCCCCAAGTGGGCAGCCTCGAGCCAATCCTCTACGAGCGAATCCTCTACTGTCTTTGTTTCAAGGGAACAACGGCCCTCTTATACCTTCAAACACAATACCCCAGACTCCATGGGAGCAGATTCTGCATACTCCAATGGAGCCTCCACAGAACCCACACGCTCAACATCATCCACTGCCGCCACAGCGCGGTCCTCCACCTTCATTCCCTTTCCCGGCACACTGGGACATGCCTGTCCAAAGTCAACAGCATACGCAACAACAACATCCACAAGACATGCCACTACATCTCCCTCACCACTCCATGCCGCCTCCTGCACCGCCAAACCACAACTATCAGCAACAACAAGGATATGGCCCACCACCACCGCAGCTTGGGCAATTCACCGGCGCGCCCGGGCGAGGACCTGAAGTACCTGCTGCGTCTGGTCTGCCCACGCCCAAACTCACTGCTCATGCTCTAGGGCTGCTGAACTCATTCAAGCTTAGCGATTCGAACTCTATGCTACCGCAGACTCAGGTCTCGTCACAACAGCAGCAGTCCCAGTACAACACTCCAAGAATGCAACAACCACAGCCCCAGTTCGCTCCCCACGAGCTTGTGTCACCTCCACAGATGATCAGCCCGCCTTCCCATCAATCACCTCCACTTAGTCAACCACAGCCAAAAACGAGGACTGTGCATCAGGACTCGTTGCTCACCCTATTCAGCGCCACACCGCCAGCCAAGTCACCCGCTCCTGCAGAGCCGGCCGAGCTGTCTGCACATCCTCTCACGCCAGGCTTCGTACAAGCTCGGCCAGCAGCTGCCCCGGCGAAAGCGCCTAATCAAGCTTTGCTCGATCTTTTCAACACGCAGTCCAAACCTGGACTTACTTCAGCTACTGTTAGTGGACCGATGCATGAACCCGACTTCCACACTGTGAAGAGACGCAAGCAACCCTCCATCAACGGACATTCCCGTGGCCCATCACCAGCAACTCATCCTACTGGGGCACGCAATGGATCGGATGTCTCGATCATTGCTGCTTCGAAGCATGCTCAGCAGACGCACGGTGACATCAGTACAGCACCTGCACCAGCTTTCCAGCCTCACGTCTTGAAGAGGCCTCAGCAAGGTCCCAACGCGCATGCACAAGGTTTACTAGACATGTTCAAGGGGCCATCGCCGCAACCAGTACCTGCCCAGCCTGCCACCGTTACAGCTCCCACGGCGCAGGCGCAAGGGTTGCTGGACATGTTCAGAGGAGCTTCGCCTCAGACCACAGCTGCACGGCCAGCGCAAGCTGAGAATCTCCTTTCCATGTTCAAGAACGCTTCGTCTCAAGCCGCTCCTGCTCAGTCTGGACCTGCAGTGCCACCTGCCGCTGCACAACCGCCAACTGCACAATCCCAAGGTCTTCTGAACCTTTTCAAGAGCCCCTCGCCCCAGCCTCCACCACAAGCAATTCATACTTTGCCGACCGGTTCTCCCGCCATCTTCGCCGCCCAATCCGGATCTATTGACCGCCGCGAATCCGTCCCCATTGACCAGCGCAACGCTCTCCTCGGCCTCTTCAACAAGCCCTCTCCTCAGCTCGCCCGCCGCGCTCCGATCCAGCAATCCCATAGTCCTGTACTGTTCAGCAGAAGCCCCAAGCCGCCGACGCCAAAGACCGCTATGTCTGGTCTTGTTAGCCCTGTGAGCCCGCTGCAGCAGGGGAGTCGCACGGGCACGCCAGCTGATCTGGTCAGTCGGAGTCGGATCAACAGCATAGGGGAGCCCTTGACCGGCCCTTCTGTCACTGCGCAGCAGGGATTACCTGGTGTGCAGGGAGTGCAGGTGGATTCTTCGCGGTCCAGTGAGGCGAAGAGTCCGGTTGACAAGACATTTCTGCTTGGTTTCCTGGAGGACGTTGCTAGGAGGGGGCGGTGAGAGTTATTAGTGGGTTGTAGGCATTCGGGTCAGGCGTTTAGCGTGGGCATGTTTGAGGGTTGGGGTGTACAGTCCTGGTTTTCTGAGAGCGCGGTGGTATTGATAGCAATAATCCGCTATCATTGTGGCAGGACGCTTTTGTGCTTCGCCCCCGAACAGCAGATTGGTAATGTAAATGGCTGAAAACAAGATACTCATGAACATCAGTCCACACCCCTCCTGCACCTGTGTCAACGCCCTCTTCATATGCACGCTCAGATTGTCACTAAACACATGGTCCTGCTACCAACCTTTGCGCGTGACGAGTGGATCTGCAGTGACCCACGAGGGCTCCGGAGGAATGAGCTGTGGTGTTTGTGCAACTCCTGTCAGCACTCCCGACGAGATGGCCCAGAGTGAAGCAAACGTACTCTGGGTCCGCGCCGTAGTTTCCATCACGTCGCATTGGCCCGTTGTGCTAGTGCTGCGTGGCTCGAGGGCTGTTGTTGGTGCTTCGGCTCCACATGGTAGCGCGCGGCACCGGGTAGTGGGCTTGCGGCCTGATGTCCATTGTCCGTAGAAGGACCGAGAGCAGGCACCGTTGCAGATGGTGAAGGGGCGACTTGTTCTGTGTCTGCAAAGTAGTTGGTGGGGTTGTTCTTTGGTGTGAGTTTGCCCATGTGGTGCATAGGAGAAGTTCCTGTCTGGCCAGATGCGGGTGCGGTAGAAGAGTTTCCATCAATGGTTTCCAGATTTTGTTCGATCTGGGTTCTGAAGGTCGAGCCCTTTTCGATTGCGTTGAGCATGAGCTTGACGTGATGGTCCGGATCCTGGCTTGTAAGGCGGGTGTGGTCGGCTTTGTTCGTAGTGTCAAGGATTTGGTCCTTCTTCTTGACCCGACCCTTCTGAGCTCCGGACACATCCGTCAACGTACACTCAGTAACCTTCCCGATACTCTCATACGTATTCAAGTCGATGTTCTTAAACAGTAAGCGTGTGCGGAAGTCCGGTAACTTCACAAAGTTGTCCGCCGCATTAGTATGAAATTTCTCGTCCGTTTGAGTAGGCATCTGAACCCAAATGCTCAGGCCCTTCGCCTTGGCCTCCATATATTTTTCGTTGCGCTCGCAGGCATATCGCAGTGCCGGCGCCAACATGATACCCGAGGTTCGTCCGTGCATCACGCTGCAGATGCTCCCTGATGGTTGACTGTTGGCATGAGATGGACCTGTAGGTAGACTTCACAGTAGCCGTTCCTTCATTGCGTTTCTGCGGCCAATCTGACCTGACGGATGCCCTCAATGAGCCCGTCTTCATCTTTTCTGTCTTTGCGTTGTCTATAGTCCATTAGACTCTTGGGAAGAACGCTCAGAGCGTCCTTCATATGGTAGTAAGCGTTACGTTTACATGGCCATCCTCTCTTTGCTGTGATCAAGACCTTGCGCACTAGATGTAAACTACAACTTTCTTGCTGTCTTGATGCCACATCAGAAACGGCCTATGGCGCCGCATGCTTGCAGAGGACGTGCTTCCGAGCTCGAGTACGGACTGCATTGTGTTGCGGCATGTTTGACACGACAAGTCCAGTAGCCAAAGATCAGACCGCCATGACTTGATCGCATTTCTGATGTTCGTGTGATATTGGTCAATTTCGCGCCTGGTGTCGACGGGGATGTGAGGAGACGATCAGGTTCTATGCAATTCGAGCTTTAGTTAGGCATAGGTCGAAACAACATGATAAAGCCTAGAGATGGGTACGGCGTTCTGCTCTGGGGAAGTCGCAGGTATACGCGCTAACGTTGCCCGACACTCTTTGGCAGATTCCGAGCGTTCATTCTTGGGTTCAACCGCAGTGATCGACATAAAGTGAGATGGTTCTCATAAATGATCCTTTCGTGCGAGAAGTAGTTGTCAAGCTGCAGGCGCGGGGTCGCTGGCTCAGACCCCTCACTATTTGCGGGGCGCATTCCTAGCTGAAGATGAGGCTGTACCCAAGCCACTTTTGAGGACCTTGATGTAACTACCTCCAAAATTTGTTCACCGCTTTACAAACAAGCATAATGCCGCTTTCCGAAGACATTCTCAAAAACCTCAGGAAGACTGTTGAAGATGCTGTCGCCGATCCGAAGACCGATATCCCTGGAGCAAGTGTCGTGGTAGTCGGCAAAGATGGTAAAGAGCTATTTGCGCACGCTGCGGGTTAGCGAGGTGTCAATTCATCGGACACAATGACTTTGGAGAACGTCTTTTGGATCGCGTCTTGTACCAAGATGATTGCTGGCCTTGCATGCATGCAGCTGGTAGAACGTGGAAAGCTTCGCTTGGACGATGGAGACGAGATCGAGAACTTGATTCCTGAACTCAAGAATCTGCAGGTATTGCAGAAGGATGGTAAGCTGGTGCCCAAGAACAAGAAGATTACCCTGAGGATGCTGCTCACCCACACTGGTACGTAGCGATGGCGTTCCAAAACATGTCTGAAGCTGTCAAGGCTGACCAGATTTAGCGGGCTTCGGTTACTCATTCTTCAATGAGCGATTACGTGACTACTCTCAGCCTATGGGTCTGATGAGTTCTCCTGCTACATGAAGGACATCCTGCAACCATTGCTGTTCCAACCTGGGGAAGGATGGGAGTACGGTATGAACATTGACTTTGCTGGCATCGCACTCGAGCGCGTCACTGGGCTGTCTCTGAATGACTACTGCCACAAGAACATCTTTGCGCCCTTGGGGCTGAAGAATATCTCCTTTTTCCCGACTCCTGAGATGAAGAAGCAACTCGCATACATGAATCATCGCACACAGGATGGCTCCCTCATCTCGCGCGATCATCTTCTACGCAGACCTTTGACTGTTGAATCTTCAGAGGTAAACAACGTCCTGAACAGTGGAGGTGGAGGCTGTTTCGCAAGGCCTTCGGACTACGCGCGTAAGTCGTCCGATGTTCGGTGCGCTCGGAACAAGTTCGCTGAACAGTGCAGAAATCATTGCAACGCTATTGAATGATGGAACGTCACCAACAACCGGCGTAAAGTTGCTAGATAAGGCAACAGTAGATACGATGTTCTCAAACCAGGTTGAGAAGTTCCCCAACTTCGCTCGTCAAGGCATTCCGGCTGCCAAACCGGATCTCACGAATCCCTTATCCGAGATCTATCCAGTCGAGGGAAATCCTCCTCAAGGCTGGGGATTGACGTTTATGTTGTCGAACGGAGGTCCGACGGGCAGGTCGAAGGGTACCGGCTTCTGGGCAGGTCTCCCGAACTGGTGGTGGTGGGCTGATCGCGAGAAGGGGGTCGGCGGCATCATCTGTAGTCAGATACTCCCATTCGCTGATGCCAAAGTCCTCGGTCTGTGGTTCGACGTTGAGGGACAGGTGTACCAGGCTCTGGATGCCTGAGGCGAAAAGAAGGCTCAGGGTTGACAGTGCGTTGGGCACACCGCAGGTTTGATCAGCGATAGCCGTTCGCAGATAACAGTTTTGTGTTACTCTTGTAGTGTTCCATGTGAGCTTGACTGATTCTCACAACCCAGCGACTATACAGTAGGTTCCTTGTGCCAACATGAGCCCTTCTCTTCGGCTCGCATGTGGTCACCGCAACTGAGAAAGTTTGAACAGCGCGCAGTGGATTCGTCCGGCGCTTTGAGCCCACATGTCGCGGATAGATCAGCGGAAGTACTTGGATTGGACCGATAACGCGCACAGACAACGATCCAGTATGGAACTACTGTGGTTACAGGCATAAGTTTTGTGAGTGGTAAACGGAAGCAGGGGTAGGACCGAAAGGGTGTATATCATCTGAGCCAAACAAGACTGCATTCTATGCTAGCTAATCCAGCCTTGACCTGTAGGAAGCTGTAAAACTTACATTACGTGTGTGCCACCTCACGACCCACCCACAATACGTATACCTGTGATCAAAGCATGGGAATTGATCGTGAGCCCTTAGCCAGGGTAATTCCCAACTTCCGTGTCGTAGCGTAGCTCAACACCGATCACTAGAACTTTGCATCATTGTTCCATGATGGAACTTCCATCTCGCGAACAGCCGTAGAATGCGTGGAAGGTGGGCTTAGCCGTGCATTAGCTTTCCCCGCAAATCCCTATTGGAGCGTGGACCCACTGAGACTTAACCTTGTAAGCTGCTCGCGCGGGGTTGTGCATGGGAAGTGTCAGCGGCGTGGGAGCTATTTTCGCTGCTCTGTACGCCGCTCTCTTTCGCTTTCCTATTTCCGACGTACAATCCGATATGCAAGTATGAATTTCGTTGATGTACAGCCAAAGTCGTTCCTTGATTATGCATGGACATCGCCCACGCCTCCGGCGATGAGTGCTCCAAAACCTTCGAAGACGAGCAGGAAACAGAACCGGTGCTGCGATCAATGCCGACGAGGCAAGCGTGCTTGTGACGCAGCAATCCTCGAGGACTCTTTGCTGGATGCAAGCAAATCGGGAGATCACCCGAGTGTCTTTCACTACAGTGGTGAGCTGCATTCGCTCTGAAGGCGGCGCTGCACAGGATTGACCATACAGATGTCTACGGACCTTTAGCAGCCTGTAGTAATTGTGAGAAGACAAAGAAGAGCTGTACTTTCGAGTGGCTTCGCTCGCAAAGAGTTTCGCAGGCCACGCAGGCTCCGCCAAATCCGGCTCCGCCGGCGAAACGTCGCCGAACGAACAGTAACACCGTGACTGCGTTACGGAACGCCGGTGGATCTTTATCGCAGAATCGACACACAGGAGCCACAAATCGATCAAATGCTACCAGCTGTGGCAGTTCGATTAGCCCCCCGCAGCTAGGTATGACCTTTGGGGACTTCCCAGGTGTCCCGTCGTCGCAGGTGGACACATCATCCGCAAGTGAGCAACGATCGACGCCTGCAATCTGGTACGATACTATCGATCTCTCTGCAAGAGAGCATCTAGGACGGTTTAGTGATGTATTTGAGGACGACGCGAGCCCTTTGACAGATGACTCAGGGCAGGGTTCGTCCCTGGAGACACCCGCAAACGCTCAGGAGACAGTAGAAGCAGGAAGGCTGTTCCGCGATCAAAGTGACGATTCACACCAGAGGGAACCTGATTTGAAAGTGGATGGTGCTGTTATGCGCACAGGATACAAACGCAGGCGCCGCAGCTCATCGGTGTCGCTCTCAAACGGTGCGCTTCCTTGCCCAGCCATATCGTTTGCAGCCGAGTTTGTGTCCTCTGCGAACAAGTCGATTCTGAGAGAGGGATTGCTGAAGATATATCACGACAGTTTCGAGAATGCCTTGTCCTGCTGGCTCACCGAAACAACCTGCCCTTATACTCTGAAAGCGGATATCTCGTCTGCGCACGAGGGTGGACCAGACTGGAACCGCATGTACCATCGCGTTTTCCGGCTTGACCGTCTGGCATCCTCCATCAGAGGAAGACAACTTACTTTCCAGGAAGATAGGGCAGCTGGAAAAGCGCTCAATTCGGCGATATTTTCATTTGCAACGCAGTGGGCACAAACATCCGAACGAAGTCGAGCAAAGTATCCCTACGACCATGGCGGGAATCCGGAAGTCTTCACGGGTCAAACCGCTGATGCTTCTTGGAATGGCGTGGCGTTTGATAGGACGATGCAAATCGCTGCATGGAATGAGGCACGCAAGGCGCTGCAAGAAGCTGGAGATATTGAGTCATTCCGGCTTGTACTTGCGCAAATTGTGTTCTCTTTGACGCAGCGCCCGCACGATTCGCAAAATGGAACGGAGAAAGCTCCAGAAACAGCAAATCTTGGATCCGCGGCAAGGAGTTTAGGCAATGACACAGTGGAACAGTGCGAGGACTTGATGGCCAAGCTGAATCTCGCGATCAGTGCCGAAGACCCTCCTGTACATTTGGAGAAAGGCGTCCGCCTAATTCACTCTCTCCGTTCACGGATGGCGATGTGCGCAAATACGCCGACTCATAAAGCCCGACCAAACCGACGAGGGAAACAGTATAGGCCTTCTGCAGGCCGAGTCGATGATGCGGACCGTGCTACAGTCGATTTGCTGTTCTGGCTCGGGGTCATGTTCGACACCTTATCCTCAGCTATGCACAAGCGGCCTCTGGTCTTGTCTGACGAGGATAGCAACGTGTATACAGCCGATCAGACGCATCTCGATATGGGTTCAGTCATGCCGAGAAGTACCGAGGGTGTCTGGGATTTCCATCTCTTCGCTCATCAACGAAGTCGGCTGCAGCAAAACCTTGTTCGTTGGCCATGCTCATTTAAACAGGCTGCAGCGCTCCTTTGTGATGCAGCTCCAGTAAAAGTCCTTCTCTTCCGCAAAGTCACTCGGATTCAGACCCTGCTGTCTCGCGGCTGCCGCGGTGAGAGAGTCGAGCGTTCCATCAAAGCAGCTCTCAGCGTATGCGAACATTGGGAGAGACTGTATGCTCCCTTCATCAGCGATTGCATTCAGCAGCATGATAGTTTACCAGCGCGAATCCAGTCGTGGTACATCTGCCTGACCGGGCACTGGCACCTCGCTACTTTGCTTCTGGCAGATCTCATCGAGATTGTAGATGATTCCGATTTTGGCCTCGAGATGCAACAGATGCTTCGGATTTCAACAGATTTTGTAGCCTGCTTTCGGAGGAGCAATTGTCAAGTTCTTTCAAATTTGGCGCGGTGCTCGTGCCCACGAGAGGATGCTTCGTTTGCACGATCGGGAGAGTTCCATTTTGCCTTGAATGAGGGGGCTTTGTTGACAGAACCTTGGACCGCTGTGTTGATTCGTGCGTTTGCGAAAGCTGGGGTGGTCATGCTTGAGTCTGAACACGGATTCCGATCCTTCTCAGTGAACGGTTACTCTGAGTCAGAAGAAGCCTTCCAACGAGCAGAGGACTGTGTACAAGCACTGTGGTATCTAGGGAGGAAATCTGATATGGCTATGACAGCGGCAAAGATCCTAGGGGATGCGTTAAGACAAAAGCGTAAGGGCGCAGAGGAAAAGTTGAAGGAGATGAGATCTTTCCTGGAGGCGGGAACTTGGCATGGCCTTGAGCAGCTTAATGAGGCTGCTAGTTGGAAGTGTGCATTCTAGTACATAGGGTCGTTCCACAGACGTTCGGACGCTAAATGATTGAATCTATGATCAAAGTTGCAACGGTGAGACGGTACGCGCACTGAGACGTCAAGTCGCGTTGAACACTTTAGCGCCACGCCGTTTATTACGACGGCGACACGCGTTCGTCAGCTACACTAACCAAATAATAGGGGTAGCGTTGTATATCAGTATTGTCAACGAAGCACACTTACTTTAGAACACAATGAGCGACGCGTGACGGTGGATCGCACTACTGGATATTCAGCAGCCTCGCATCGCGTCGAAATTTACCTGAACACGAAACAACGCGCTAAGACGCGTCCATCCAGCGCCGGTCCCACCAGGCTAGCTGTCTCGATACGTCATGGGATTTCCCGAGTAAGCTCTAGGGTCGTCTCCACGGCTTCCATAACACCTGCTAATCTTCTTGAGGCTGTGGAATGTCATTCGAGACTATGAGGAAGTCATACCAATCGCTCGACTGGCAGAAGATCACTTCAAAGAACATGGCAAGCCTCTCAGAATTGCTGTCGACGAGGCTGATTGGCGATTTAATAACCTCACTCAAGGGCAGGTCTACGCTATTCGTGACTGTACGTGTTGCTACTGGCTGGTATTGTGACGCTGACTTGAATAGCTTCTGGCGAGCAAGCGTTTCAAGGCATCGAGAAGGCCATGTTCTGGCGCATCTGCAAATTGCTGACCATCAACATCCAGCTTATCGTTGTGTTCGATGGTCCTGGTGTGCCCGCTAAACGTGGCAGGAGCGGCGGGCGAAAGATTGATTACGAGAAACTTAGATTACTGAAAGAAGTGCTGCGCTGCTTCGGCATACCGTAGCAAGAAGCACCTGGCGAGGCGGAGGCCGAATGTGCCCGCTTGCAGAGTCTGGGCCTCGTTGATGCGGTATGGTCTCAAGATTCGGATTGCCTAATGTTCGGCTGTAGCTTCTGGATTCACGATGATCGGGTTGCTAAAGAGAAGGGAAATGCGGACCGCGGCAAGGAGAACACCAGGAAATCTGGCAAAACGGTTCGCATTGTCAGAGCGCAAAAGCTGAAAGAGAAGCTCGTCCTAGATCGCGAGAGCTTCGTGCTATTCGCTATGCTCGCTGGAGGCGACTACAACGAAGTTGGCCTGCGTGGTGGTGGAGCAGCGACAGCCTTGAGTGCTACGAGAGACGGACATCTCGCACAGTTTTTGTTTGTGCCGCAGTCTTTCTGACTGCGTAGGGCGGAGTTATCGCCTCGCTGCCTTCCTTCAAGCAAAGCCGCGCACGCGGAATCTGCACATACCGCCCAACTTCCCCGACTTCAAGATCCTCCAGAAGTATTACCGACCCAAAGTCACAAGCGATGAGCTTCTGGTGACGAAAAGGGAGCTAGATCTCACAATTCCACGACTAATTGACGAGTTGAAGTTGCTCGAGGTTACCAGTAGTCGCTTCAACATTTGGGGACGATTGTATATGAATTGGGTGGGACCAGTTTTGCTCTCACGTGCATTGTTGCTAAGAAGCGCTGCCCAACCGAAGGAATTGGTGCACGGGATCAGGTGCAAAAAGCAGCGCGCAAGCAAGAGCGAAGAAGTCATGGCGGTGCGTTCTCTTGAACGAAAGATTACGTTCTCGCCCTTTGGCGTCACCACCTTGCGTAGAGAAGATCTCGAGGGTGGAGAGCGTGAAGGGATGTGGGACGGTAAAAGAGACATCCCCTTCAATTCCGAGTATCGTGTCGAATGCGACTATTTCCCAGCTTTCGTGCTGCATCGGACGCTTCCGGAAGATGTGTTCGATCCATTACTAGCTGCACCCAAGCAGAAGGCTTTAAAGTGCAAGCCATCAACGTCACCCGCAAGGAAGAAACAAAAAAGTTCCAAGACTGTTCAGGCAGAAGATAACCCCCAGCCACCGCCAGAAGGTGGGCTGCCACACAACGCCATCAGCGCTCCAGCAGGCGGCAAAGACATGAGTCGAATAGCTCGTCCAAGATCTTCGCATCCACGCACAAATCAGCAGTCCTTTTACTAGTCGCGAGGTTGTTGAGTTGCCAGATTCAGACGATGAGCTGGGTTTGTGTCTTCCTCCAGTACGGACGCTTCAGCACTTGCTGTCGGCGCAAAATCTGCTAGATGTTACAGTGGATCTTGGCTACCCGGAGTCGTCAGAGGGTAGAGATAACGATCTGACTCGTGCAATCAGCTTGAGAATGCAGCCTGCGGACGTAGATCCAATCCAGCAAGGCATTGGCATTACAGTCCCTTCGACAGCTACGGGTATGTCTCGAACCCCGAGAACTGCGAGACCTCCCCGAAACGCTACAACCCGAGTGTTCACGACGACGACAGCCGCCACAAGAATCAGCGACGATGCTTCCAGCGACGGTAGGACCCATGGTAGCCACCCAAATGCGCTTGAGGAGATTCGCAATGCGCGTATGCGGTATTTCGCATCGAGTCCACTTGCTGCTACCGAGCAAACTGCTCCGATTAGGACAGATCGGCGACTAACCACGGCCGTTGCCGAGTGCATCGATCTGACAGGGGACTGATTTCTTGTGTCGGGTTATGAGTAGTCTTCGAACGCCCTAAGCCTAACTGGTGGAAGGCCCCGTGCAATTGGGTAAATTATCACACTTTCAACTGGGGCAATGAAGAAAGGATGCTTGTGATGATCGGCAGGATGTTGTAACGACTTCGTCTTCCTAAAGCCAGACATGACACACACGAAATATGATGGATGTGCTGTCGGGGTATGGTGTCGAGGCTTACTATAGTGTCCATGATTGTGGCAGCAACCGAATTCTGCATTTGCAATAAATCGTACGAAAGCCCGTCGGGAAAGACGCAATTCCAATCCTTTTTTGATTGCTTCTGTACCACGACGTGTTTATGCCCGACGCCACTGAACAGACCACATTGCCCGGTGAACATCATTGCTGCATTATTGCATGGGCGGATAAATTTCGATGAGCGACAGACATAGTCACATACCCTAACTGCCGCTGATCTGTCGTTACCCCCTTTTTCAAAAAGATCTTACGACGATCTCTTGTCGACTCATCTTCAAGCGGGTATATAAGTCTCAGAGTGGCGCGCCAGAGAGGCATGCGATATAAACAGACTCAGCATGCGTCAGCTGCAGATGACTTGGTAGCTGTTTGTCTTTAGTCTAGCTGCCTGTGAACACGATGTGCAGTCGCCCTAGAGGGATGGTCACGATTGCGAGCCACTTACAGTCGGGTGCCAAAAGTCTGTTCGCACGGGCGCACGAGCCACTACACCAACATTGCGAGCTCAACTTTGAAGTAGAATAACCCCACACAACGTAGACAAATTTAGACAATTTAAGTAATAAATAAATCGCAATACACTTGATATCGAGTCTGATATCCCTTTGCTTGTCTTACAGCGTCTAGGCGTCGTGGCATTGACGTAATCAGTCGGCGGATAAGTGAGTCGGGTATTGCAGCCCATGCCTCGTGCAAACCCAATTCAAACGCCTCCCAGTTAGCTTGAGAGCCGCTTATATAGTCAAACTCGGGGTGAAGTTTATGAAGCTTCTGCTTGAGCGCCCACCAGAGGTGTTCAATTGGGTTAAGGTCTGGAGAATATGGTGGCCAGTCAACTGTGGCAACCCCGTGAATCTCTAACCATTCCGTACAGGCACGCGCAGTATGGATAGGTGCGTTATCCTGCATAAACCACTCGCCGGGCCTGTAGTAGGGCAGGAGCCCTTCTTCCAATGCCCACAGGTAGCTTTGAGCCGTATACCCACGCCGTGCAGCTGCCTCGACCCTAGTCATAATCACTAGAGGACTACGCCAAACTCGACCCCCCGGAGTCAACGATATCGACGCCCACACCATACGAGCAGATTGGCGAGCAGTATTCACCTCCTCCACCATCTCGTGAGACCATTTCTCCTCTGGTAATCGCCATACCCATGTGGTGTTGTGGCCAGATCCACGAGCAACGCTGCACTCGTCGCTAAACCTAAAGACTTGCCTGCCCCAGTTGAACCCCTGCCACGCATGAGCAAGAGCTAGACGAGATTTAGCTGTAAGCGTACTGATTTTTGGTCTACGCTTTGCTCTGAACTTGCGTAGACCTTCATTGGCTAAGGCGCGTTGAACAGTACGACGTGATACTCGTGGGTGGGTGGCCCCGACGTCTCGTAGGCCGGCTTCCTCCATGAGCTTGGAGTACTCTATTTGAGGGTTTTTGCGAGCACAACGTCGTAGCCGGCGATGATCTCTACTAGTCAAAATAGGTGGCCGGCCTGTTCTTGCTTGCGACGTGGTGCTGGAGGTGGCTTTCCATCGAGCAACTGTTTTCTGCACGCAGCGTTGGGTGCAGGAAAGTGCTTCTGCAACTTTAGACGTTGACACACCAGCTTCAACCTGCGCTAAGCAATAGACTCGCTACGCCTCTGATAATTCACCCCCGCGCATACGATCGCCCGAAATTTCAGTGCCAAAAGACCTCATCTGGATGGAGTATTATAGTGTTAAAGAAGGTGCTGCTCTAGAGGATTGTGGGGTAGTTATGGCCCGTGCGTTTCGGGCGAACAGACTTTTGGCTAAGTACTGTATATCACAAGCCAGTTGAGCATACGCTGCCTTCGGACGTATCACCGCTCAAGCTGTGACTCGACAAGACTAACCTCGATGGTTAGTGGAAGCCCGAGGCGCCTGCGTAGCCAGCTCTTGCAGATGCCTTCCTAGCTCGACAGCCTGATGCATACGATATGTTCGAATTTTTGTACTACGAAATCAACCATTTCGTATCTATGAGGCTCGGTACGGTGATTGAGTTGGATGAAACGATCGGAGCTACGTTCTACATGGTCAACCACGAGATGCCAGAACTTAGTGATGGAGTATCTAGAATCATATGGGATGAGTTCCATGCCCTGATAGTTTGGGAATTCTACTGTATATGCGTGCAGATTCTCACTCGCCGATGACAACATTTGTCCTGCTCTCTAAACTATACAAACCCCGAATTACTAATCTCAGGGACTAAATACTATTCAGCAAGAGATCTACGTCGCTAGAATGAAGCCTGGTCTCAATACCGCTGCAATCCAGTCCGTTGTAGTCGACGTTTACTGACAAGCTACCTCTATCGAAGTAACACAATCGCCAAGGGAGTGTACAGAACCACGGCACACTCTTAGTCCTTGTTGACCATTCCATCTGCCCTCCAAAGAGATCTCAACTTCTAGGCCCTTCTCCATGAGTCCATCAACGAAGCTAATGATCCGAAAGAGGAACCCTGCAGCAGCTCTCAGGAGCTCACTGTACTCAAAGCTGTCGCAAAACCCCTGCGTCAAGTCTACATGAATCTCGACCGCCGTGCGGGCGGATTGAAGCCCAAACAGTGATTCCAATGCTTTGTGGCAGGTTTGTTCTTCTTCTTCCATTGCATTCTTCTCTCGCAATTGAGCATATTTGAAAGGTAGGAGCTGAAGATGCAGCTGTTGGACATGGTCGGCGGGACGCATATCGAGACCGAAGTAGTCGGTCTCAAGAAATGTTTGCAAAGCGCTCAGCTCGTCATGAACAAATTTGAAGGTGCATGTCTTGTAGTACGTCTCAAGAAGCTCTCTACCAGCTCCCGTACCAATTCGGTCTGGAACCGACTGTTGAAAAATTGGGTCCTTAACCCATCGGTACGAGTATGGGTCCAGGGACTGTCGCACTAGCAAGTCCAGTCTCCTTCCAGTGCCACGGCGAACAACGACTTCGTTGTCATAAGAGCCTTGAACGCAGAAGGTATGTATGTGATGACGCAGCTCCCATGGCAGGGAAGAGTATTTACGCACAGCTGAATGTTCCTGCAGGACCGACGATGCGTTCGACTCATTCCTGCTACGATCAACGTTGGTTCTGCCATATGAGCGTTCACTTACAGATTTGCGGAGCTATCCTGAACGGTAATTGCGTGGTGCAAGTTTTGTTTCTTCATGGTGCACCGCAGCGTGTCTCGTGGGCTTCTCAAGGCGATCGGGGCCAGAGTCCGTTAATATAAACGACCGCACAGTGTCTCGGACTTGCCTTCATGCTCAGGGATGCATCGCAGAGAGCACGTGAGCACTATGCTGTAACGAAGCTATTTTCGCGAATAGTTCTCGCGCACTAGTGTCAATCGGGTAATTTGGGGCCGCGGTGGGTAAGACACAGCACGCCACCTCGTAGCCGCGCAGATTGACGAATAGCGCGTGAGAACTATTCCTGAAGTGTCAGTTGGTGCCCACTAACATATCTCCAGCCCAGTACGAAGTAAGACGATCCACTGCACTTTACCTGGCCCCCGGTGTACGTGGTAAGCCCCAGCCTTGCGAGGCCAAGAGCCGCATCAACACCCTAGAATGCAGGCACCCGCGGTGAGCCATCCACCGTCCGCCGCCCCCCATCAACGCCGAATTCTCCGTTGTGAGATTGCCAGCCCCTGCGAAGCGCAAGGAGCTCTAAGCCCAAGGCAACGACCTATTCCTGGAGGACGAGGGGGCCACAGATCCACCAATCGCCAGGACATGCATCAGACGAAGTCCAGCTCAGGCAGACACGACGTGATCGGATGCCTACGTGACCTCGCTGCCTCGAGTCAACGTTGGTAGATGATATGGCCCGCAGCTGCATCGGTCAGTCGCTTCTTTCCACGATGTATGCAGGTGACGAAGGAACCAACACGACCTTATCCGTAAATGCAGTCGGATGCACTGCAGTGGCGCTGATACACGCGTAGAAGATACGCTGCGTTGGTCTTAAATCGCCAACACCTGCCGGCGAACTACTCGGTATTCCAACACGCAGCGCGGCCGCAGCAGCTAAACAACAGTCGGAAATCCGATTGCTGCGCGGCGGAGGCTGAGGCCATCATCCGAAACTAAATCAGTGTAGTCTGACTGAGATGACATGACACATTCTTCACATCTGGGCACACTAAAAATGCCAAAATCCAGCTGGTGGCCATTGCAGTAACGTCACTGGCCGCATTTGCTAGTCAGCAACGACGTCGTGGAGGCCTCGACCGAAATATCTCCTTTTCACAGTCACTCACTTTCGGCGTCGCTAGCTTCTGGTGCTGGTTAAAGCCTTCATTGGATGCGCGGTGAACAATTATGATTTCAGATACCAAATAGGAAAAAGCGACGACAATGCCTCAGCTCCATTGCTATTCCCCAACAACGTCCACCCTGCGCTCAAGACCTGGGCTGGATTAGGTCAGTACCTAGAAAAGGATGGCTATGTCCAATTCTTCTGCTATATGCGGCCTCTTAGGGCCGATCGTTAACGACGTCTTGCCCGTTCATTGGACCATATGTTCACTGCCTTCCTTCAACCCTTTCCAGCGTATCATCGCCGAGGTGCAAGATTGACTAATCCTGCGCACACCGAGTGCCAGTACGAGGTTATGAATCATCCTTCAGCTCCACTGCTTCCTCAAAATCACGTTCTCGACGGCCTCTATACGCTTTTTGCCTTTGGTGGTAATATCAAGCGAATCGTAGCCTGGCACACTGGGTACTCGAAGGAGTTCTTCCCACGCTATGGTCTTATCTTCTCCACTCCTGTTCCTCAGCCCCTTCTAGTTGCCATGACATTTCCCAACACAGCATTTCCTCCAAGCACTATTCAGCCATTGTCCAACACATATGAAGTTTGAGGGCATGCTTGGTGACTGATCACAGCATCACTACTACGCCATAGACTTCTTCGGACTGCTCTATAGACCTTCTCCCATTTTTCTTCTTTGTTTTAGATCTTCTCACCATGGCCTTTCGCAACGATTCTGTGTATATCACAGGCCTGGCACACCAGTACCCAGAGTACTCTCAGACACGAGAGCAGTTCGCTGACCTTGTCATGACACTGTCTCCTGAGCACGTCTCGTCACCAGGGTAAGTGAAACTTAAACAACTGAAATTATACAAATACTTCGTTTACTGACTGCTTATGAGATTACAAAGATTGATGCAGCTCAATCAGAACACCAAGATCGCTTCACGACCAACTATCTTCGACCACTCCACATGGACCAAGGACGATTCAAAGCCTCCGGCCATCGACGAACTCTCACAAATCTTTCGTACAGCTGGTGTCGACCTCACAGTGAAAGCATGCAACAAGGCACTGACGGAAGCACGATTGTCAGCATCGGACATTACACACGTCGTCGCAGTCACATGTACCGATCAGGGCAGCCCAGGTTATGATCTCTTTGTTAGTGAAAACCTGCAACTACCCGATGGTGTGCAGCGGACATTATTGCATGGTGTAGGCTGTGCCGGTGGCCTTTCTGCTCTACGAGAAGCGGCGAACCTCGCAGGAGCCGCATCGTCAAGAGGTCGATCAGCACGGATCCTTGTCTTCGCAACCGAGCTCTGCAGTCTGTTCCTCAGGGCAGAATTACAAGCAGCTATGAAGGACGCTAAGAACCTACACATTGCACCGGCGCTTTTCTCAGATGCATCGGCGGCACTTGTGGTCTGCAACAGACTCGCGATGAGAGATGAGCAGCAGCCGATCTTCGAATTGCAGGAATGGGGCAGTGCAATCATCCCAGGCACCAAAGACCATATGTCTTACTCAGTCAGTCCCAGTGGCATGATAGCTACCATCACCAAACAGGTGCCTGAAGCCACCGTTGGCGCCATAAGCTCGATGTTCGACCAGATTTGCAATCCAGCCGGAACACCCCTAGATCCGTCAGCATTCGATTGGGCTGTGCACCCAGGAGGTCTCGCGATCCTGAAAGGCGCGCAACAAGCGATGGACTTGACTGATGACCACATCCGAGCTTCCCTCGATGTGTATACAAAATTTGGCAACTCATCGAGTCCGACGGTGCTCATTGTCTTGGGCGAGTTGAGGAAGATGGGAAGTGGTCGAGACGACGTTGTAGCTACAAGTTTTGGTCCTGGCCTGACGATCGAAATGTTCCGCATGAGGCGGTGTCGAGATGTTAATTCTCAGCCGACTTTGAGTCCGGGTGTCTTGATTAAAGCACACCGGTTGGGCATGTCGATTGTCTCAAGGCTTTCGAGGTCCGGTAGAAAGCATTTGGTAGCAGAGAGGATTAGGACCAGTAAGAACATATAAGCACCGGTTTTCAAACTGGGCTTGGTTCGCAGTTGCTTGCCACACCAGCCAGGCATAGATTGAATGCGGAAGTAGACCTACAGCTGTATAGTAGTTGCAATTTGCGCCTAAAATCAATTGAGACCATCTACAAACGTCTTCTAGAAGAATCAAATCCTCGACCCTGTACCGGTAGTCATGGACTCTTCGAATCGGCAACACGCTTGAAACAGCTTTATCTACTACACGAAAAATAGCACCCACTTTTTGCGCTAGCCATAAGCAATGAGTGAACAGTGCAGTCTCTGGATCCATCTTGTCGCGATACTCAAAGAAGGCGAGCCACTGGGTTTTTGAGGTTTGCTGTATTATGGTTTTGACCTCATCCCACATAACCTCGCTGACCTCACAGATTGTGGCGATCGGTGCTTTTGTAACCTTCAGCCCCCCATACTGTACGATTCGAGACGGGGCTCTGGGTGAGGGTAAGTATCGTGACACTGAGCTGCTACAGCTCCACGACGAGTACTGATGTGACGGCCAGAACTACTCCAATCGGCAACCCACGAAGGTAGATCTGTGTAGGATTTTTTGCTTGGATCACTGCTAAGCCCAGCAAGCCTTTTATAAAACACTATGCACTCTTCGGTGGCTTGTTGAAAGACTTCGCTTGTCGTCGCAGAATAGTCTGGTATGATAAAGGTCCCTACCAAATTAAGAAGTGCGAAGACCCTATCTCTCATGTCGGAGGCTTTCTTGTCTCGAAACATGCATAGCACGTCAATTAATCAGACATGTCCTAATTTCTCGCGCGACTCATGGATACGACAAGACGCGCTTCGCAAAGTCGTCTAATATCTTTGTATGATCGCAGTGTTCAAGCCCATCGCAACCCCGAGATATGACTGACAAACTGACACATCTTGATGACGTGAACAGTGCCCAGGTGGAGTAAAATTGACTTTTCTCAGGAAGGCGCTAACCGCGGTTGTACCCACCAGAACCAGCTCGCATCTAAGGGTGACACGTACAACAAGTGGTCAACAAAAATGTCATCGACAGGGTCGGAAACGGAAAGAAAAGCAATCCATTCCGATGTACGAGACGCGAATTCAGCGTACGTACCCCAGCGCACTGTCGCGCACTCGTTCCAAACATGGTTCTGAAACCTCAACCGTCGAAGCAGAAGTACCACGCTTCCAGCCCAAGCGCGCGCCAGCGAAAATTGTAGGCCGAGCTGCCATGGCTTGTTCAATGCTGTGCATATAAGTAATGAGCGTTGAAGCTCGGCGGAGGTTGTCCAGTGAGCGTTCCGTGGGGCTGTACTGTGAGGTACGATAGAGTAGCGGGTGCGGGATGCAGAATATCGGCCCAGGTAGCCCCTGGCAAGCACAATGGTACCTGCCAGCTTAAATTTTGGCTACGAATGTTGGAGGGGCTGAGTTGGTGTTGTTGTTGTTGTTGTTGTTGGAATAGCATTAGGTAGATAAGATATTTTCGCTAACTCAATAACCCTTACACAACAGCTGGTTCAGTTACAAGCTCGCAAACATGGTATAGCAAAAAATACAGATTGCGCGTGATCGTTCCGTATGTGCATGGCAAGCTCAGATCACTTGCTTAAATCGTTGTCCACCTAGATGCGCTGAAATGCTGATGAAGTACTGAAAAGAAACGCTGATAGGAAAGTGTGCTTGCTATAGCTACTTTCATCTGAGCACTGAGTTCTTCCGACCCATGTCGAGAATCACTGAGGGTACGGTGCTACGTGTACTGAAGCGAACTTCGGTGCCAGGATGCTGCTGGAAGATGGGTGCTGTGACGACTGATGTGTTTGTCTGGTGGCGCTGATGCTTGATATCCTTGCCTGCAAGACCGCCTGTTGGCAGGTAGTTCTTCGGTACAGGAGGCATCTCGGGTACTATATCGTCACCCGTGTCCTCCGAGTACGCAGAGCTCTGCGTCATGCGGTATTGTTCCTTCAGCTTCTGCTCCTCAACGCGGTTGGACTGCTGGTTGACCCACGAGTTGATGGTCCTAAAACGAGGTACTGAGGATCGGTTTGTCATGAAGCTGTCTCGTCCCAAAGGCTGGTTCAAAGTGTCGCGGCTAGGATCGTGTGGTGTTTGTGGTGCCTGAGAGTTCGTCCAACTGAATCTGCTGTTCATACCCCCGAGGCCAGGTCGATGCGAGATGGATGGTCGGTTTGACATGAACTGCTTGAATGTCGGAGCGGACGGTTGTCGTGATGCGACTTGCGGCTCCTGCATGTACTCGTCGTCGTCACCCATGGATCTTGTGTTATGTGTTGATTCGCTGTTGCGTGGGTCTTGATTTCCTAGGAACGGTGAAGATGGCGTTGCGCTGTTGTTGCGCTTGTGTGAATTCATTCGTGATGGTGGGTCTTGGAGCAAGAACGTCTGCTGTGTCATATCAGAGGGACCGCTGCGGAAGCTATGCGATGTCAGCCAGATGAAATGTAGACACTCGGAACTTCATCGTACCTGTCGCTGCGACCAAGAGGCTGTACGCGAGTTTGGGATAAGAGAGAGCCTGATCGTGAAACCATAGCCGCTGGTGGAGGAGGATAGACCGCATCGTTTCTTAGAGAGTATCTTTCTTCAAGGTTCTGCTTGTTGTCCCAATCGTACTTGCCAGAGCCCTCGCCGCGGCGCGTGACTTGGGCCTTGCCTTGTCTAAGAACGTCTGAGAAGGATAGGCCTCGCCGACGCATAGTGTAGAAAGCCAGCACAATCATCACGATGATGATTGTAGCACCTGGTTGTAGTCAGTAGCCATATACATTCGCGAAAGATGTTGAACCCACCGATTGAGCCAGCGGCAATGAGGAGATGCTCTGTCGTCTGCGATATGCGTCCACTACCGCCACCTTCATGGTGAGGAGGCTCTGGTGGGGGCAGCAAAGACACTACCACCGTTTCCATTGGATCATTACCCGCCAAAGCCCCAACAGTGGCCTGAGTTTGGGACAGTGTCATAGTGATCAAAAGCTGCTTCTGTCAGTTCATGCATGTATTCATCTCCATCTTTGAGGCCTACCGCTGGGGGTATTCCAAAGGATGGCGTTGCAGTCGTAGTCGTTCCCAAACGGTTATCGTCGTCGCTGTCGTCACCATCACCCGGAGTGGTTGGTGGCTGCCTCTTTGTGTACGACCGCGATAGGATCTGATCGATGGTCGGCGTTGGTGTTACATGGAATCCATCCAATTGCTCGCTTCCAGTCGCGCCATCCCTCTCCACGACCACGTATTCCACCTTCTCATTCCACCTGCGAGGCTTCGGCGACTTCATCTTGACGCGGTATCCGATCGGTCGAAAAAGGTAGGTCCCTCTCAGTCTTCCTGACGCTTAATCGCCCCACCAAACAACATCTGCAGATCGACCAGCGGCGGAGTGTTGAATCAGTAAAGGGAATGTACAAGCGCGAGCCTGTTGGGACCGCCACCAGGGTGGTATGAAATGAAAGTTGGGTTGAGCGAAAGTGTAGATTAGCAACAGCAAGCCCGCCTGCGGAACGAGGGACAGAAGGAAAGCAAGTCAGCAGAGACGCAGCGAAAGGCTGGGCGAACGCTCTGTACGAGACACGTTCATGCAATAGCGCGAGGGGTGCATTTGAGAGTGTGCATGAATGACGCTAGCATCCAGTACCTGCTGAGCCCATGTCGGTTTGAAGGTCGACCCGAGGAGTAAACGAGCCCCTGGGGGCAGATGGGCATATTTAGCAGCATCAACAGCTCTAAACGGCGATATCGACAGTCTAGAGGGCAGCTAATTCACCGTAAAAGGGGATCGTGAGTGCCGACCTGAAGCAAACATATCGAGCGGGTCCTGGCACCTCGTCTTGGAGTTGTCTCAAGTCATGGTGGTCGCGTTTCACCGCCCGCATCCGGCACACTTGGTGGGCCATGCTGCAGATCAGACGCCTACAGGGGGGAACATGAGACCCGCGAAAGCTCTGCTGTGATTGGGCTGGACATGAGGCTGTTCGAGCTGTTTTGATGATGTCTGTCGCTCTGGTATCTCCCCGCATAAGATGCATGTTATTGCAGGCACATCTCGGAGAATTGAAAAATCGCAGAGGTTGTCCAGCGCAGCCTCGTGACGAGACGCAGCCACACTCGTGAGCGGGCGCAGCAATTTCTAGGCTCGGCCCTACTAGTACTCCGCGTCCGCGTGTTAGCTATGGCGGTGCATCTCGGCCGATACGCCACGCCAACAGATCCTCGCGATGTGACAATCACAGGCGCAAGTACACAACAGTGTGCAGATGGAAATGTGGTGTCTGGAAGTAGGTATAGCTGAGGGTCCTTAGTGCGCGCGAAGGATGCGGCTGTCAGCTCGCGAAGACTAGAGAAGAGGGGAAGGCCCAAGCGGACGCTGAGCAGTTCGGCTGTGCTTGGCCACTCCATGACCGAACAGGCCGTCATAACCGGACGAGCTGATGTTCGTGCTATGAGTGGCTTAGGGCTGAGTAGGACTCGAAGATTCGTTGGCTGCTCAGCCCCTCATGTGGGTGTGGAAAGTCATCATCCGTTAGTAGGAAGCTGAGCGTGCGTTGAATAAAGGCGATTGACGTTCCTGTTCCCTTCGCTCTCTCTTCCATTCAATCAACAACTTACGTCGACTGCCCGCATCTTTAAGTACCCCGCCTCACCAGCCACACATCTGTAAGACAACGACCTCTCGACCTATACGTCCCTAAACGTTCCTATATCTTGAAACACATCAACATGTCTGGCTACGATCAATACAACCAGGGCTACGGTCAGCAGCAGCAGCACCCGCCTCAGGGCCACAGCCCATACGCTCAGCAAGGCGGCTATGACCATGGAGGCTACCAGCAGCAGGGCTACCAGCAGCCTCAGCAGCAGTATGGCCAGCAGGGCTATGGCGACCAGCAAGGATACAATTCGCAGTACGGCCCCCCGGCACAGGGCGGATTTCAGCACGGCCAGCAGCAAGTAGGCCAATACGCTGACTACAATCAGCAGCAGCAAGGGTAAGCATAGTAGAGGATCTCGTTTCGAAACGAATACTGACGTCACGGTCAGGCAATACGGTCAGCACCAGCAAGGAGGCTACCCTGGTTCTCAGCCTCAGAATCAATTCCCCCAGCAGGGTCCCTACGGTCAAGATCAGTACCCCCAGGGCCAGAACCCTTACGGTCAGCCCGGACAGCAGCAATATGGCTCCAGCGATCCAGCCATGCAGCAAGAGGGTGACCGGGGCCTCATGGGCGCTCTTGGTGGAGGTGCTGCCGGATACTTCGGCGGTAACAAGATGGGCGGCCACGGCATTCTCGGTGCCATAGCAGGTGCCGTGCTTGGTAGCAAGACAGAGGATCACTTCAAGAAGCCTAAGCACAACAACCAGTATGGCGGCTACAATGGTCACTAAGTGATGTTGGCTTCCATTCCAGGCTCTTGGTTTTCCACCATGTATATATTTCGGCGTTTTTCGGACCCCACGAGTGTGCATAGGTGCCACTATCACGACCTTTTGCATAACGATATCGGAGGGCCTATTGCTACTCAACTTTTACGCTAAATGAAAGCGATGATTGATCTTGAAGAACAGGATGTGTTCCAAGCCTCACTATATTGCAAACGAAACAGCTATTCTACACGTTGCACAATCTGTATCGAAATCACTATGCGTCGTCATCAAAAGAGGTGTTCGTACAAAGACCCGCTAAGCGTTCCACGGGAGAAAAGAACTAAGATGGTGGTAATTGTTGTTCGCGGAGCCTGAAACACGCTGCGTTTGGCTAGGACACGAACGCAAGTGGACTTTGCTGTAATTTCGGCTGTTCTATCGCGCTGCCATGATATCTGGCTTCGAACGCTCGAACCGTTCCTCGTTAATGACCATATGCAGGTACCCGCATCGCAATCGACTGATCACGGCGCTGCCATTTTACTTTCCAAGACACGTCACGACCAACACTGGACATCTCTCGCAATGTAAAAACTATCATGGGAGCCCGCACCTCCCGTAACCTAACTGAGAGGTCGTCATGGACACCGTTGCGCACATGCTACGCATCGTCATAAAGACACCGAGCCGTTCGTCATGCCGCCCTCACCGTCACCACCGAACCAAATCATGTTGTTTCGAAAGCAATGCGTCATCCCCGTCGAGGTAGAACTTGAAGGTTTCCTAGATGTCGCATAGACACCGGCAGATAATTAACATGAAAACATGAACACCTACATAGACATCAAGCAGCACGTCAAAACGTCAATTGATATGAAGTGGCGGGTGACAACCGATGTGACGCCTGCCCCACGTCGAAACGGCGATTGAGAAGCTACAAGTAACTTGGTTGAACGCCCGAATGAGGATGAAAGGCAGCATACGGGTGAGCATTGGCCTTTTCGATTGTACGTGCCTTTACTATGATACTGCGCTCAAGCAGCATTGTGGTTCGTTGGCAAATCCACTGCTCACGAATATACCGCAGCCCAAGACAAAGTGATGGTGCGCGAAATCCTGCATGCGGACGGTCCCGCTGCCACTGACATCCGGATTGAACCGCATTGCAAAGCTAAACCTTGTAACTTGATTTTGGAACTTGGCGCTGCGTTGTTTGACACACGTGCAATCTGTGGAGGGCCACGGCGGTGCAAGAATGGCAGTGCGATTGGAAAGCGCGCCACGTTGACCCCATCGGACCGTTAGTCAGCTGCGCACCAGCGCCGGTCCAGCGGCTTCCTCTCCGGGCAGCTAATGTGCGTCTCGAAAGGATTTCTTCATTTTCAGCAATATGCAAGAGTGCGATGCAGTCGCGATTTGTGCTGCAAACGCGAAAGCGATACTGACTCTCCTTTTCTTATTGTCGGAGCAGACAGGGAATACCGAGTTCGGCCTCGTGATGCACACGGCGCGTGATGCACACCCCACCAACTTTCGCACCCCAGAATAAGTGAGGTTATTGATCGACACCACAACGCTACTATCGCGAGATAAGTTGGTGGATTACTATATAGACTATTGCGAAACTTTTGGCTACCACAGTTTTTTTGGAGGACGCGTGGTGCGGCCAGTAGACGTTGTTGTGGGTGAAGGTGGTAAGGGCGCCTTATGGGCAGCCACCTGCCTTCGCACAGCACCACCACCACGATTCTTTGTTACTTTTGACTGAGATCTCTGTGAGGCCTTACTCTTAGCCTGTTTAGGCAATTGGGTACTTTTTTCTGCGTTGCTCTTGCGCTGAGCCTCTTCTTCACAAGCCTCAATTTGAGCGCGCTTTGCAGCCTGTGCCTTAGCTGTCAATACCTTCTTCTTCTCTCGCTCAACACGCTTATCTTCCTTCTCCTTCGCTTGAATAAGCTTCTTCTGGTGTTGAAGCTCCTTCTTAGTAGCTTTTGCTGCCTCCGCAGCGCGCTCTAGGTCCTCTTTTGCCTGGAGTTCTTGCTTCGCGCGCTCAATGCGTGAAGGACTCCACAAGACTGCACCACCACTGTCATTACCGTCAATAGGTTGCAAAGGTAGTACCCTCCGCTTTCTCTTCTTATTCTTATTAGCCTTTAGAGCCTCTTCTAGGCCTTCAATCTGAGCTTCTTGGACTTCTAATCGCACGTGGAGTTGGTGAAGGGCTTGATCAACTGCCTCATCAGCACTGGACCTATCCTCTTCTCTTGCACGCTTAAGTAGCCGCTGCGTCTTGCGCCAACTAGGTGAACCTGGTGCAGGCTGAGGCCCTGTAGGCTCTGAGGTCGTGCTAGGCGTCCTTGGTGTTGGTATTCTGAACTTCTTGAGCACGACGTCGGCATCTGGTGGGTGGATTCCAGTACACTTAAAGGCCTGTACAACGAGGTCTTTGGTGAAGGTCTTCTTCCAAGCTGCCCAAAAGAGCGGGAAGAAGTCAGCTTGACCTACAGGCACCCACCCCTCTGTGGTATGGCCGCGGTGAAGGAGTTCCATGGAGTAGCTCTGTGCCAACGGCCCAAAGCACGCTACATCAAGCGGCTGAAGCGCGTGGGTTGCGTGCGGAGGGAATATAAGTAGGAGAATCTTGTTAGCATGAGCGTATTCGATGAAGGCCTGGGTAACGTGACTGCCGTGGCCATCAAGGATCAAGAGCCTGTACTTCCCTCGCGCTCTTACTCTTGTATAGCGATCAAACACCTGCTTCAGCCAGGCAACACCAAGAGCATCATTTATCCAGCCATTTACTGAGGTACCAAAGTGTATATCGTGTTTCCCTGCGTCGACGCGCTGCACCCAGCTCTCTTGGAGCTGGAGAGACGATGAAGGATAGATGACTGCGGGCGGCAACGCATAACCATCAGCTCCTACTGCTCCTACTACTGTCACCCACTTCCTGTTGCCATCATGAGATGCTAGCTTGTATTTCCGGCGCCCAAAGAGTCGCTTATCGAAGATTCTGACGCCCTTTGACATCACTCCAATCATGAATCCCTTCTCATCCATATTGTACGTGTTTTCAGGCTCTATTGAATGCTGCTTGATTGTACTGTGCAGCAGGTCAAAATAAGAGCTAAAGGATTCATATGAAGCAGCATCGTGACGTGATTTTTCCATAGGCGTGGTCCAGGCTGTGAGAAGGTCGTCGGGGTAGCGATGAAGGAAGCGCGATACCCATCGATCGGAGGGCTCCCATTGACACAGCGACTTCACGATTCTCCGCAGGATCTTTCTTGTAGGCATAAGGTGTCTCTCGGTAAGTGATTTGACGTATTGTACAACCTCTATTTCATCGCGTGGGTGGAGAACTAGCTGGTGTTTTGATTTGACCTCATTTGACGCGCATACACCTTGGTGCCTTCGGCTCAACGTAGTGCGACAACAACCGTGTTTCTGGGCAAGATCTTTATACGTAAAATGTTCTCCATACTTCAAAGTAGCTAGCTCTGCGAGGGCTTCTTTTAACGGCATCGTGGGGTTGAGTTATGGGGGGGTGCGCAGTATAGGTCAATGTTGGTGGGGTGTGCATCACGCGCCGCGTGCATCACGAGGCCGAACACGCTAGCGTCATGACACTCATGCAAAAAGAAGTTGTCGACCCACCGTGCCTTTCCACCCCGCCTCGCATTCGCTTTACAGCGACCACACCATCGAGTGGCTGCATCAAGGGTGACTCAACCAGATTGCGGGAGAGCGACGTCAAGTGCCACTTCACTGGTCAGTGAGACCTCAATGCCGCGCCTAGGCCACAAAAAGAGTCGGCTGGGCTGCCGGCAGTGCAAGGCACGCCACGTGAAGGTGCGTCCAGGAGGACAACGTCTGAATACGAGATGCCCATTCGTCGAGCGATCAGCAAAGACATATGCTGATGGGGGTCTAGTGTGACGAGCTGAAGCCGTGTACCAATTGTGCAAGACACGGTGTGCAATGTAGTCTTATCACAGATCCACCGCCTTCCGCACCCTCCACGGGGACGGGCAGTGGTACCACAAAACGTGAGCGCGAGAGCAAGTTGTCGAACGAGCGCCCTAGAACTGTGAGTTCAGAGACTGTAATGTGTACGACGTTCAGCTAAACGATTCTAGAGTTTATCAACGTCGTCACCCTCTCTGGTTATCGACTATGCTCTGAACCCTTCAGCTGTACCACCTGGAGATGGAGCGTCAGAAGGAAGCTCTCCGAGCTCTCACTCAGACCAGTTCCCATTTCTGAAGCCTTTCATCCACAAGCCCGCAACAGATCAGCTAGATTTCTGGGTTCGGGATGTTGAGCTCATGTTTGTGTATACCATCTGCATATCAGAATGTAGAACTAAGACGATACAGGCATCATTGGACCATCGAAGCGTATGATGAGCTATCGCAACGAGATGATATGCGATTTACCTGGAGGGTTGAGGCCCCGAAAGTAGCTTTCACTCATACCTTTTTGATGCACGAGATATTGGCATTCTCTGCATTTCACAAAGCATCGCAACTTCCTGATAAGCGTCAGGAGTACTACACGCTAGGTATTCACCACCAAGACCTTGCCATCAAGGGTATGCGACCGAAGCTCCAGGACATAGTGCCAGGCGAAGCACCAGCCATCATTGCGACTTCGACCCTTCTCACCTTAGGCGTTTTTGCATCAACGGGATTCGAGGCCAGTTTCTCTGAGCTATCTTTACAACCGTCTGCGATCGATGGTATCCTAAACATCTTCTTACTCATGCAAGGTATGGGCAACGTACTAGCATTGGCTCACGTACATGTGGTCGACTCTTTTCTCGCGCCGATGTTTCGCGACCCTCCAGAGTCGACCCCCTCGCAGCCGTTACTGCAGGAACTGATACAACAGATACCAAACGTGATAGCATTCATCGAGTCAAAGCAAGACCTGACAGGCGAGGAGCGCACCGGCCTCCTGGGTGTCATCAACCATTTTGAGCCTGTGCTCAGGGTTGCGAGTCCTCCGCGGGCAGACAACCGCGAGCTCCGATTTCTTTTCTTCTGGCCATTGCATATTGATGGCGCCTTCCTCGCTAGCATCCGACAGAGGCATTCAGGCGCACTTGTCGTACTGATGTACTACGCCACTATGTTGTTTGCCGCAGAGCCTCGTTATTGGTTCATGGACGGCTGGGGCTATCGACTGATGAAGGAGTGCTACGACAAGGTCGACCAGAGCTGGCTGCCTGTGCTGCGTTGGCCTGCATCTTTTCTGGAGACAGATGCTACTTACAGTCTATTTACAAACATCAGCCGCCTTCCTGGCAGGATAGGAGGGTCTCAGGTTTCTTCTGTCTTGCCATACGCGCAACAATCACAACAAACGATTTCTTTCCGCCAGTACGCAGAGCCTCATGCACGGTCACATGAGCACAAATTAGTGTCGGCGTTAGATCGCACTGGCCAATACCCGCATATCACCGGTACAATGCCTCCGTCATATGCGCCTCAAATGACAAGCGTATCAAATCTGCCTCCAACCCCGGATGCAGTGCGCAATCATAAGCAGAGCACGGATCAGTCTGAGCACGTCTCCAGCGACTCCAGCGATCGAAGGCGTAGAAAAGAGCAAGATCTACGAAAATAATTGGAGAAATGAGTTGGCACTTGACGCTATTGGAGCGGCGCAACGTCTTGGCCAGACCCCACGGAGGGTTGGTAACATAAAAGTGACAATCCTATTCGAACAGAATCAAACTCAGAAGGCTATTATTTCCCTATAATTAAGCCGACGTCTGCAACGCCAGTGTCCAGAGCGTGATAATCGTAAATGGGGAGAGAGCTGCTTGAGGAGAGCGATCATCAATAGCATTACTAAATGATGCATTTTCAGTCATCAATTCCCACCACATTTGTTCGAGTCAGATGCTCGAGCATCCAAATACGGCAATAGGCACGGCATATAGCATTCATTCTTTACATCGCACTTTACCCGACCCATACCCTGCGCTTACACAAATCGCGAGCCATCCCGTCCGCGACACCCAGCCTCTTTGCTAACCAGGAGTCCAGCCTACAAAGCCTCTATATCGAAATTGATTGCAGAAATATTGATTACGTCGCCTTGCGCCCCTCATGCAAGCTTACACAGGTTTGTCTCGCGTGTTAGGCTGTCACCACAGTCTGGCTCCGCTGAACAGTCGAATTGTGTGAGCAGAACATAAGAGTCTGACGGGCTTACACGGCATCTTAGCAATCGTGACGGTAGCGCTCTTTCGGGTGGTAGAGACGGCTGAGCTTTGACCAGAGTGATGATCCGATTGCGTGTGCAAGTCATACAGTATCCATGAATAATCGACCGAAGTCGACATCGTCTTACCAGGCTGGGGAGAATGAAAGCTTTGATAGATAAGTGGCGCGTTTCGGATCTATCAGCACGGGTGACAAAGCTCTGCAACTCTGCAAGTGGCGTCCTTTCTCAAGTCTTCGAACATCTAGCAACGCCTCTTCGACCGATCCTGCGTGATGTAGACAAGCACTTCGATTGCTGGCCCCCTGCAACACTTAGAAGACTGCATCCAGGATCGTTTCTTCCTTATCGTAGTTGTTTTCAGCTTCGTTGCTACATTGGGAGAGAAAAGTAAGTACCTTGATTTGTACAATCATCAATGGTACAATGAAATCATTACGACCAGCAAAACCTGTGATATTACATCTCTCGTCTTAAAGAGCGTACTAGTGGGTATCAAATGCTCAAAAACAAAGCGTTAAACAAGTAAGCCACCTAGGGGGAAACGTGTTGTACTAATACCGGCAACATATGAACAGCACAGAGTAAACGCGAGATACCGAGTCTCCGAAGCCTCTCAACCCCCATATCTTCTCCTCCCTCATTGGGACAAGGGTCGCCCGCCTGAAGCAGGCTCACTAGCCCAGCGTGCTTCCTCCTCTGGCGTGGGCTGGGAGACGGCTGTGCTGTCACTCGCGATTGTTGTGTCGCTAAGACCGCGCTGATGTGGAGGGCGTTGTTCTGGAGCAGTCTCAGCCGTAGCTCCAGTCTGTCCTTCGTTGTTTGGACCAATGGCCTCGTCTGCTACAGTTGTCTCAGCTGGATGTGTAGGCCTGGAGCTGGTCGTTTCCTCTTTGTGGTCTGCGAGCCTTTCGTCGATGTTTGTGGATAGCGACGTGTCGCTGGGTCCGCGACTATGCAATGGACTATTCAAGGGACTCACGCCTGGAGTGTGGAATTGACCCTCATCGCCAGGAAGTTCGGCGATCGGGGTTCCTGGCGTATTGGGACCTGACGATGCGCGGTCTCTCTGAGCACCTCGCCTGTGCGGCTTGCCTGCTGTGAAATAATCACGACCTCCTTCTATGTCGCTTGCGCTCTCTGGTGGTGGACTGTACAGTTCGACTGGCGGACTATCAGGAGACATCTCGCTGATGGGAGGTACCGATTTGTGATCAGCCGAGTAGTAGTCAGCGAGTGGAGTCTTTGGTGAATTCGGAAGGTCGGAGCCTGTGAGTTCAGAAACACGTCGATATTTGACTTCTTGATCAGCCAGTGTTGGATCGATCTGCTGAGCCTCGTATGACTTCTGCGCGGTCTCCTTTTTAGTTTTTCTCTTCCTCCACCAGCAGAACGCTAAGATGCCGGCGATAGCGAACGCGACGACGATACCTACCACAGTTCCAGCTATAGCACCAGTTCCCAAGCCTCCTCCAGAACCTGATATGTTCGATGGAGGCGTGTAAGATGTGTTGAAGATGGTTTTGAGCTCCTCCTTGGGCATTGGGTCGGAGTAGTAAGCTGGTGCGACTGTGAAGTTGAATCGCTCGTAGTCCACGATTATGTAGGCTTCCTGCAAGAATGCGCGGCCTAAAGTGAAAATACCATTCTTAGATTTTTGAATGGGAAAGTATTTCGTGCCATTTTCCCCGGTTCGCGAGCTTAAAAGATGGTCGAACGCCAGATAACCAAGCTTGATGTTTGTGTACTTATCGGTGTCCGCCGTACCTGCGAGAACCTTGAAGTCGATCGTAGCATTTTTCTGCACATTTTCACCGTGCGCTGTGTCATTTACGAAATAAAGATTACGGCTTGAATCGTACGTGAGGCCGAAAGTTTCCTCAAACTGGTCGCATATGCAGTCTGGCAAGATCAGGTATGGCAAGATCGAATCGATGTTGGCGCGAAAGGTAAGGCCGCCGCATTTTGTGGTGTAGGAGATGGTATTTACTTCGACCTTCGGATCTGGTGTATACGTGATCGAGGAGACGCCGACAATCAAGGTGTTGTTCTGTTCGTCGGGCATCCGGATCGAGATACCTGCTTCGCTGATGATGCGAGACTTGTCGTAGCCCCCTAGCACTAAACTTCCAGGTTCTCCGAGCTGGTTATTCCCTGAATGTCGTCAGTCTCATGCTGTAAAGCGAACGAGATGACCTCGACTGCTTGCTTTGAAATAAGAGCGCTACAAAAGGGCTCGACAAATGTCTGGATGACTACAGGCTGGGAGTCTCATGGACAGGAAATGGCTACTTACGATACCAAGCTCCTGCTGTATAGCCGAAAGAAGAGCTTGCTATGAAACCATCGTCCTCCGCTTGTGTCAGATATGTGGTGATTGCGCCTTGCCTGGGCCCAACAGACCCCACCGCCAATCCAAAAGAGCCCATGAAGAAGTCTTCAGCGATGTACTGCACGGCATATCGGTTTGCCATGGCGAGACTTTGCGCTGAGCTGCGCCCGATCCCTACGTTCGTCTTTCCCCACGATCCAGCGAGCGAACCATTGCCACTCGAAAGAGGCTCGGCGTACCATTTTGGTAGTGGAATTTCGTAGATGCCCGCAAACTGCCAATGGTTTGACGGTGTCACTCCATCATTCTGTATTTTATTGTGCAACAGATTCCCTCGTCTTGCCGCGCACTCTTTGTCGCACCATTCCGTTTCCGTGGGAATCAACGTCAACGGTGATGATGTTGATATGAGGACTTTGAAATCTTGGCCGTTCTCCCCTTGGTCATCAGAGTTGATGTTGATAAAGAAACTCGACCATTTCCCATCGTTGCCGTCGAAATCTCCACTAGGGGGAACGGAGGTGGGTAGAGGTGGCAGAGCGACCGTGTCGGCGCGTTTTCCTAGGTGCATCGTAGAGAGAATGGCATTACAAGTGAGAAGAATATGAGAAGGGCAGGGGCGCAATAACAAGGGTGAAGGACAAGGAGGGGTGCAAAGTGGAGAGGGTCTAGCACGGCTTGACTAGTCGTCTGATATGAGCAGCAGCCTCGCATGAAGGCAAAGTGTCAGCTTGGGCGGGCAGAAGGGATCGCAGGGCCGCGGCTCTCTATGCGTCAGCGGCACGTTGTGAAAAGAATCTCATCGAGATAGAAGGTGGAGGCGATCGAACCCATTCGCTATCTTCTGAGGGCACTCCGCGCCACGGGTGGGGTACATACATTGCGCTGCCAGCACGGCATATGTGTGCGTTACACTCATCAATGGCCCTACAATTGGCCCGTGTCCACCGGTCGGGGAGCACAGAGTCTGCGGGCATTTTCAAGCTGATCATTGGAGGAGAAACAAGTAGGGTTGGCCTCGCAGAACCTGGCGTTTGTGCCAAGACTGGTCTGAGTAGGTGTGTGCCAGGGTTGCATGAAGGGTTGCAGCGATAGCGAGGTGGCTGAGGAAGGAGGATTAGACAAAAGGTGGGCCGTGGAGCGTTGAATGCTACGCCGCGAGAGGATTAGTGGCCGCTTTATTCAGCATGTGCAAGGGTGGAGCTTCTAACAGGGCGGCGCCAGAAACGCCCGCAGGATCGCATGCTCACAAAGGCCATTCGCTGCTTACTGCAGAGCCTCACACACCTCATTGCGCAGTTTGCTAAACGCATTGAACCTATAGTCGCACAGCTTCCGTCCGTTGCACCCGTTGGACCTGCGAACTCTGGCGGTGTGCAGTCGATCATCGCGTGGCTGGCGGGCAGCTGATGGGATCGCAGCAGCAAAGTTACGGCATCCGAACTTTACCAATATTTGGCCCCCAATATACCGGGCAGGCCCAGTCATCCACGATCAGAATCCTGGCTTACGCTAAAAAATTCGTCCACTTACAACCTGCAGCCGTCTAGCACTCTGCAGGTAGGCCGCTAGCTTATATCAGCCATCTGAGAGTGACTGTCAGCAAGTGCCATGGGCGCGGGGTTGCGAGCAATATCTGGGTCACTGATCTGGATAGTGTGCGTACAGTTTCGCACCTGTCTGACCGTGTCCGCGTAGAGAGGAGCCGAGTCTTACGCCCGCATTCTGCGCGACGTCCGATGCCTCTTGGCCGTAAGTCCGCTTCCATCGCCTACCAACCATCGGTGGTATTCACCTCCTCCGCATGGCGGTCACGTCGTTACCTCGAATAGGCCTAGGGATGGTGTACTGCCTCTTCTCGACCTGCTGCGGTCCTGGCCGAGCAGCTGTTGGACGACCTGCTGCCGAGTCGGTCGTTACCTCATGCTTGCATGACTTTTACCCGGGACTAGATGTTCACCCATCCTGGTAGGCAGGATTGTTGTTGATGCTTGGAGTCGAGTCGAGTCCTGCCCTGCCAGCTCAATGGCACGCTACTGTAAGCCGTGAATTGCTTGTCAGCGTCACCCCTCCCTTATAGTCACGGGCTGCTGCTCGCTCGATTTCCTGCTCCTCAAGCCCTAGCCTTCAGCCTATCGTTACTCCTGAGGTACGTACTAACAATCTGCTGAACCCTTACTCATTCCTTTGTTACCTGGCCAGGTCATGTCCACCATGGCAGGTCCTCAATTGTGCAACTCTATATTCAGATCGGCTGTGTACTGGTCCAATTTCTCCCAGAGCTAGGGCGCCCTGCATATTGAGATCCTTCACAACTTTGCAAGGCGACTCACGTGCATGTCTAATCATCAGTCGCAGACTCCTGCTGGTGCATTCGCTCGACCGGCTACAGCTGTCGCTCGCTTTCAAGATGCGCGGCATTTCATATTTCCTGGTTCTCGCAGGGGTGGTTGCCGCCCAGGGCAATTCAACCGTCCAGACGAGCCAGACTCCGCCAAGTCCTTCAGCAACTACAGATATTACCACAGATGAACCTCTGTTCTCTATTGCAGGATATGGAAAGCCGACATGCCAAGCAGTCACCGTGACTGTCACCTCAAAAGTCTCAGGGCCAAAGGAGACCAAGACCAAGACTGAGACAATCACAACGACTTGCTATGAGACTAAGACCATTCACGACACAAAGACACTCACATCTACAACTACCTGCACGGAGGTAAGCGTCCTTCTATACATCCAGCGAAAGATGCCTCGGCCGAGCCTTGCCGGAAGCACTGCAAACTGGATGCATTGCAAGAGCTCTGTGAATGTATCTGCATGGTCGATTTGATTCCACCTGCTTTCCGTAAGATGAACATTGCTGACGAGAATTCAAGACCGTTACAAAGCCAGGCGTCAATTTTACAACGACAGAAGTAAGTTGATTCTACACGAAAAATCTGTGGGACCACTTGCTAACGTCGATAGACGAAGACTTCGACGGTATCAATACCTCACACCATCACAGGACCTGCTCTGCCTGGACAAAATCACACGGTTACTGAGACTACTGTACGTAAATGGCGGCACCTGCATCTAGTTAAAAAGCCTACTGAATACCTTCCAGACATGTACAAGTACTCTTACTTCTACGACGGTACTTAATCCATTTCATTCTGGGAATTGGGAACTGGTAATGAATTTCGCTGACGCTGGCAGACTTGTACCACTACTGTCACAAAGGATGTCACTCTTTCTGGCTCGAACGTCTACGTCACAGTACCCGGCCCTACAGTCACTGAGAATAGGACATATACCGAGACATCGACAATCATCAGCGTACGTTTGCACAGAGTTTCCTTCCACATACTATTCTCGAAGTAGGGGCTTTCCCATCTTCGGCTTCACAAAAGCAACGTAACAGGTCTGCATGCACTCGCATGCAGATTGCCACATGAGGTTTACCATCGCGAAAAGCGTGAGAACTAGCTTGAACCGCAGCAACCGCCTCACCAGATCGTTTTACTTCTTCTAAAACATGCCCCAAACTCATCACTGATCAACAACAGCTCGTACCAACCACAAAGGTTGACACTATCCACACAACGGGTGAGTCCGTCGCAGTAACAACGATATTCTTGAGCTTCTCGCTTACTTGACTCAGATATCTCAACTTACCTGTCTACTACTACCTACACCACCTACATCACGAGTTGGCTCACCACGAGCTATCCTGTTACGGTTGATCACACTCAGATAGAATGGCGCACCTCTTATATCTCAACGATCATCACCCTCACATCGACAGACTACATCACCAAGACGATCGAGACGCCTGGGCCGACAAGCACCAAAGAGATCACAGAGACAAAGGAGATCACACAAACCAAGGATGTCACCAAGGAAGTCACGAAGACCGAAAAGACAACGGAACTGTCAGTCAGCACAACCACGTACTCGACCTGGCTGACTACCACGGTTACCACCTCATACCCATATACTGTGTCGGCACCAGGAACCACCGTCACGTCCTGGACTACGACTACGCTCATCACTTCATATCCCGTCACTACGACGGAGCGCTATACTCTGACAGTCGAGACACCTGGGCCGACTTCAGTTCAAACAATCGAGAAGACTGTACCTGGGCCGACTTCAGAGAAAACGATTGAGGTTACAAAAGTTTCAATCGAGACTCGAATCAGCTACATAACGACCACAAGTCTGACTACAACGACGCAGACACAGGAAGTCACTACAACATCGTACATCACGACCTCCTTCCCAGTGTACATCACTTTGCCGCAGAAAACAACGACCATAATTGAAACATCTTGGCGCACTACCATCATCCCAACAACAATTATTGAGACGTCCACAGTCACCACCTCATATCCTGTTACAACAGTGGTTCCTGGTCCTACCGTAACAGTGCCTACGACCGAGCGCACGACTGAGCGCACGACTGAGCGAACAACCGAGTTCATTACCACAACGGAATTGCTGACGACGACAATGACATCTTACAGGACTGAAACTGTTACGACAGAAATTCCAGGTCCTACGACCACAGAAACTCTGACTATCACGACTTCGTATCCCGTTGAGGTGCCTACAACGCTGACAGTAACAACTTCTTACCCTGTGACAACCACGCAAACCGAGATCAGCGTCCAGACATCTTACTTTACCACAGAGCGCGTTGTGACTGAGACCTCTACAACCACGTCGTACATTCCTACGACCATCACAGAGCCAGCATCAACCATCACACTTCCCGGTGGTGTAACGACTTTGCCTGCTGTTACAATAACCAGCTACATCACCTCCACTATTGTGGTTGAGGTAACTCAGACTCTGACAGAAGTCGTGCCGACTACAATTCCTACAACCATAGCAGGACCAACGGTTACTCAGATCTCACTTTCCACAATCACGGTGCCGACTACTATCATCACTACATCGCTTGCCACTACGACGTTCACCACTTCAATATCTGGCGAGGTGATTACAGTCACAGAGCTCAGTCCGACCACGATTTCTGTGATCAGTACTACCACCCAAGTTATTTCGGTGGTAGAGACTGTTCCTGGCCCAACGCAGACTGTCCCCGGCCCAACTTCCGTGCAGACTCTTCCTACTACAATCGAAATCACCCGAGTCGAGATATCTGTAGTCACAAGCACGCTGGAGCAGACTGTGACAAGCATATCGACCTCGATTTCGACTTCTCTCACCACGATCGTGCTACCGCCGTCGACCAGCGTCATTACGTCTACGGTCCCCGGTCCTACACAGATCACCACACTTACACGCCCGGCCAGTACGGTTCTGTCAACTGTCACGAGCACTCTTATCATTCCTCCGATCACAACTACGATCATTGAGACAGCTCCAGGAGTTACTTTGACATCTACAGTAACGCTCCCCGAACGCACGATCACCACGAGTTTCATTTCGACGATTTCACTTCCGGGCCAGGTCACCACAAGCACCCTCACACAGCCAGGATCTACCCAAATCATCACCAGCCAAATCCCGGCATCTACGATTGTGTCAACCGTGGTGTCATCCGTTTTGATTACCACAACCGAGCTTGTGCCTACGACAATTCTGCAGACAGTGACGCCAAGCATTAGCTCAGCGCTTACTCTAAGCTCCACCAGCCCTGCTCCTATTTCGTGCTCAACCGGATGTCAAATTGACGTTACCGCAGCTCGCTTGGAATATCCCGGCACTGTCATTGTGTCCACTGTCACCAGGCCTCTGTTCACCCTATCGATCTTCACAGATGCTCAGAGCAGAGACATTAGTAGTAGCATCTACACCGAGACAGCTCCAGCCTCCCAACCAACATTGACTTGGACATACCAGGACGTTACGTTGACATACCCTACTGTATACGCCGCGTACGAAACTTTTAGCCACCTGGAGGTAGAGACGATTGCATCGCAGTGTGTCACCGAGACATTCAGCTTGACCTTACCTGCGCCTACCAATTATGCTTCGCTTATTCTCCCATTGAGCGAGATCCCAGACACAAGGACTGTTGCTCCAACCGTAGTCGATTATCTGAATAGTCTACCAACCGTGCTAGCGCAACTAGGAGAATCCATCGGATCGAACGCGTGTGATCCTTTAGGTGGCACAATCTCGAACAAAGATACGAAAACGAACCTCCCAACGACATTTGTATCGACACTTGATCAACTCACCACCGTAACGACTCGTGTTCCTACGCCAGCACAATCCCAGGTCGATGGGACTACATCGGCAACGCAGGCACCCTCAAGCGTACCGCCATCCCAATCGCCAAGCTCCAGTAATGCGCCCTCTTCATCTGTGTCTCCTTCCAGTTCGAGCCCAGAGCCAAGCAGCGAGATTCCTGTTTCCAGCAGCGCCTCCCAGGAGCCGAGCAGTGCGACTTCGCAGTCGACTCTAAGTGAGTCTTCACTGCCGGCTTCCAGCCAGCTTCCTGCGTTCAGTAGTCCTGTGTCCAGCAGTTCTGCAATTTCTTCCTCCAGTGTCGCAACATCTCCGAGCAGCGCCGCTGAATCTTCAGCAGGCCCATCATCATCCTCCTCCGCTCCTCCGTCTTCTGCGGTATCCAGCGAATCCCAACCTTCTTCAAGCACAGTACCATCAATCGCGCCATCTTCAGCTCTATCATCATCGCAAGAGGCTTCGACTGAGCAGAGCAGCACATCTGAGGTTGGGACCTCATCCGGGACTGTACCTGCAGCATCGATATCGTCGTCTCGGACTTCCAGTCGCCTTACTACTAATTCAGATGGCACAGGGAGCGTCCGACCTAGCTCTAGCTTCTCGATCTCAGAATTCACTGGTGGCGCGCCATTGCCTACAGCTATTGCTGGATGGGTGCTTGGAGCCGCAGGTCTCGGCCTCGGCTTATTTTAAGTCACCATCATGAAGAAGCGCGAAGCATCTCGATGCTTTTGATTCTGTGCGACGTTCACAACTATAATTCATAATGATAAAACTATTATTCACCTCTGAATTGTTTTGCCAAGAAATGTACAGTTGCAACCGTACAGTTGCAACCGTACATCGATCGTTGAGCGCGCACAGCTGCAAGGGGTCGCATAGTTCCTAGACGCTGATATCTTCAAGATGTTGTAGCCAACAACATGTGGGGACCTCTGCGTCGCAAGGAACCGCCTGCAATGCACCTTCGTGCATCAATCGATAGTCTGGTACGCGCCCCACATCGCTCCTCACGGCCCGCAGTGCCATCATTATTCCCAGCCTTGTGCGTTGCATTTCAATGTCAACGCGCGCTTTGCGCACACTCTATTCACTCTATTGTACGGAAGAGATGGAACATAACTTAGTCGTGAATCACATTAGAATGAATGAATACGAGCGCGTCGTAACTTCAAGCTTTCGTTCAGCTCTCCTCCGTCGCGCCACGTTTTCGTTCACGCAGGAACGCCTTGTAAGCACGCGAACCAAGCCACAACAGGTCTGGAGCAAGCCAAGCGGATACTGCAGATATCCTGAAGGTGTGAAGACCCTGGCGCTTTGCTGTCGGCATGCGGGGCCTCGTCATCCATGCCTGTATGGAGGAGTTGATCGGTGCGGAGGCAAGGACGAGCTCGCGGGAGGCGTTGGTGGCGTGGTGTGGTGACCACCGCGGAACTGATAGGTGCACCTGGCGCTTGGGTTGCGTTGGGAGGGGTGCATGTTGTGGAACACGTTCGCGGTGCATTTCCCGGTAGTAAGTTTGGGACCACAACCAGAAGGCTGAGAAAAGTAATCGCGATACTATGCATGCCCAGAGCCTGCTCAGCAGCAGGATACGTCCGTGTGTTTGCTGTGTCGTGTCCACAAACTTCTATTGTTCACGAGTAAAGTGCGTGCTGCCCGTGTCCAGTCTTAGCCCGTCTTCTGCCAGGGTGATCCTACGGGAGCTCGGTCTGTACGAACAAAGACATGGCGTCGATGCTCTAGATAGAGTAGACATCGCAGTCACGCACGATACAAATCAAGTCCGCTATTCAAGGTAATATTGTGGTATGAATGGAAGGCTGCGAGTCTGATGACGCAGTCGCTGCACGTTCATGGATCAAGATTGCTAGGCTGTGCATTCCCTTCTTTCGAGCCTCAGAGTTCTTTTTTATGGTAGCCTCCTTCTTTTGGAGATGCCTTCTTTGTATTGACGCAGCAGGGGAAATGTGCACCGGTTTTGTCAGGAAGAGGTCCAGTACAGCTTCAACAGCCTCATCCTCATCCCTTCGATCGGCTAACCCAGTTAGCGCCATGATGATCGAAGATTTTTGAAAGCCGGGGGTTGCTCAAAGCCCAACTGCATTTACTCGGCCTGCCATGTTGCGCAAAGCCGTCCATGACAGGCATTGATAGGTCTTGATTTGTGGTTAGCGTTTGGCTTTATCGTAGAACATCGCTGATCTATGTCTCACTTGTGCATATGATTTTGAAGCTCTCGCTGCGATGCTTTACTGATTTGACGGTTTGTTTACCGTACACTGCCTGTTTTGTGTTGCGATAACTGTTCTTCTCGAAAAAGCTACCCAGCCTGAGGTTGAGAACGATGTCGTCGACGGCGATACGAAGGGCTGATTTACACTCGAGCTTTTTTTTGGCTTTCTAATCAGCCCATCCTTCAGAAAGCTCTCTGTACGGGTTAGATTGAGCATGGTCAATGAATAACTCTAACGGACCCAATAGCTGCTCTGATGCCCGAAGTGTGAACTGAAGTCTGAGAGTGCTCAGGGATTTGCAGCTTTTCCAGACTGAGCATAGGACGGTCTTCGGGGAAGCTCTATTTAACGTCTCGCAAATTTGCAGGCTCTTTCTTAGGTGGAGGCTCCTCCTGCGTCTCTTACCGGTCGCTGATTGTGTTCTCACAGTATTTACGAAGCTCGTCGAGCGTCGCGAGGCAAGAGAAGAGACTTTCGGCTACGTTTTTAGGCCAAGGAGAACATGTAATCCTCTTCAATTCAAAGTATCGATCAACAATGACCATACTCTGGCGCAAGTTGCTTAAAATTATAGCAGTGGTCAAAATTACACACTGTTTGCCATACTATTGCGGATGGGCGGCACGCTTGGCTGCTTCTGAAACACCCTTTCCTCCTTCTTCGACCAAAATCATGTCCATTTTGGTGTATTTCGTTGGCACAAGCAGCTTGCAGTGGTGCCTATCCCGGAAACAAACCGTGAAAGACTCTCTCACATAGTCTAGGACACTGTAGATGATTATCGGCAGCAATCGTTCGCAGACTATTCGGATGTTATCCTGGAATTAAATTGGCGCGTGACCCTTTGCTGTTGATGGTTTTTCAAATGGAGATATTCATGTCGTTTAATCTGCATTGCTTACAAGCCACCACGCATTATCTCCAGCCTCGAGCTGGATTCGCAGAAACTCGTCATCTTCGCTAGGCATATACCCGTCAGCGATGGACAACAAATGATAACCGTCAATTAGAACCACAGCTGTCCTGTGCACCGCTGCGTAGACGTATCGACGAATCACTCGAGTCTGAGACAAGCTATGGTACCCAGGCGCAGGATTGTGCGCTCAGTACGGTCGTTTACATAGCCACGAAGAGCTGTTCCCCCAGTAAGAAAAAGTTATCGTCTTTGCGGAATCGCTGAAGATGTTTGTTTGATACAAAGGCGAAATGCGCACCTTGGCACCACCTAGACAAAAAAAAGTCGGACACTTTTGATGAGGTCAGCGGCCAAAGGTGTCCGATATTTTTTGTCCAGGTGGTGTTGGGGCGTCGTAAGAGTGACGTTCGTATCTACCGAGCTCATACATAGCTTGATCCTGCTGCAAAGTCTTCATCGCAAGATTGTCTGCACGCAATGCATGCAACCGCGCGAAATGTAGCTGACGACGCTCGGCCTCAAGATTTGATGTCGATGCAACAGGGACCAAGAAGTACCGTGACGTCATCGCCTAGTGTAAACCAACGCAGATTGTGGAAGGAACAAGGAGCACAGCCAGCAACCACAAAACCCTAAAGTTGCAAGATGTGCGCAGAGAGGACGAAGAAGATAGGTTCTGCGAGTGATGATGCGCTACTATCTGCCCGCCAGCGGATCGACCTGAGCCTGCATCCGGCCGGGGTATGTCTCCAGCTTACCAGTGCAGCTTCTTCCCAGACGACAACGCTCTTGTCCGTGAACCTCACATGTTTCGGAGAATTCGTAACTTGGGAGAGACAGTATGGATGAGGGATGCCTGGGGCGGGGTTTCGCAGAGGAATCTCCCTCCGTGGGAGACGTTGACGAGGCAGTCGCGATTGAGAGGCGACCCCACCGGCCTTTCAAACCACGCGACTCACCCTTGACAGGTGGCAGCTGTTAAGCGTTGCATATTCCACGAGCCGAAACAGAGTTCGGGACAAGACACGTAGACCAATGCTTAGCTTGCGAGGATCCCGACGGCATATGAAACACAGACATCCCCAGCTCATCGCGGCCGGACTCTTCGACTGGCCTAACGTGCTCACAGACTGACCACCGGCGCGTACCACCTCGCTCACACCAGTGCTTGATCCACGCACCACGGTGCCATGACCCTAGGTTCGGTGACACATCTCCAGTCATCCTTAGCTTCGTGTCTCGTTTCTCGTCGTCAGCACGACTCGTGCCGCGGACGTCTGCGTGCGTGTCTCCTCACGGCAGCATGAAAGCCGTTTCTGTCAAGTTTCAACTCCGCCATTGTCGCTTGGTTGTGCACAAACATGCATGTCCAGTTTGGTGAGTATATAGAGAAGGAGTTGTCCAGTGTTAAATGTCATCCTCCAGGTGCAACTATCTCGCACTTCATCGCAGGCGATCTCTTCGATTCTTATATTTTCCATTCTTCTACCGGCCGGTCCGATTTTATAGACAAAATGCGTTCCTTCAGCGTCATCCTCGCCCTCCTCTTTGCTTTTGTTGCAACATCCTACGCCTGGCCCAGCGCTGAGTTTACCCTTGAAGTTCGGAAGCAGGGTGGTGGCAACAGCACCAAGTCCAACAACCCCGAGAAAGCCCTCAAAAAGTCATGCAAAAAGTTGAGCAAGCTCAATGCTCTGTCTCAGCTCGCCAACAACCAGACTAAACTGGATGCTTGGGTTGCCTCGGGCAAGCTGGACACCGCAGAAGTGGACGCCCTCAAAGCGAAGGCCGCAAAGGCTACCGCGGAGCTTCAGACCATGCAGTCTAATACCACTCTCGTTAGCGAATGCGCAGTTGTCAATGCTGAGCGTCAGACCGTCAACCAATGCAGGCAGATGAAGATGCTGACCAAGCTGGCTGCACTATCAGGCAATGAGACGGCTATCACTGCTTTCGAGAAGAAGCACAAGCTCAACGAGACTGGCATCGAGAATCTCAAGACCAGGATCGAAAAGGCTCAGACGAAGTTGAAGGACATGCAGACAAATACAACCCTCACAGATTTCTGCACTAAGCGGGCGCAGCAACAACAGGGTGGTAATGAGTACCTCCATACGACCTCAATGTATCAATACTAACCCTTCTCAGACTCCTCCAAGTCATCGGATGGTACCTCTAAGAGTGCTCAGCAGAAGGGCGGTGCATCAAGTGTCACTGCCCAGACCGTGCCGTACATTCTCGTGCCAGCGCTTGCTGCCGTCTTCGCCCTATTCCTCTAAGCCTCACTCCAACGGATTACATCAACGCTCAATATGGCCAAGTTGCGGCAATATCTCTCACGAAGTGACACTGCAGATTTTGATATCGCAGTGATCCCATCCTTCTCCATAGCACACTGCAGTAACCAACCTCAATCTTACTTCTGTAGTATGTAAACAATACTTTGAACAAAGCACAAACTCATGAGCACCTGTGAGATCCTCCACATTCTTCAATTGCTGCACCAGCTACTACGCTATGTTACAGGGTGTAGATGCCTCTCAGTGCATGCCAGCAGCGTGGTTCATCCTAGCAAGGATTCTACAGCTATACTGTACTGGGTATAAAGTTTCAAGGCTCATAGCTACCATAAGTGCGTCGTCGTCTATGCCGTGCCAGGAGCCACGCCCATAGCCTCCAGCTGCTTCTTCGCACCCCACTGCTTCTCGACTTTGATCTTCTCCAGAATCTTCCCTGCGCCTTTCTCGATCAAGGCCTTTGCGATCTCTTTACCGAAATCGTCAGCCTCCTCTGCTGATCGGACCTTGCGTGCAGCCTCATGCTCGACAAACTCTGTGCCATCCACACTGACGACCAGCGTCTTGAGAACCAGCTCCTGGTCGTCGAGCTCTGGTTCTGAACCCTCGAGAGCTGCGCCGTGCCTGTCATAATCTCTAGCCGGCTGCGTGCCGACCGCCAGGCCCTTTCCTCCACGCCAAGTTGTCTCAACACCAATTGGCACACTGCAGCCTCCCTCGAGTGTTCGCAAAATGGCACGCTCTGCACTGCATGCTCGCGTTGTGCGCTCACACCTGATCTTGCTAAGTATATCTTGGATTGGCTGGTCATCTTTCCTGATCTCGATAGCCAGCGCGCCTTGTCCCACAGCATGCAGCATCCCGCCGGTCGAGCTCGAAAGCTTCTGGCTGATGCGATTTGAGAAGCCTATCCTGTTCAGTCCGGCTGTAGCCAGGATAATTGCGGAGTATTGTGAGTCCTCAGCATCTAGCTTGCTCAATCTCGTTCCAACGTTGCCTCGCAGGTCGGCGAACTTCAAGTGTGGGTAGAGTTTGCGCAACTGAGCCGCACGGCGTACCGAAGATGTACCAATTGTGGCGCCTTGAGGCAGTGTGGCGAGGGTGGTCTCTTTCGGCAGACGGGGCGAGATAATCAGGGCGTCGCTGGGATCTTCGCGCTCAAGGATGGCGCCGAGGAGGAGATCGTCTGGAAGGTGTGTAGGCATGTCTGCTGGGGTCAGTGCTGTCGACAAAAAAAAATTGTATTTAGAACCTTTCAGGCAGTGGACAATGATGTCCAGGTCGCCCTTCTCCAACATGCTCTCAAGCTCGCCCGTCCACAAGCTCTTCGCATTCTCGCCCTGGCTCAGCTGTTGCAGAGGTGTGATCTTGTCCTTGTCTCCCTGAACTACAACGGGTTTGATTTCAAATGTATGGTTGGGATTGGCATCTTTCAGAGCTTGCTTCACAGCATTTGCCTGTATCAGAGCAAGAGCCGAGTTGCGCGTGCCAATGTTGACGGTCGCGAATTGCGTGCTGGCCGAGGTGTTCAAGCCTTGTGGCGTGGGCTGCGACGACGTCTGCAAATCTGAAGCTGTTGCTGATGCCATGGCGGGTTAAACGAGTAAGGAGTGACTGTTGGTGCAGCAAGAGCAAGAGGAGACTGTAGCTGTAAACCTCTTTCCTCTGAGCCTCGGTGAGATCGCGGGGCACGTTCGGCGTCACTCACGTCACAGTCCCACTACCTAGCGTCAGGTACACCTCCAGCTGCAAAGAGGCTCACATAGTCGATAGTAGCGCGTTGATTCTGGACTTCCAGCATACCATTCCGCAGATGCTGAACTGCATCGATTATGAGCCGCACGGGGTCTGTAATGCATGCCGATACCCTGTGAGCAGCTCCAAGCAGCCACGTTTGGCACCTGCAATCCACGTCCAACGCGACGCCATTCTGGGGGTTTTCAGAGCAGTGTCAAGCATCTTCTCGGGGCTCGGGTCCCGCAGAGAAGACAGTAAAACGCAGATGGGCCGAGTGGCTGCAAATCCGACCGCCTTATCCAGCTACTTGCAGTAAGCGCTACGCGGAGGCTGTGCTATCAACATTATCCTGCAACCAGCCCCAGATCGATTCTCTCGTTCCTTCTCTCATTGCTTCCGACCGTGAAGATGTATGCGGGCTATGTCAGATGCCATTGTGCTTTGCAAGCTGTGCCGTCGAACAGCCGGTGGCAACTTGCACAATTGGATTGATCACCACACCGAGCCAGCGCTGAAGCTGTCTGCAGCAAAAGGGTGCCAGATCTGTCGGTTGCTCTTCCTCAAATTCTGTCATCATGTGGAGGTAAGTACGGGTAGGCGCGAGCGGCTGCGCATTGCCAGACTGAGCCCTGAATATGTTTGGGTAAAGGGGTTTAACGATGCCATCGTTCGTTTTGAGGTAGTTGGGACAGGTATGCGTTGGGGCGATTCAACCATTCGACCTTTTCGATGCTGACTCTGTCCAGAATCTGGTTTTCGAACCACAGAAGCTCGTCCAGACACTCTGACTTCCTACAATCTAATCAAGACGTGGCTGAACGACTGCGCGACGAATCACCGCGCATGTGATAGGGCAACTCTCGAAGTCACATACCCGGTCATTCCTCAGAGACTTATCGCAGTCACTGGTCGGCTGCGACTTGTCGAACTTGATGTCATGGGCGCGGGTGAAAAGTATGCAGCTTTGAGCCATTGCTGGGGCGGCTCGCTGGGATTGACAACCACAAAAGCGAATGTGGGGGCATTCAAACGTGTCCTTGAGCCAGAAGCTCTCCCTCAAACCTTCCTCGACGCCATCGAATTGACTCGGAAACTCCGAATCGACTACTTGTGGATTGATGCACTCTGTATCATTCAAGACAGCGAGGAAGACTGGCAAGCTGAGTCCGCCATGATGGGCTACTACTACAGAAACGCACATCTCACTATTTCTGCTCTGGATGCTTCCGATGGCTCCGAAGGCTTCTTGCATACGCCACGGGCAATGCCGACAGCGCAGGTCAGTGGCAATGAGCTGTGGAGAGAAGCTGGGCTCAGCTGGGGAGATACGTTTCGCCAATCACCTCTCAGTAGGAGGGGTTGGGTACTGCAGGAAAGGGTACTGTCACAAAGAGTTCTGCACTTCGCAAAAGGCGAGCTGCTGTGGGAGTGTATGGAGTGCTCAGCTCGTGAAAGATCACTTGAAGTCTCCCAAGAAGATAACGGCAAACGCTTCATTGGCCCGCGCCACATTGATGACGGGGCCACAATTGAGATCGGACAGTGGTACAACGTCATTTGTCAATACTCGGGCCTGAACCTAACATTTGACGAAGACGTCCTTGCGGCGATTGATGGCGTCTCCAGTACACTTCGAGATGCTACGAGCTTGCAGTATGCTGCCGGTCTGTGGGAAGAGCACCTGCCCTATGGGTTGCTGTGGTACTGCGAGAAAGTGCACCTTTCTGGGAGATCCGCAGTGGCACCTTCTTGGTCGTGGGCGTCGCGCAGAGGCCCGGTCAAGATGCTATGTGAGCCCCCAGAATGGGTGCTGCGGATTACAGAAGAAAGGCCGACAAACCAACTGTCAGCCATGAACGCGCGTCTCGAGACCTTATGTATTGCTGAACTTGAATTCGATCTCAGCAACGAGGACATTGAAACAAGACTCAATATCGAAGCATGGAGTTTGCCAGTATTATGTTGTAGCAGCTGTAACGCACAGCCGCCTTTCGACGACCCCGACTTGCAGCGTATTATTTCGGTACAAACGACATTTGGACCTCGATCTCGAATTGGGACAGGATTTTGGGATGACATCCCCGATTCAGACTGCGGAGCCTGCACCGCTATCTTACTGATGCAAGCGCCAGACGATAATTTTGATTCGCAGCAAGAGGGCATGGTCACCTACTTTATCTTGGTTCGGGAGGTGGAAGATTCGGATGGTGGGAGCATATTCGAACGAATTGGAATTGGACGCACTGTGGACCTTCTGGAAGGCGGAATGCTCGACAACGCTTGGCTACAGAACACACAACGACGAACCTTCGTGCTGCGATGAAAGAGAGCAGTCTGCAAGAAACTTCGAGCAAACCATATCGACTACATACACATGCTGTGCGACAACAACTACATGTAGTCGGTCCGCTGTGTAACACTGGAACCTCTTGGCGACACAATATCATTCCAGCTCGGCAGTGTCATCATCCTTGGTTTCCACGCTCGCAGCTCTACCAAGCAAGCGTAGAGCCCAGCGTTAGCCGCAAAGCTTGACGATCAACATACGCAACAGATTTAGGCCCCATCACTCTCAAATCGTAACGTGGCCACCAACCCCACGGAGTTCCTCCCCTACGAAGCGCACCATCTTGGCAATGAGTGCATCTGTGGCCATTCTCAGGGCCAAGGCGCTCGGGTGGCTGCTCGATGGTGGACATACTCCAATCGCGAGTGTCGTCTGCCTCTGCAGCTAGCCATTAACGAAAAGCAGTATAAATCGAGGATTGCGCATGCGAACTTCGACTTCAAAGCGCTATATCTATATTTCTGGGCGTACTTAGCAGCAGCTTTGCCGCCTAAGTATGCATTCGCAGATCACATCAGATTGAAATTCACTTTGGATCGCCCCGTCTACAATGAAGGGATGATCGACAAAAGGCATGTGCTAGCCCCCTGTGATCATATAAGCGCAGGAAGACAACCTGGACAAACGTGCAACCCATCTCAATCTGCTCGACGACCCAAACTGCTTATGCTGAAAACTTTCATTCCTATTTCTCTCCTGGCCGCGTTGGCCCATGGCTCTCCTCTGCTTGTTGAAAGGCAGTCCTATCCAGCCCCCAGTATCACCACCACCACCACCACCAGATCAACAAAAGTATCTCGCAAACTCAAACCCACTCTTGTAACCCCAGACTCCGCACCCGACTTCACACTTCGGTAGTGTCAGAATATCCGCAATCATTTTTCGATTTGCCTCGATGCCTGATGCGAGTTTCCTCTCGGTGAGAATTGTTGAAGTTATAGGGCCATGCTTTTGCGTTCATGAGATTACTGAAGCAAAAGGTATTTGCGATCCACAATTCTTATGCCTCCTCGGTGAACTCCTTATACTCAGCCTCGCTCATCAGCTTGCCCGCAGGCTCTTGTGAGACGGTGATCTTGGCAATCCAAGCCTCACCCTCGGGGTCCTTGTTGATATCGCCCGGTTTCTGCTCCAGTGCCTCATTGACCTCAGCAACAGTCCCACTGACTGGAGTGAGAATGTCTGAGGCAGACTTGACAGACTCGACGGCACCAATCGCGTCACCCTCACCAACCTCAAGATCGACTTGGGGAAGCTCAATGTAGACGACGTCACCAAGGGCTTTCGCGGCGTATTCCGAGATACCGAGTGTGTCTAGACGATAGTCAGCACGCGTAATCACTGTTGTCGCTGCTATACAACTGCATAGCTCACGCGAGGATAAAAGAAGGCAAGTAAGGCGGCGTGCATACATGTCTTGCCATCTGCAGAGGCCTCGATCCACTCGTGGTCCTCGGTATACTTCTTCTCCTGCACTAGAATTGATCAGCAAATTCGTTCCTTCCTCACTTGCTGTTGCGAAGTTTCAAGTGCATACATTGGCTAGACACCGTGAATAGCCGGGGCATCTGCGCAGTCTGCCTCCATTGCTGGCAAGCAAACGGGGTCGGCCTCCTCGCCGCAGCGGATGTCAATTGGCGCGCAGCGCGGACAACAGAGGATCGAGAAGCCATTGTGCGAGTTATCAAGTGAGTGGAAGGAGAATCAATTGCGGTCATGAAGCTCGGGGGAGCTGCCGTGCGATATGACATCGCCAAGCCGCACTAGCCCGCGGAGCTGGCGATTAGGATGGTGTGCGAACGTTTTCCGAAAGCGACCACTTTTTGCGAGGGAAAGCGCGCGACCGCGACGGCAACACCACGCAACAGGTCACGATGTTGTATGAGATGATAGGAGTGGTGAGTTCGCCCTCGCGACGGCGATGCGGGAGAGGAAGCGGCGCTGACATTGGCAGGTGCGGCCCGGCCGCCTCACTGAAGTAAAAGAGTATGCACCGCCGACTCCCGCTCGACCAAGCGTACTGAGGGCTACCTGCTGATATACGGGATTCAGAATCGCCAAAACTGCTGGCAAGATCGTTCTTGAGCAGAACGGTGTCGTGCGTGGCGTCTCCAATTGGGGCACCTTCCTGCTCCCCAAAGCCGCGAAGAAACTGCAGTCGACCCACCACTACGGCCACCACTTCATCATGCGCTTCGACGCGAGCGCGCGTACACAGCATTCACTGCGGAAGACGATGTCGCTTGATCCGCGCCTGATCCGATACTCGATCGTCAAGATGGGTACGAAATTCGAAGAGATCAAGGATATCACAGGGAAGGCTGCATTCAGGTAGAGCAGGAAGAGCAAGCATTCTGTTGAACGAACGAGATTGATGAGTGTACAATACCCTGTTTACAACATCGTAGAGTCTGTGTAAGGAAGAGGTAGCATACCACGGCGTTTGGGACAGTCTGGACATAGATCCATTGCAGGTACATCAAGAAACCATTCAGAAAGTAGGAATCGCCATCACCGCTTCCAATGATGCGCGCAAGACAAAGTACTAATAACTGACGGCGAGGTCACCTATGCGACTGCTGTACTGAGCAGGTCGCAGAAAGTGTGAGCATCATCGGAACAGAAGTTTGGCTTTCAAACGTGCAGCTGGGCGGACAGGCGATCAATGGCGAGGGCCCTCGTGCTGGACGTGTGCAACAGAACAGCACTACTACGAATTAGCCAGCATGCACACTACGACAACGAACGGCCAAAAGACTAACTGTGAGCTTCTTGTAACCTCTTAGACAAGACAGATGCTTATTGGATTACTGTTGATCGTACCTTCCTACGTTCCTGAGGCAAAACACCTGTTGCCCGACGTTTTCCCCATCAGGGATGCCAAGAGCTGTGAAACAGCAGGCGAAACCAGTCATCGTCCACCCAACACCAACTTTACGCTCATCCGTTGCACGATTGCCCAGCCTCGCCCAGCTGTCCGCCGAGTTGTGGTTTGTGTGCGCCGAGCGGAGGTTTCAAACAAGCAATTAGCCCCTCTTGTCAAGCCTTCTGGACTTGTGCGTCGGCCTACATACAGCACCGGACAAGCAATTGAGACGTCTTATCTCGAACATGTAGCATGCTTGTGAAACTCATGCTCCCATCCTCCCGTAGTGGAGTCAGGCTGGATGCGTTCGATATAACTATGGAGCCCCTCTGCTTACCAGCTGGGAATGGAACCAGATTACTTATTCAAGATGCCGTTCATCAACTCAAAAGGCGCTTCTACACTCGGCCACACATTCAGGTGAGTGCTTTGTTAAAGTTTGCGCTCGGATCGGAGAGCTGATCAGAGACAGAAATTTTGACCAAACAATCATCACGGTCAAAGTCGGTGCAAAGGACGAAGTCCAGGAACCATTCAGTTGCCACAAAGAGCTGCTGCGGCGGTGCTCTCCACACTTTGATCAATGCCTGAGTGACGAAAACCCATCACCCTACAAGAGCTCTGGCTCATCGCTGGAGCTCGAGGATGTAAGTCCTGATGTATTCGATGCCTTCATGATGTGGCTTTACACCGGCTGTATACCACATCACCTCATCGAAGGTGGGAAGGAGGTCCATCCGCCAACACACGCTCTCGACGAGGCTGCTCTCGACATGAATAGTACGAACAGTACGGCGGATCAACCAGAGGGCGACGATGTTGACACCGCATCATGGGGCGTCAGCCTCGACGACGACACGGCTAGCCAAGCCTCAAGCGGCAAATTTACCAGCACGACAGACGGCGTCAATGCAGACAAGATTCCCGGTTCACCTGAAGCCGAGAAAGCGCTTCCCTTACCGCCAGTCCGGAACCCCGCGGAGAAGCCTGAGCTACCAAAAGAGACACTGTGCCCATGCTGCTCGAGACCATATAAATGGCGTGGCCTCGAAGGCTTTCTAGAGCGTCGTTTCATCTCTCTCTACGTCTTCGCACATCGCTACTCTATCCCCGCACTCCGTCGCGCCGTGCTTCTTGCGTGGCAAAAGAACGACGAGATTCTGCAATCCATGCCAGACCACAGCAATGTTATTGCAGCTTATAAATCCTTGCCTCCGGACTCACCTCTGTGTCGGTACTTCCTCGACATGTACACAGTGTACTGGAATCCGGACAAGGACAATGAGTTTGCGATTCCATTACGCAGTCAATTGCCCCAAGCCTTCTTGTTTGAGTTGGTCACTATGCTGGCGAGGGGTGAAAGGCCGAAGACGGAGAAGGAGTGGTGTGACTTTCACGAGCATGAGAGCGAAGAAGAGAGGAAGATGTGCTGTGAAGGTCTAGTGAAGGATCCTGTTGCCGGGAAGGCCCTGAGGAGAATCAGGGACAGCAAGGGGTGGAAGGGCTTGGTTTTGAAGAAGGGGAAGCGCTGATATCCTAATCGCTATTAATGAGCGACTCGTTTCTGTTTTAGCCAGTTTCCTCTTTCCGAAGCACAAATCTGTATTTTCTCACAAAGAATTGGTCTTCGAATCTCTTGTACCTTTTGATCTTTGAACAACTGCTTCGCATACCTGGCGGCCCGGGGGACCGAAACCGCGGAGAGGGCGCATGTATGGGCATCTTATTCACTGAAATACTGATCAGTCTGATTTTTGATGGCATGTGTTTACAGTGATTCATTGTAACGTTGTTGCTGTGACAGCTCCAAGAACGATCTGCATATTTCACCATGTCTTCTGGGCCAACAGCTCGATTTTTTGATCCTCAATTTGTCGAGGAAGAGTCGCGCTTCTCAAATGCCTACTTATAGTTTTCAAGTCTTGAGTTTAGATATAAAGTACAGGCATAAGTTCAGTGATCTATGAAAAAAAAGGAGGTATACAAGTATATATAGATATGCTTGAAGCGATGTGAAGAGCGCCTAGTGGCTGGAAACTGTTTCTCTTGACTTTCTAATTTTGTCTCTTTGCCTATCTCTTTCTTCCTGGCTGATGTTGATATTGAAATGCGCACCCCGGATTTGGGCATATAATTCTCCCGCCGTCATACCCTTCACTGGCTCTGGCCATTTACCCGTGATTGTCGTCTCAAGGTCTTCAGAATTGAGGATCATCGGCTCGTGTGCGCGCAACACAAACACTATGCTGTATCTGTATCTCGGCTCTCCATCTTGGGCAGCTGTTGGATTCCCATATGAGACCACTCGATGCCCGCCCGCAGGATATCGCCCATTGCTTAGTCGCTCCAGTTGTCTACCAGAGAGCAAGCTTGCGCCTTTCATTCCGGTCTTTTCTACTTCCTTCTCCACTTCGAACCACTTCGAACCGTCCCATACCTCTAATCCCGGAATGTTCCCAACGACTACGCTCAGCAAACCGAGATCTGCGTGCGGCTCCGCAACCTCCTTTGCTTCCCATCCCTCGTATCTGAAAAGCCTCAACATCGTTCCAGTCTTCTCTTCATCCTTAGCTTGCATACATGCGCATGGCCCGACAAATTGCTTGAGACCCTTCGTTGAATCATCCGGATCTGCGATACCTACACTTGTTGCTATTCTACCAAGTGTATTTTCTAGATGCGCTCCCATTAGGTCCCAGTATCGCTTTGCTGGTGCTCGAAGTACCTCAGGGCAGTATTCCAGCGAGCGTAGTGTGATGAATTCCTTCTCGCCGGGGATGGCGGACCATCCCTCTTCAGAGCGAAGCTCATGTTTCCAATGCGCCTTCTCCTCGGCAGGCTGCGCAAAGAACGCTCGTGAAGCAGAGAACAGAGCTTCATATGCGCTTTGCAACGGGTGAGGTCCAAATGGTGACAAGCCCTCCGAAAGATCTGCGGGTACTGGCAGCGGAAATGTAATGGTCGTCCAGCCAAGGTTGGCGAGGGCCTGCTGGTGTTCTGGAAGCACAAGGGGTAACGGTGCTTGAACAAGTTGCGGTCTCGGATCGAGAGGAACTTCTTGTCGCTCTATCTGCTTGAGCTCATTCTTGGTATGCCGTCCTCGAAGCCGCGAAACGAGCTTGGTCATCGTAGACGAGCTCTCGAGGGGTGCCGTGTGCCGCACAAGAGCCATGCTCTTGAATCAGATTACGTTTCTGGCGAAGACTTGGAGAAAGCAAACAGCAAAGAATTATGTGTTGTGTCGAGGTGCTTAGATAGGAGGGTAAGCACGAATCAGGCTGATGACGTTGCGGCAGCTAAGCCACAACTAGTGTTAAATGCCCCGGTGAGTATAATTGGCGAAGTACACCTGTAAGTCACCTCGGCGGGCCCCGAAACATTCCTTTGCTGGATGCTATCTCTATCAAACTTCCGGATCGGCCGTAATCTTCGGCTTGCTTTTCGCCCAAAGCGTTCGCTCCCTTGCCTCAAACCACTGATGTAGTACCGGCTTGACCTTGACTACCTGACCACCGTCTCCTGCAGAGACACCGAACTCCATACCATCTCTGTAGCTTCCCCCTTCTGTGCTGATCTTCATAGAGGTCATCATCTCAAGTCGACACAGCCCAAGGCCGATATCACCAATATGAGCCACGATTTTGCCAGCTCCGCGACCCTTCTTCACAGCACCCGCTTCGTCGAGCTGCTTGATGTCGGTGCCAGGCTCAATTGCAACCACAGAGGCCTCATCGCCGTAATCCAGTCGCACGGGCAGTATGCGCTTGCGAACCACGCCTGTGTGTTTGGTTCGTATAGTTAACTCTTGACCCACATAACAGCCCTTCTTGAAGTCTATGCCTTGCGCCAGATCGATATTGACTTCCATCGGTAAGGCAATCCCCGCTGGTATCTCTTGAGGACCTTCTGCAAAGCCTAGTTTGTAACGCTGCAAGTGGTATTGCTGCAAACTTCGTGTCTCTGCTCCATCACCAACAAGACCACTATTGGGCTTCGCAAGGATCCGCCATAGCGTCGACAGATCGCCACGCGGGTCAGGAAGCTCTGCAACGACTGCCTGCGGATTGATGCTCTGGTATGCCTTACCCCATGCAGCCCACACGCCCAGCTCTTCCTCCGGCACAAGCTCAATGGCGACCTTACTCCTGAGCTTGTGGCGCTTCAGATGTTTCCTTAGAGTTTCAACTTCTGACGCGTCAACTTCTATGTAGCAGCTCCATGTGCCTTTCTCTGCCAGCACAGCTGGGAATACCCATACAAAGACATCCCACAACACTCGGCCCCTTGAATCAAGGAAGGCGGCAAAGAACGGCTGATCGCGGTCGGCGTGTACGTTGTTTGTGATCAGGCCTTGTAAGAACTTGACCGAATCTGGCCCGGAGAGGGATATGAGGCGGCGATGCGAGAGGCCTACGATGCCGGAGTCTGTCGGCCGGGGTGCACCATTGGCAGTCGAGTAGACTCGAGTACTCTTGTTCCGAGGAATCAGTGTACGGGTTCGATGGAGGGGTCTCGGTGTCGAAAATGCGCGTTGCTGCACATTGTGCAGTGCATTGCGGGTCTCGAAAGATGATGTAGTGCAGAAGACGCGGGCCAGATTGAAGCGTGCATTGCGCGAGCCGGCGAGGCTGCTCTGACATGACCTGCAAATGTATCCAGAGGACTGTGTGAACACTGCAGCCGACGACGCCGCCATAATCATCAGTAGTCAAAGAGTGTGTAAGCTATGGCCTGGCATGGAGCTCTGGCGGAAAGTTGAGTTGTGGCGTCGATGGTTCACAATCGATAAGGAACATGCCTCGGCCAATTGCAACTGCGATATTGACAAGTCAACAAGACAGAAAGACAACACATAGATTCGTAAAGAAGCTGTTAAGTGGATGATACGCCAAATATGCTCGTTATAGTCGATACAGAGCCTCTCAAAAGGCAGAAATCCGTTCCCTCAAACGCCGAATCGATTCCTAATGCCGCTTCAAAACCTCTGTCGACGAATCAACAACTAATCGTTCTTCCTACTCTGACCAGCAGCGCTTGTTAATCGTGCGTGCTCGTCGTCACTGCCTTTCGGACTTGCTGGCTCGAGGTCATCGTCATCGTCACTCCATTTGTCATCTTCACCGACGGCAAATATCGTGTCGCCATCAAGAGACTCCCGTGGGGGATGGATGGGCTTCTGCGGTTGGGGAGCAGGCAATGGCGAGGCATCACGGGTCGCATCGCGCTGCGGGCGCACTGGATCATAGGAGGGAGGGTGGTCTGAGGAGCCCTCTTCCTCATCTAGAGAGTCGTGGATTGATGCGATCTCGAAGCCTTCGTCATCTTGCGCAATCTGTGTTCGGGTCAGCATACAGCAGTGGTGATCTGAGAATGGTGCTCACCTCGTCACTCATGGCGAATCGCCTATTGTTGGCAGTGGGCCGCCACATGTACGCAACAAAGCAAACATCTGCCAGGTAGACTAGGTTGAGCCAGCCATCCAGAACGAACCATCGGGTCTGCCAGTGTGTAGGTGCAAAGTCGGGGGTAGAGGCCCCGGCAAATGTGAAGCTGTTGATGAAGAAAAAACCGAAGATGACGATAATGCTAGTCAAGATGCACCACCAGAGGCGCCTGTACATTGTCGCCTTGACGTGCTGCTTACGTGCCATGAGGTCCTTCATTGTGAGGTTGAGGGAATTCAAGGTCCAGATGTAGAAAGCGGTCAAAGTCGCGGACAAGGGCAGGATGACAAGGAGAACGAGTGGTCCGGCATCGTCAGGGCGAACAGTGAGGGATGCTACGGCGTAGATGACACCAAAGACGAAGTGTGCAACGGCCAACCAGCGAACGATGGTCATCGTTTTTCCGAGGGAAGGCTTAACAACACCGTAGCCCATGCACACGATGAGTAGCAGGAAGAACGAGAAAGAATTACGGAAGGCATTCAGCACGGCCACAACGACCATAAGGACCTTTGTGCCTATATTGTTACCATGGCGGTTCTGGTAGTCGTAGAAGCCCCAGGTCATAAGCATTTCCACGACCAGAAACACCAAAATGGCTGTAATGTAGTTCTGAACTGCCAGAATGTCGTGCCTATTCTGGTAGTACAGGAAACCCCAAAATAAGAGGACGACAAAGTATACAATTGTGATGCCGCCGTAGAAAGGGAGCTTCGCGATTTGCGCCGCAGGAAGCTCGCCGTACGCATTGCGGAACGTGATGATGGCTTCATAATCGACGTCTTTGGTGTATGCAGCGGTAGCAACGCAGTAGTAGCCTGTTTTGATCGCCAGCTTGCGGTCTCCACTTGCGACTGGGTAGTTGATTGGCTTCGGGTCGTTGAGATGAACGGCTTCGGTGCGGATATACATCTTCGAGACAGAGTCGGCGTCGTCGGCGAGAATCCACTCGCCCTTGTGTGTACCGTTGCAGAGCTTTGCATCAATTGCATCGTCGTTGCAGATGTAAGAGCGCTGCTGATGGTTAGCTTGAGGAGACTTGATCAAAATCGTGCACAAACATCGTCCACAGGCATCTCAGTCGGCTTGCCCAACAGCAGCGAGTCCTTCCATTCCCAGATGACAACGCCGACTGTGGGATCTTCGATTTCCTTGTTCTGGTCTCCCTTCTTCAGGAACTTGACGAGAATGAACGGCTCAACCTTCCCACCCCACGACTTTTTGCTGTACATGCCGGAGCATTTTTGGGGTTCATCGCGAGTGAGTGTGACATCTATTGCTGCTACAGCCGTTATCGTAGATAGCATCAGCAGCCCTATGCTGCGCAGCCATTGCTGCTTCATGATTGTGGCTTGAGGCCAGCTGGCGGAGCTGACGCTTGCTCGATTGCGATGCAGTCGGCGCGCTTTTGCGAAATTGTATCGTTCCCGAGTGCCCCGGTCAGGCTGTATGCGGCAGGAGTGCTGTTGGTGTATAAGGCTACAGTGTTCAGTGTTCAGGCTGCGTGTCGTCACTTCCTCGTTCCCCGGCTGAGGCGGGTACCTAGCTTGCTAGCGCGATTTCCCTGAGCTGCACTGTGGCGCAGCCCGAAGCGGGACTGAAGAGGCAAGTGCCACCAATATGGCTCTCACAAGCAAATCACACATCTACCCACAACACACCATGCCTGGAAAGACTGTTGACAGCGGGCTCTCTGAAGTCTGCAGAAGATGCAAAGAGGCTGATTCCGTCCTTGTTGTGCGTTTGGAGCCTCTTTGCCAGTAAGTCTCATGTTCTTCACGAATGATTCATGCTAAAATTTCACGAAGACATTGTTTCGCCCGCTATGTGCACACCAAGGCTATCAAGCGGCTCGAGACCTTCCGAGTCAATTTTCACACTGATGAAGAGCGCAAGGTACTGTTGCCCTTGACCTTCGGGGTCTCATCAATCACATTACTGCACATTCTGGATCTCCACTTGAAAACTCAAATGAACAAGACTGGCCGCACCGGCTTTGCGCTGAGTATTGTAGCAATCGGAAACGCTGAGGGAACCCTGCCTGTCGACGATCTCTTGGAAGAAGTTCGCCAACGATACCCTGGTTACGAATATGCAGCGTTGCCACTACATGATGTATTCCGTATGACCCCGGATGATGCAGCTCTGCGAAATCTGGTGCCTCGAACTGCGGGTGTGGAGAAGCCCAGCAATCAGGAGCAGCTGGTTAGCTTGGTCGACTCGCTCACCTCCGCAACAGCGCGGGCGGACGTTCTGTCGACGCTTAGAACTAGGCTCATCGTGCAACACGCGAAGTCAGCAGGCTGCCAGAGCATTCTTTGGGGTGACAGTACGACAGCGCTTGCCGAGAAGACACTGGCGGAAACCTGCAAAGGCCGTGGATTCTCCTTGCCCTGGCACGTCGCTGATGGAAAATCACCTTTTGATGTCTACTTTCATTACCCTCTTCGCGACGTTCTCAAGAAGGAGCTGGTATCCTACATCGATCTTGCTGATTCTGGACTGGCATCGCTGGTCTATGAGCCATCGCCTGGTGCCACGCAGGCATCAACAAGCTCGAAGAATACCACCATTGACGATCTGATGAAACAATACTTCGAGTCGGTCGAAGAGAATTTTCCAAGCATCGTTTCCAACGTCGTTCGAACCTCAGGCAAGCTCGAAGTTCCCGCTGGTACAGACTCAGATCCGCGATGCGATCTTTGCGACATGCCTGTGCCTGGCAGCCGATTTGGCACACACGGCTGGGGTGGTTACCAGCAAGACAATGGCTCAGAAACGGCTTCAGCAGCGGTTGGTCAAAGCATTTGCTATGGCTGCATTCGATCCTTGCCTCAGGCCGCTCGATAGAGGCTCGGGAGTTGGCCCACTGAAAGGCAAAGCAATTTCTACGTATCGGCCACCAACAAAGAGGTATCGATGCAAGATGCATCTACGCAGCTCTGGCCCATTACTCGAGCTTTTGGTTTTGCAATTCGCCAAGCATTTTGCACTCGGTCATCGGTTGCGCCGATAACTTTCTCTGGAAGCGCGAAAGTGCAGTTCTTGATCGGAGCAATCAACGACACTCCAAACGATCGGACAAGTCTCGAAGGAGATCGAGTACTACAAGAATGACGATGACAGCCGTCGAGCCCAGCCTGCGCGCCCCAGACCATCTTCAAGTTTCACTCATCGGGACTTGCTCGAGTCGCCAACAACATCATGACCTCCCAGTCTAGCCACCCAGGCGTTTCCTTTTCTCCAGCTACAGACATATGGTCCTTGGATGGGAAGGCAGTTCTTGTTACAGGAGGTGTGCGCCCTCGTTCGCCCTTTCAAGCGACTTTGATACTCATACCGACAGGCACTGCAGGCCTAGGCAAAGAATCTGTCAAGGCGTTCGCCGTCCACTCCCCCGAGCACATCTACTTTACAGGGCGCAACTCGGCCGCCGCAGCAAGTCTCATAGCCGAAGTCAGGGCAGCACATCCCTCAATCGGACTTACTTTCATCGAGCTCGACCTCTCATCCCTACGATCGATCGCCACTGCCATCAAGAAAGGTTTCAGACACCGTCATTTCGACAGACTACTTCTCAACGCCGGTATCATCGCCAAACCACCATACCTTAGTGTCGACGGTTATGAGATCCAGTTTGCGACAAACTACCTTGGACATGCAATGGTCACAAAGCAGCTGTTGTCCTATCTGGTAATTGCAACGAAAATGCCGAACGCAGATGTTCGCGTCATATCCAACACGTCCGACGGCTACGAGTTCCATCGCTTAATCAAGGGCGGCATCGCATTGGACGAACTAGAGGGCGGCGGAACTATCAGCCGCATGCTCCTCGGACCCTGGGTCCGCTACGGACAGTCGAAGCTAGCGAACATACTGTTTGCGGCCGAAGTAGGACGGCGCTATCCGGATATCACGTCAGTCTCTATACACCCGGGTGTAGTGGAGACTCCGATGCTGGAAGGTTTCAGTCCTTCCGCAAGGCTGTTTAACAACTTTGGAATGCGGCTCAACAATATCACGCCGGTTGAGCCTCCTGAAGGGGCTTTGAATCAACTATGGTGCGCCGCTGGTGCTACCAAAGGAGGCTTGGTTCAGGGATGCTTCTACAGACCCGTGGGTGTTGATTGCACGGACAAGCTCGCGCCTTTTGCCAAAGATAAGGACTTGGCGAAGCGACTCTGGGACTGGACTCACGCGATAATTGCACAATACGATGAAGCAGGTAGCTAAAATCTCAACTCGAGGTCATGATTACCTACTGTGCTGGTCACCTTGCTACTTATGCATGCTTCCCTGAGGTATGAGTGTGTAGATTGCATCCAAAATCGACTGACTATCAAGTGGACAACTTCTGACCAAGAGAACTTCTCGCCACTAGGCCTCGGAACCTTTTACCAAACACGTATGCCGGGATAGTCAAGCAACAAACACCCAAATTGATCATCGTGATTGCCATGAACACCTTACTCGGACCAATACTCGCCATCACACCATTGGCATATGTCGTTGCGACGAATGTGAGCACCGCTTTGGTGAAGTTGATGGTGACGAAAGCCTGGTTTGCATCTTTAGGATGACAATCGATAACATACGTCAGACTTGCCGTACTCGCAAAGGGTACACTGAAAGAGTGGATGGACATGAATGCGATCAGCTGGTACATTGAGTCGCCACGCTGAGCACTGATACCAAATCCGAGGAAGCCGATCGTCGCGAAAATGACAGCGGGCAGCATGAGCGTGAGGCGAAATTCGGGTTCGAACACACCCTTGTTTCTACGTGCCATGAACTTTGCTACGAAGTCAGCCGTCCAACCTGACAGCGGTGAGGCGATCAGTCCAACCACGAGGAGCGGTAGGTTAGTGAGTCCAACTTGTGCAGGGTTGAGCGAGTAGGGGGGAGCCGAGAAGATCGACACCGACAAGACGGAAATGGTTAGAAGCCATGTAAAATAGGTGCCGTACACGACAGTACTGAAAAGGACGGCCGGATATGCAATGAGCGGTACTGGCTTCCATACGTTCCTCCAAAAAGGCTCTCCGGACAGACGACCACGGAATATTGCAAGTTGCTGGCGATAGGTATCTTTTTCTTCCCCATACTCGGACCAAGTCGAGCTCTTCTCCTCTGGCTCGAACTCTCTCTGTGAGCCAGGCCGAGCTCCGTAGTATGTTGTTTCAACAACTAAGAAGTACATGCCTAAGAGAATCGGTACGAAGATCAATGCGGAAATGCCGAAGGTAGCCTCCAAAGAGATATTCTCGATGATGGCGCCCGAAATCGTCTGGCCGAGGAGAACACCACTAGCCACCATGCAACCCCAGATGCTGATGCGCACACCTCTTTGATGAACGTAGTACATGTCTGATACTGTGGAAGTGACAAGTGTCTCCAGCGGTGCGGAGGCAATACCTTGGATCACTCGCATGACGGCCAGCGAGACGAAGGAGGTGGTGAAGTAGCCCCAGATGTTGGTAGCCAGCAAAAAAATGGTCGAGATGATGAAGAAAGGACGCTTTCCCCAGACATTGGCTCCTGCTGCGGTGAAGAAAGTAGTGAATCCGATCCAAAAAGCTAGAAACCCAATGATAAGACTAGCTGCCATGTCGATGCTGACATTGTACTTTTTTGCGATCAGGGGAAGACCTGGAGTCACCATAGGTCCTAGAGATGTGGTGACCCCTGAGCTGAAGGCGAGTATGACCATGATGACTTCTTTGCGCACTGCAGACCAGTTCAAAGGGTCGTTAGGGCTGTCGGAGGGTTGGGGCTGTAAAACGATGTTGCCGTCTCGCTTGAGTCCTGAGGTATCCTCTGCTGCTACTCCATCCACTAAGTTCTGTAAGCTTTTCTATTCCCAAGGCCCTGAGATATGACATACCAGCGGTAGCCGACGCGCCTAGAGTCGATGTCCCAGGAGGGGTCGCCATCTGACGGTCTTCCAGCACACCCAGACCCATCTTGCTGAGTAAATAACAGTAAATGAAACGAATGATGAATGTAGAGAGGGGAGGAAGTCTGCCTGCAGACCTTATCTAGAAAGTAAAATAATCTACAAAGTAAAATAATCTACAAAGTAAAATAATCGATAGCAGAACTTTGGAGGTTAAAAGGGAAGGACACAGTGAGGCCAGCTCTGAGGAGATGCAACAGGCAAGCTGCCTGCCTTTGCACGGCATTAAAGCATACACTACCGCACGAGATCTTCAAGTAGAGTGATCTACTCGAAACCCCAGCTGAAGCGGAGTCTCCTACTTTACAAGGGTTTTCCTCAGCAAGCGCCACCTTCTCTCCGAAATGTGCATACTGCGCCCCCATCTGGCGTGTCCGACAGCGTTTGACAAGTGCATTTCTGTGATGGCATAGCGATTACAACTGCATGCCAAGGCAAGAACTGCCGATTGAAGCACTGTGTGTTTCGGCTTGTGGTATCAACGCACTTGAAACAGTGACACCTCAAAGCAGACGCGTGGAGGTGTACGAAGCAATGTACATCAGTCGTACCAACCGTTATGGCTACTCTCCAGTCACTGTTCAACTTGGTGCAGATCCTATTGCCCGTCAATTCAGGTTGTTGATCGCGGAGTGCCAACTGCGTTTCATTAGCCAAATGGCTCTGTGCAGAGATAAAACACAGCCATTGCTTTTGAATTGCCCTCTCTATTGATTCGCTCTAGGTTGCAGTACTAGGACTGTGTAGGCATGATGGTGCTGCGAGTAGAATTGACGCTACTCCGTCATCACCACAACACCCACTCTCAACACTCTTCAAGCTCTCTCAATCATCCTAGCGCGCACCTCATTCGAAAGAAGAAGCTCCATCTCTCAACGTGGCTCGTTAATTGGAGCTCGTAGGTAGCGCGTTGGCAACGTGATTGATGGACAGCGCAATAAATCAGAGTCGTCGGAGGTGGTGCTTACTTTTCCGGAACGAATCGGCTTGCTGAGGATGGCGAAGTCTAGTTCACTGTACCAATCAGCGACTCGCGTGTACGAGAGAGCCCCAATCAGCTCTTAGCAACGATGGAATGCCCGATCCGGTAATTATGCTTTGATGATATATCAACAAATACCTCCATGTCATTTGCACCATCTATACGACCAATAACGCTGAGTGACCATCTTCAAACTCACTATGAGACTGCCTATAGCGGACGTTCCTCACCTGCCAGAGTCATCGATCGACCCCAAGCCTTCAATTCCCTCGGAAGCGTTCTCAGTCATTGTACACCCATTCCCATCGCATACACGAGACTCGTGCGCGTACGAACGCGGTAATCCAGATTCTCCCAACGCTTTCATTTACATTGGAGGGCTCACCGGCGGGTCTCACACAGCTAATGAGCTAGTCGGCACTCTCTTGAGTGCCCTGACCCTGTCCGACTTAGGATACTCGATCTGGGAATTTCGAATGCGTAGCTCGTACACTGGGTGGGCTCATTCGACGCTCGACAATGATGCGGCGGACATTTCCTCGTTTGTCACCTATCTGAGGAAGCTGGGCAAGAAACGCATTGTTCTAATGGGGTCTTCGACCGGTAGACTACTCCGAAGTCGTCAAGCATCGTAACATCACTGACTTGGAGGGTTAGGATGCCAGGATTGTATGCGGTATATGGAGGATGATGCCGCGGTCTTCGCGTACATACTGCAAGCCCCTACATCTGACCGCCTCACCGCGACCACCGTCATGGCACCTGAGGACTACGAGCGCTCGCTCGACTATACCACGGAACAAATCATAAAGGGCAACCTAATGGGCACCTTGCCAAAGGAATTGGTTCCGGATTTTATCTCGGAGCCAGTGGCGATGCATCTCTGGCACTCGTTGATTGCGCCTTGGTAAGTTTGTGCAGGACCATCAGCAGTGCGATGACTGACAATGACAAGCAGCAACGAGGACTACTTCCATCCCGACCTCGATGATAAGACGATGAACCGCAAGTTTCGCGTGGTGGATAGACCGACTCTGATGCTAGTATCAGAGCATGATGAGATGGTTCCTGCGAGTGTCAACAAAGTGGAATTGATCGAGAGGTGGGTCCAGGCTTCATCGCTGAAAGTGGACCAGCTCTCAGCAGTTGTGCCGGATGCAGATCACACGTTGTCGAGGGTTGCGACACAACACTAGGTTGCAGATCGAGTAGTGCAGTTCCTGAGTTCTATAGATGCTACGCAAGCGCAAAACCATCGATAGATCTCATATGTCAGTCTGTACAAGGGACCGTGAAGGGTTAAGGAATACCAGCAATGAGAGATCATTGGCGCCTGGGCGCCTTCTACAGCACCAAAAATAAACATGATACCCCCGGCATTCTCATTGCCAGCTCGAGATCGCGTCTCTGCCAATCAAAAGTGATGTCATCCATGTGCGACTGCCGGCATGGACCACAAGCAGCGCGCACGAAGTCTGCTAGCGCAAACAATGTTGTTGATACTGGATTGTCCAAAACTTCCTCGCTTTGTCCTCTCCTTGTCTTTCGTGTCTGTTACGACTCACAAAGATCAGCATAGGCTCTTGGGCTTTATAGACACGCCAAACATTTATAGAGATTGTCATTCAGCCATTGTCCATCATCACCACGACATGATTCCCAGCACGATGCCACACACGGAATTTGTCGTTTGTTCGATACCACGCTGCATTCTATAGTCACAGCTTGTAGTCATATGGCACTTATGCTCGTAGATATGTAGCAATGTGTAGTTCCACACTCATCCGTCTTCGCCGTCTCAACTTACGCCAGCAGCCAGACTTCCCTCGGGAGTTCACAGCAAACTCTCATCTTCGAGCAGCAGACCGGCTGTGTTCAGTATTCAATTCAAAGCAACATGTGCGGCATCAGCGTGACACGCTACACGATATGCGGCTGCGTCAAGAACTTCGTCGCTGGTAGTATCGTGCGCTGCAAGCACTTCCCGCGACAACAAGACAGGTGCAATGGCCACCTCGACACGATGCGAACAGTCGGCCACGAATGCGGAAGATGCTTGAAACACTCACACTTTGGCGACCAGCCTCCACCTAAAATTATCATGCAACTCAAGAAGCGGCAGGAGCTGTGAAGATCACTAGGAACGGTTCAACACGACTTACTGACTTCAAGAGCCTGAGGAGCGATACATGGGATCGTTTTGAAGGCTAGGCGTGTGTCACCCACACTGGTAGTGATAGAGAAGTACATCCCAATAGAGGTAGATACGGATAGACTGTACCATCAATGTATACAGTAGATACTGAATAAGAGGACTGGTTCAAAACATCCGAGTTTTGATGCCAAAGTGATCACATAGCACTGTACGGCAGTAGTTAGATAATAATTAGCCTTAAAAATAATAAGATGCTAACTGCATCAGCCTTACGTGTCCAAAGAATCTTGTCGGTCTTGTGCCCTTTGTCCCATAGTAACCACCTTTTAATGCATTTGTTCATCACTTTTCGAGCAGCATCAGACATCTTATCATGGAATTTCGAGCATCGCGATGGCGACCCCGATGCTGTTACCACGGTGCACCGCGTTAGTGACCAATCTGGATCATTATGACGTCAGATGCTGGTCCATATTAATCAACTGGTCTTCGTAGTCACTGACCCGCGTACACAGCAACTAAAAAGCGCCGAAGCCAGTCATTTACAGTTTTGATTGAACTCTACTAAATGTCTCATGAAGCTTGCCACAACATGGACTCCCTGCCAGTCACCAACAAGACGGCCGGCGAGCCGGAGCGCTTGATGAACAAGACCTTAGAGACCGGCGCCGCCATAGTTCAGGTATAGTCATGCGCTGCTGCTACTGTCTGTTCGCTGCTAAGTTAAGTAGAATTTCGAGCCTGTGCAAAGGATCTGCGCGCATCTCAATGCCTTTCACGCATACTCACACGACCCCAAGCGTGACGCTGTCGAGACCAATCACTACTGTGCACATCTCAATGAGGATGTAAGACAGTGCATCTTATACGACTCGCCTGTACAGCCGGCACGAATCATTGGTATTGGTAAGTCGTCGACCGCCCCCCCCCCTCCTCTCTAAGATTTCTTGCTGAAAAGTCGATCAGAGTACATGATAAAGCCACATCTGTATGAATCGCTGGATGAAGAGGAGCAGAAGCTGTGGCACTCGCACGTATTTGAGGTCAAATCCGGGATGTTGATCATGCCAAAGCCCAATGCCATTCCAGAGGCTGCATGGGAGCTCGCCGAGAACAAGGAGATGGAAGAAGTGGTCCATCTCTACGGCAAAATCTACCATCTCTGGCAGACTGATAGAGGTGACAAGCTGCCCCTAGGCCCACCGCAGCTCATGACCAGTTACACATCAGCTGATCAGATGCCGAACTTCGAAAGAGTTATGCAAGATCGTGATAAGCGGTTTGGAACTGACTCCAAGCGTAAGAAGAAGGTGCGCGAGTACATCCAGGTCCCGGCGATTCACCGAAATGCGGACGCTACCTGGGCGAAGGGCGGCCTTGGGCATAGCGGCGAGGAGTCGTAGTGGAACTGTATCCCTTCGAGGAGCGATGCTGCCTCTGTAGTTGACGAATGATGACAATTGACGGCCTCATGAATCCTGCTTGTCGCTGACCTCCTGGATAGCGGCAGCGTCTTTCTTCTTTTCTTGGCCCATGAGCTTTCTCAGCACGTCCTTCTCCTTTGTCTTGTCTTCGTCATCGTCCATCTCAGAATCGCTGTCGCTTGTTGAGCTGTTCTCGCCATCTTTCATCTTAAGAACGCCGAGGCCGAGATTCTGCTGGACATTAGTTTCGTAATCGCTCGGCGTATGACAAAGCTTACCATCTCAATGTACTGTTCATTGTCCTCTCCCTCCACAGCGTCGATCTCGCGCTTCTTGAGGGTGCCCTGCTTCCGCTCTGCCTCGAGCTCTTCGTTCGCAGCCTTGAGCTGAGGCAGGAAATCCTTGAGGAAAGTCCTGATGTCCGGCCCGAGATCTTCGTCAAGTTTGTATGTAGGCTTCTGCCCCCTGTTTGCCCTCAGGTTCACAACCTCTGGCTCTGTTGGAGCTGCGGCGTCCATTTTGGTACGCTCCTCGTCTTCATCCTCGCTGGAGCTTAGGTCGCTGGGCTCTTCACTCGACTCGGACAGCTCGCTGCTCTCGTCGCCAGAGTTTAGATCGTTAGCGTCAGTGGGCTCTGCAGGCGGGCCCGAAGCCTCGACGGTCGAGTCTGGCTTGCTGGAAATTGGAGGCTCAGAACTTTTCTCGGTGGAGAGCCTTGAACGTTTGCGCCGGTGAGCGAGCGGAGCAGCAGGGGATGTCATTGTAGCAGCAGCGGTGAGTTTGGCGGACCGTTTATGGGCAGCGCTGTGGTGCTGCTGGGGTGATCGTTCCTGAAGTGTCTCGGGCTTTGGTGGTGTCAAGGTCGAGGACTTATCAAATTTGGGGGAAGCGGGCGAGTTACGCCGCGGGGGTCTCAGGTACCTACTGAACCAGGATTCGAATGCAACCCGCGACGTCACATGCGCAAAGCCGTCCCAGCGCACAGCCAGCAGCGCTCATAAGTCGCAGCCAACATCTTCAATTTTCGCGAATGGTAATCCAAGATGGCTCCAAGGAGGCTGACAGGCCCAATGGGCGGCCCGCAGCCGTCATGGGCCCCGCCAGGGGTGACGCCATGGTTAGCGGTTGGCCTGCGCCATTCTGCGGGCCTCAAGGCGTGTCCTCTTGTTAGTGTCAAGCAGGGGTCGTGAAACGGAGCGCTGAAACGCCAGAACGGGCGGCTGCAGCTAATACCTGGTGCTGACTTGTTCAATCACATTTGCCTTTAATAGGAGAGCAGCTGGCCAAGTCTCGCTGCACCTCACCTCCCCATTGACGTGCTGCCATCTTTCGATATCCCATTTCTCCAGTGTCCAGGTGCTCTTCGCTGTGCTACTTAAGACCTTCGGCGGGGTAACGAGACGCGCTCGTGATTGACGTCGACTGCAGGATACATCTTCGATTCGGTACGTATGATTTGCTTCACAACAGTCTGTCACTCCGTCGTTTTGCCCTCCAGTAGTCCTTTTAGGTGGAGCTTTTAGTCACACCGTCGATCAAGAGGAGGTATAGCTTGCTGAGCTTGCCCACCTGGCCTTTTGCACCAACGACTGATATCAAAGCTTGGCATTCACGTCCAACGCGGTCTTCAACTAGGATAGATCAATGTGCAGATATTCCAAATGATCTGGGAGTGGGAAATAAGCTGTCTTCGAGCAGAGTGGGTCAGCGCGAACCTGTGGGACTGGCACAGGCGCTCTTCACCGTTCCTGCCGCTGGCTAGTATTCACCTTCACCACCGTCACACCCAGCCTCCCAGCCATGTTGCGAACAATAGCAGTGAGTGCTATTGTGATCGCGGCTATTGTCGACAACAGAAAGACTAGGAGGCTGGGGCGACAGTATTACCATCTTCTTATTTTGCGCTTTCTCTCCATCCACACACTCCGCCCTTCTTGCTACTTCACCTTCTGATTCCACATTCGTCAATATTCGCTCTTGATCCTCTCACCATGGCTGACGCTGCTCGTCTCATCGGCATGCTCAGAGCTTCTGCTGGCCAGAATGCTAACGTTGACAAGCCTCTTTCCAGCACATCCACCACACCTAAGGCCAAAGTCGAAACCAAGGGCATACGGCACGTCATCGATCTTCTCAGATCTTCTGCTTCTAGGTAAATCGCAGCTACTCAGTGTCGTACTCGATCTGCCAACACTACCTGCGACATCAAGAACGACCTCGCTGTTGCCAACTGCAGACGAATCTTCGCGGCTCGTGCCAACGTCAAGAAGCTCTATTCGATCGCTGTCAACGTACAGACACCGATTCCCACTCCCGATATGGCTGGCCGCTTTCCGGTGCTCAGCACCTCCAACTTGCCTCCGGCGTCAGCCTCAGAGCAGTCCGCTACAGCATCGCCCGCGCGCGGCTCTGCTATGCTGAACTCGATCTTCAAGTCCGTTCGTGTGCCTGAGTTCCGCTTCCGTTGGATGTTCTGGGCCGAGAAAGGGCAGCAGAGCGGCCCCAAGGACAAGACGACGCAGTCGGAAGACTATGCTTCCCGACCGAAGCCGCTCGGCGAGCAGATCATCAGCATCAAAGAGTTTTATCAGCACTTCAACAACATCCCGGTCGAGAACCTGAAGCTGCGGGACTCGATCCATCTGTTCCACATGGGCATCAGGCCAGTATGGGAAGACCCGCGCAACGAACGGGGAGGTGCTTGGTACTTCAAGGTCAGCAAGGATGTCGCTCCGCAGTTCTGGCACGAGCTCTGCTTGCTCGCTGTCGGTGACGTCCTACAGGGTGCTGTCGAGACAAAGCGTGCCTGTAAGTGACTCTTGGGGTGCAGGCTGAGGTTTGCTAACATATAGCAGCATTCAACGACGATATCTGTGGTCTCTCCTACTCTGTCCGCTGGAACGCAGTGCAGATTGCCGTCTGGAACCGTGATGCGGACAACGAGGCTGGGCGTGAGAAGCTCCTGAAGGTCATCCTCGAGAAGCTTTCCCCTGAGCTTCAGCCCAAGAAGGAGGATAGCTACTGGTACAAGGCGCATAACGAGCACAAGGGATTCATCGCGCAGGAGACCAAGGCATAGGCTGTCAAGAGAGCTATGCCCGCCAACAGCACTCGCATACGTTGTCTGGCGCCGCTCTATATCTTCTATTTGATCATTACTCTCGATCACACATGTTCATACTTTAGCGGAGCATTGAAACCACATAAGCAACTCAAGTGAAATGCAAGCATATCTTGATGGCTGGTGATGATGGTCGTACCTAAGCGGGCGGGCGGCGGCCAATGGGATGCTAAGTCCGTGCTCTATGACAGCTCCTCACTTTCCTCCGCGAACATCGACGCTGTCGCCGCCGCGCACAATACGACCGACCCATACGCACACACACATCGCCATGGCCGCCCTCCCGAGCTCGATATTCCGCTGGGTTATCCCCGGCGCAATGGCCTTCTCTATTGCACAGTCTTCCATCTATGATGTCAAGGGTGGCACACGCGCCGTCATCTTCGACCGTCTGTCTGGAGTGAAGGAGCAGGTTGTTAACGAGGGTACTCATTTCCTGGTCCCCTGGCTGCAGCGCGCCATCGTCTTCGATGTCCGCACACGGCCGAGGAATATCAGCACCACCACCGGATCCAAGGACTTGCAGATGGTCACCCTCACTCTGAGGGTGCTGCACCGTCCAGAGGTCAAGCAGCTGCCTAAGATCTACCAGGTGCGTCTTGACAACACAGACAAGTGAGACTAAGCTGACATACTCTAGAACCTCGGTCTCGACTACGACGAACGTGTTCTGCCCTCCATTGGCAACGAAGTCCTGAAGGCCATCGTTGCGCAATTCGACGCCGCCGAGCTCATCACCCAGCGTGAGGCTGTCTCAAACAAGATCCGCACCGACCTGCTGAAGCGTGCCAACGAGTTCAACATTGCCCTTGAAGACGTCTCGATTACACACATGACCTTCGGCAAGGAGTTCACCAAGGCCGTCGAGGAGAAGCAGATCGCCCAGCAGGAGGCCGAGCGCGCGCGTTTCGTCGTCGAGAAGGCCGAGCAGGAGAGGCAGGCCAACGTTATTCGCGCCGAGGGCGAAGCCGAGGCTGCCGACACAATCTCCAAGGCCGTGGCAAAGAGTGGTGACGGTCTGATCATGATCCGAAGAATCGAGACACAGAAGGATATTGCGCAGATGCTGGCCAGGAATCCCAATGTCTCGTACCTGCCCGGTGGCGCCGGAGGGTCTGATGGTGGAAAATCCGGCGGCAGCTTCCTGCTTGGTCTGAGGGGATAGACGACTCGAAACTACGGGCGAGTGTGGAAGATGAACATTGCACGATGCATGATCAGCGTTCTCGACTAGAGGAGCCTGATGCTGTAACATATTGACTGTTAAAAATGGACGGTAAAGCTTCTCTATAGCGCAAAGAATTAGTCTCCTCTTTTAATTGACCTTAATTGCAGCCCACTATCCAAGCGCTTCAGGGAAGCGTTCATCCTCGAAGATGGATCCCAGAGGCAGCTCGCTGTACAGTATACACAAGAGAACCGAGGACAGCCTTGCACTAACGTTCTGCACCTATTACATTGTTTCAGGACTCGTTCTTGAACATGCTTGGATAGTAGAGCAATCGCATTATGTTAGGTTATCTGGTTATCTGAAAAGTGCCCGTCACGCGCTATGCGGTACATATTGCCTCTTTGCCCGCAGACCTTTGCAATTTGTCTTGATCTCTTCGGTAGAACGAAAAGTATGCCGTATCGACCTGGTGCGCCACGATCTCCTCACAGGCCCCGCCGCATAAGCAGAGATCTTTCAAAGCATCACCAAAACATCATAGACAGTAAATACACCCCCACCGTGTTCGGCTACCGTCTATTGTACACGTGCTCGTCTTTTAAAATTTGGCATCACCGTCAGCTTCCCGCGGAAACTCGCTGCCTCGTTTACCAATCAAACATTCCTCGGTACACTTTCCGTCAACGAAGCGGATCCCTCATGCCCAACCAAGTACAGCTCTTGTCGTGAAAACCTGCCAGCAGGCCCTCCAATGTTGCACTATTGTCATAGGTGCCAGTAAGCACTTTGCTCCACATTGCTCTGCTCCCCGGGCGGATTCGCCGAACGAAGAATATCCGTTGATAGACGGCCACGGACGCAGTCTGATTCGTTGACGCTTCGCTGCCCCAGCTGTCATGCAAATGCGACACAAAATGCGATTCTTTGCGCCTAGCTATGGTAATCTTGAAAGCGCCATGTTCCTTTTCTACTCGCACTCATCCCTGCACCCTCTCCATCGTCGATTCTTGCGACTCGCATCGAGCTAGATCGCGATCAAGCCTACGGTCAGTCGTTGTCAGACCGCTCATTGCCCTACATCGCCGTTTTCTCAACTGAGCCACTTCCCGCACCGTTTGTCGATCACTTGAGCCTCGTTCACTGTTGCTACTTTCCGGACGATCATTTCCTAATAGCGCATACCACGATCTGAATAAGGACAACGAACAGCCCTGGTGCTCGAACTCATCCCGCCCTCCAACCTCTCGAACTTCATTCCGTAACACTTTATACAGAGGACCAAGATGACATATATCAACCCACGGGACCCTCGCTCTTCAACACCGCAGCTCACACCCACAGAGCTGCTTCTCTTCACAGGTGGCTGTTATTGCAAGAGACTGTCTTACACAATCCGACTAAGCAGCAAAGAAGAAGCGCGGGCCACAGTATGCCATTGCACAGACTGCAAGAAGATATTCGGCAGCGCATTTGGCGTCACGGTGAAGGTGCCGTTCACGAGTCTGCGTATGACAGGCGAGAAGGTGCAGGTGCACAAGACCGACAACGTATCAGGGTCATCTACGTACAAGGAGTTCTGTAACGAGTGCGGGAGTACGATATGTACTTACGAGGTGGGTGAATGATTCGGAGGAAGACGTGTTATCGGCATGAGTGTTGACTGGGCACAGGAGCAAGCGAAGGATCATTTCCGCCAGGTTGCATGGGGATCGCTTGATGAGCCGTCGGCGTTCGAGCCAAGAGGTGAGTTTTACTGCTCGCAGCGACAGGTCTGGTTGCCTGAAATGCCAGGAATGTCGCATTTTTGGAAGCAGTAGAAGACTCATGGAGAGAGCATGGTTGGCACTAAGGGTCTATACTTAGGCGTTACCGCTTCTTTACTATTTGATGGGAGGGTTGTGTTGTCTGTCTCGTTGCATAGCGCTTGGAGTTGATTTTGCGAAGTCTGTGCCAAATGCGATAGAATGTTTAGACGGTTGTAGTTGGAGAATGAGGCGTATGGAATTGCAAGGTTGCATACATACAGTGGAGCTTTGATATGTGCGCTGCTATATGTCCAGATGAATGACATTGACAGCCATGGTAGCGAGCCCTCACATTTCTGGCTAGACACATCCCATGCTTGCATTGCATGTCACTCTCGTTTGGGATACTCTTGCCGCCTGATGTGTTTGGCTCGGTGCTGGGGCAGTTGATCGCAAGGCGAAACCTGACTCAAGCATTTCTTGCCGCAGACAAGCCTCCTTAGGCCGCATAATGTGGTTGAGGCACGTAAAACGCAATGGAAACCCAGGCCATAATTTTAACTCCCGCAAGATGCTGTACTTCTCATGTTTGCGGCGTAAAGACGGTTTTATTGGTGATTCGAGAATCGTAGTCGACAATCATCACATCTGTGTGTTGCGACAACATTGCGAAAGAAAGTTGACCTCTAGAGTAGGCCATGGAAGGATAGCAGTCTTCGATGACGTATGCTAGCCCAAAGATTCATCAGAGTTCAAAGTGAGTTGGTCGTCTCTGTTGAATGCGAGATCAGGCCATGTTCCTGCAGTTTGTATCGGTATGGATACCCTGGCACCACCTAGACAAAAAAAGTCGGACACTTTTGATGAGGTCAGCGGCCAAAGGTGTCCGATATTTTTTGTCCAGGTGGTGCTGGCACTCGCCTTCGTCAATGCAAGCCGAACACTGACAATGCGAATGCGAACTCTATAAACAAACAGAACAGCTAATCAAAGTGGAGCTAAGAACGGCTATGCAACGTGGAGCGGAGAATCCATGTGCAAGTCTGAAGTTGTACGGGCTGCGAGACGTCACTGCAAGACGTGTCTCAGAGGGTGTTTCGGATCGTCAAGGCTGTCAGGAATCCAGGCATCCATGTGAAAATCGGCTCATCATGTTCTGTGGGGTCGCAGATTTCCACGATCGTTTCCGAGTACGACTGCATAAACAAGCGTTCTAGGCTTGGAAGTGTGGCTTTTTCAAGGCAGCGATTCCTGGAGTGATGGCGGTGAGACGGCGTTGCTGGCATCGAGTATGTCTGCCATAGAGTGTCTGCAATCATGCAGAATGTGCCTGGCAGAGAGCCGTGCAATGTATCGGGTACTGCGCCTCACCTCCTGGGAGGAATGATCAAGTCCCTCGCCGGACATCGACGTCGATAGGAGTGGTGAAGTAGCGTTGAGTGATGCCAGGCAACAAGGCTCGAGAATTTAGTGGGGTGGAAGTGGCTGAGCCATCTGTGGCAACCAACCAGATTCTTGTGGCACAGAAGCCACCCTGGATCTCGCAGCTCAGTCACCGGCTGTGCTCATGCCAGGCACTTGCAGCCTTGCAACACCAGTGATGCCAACGATTTATAGATACGGCCTTAGTCGCGAGGGGCGACAGCCTGTATTCGTCCGCTCGCTTTCGCATCTTTGGTGCCCAACATCTACGTCACAATGGGGAACTGTACGCGCAAGCAAGCGCAGGCTGCGCAGCTCCTTCTCGCTTTCAAAGTGCTTCACTTTGTCAATCAGCTGCGGAGGCGTGTGAAGACACGTGTGCAAAGCGGCTTCGACGATGATTCACAGCTTGGCAGCCATCTCAAGGCCGACCGAACAGCATTGAGGCGGACTTCAGGGTTGTCCCGACTTGGAGCCCGCGAAGCACAGCAGCCGCAGCGCATCACCAACCGCATTAGCAAAGGCCGCAAGGTCTTCCAGAAGTCATCTAGGCCAGTGCTTAAGCTGCATACGTCGGTCGCGGTTCCTTCCGTGTGCCCAAACGAATCTGGCGAGGCGGTGCAACAGTACGTTGAGAGAAAGCTTTCGTTTGGTTTCATGTATGCTTAGTTTTGTGAACAGCCAACTCAGCAACACCGAAGCAGCCCTGACGACGATCGCAAGTGACAACAAGCTATTTCTCAAACACGGAAACTCGCCGATCCTCCAACGCTGTTCCTTGCATGAGATAACCTGGTTGCTGCTATCGACGTTTTCGGCCCTTCAGACGCTATCAGAGTGTCGGTCGCAGTTCAGCGACGACTGCCTCGCAGAACAGGGCCAACGAATTGGGCTTAATATAGACGAGACCTTTGTTGCGAACCTTGAGCATTTGCTACTATGGCTCCAGGCAAAGCTCGAGCAAACATTGATGCGCAAAGCGCGTGATGAGCTCCTGCACCCTATGGGTGGCTACGGCAAGAATCAGCGGCAGCTCCTGGCTTGTCTTGACGAGTTGGCGGAGAAAGCGCGACCGCTCAGCATATCCTTCCCGTGGACTATCAAGCCCTCTCTAGCTGTGTTATGGGGTGTAAGCTCATTCTTGATTTTTATCGAGATGGAACATGTGCTGACCAAAGGCCGATAGGTCTGCTGGATGTTCTACGATCGTGCTCACAATGCGCCCACAGGTCCCGAGAGTGGCAACGATCGCGTCCCAGTGAACCGGATGCTTCAGCGTGTTGATGTTCCATGGACCGCACCAGGGTCGTCTGAGTGTAAGTTTCGCATGTTGCGTTCGCAACTTCATGATGGCGTTTCAGTCGCTGAATTAGTCAGACCTCAACTTCGGCCTCGAGATGATTGGCTTACAGCCGCAACCTGAGGTGCAACAACAAACGGGCGACAACATGCCTGTGGGGCCTGAGAGCAATGAGTTCGAAGCAGCACGAAACGCGGATACCTGGCAGCCGGATTGGTACCATTTGGAATCTAGGCATCCAAGCCTTACCAACTCGAACGCGTCGCCGATTGGGTCAGGCAGCACAGCCCCATTTCCTGGTAAGGACTAGTCTACTTCTGAGTCAACTCAAGTGCGGACCACGCGCATGGCTCGAAACCAGGCAGTCGATCGTTGGCTAACGTTTGGCAAGGTATTAATTATCGGGCTGCCCCTCAGCAGTACCCCATATATCCCGATAATAATTATCTGCCCAAGAGCCCAGGCGCTACCAGTGTTACGGCCTTTACGCTTAGCTCCAATCTAGGACAATCCTCTTGGCACCACCAGCTTCCGTACTCTTCTTCGCCACTGCCACCGCAAAGTCCGCGTCATCTGATAAACCCTCCACAAACTCCAAGCATCCGAGTCACCGGGACTGCGGGAACAGGCAGTGAGGTCTTTGCTCCGCCACAACCGGATTTCGCGGCCTGGCCAGATTATATATTCAACGCCTCAGGCCCACCACATAATCAACACCAAAACTTCTACCTTTCCACCATGGGAAATACTTTGCCACCAGTGAACCCTGGATCAATAGTACAGCTACCACAGATCCATCTCAAGCACGAACGTGCACACTCCGGCTCTTCAATCGCTGATATGCCCACTCCGGTCAGCATGGCAGGCAACGGTCTACCTTCACCTGTGATCGAGCAGCAAAGAACCATGATGTCTAGCCCTCGTACACATGCAAGACAACTTTCTGATGATATCTCATCTGACGAGCATGACGGATCGTTGCGGAAGAACCATTCATATAAGCGTGCCGAAGAGCCACCGCGCAACAGCGAAGCAAAGATGATCTGCAAGCACTCGGAATGCTCAGGTATCACGTTCGACCGCAAATGCGAGTGGAGGTAAGTTAAACCATAATATCTTACAAGGTCACAGAACTCACAATATCACAGCAAGCACATGGATAAGCATGACCGGCCTTACAAGTGTCTCGTAAAGGGGTGCGAAAAGCTGCAGGGCTTCACTTACAGCGGCGGTCTCCTGCGCCACGAGCGCGAAGTACACAAGATGCACGGCGGCACTAAAAAGTCACTCTTCTGCCCCTTCACAGATTGCAAACGCAGCTCTGGTGCCGGCTTCACGCGAAAGGAGAACCTCGCTGAGCACATCCGTCGCGTGCACCGTAGGACAAGCATGTCAGCGGACATGCATGGTCTGGTGATCCGCCGTGACACAATAGAGCGCTCACCAACCGTCGAGAGTCGGCAGGCCTCTGAGTCACCCTATGTCCGCAACATCGAGTACCACGACAGCGAAGAGCCTGCGCTCAAGCGAAAACGCATCTCTGACTCGGTGCTCTCCGATCGTGCCGACGAGGACCTTCGCGCTGAGATCAAGAGACTGCGCCGCGAGAACGACGAGAAGGATTCGAGATTACGGCAGCTCGAACAAGCTGTGATGGCGCTGCAGCAGAGTCGCAGATAGCCAGTCATGATTGTTCGGCTCCATACCAATAAGACATACCCTAGATCAAGGTAATTTTGCTTGTCACTATTTAATGCATCGCGGGTGCGGGAGTACGGGTAATGGTATTTGGCGGGATGGACATCTCAAACACATGCATAGCACGGATTTGGCACTCAGACTCAGATAACGACTCACATTCCCCTCTGGCAGGATGACGCTCGCTGTACATACTATTGAGCGTCTCACTGCTCTTCAAACTATACTTGTATTTATTGTCAGCATGGCTGGAACATGCGCTCACGAGAGACGTAGGATAGACGCGGACACTCTGCTCACCCAGACTGAAGAGGAAGGAGTCCGAGGGACGACTAGGTAGACCTTGAGACGAGATTATATTGTACTCGTAATTTGAGAAACCTTGCATAGCCGAGAAAAACTCTACTCGACATGTTCAAGACATGAAGTCGCGATTACCTTTCAGCCCCTAAATCTGCCTGGCGCCCGCGCGCCCTTCGTCCTCAGGCATCCAAGCCAGAGAGGAAGGTGCCTGACTTAATCTGCTGCTGTCTGCCTAATCCCGTCCTATGACCACGCTGACTGCAGAATGCTGTACCTCGCAATGACTCGCATGGACATTCCATAAACAGACCTTGATATACGAGCAGAGGCGGCCTCAGGAACGCGCTCGCGCCACCCATTTCAATAGCACGATTCCCAGATCAATCGCAAACCCACTTTGTACAATGGCCGCCTCGGATGCAGCGAGAGCGTGCACTCGTCCGAGCGGTTCGTCGAATGCCAGGTTGCTGTCCGTGTCTCGACTAACCATTCTCACTCTCCGCCTCGAGCCGCGGACTCCGTACTTTCCGCCCGCGTCCTCGCCTCCGCAATTCCCCAACAGCGAGAATTCGCGCTGAATCCTTAGACGGAGGGGTCATACGCGTTTGCTTTAGGTAGTCGTGAGGTGTGCGTAGCGGAGATGATTGTGATTGGTAAGATGGATGGGAGGGGCTCATGTGATACCGCGTTCTAGGCGCGTTGTGGCGCGTTGGTGCCTTGTGTGCCGTGTGAGTGTGGACGCAGGATGAAGGATGTTCGAGGGTGCAGGGTAGGCGATGTGGAGGTGGGTGCCTGCGAACGGGCTTGTCACTTGTATGTGCAGGCTGCAGGGAGATGGGCACCTAGGTAGGGAGGTCTAGACAGCATGCACGCAGGAGGCGATGTTTGCCTGCTAGTTGGATTACTAGTGTGACTAATATGCTGATATGTGTTGGCAACTGGCGCGAATGGGATTACATGCAAGACATGCGTAGCAAAAGGGCGTCTTGAAAACCACGCACAGCGAAAGCACCCGGAAGTCGCTCATGAGCCTTCGAGTCTTGGAAATCGCATTGGAAGGAACCGCATTTACCCTCCACCTAATCCTCTCCTTCTATCCCAACATCAACACCAATCTATTTCTATTACTCCCCTTCAAGCTTTGCCATTTCACGAACAAAGACAGACTGAATGTCTCATCTGCATAGCAAACACGATATGAATGGATTAAACCACAGTGAAACCCCAACTTCATCTCCTTATCTAGCTCCCAATCTCCATGCCGAAAATCCCTACTCTTAGTACTACTAATCCTGAGATACTCACTCTTCACATGTAAACGAATTCCGCGGCAGAGGCAGCGGCGGCGTATGACTCCAGTGGTGCAACACTGCGCCGACAGCTTGCAAGGTCAGTGGAAGGTCGGTAGGTGTGAGGGGACTGCTTGGCTTGATAGGGTGGCATCGCAGCAAAGGTTTTGCAGTGGGGAATAGGTTGGCAAGGTGTGCGGCGTTGTAGTGTCGAAGAGTCGTGGTGCGGGGCGGGGGTTGCTGGGTCTCGGGCTGGAGGGGGGTAGTGTAGTTTTAGTTTGTTGCGCTGCAGGGGAGGTAGGGGAGAGTTTTGTGTGTGAAGGGTGGGATGGAGTGTGGTCGAGTTTGTGTATTAGAGAAAGTATATGGGCAGGTAGAAGATGGGGAGAGAATGATGTTCTGACGGGAAGGTGAGTGATAGAAACTAATAAGACGAGAATAAAGACATGGAGAATAGATCATGATGAGTATAAAGGAGAAGTTCTTGGTGAATGATGAAATGGGTATATGGCTAGCTTGTGTACAATTATTGTACAAGAGGGTTACAAAAGACACATGTGATGAGGATGGACTCGATGAGAGTGGCTTACGCCGCTTCAAGCCTTCGGTGGCTGTTGTTGAGCATGAGCACCCTCTGGGATCTCCTTCAACGCGTCCTCTTTCGCCTTCTGCCTGAAGCCGTTGATCCTGTCGTCAATCAGGGCAATCTCCACCTCGATCTTCAACAGCTTCTCCTGCAGCATCTCCTCGTAGCGTTCGTCGGTCAAGGCTTCCATAGGGCTCCACTTCATCTCGGCGATGCGCTCCATGAGGTTCTTCTTCTTCTCTCCTCTGGCGGCCAGACGAGCGTCTTCCTCGAGCTCCTCGGTGTTCTTCGCATCGAGGTAGTTGTACCCCTTCTGGCCGACATAGCCAAAAAGGCCAAACATAAAGGTTCCTGGGAGAGCATTGCACGGTCCACGGAAAAGCAGACCGAGACTGAGGCCAGTGAAGGCGCCGGCGAGGGTTGATGCTTGCACGCGCTCTGAGCGGGTAGGTTTCAGGTCATGTCGAACAGCCAGGGGCAGCCCGCGGGTCGATCTCCACCAGTTGGAGAGGCCATCCTGGTTGAGAATGGCGGTTCGTGCCGTCCAGAAGGTGCTGCCGAGAGCGAAGCATTGAATGCCCGAGGCGATTGCAAAGAGGACGGGCGTTTGTGTGCGCAGCGTGCCAGAGACGGAGCCAACGACGGTTCCGGGAATGGCGGTGAGCGCGCCGATGCCCGCAGCCTGCTTGATCACATCGAGTGGGTGGACGACCTGGTCGGGGTCGTGGGGCTGCTCCATGGCACGCTGGGCGATGGTGTTGTCGTTGGCGGCATGGAGAGATGGAGTGATGTCAAGGAGAGCACAGACCGCTAAAATTGCAGATTTCCCGGCACAAGAGCGTTTGGGTGGATCTCCACAGCCGCGACGCCCAACGACCTTCCACCACACACGACGACTTTGGAGAGCAGACCACGCTCTCTCACACACTCGGACAGCGCGCGGATACTCATTGCGCGTTGACGGCACAGCACAATCATGGGTACGGCCCCTGCGGCACGGAGGCAGCAGGCGGTGCGGCGGCTTTTTTGCCCCGCGCCGGCCGGCTTCAAAATGCAAAGGCGTGCACGACGCTGGCAGAGCAACGGCTGACGGGATGCGCAGCGCCCAAGAACAAGAAGGGGGAGAAGATGTCCCTGGGAGACTTCCTAGGCGACCAGGGTAGGCGGCCCCCGGCTGAGTAACGAGTGCGCAGACGACTGACGGCCGAGCAGCTCTAGGATCGTGGGCTGACGAGATGGAGGACGCGCCCATGCCCCGTAAGTGCCGTGCTGTGCTGTGACTGTGACTGCGCGACTGTGCTGACAACCTCCAGGCGCAGGTAGCCCGCACCCGACGCGACCACCCTCACCACACGGCATGCTTACACTCTGCAGGAGGCTTTGGCGGCGCCAGCTACGGCGGCGGCAGCGACCGGCCCTCGTATGGCGGCGGCAGCGGCTTCGGCGCCCGCACTGACAGCTTTGGTATGTGCGGCGCGGCGTCTGCCAGTATTCTTGCACAGTGCGCTGACTCGTCTCACAGCGGACCGCGGCTTTGCGACGCGCGAGGAGCTCCCGCTTCCCTCGAAGCCCCCCTACACGGCCCACCTGGGCAACCTCTCCTTCGACGCCACCGAGGGCGACGTCACCGACTTCTTCGCCGGCTGCGAGGTCACCAACGTCCGCATCGTCGAGGACAAGCTCGACCGCAAGCCCAAGGGCTTCGGCTACGTCGAGTTCGGCACCGTCGACGGCCTGAAGAAGGCGCTCGACCTGTCGGGCTCCCAGTTCCAGGGCCGAAACGTCCGCGTCAGCGTTGCTGAGCCCCGTATGTACAGTCTCGCTGTCTGCCCACGCTGCTTCTAACACGCCACAGCCAAGGACCGCCCCGAGGCCCGGGACATCTCCGACTGGTCTCGCAAGGGACCCCTCCCCGACCTCCCCAACTCGCGTCCCGGCCCCGGACGCGGCTACAGCAGCCGTGGCTTCGATGCTGGAGCCTCTGACGCCGGCAGCGACCGCGGCGAGCGCAGACGCCCTGCCTTCGAGAGCGACGGCAAGCAGCGCGACTTTGGCAACTGGGAGCGCAAGGGCCCCCTTTCGCCCTCGGCCGAGGCACCGAGAGAGGGTGGCAGGCGCTTCGACGGCCCTCGTGAGCCCCGTGAAGGGGGCTACCGCGAGAGGCAGTCTCCTGCGTGGGGCGAGGGCCGCCCTGAGGGTGAGCGTGGACCTCGCCGCGAGTTCCAGCCCGCCGAGGGCAGGCCACAGTACGAGAGGCAGCCTACTGCCGCCGACCAGGACAGCCAGTGGAGGACTAAGATGCGCACCGATGTCGCATCCCCCTCCGGCACGCCGGAAGCCAGCACCCCCTCCTCTCCCGCTCCCCTTGCCAGCCGCCCCAAGCTCAACCTCGCAAAGCGCACAGTCTCTGAGGCCCCTGCTGCCACAACTTCCACACCCTCCGACAAGCCGAACCCCTTCGGAGCTGCTCGCCCCATCGACACAGCGGCCCGCGAGAGAGAGGTCGAGGAGAAGCAGAAGCAGGCCGTACAGGCCAAGAAGGAGGCCGACGACAAGGCCCGCGAAGAGAAGAAGGCCAAGGAGGCCGCCGCCAAGGAGGCTGCTTCCAAGGCTGAGGAGTCGAAGGCTGACAATGTCCCCGAGGCTGTCGAGAACCCCGAGGCCGAGGCTACCGACGAGGCCGCCAACGGCGAGATTACCGACGACAAGGCTGTCAAGCCCCAGGAGCCCGTTGTAGCCCCCAAGGACGGAGGATCCTGGAGGCGCAAGTCCAGCACGCCCGCTGCTGCCCCTGCTGCCACAACTGAGACTCTGGAGGAGGACGGCTGGAGCACTGTCACCAAGGCGCCCAAGAACACTCGCAACAACCGTCGCGGTGGTGCTCCTGCCCGTGCCATCGCCTCGTAAGCCACCTATGCTGGTGGTACCTCGGTGGCCTGTCTCTTTTTGCGTTCCAGGAAAATAGCAACGTCGCGCATTTCACCGGCGTGGCGGAGTAATCTCAGAGGGTTTTGCTATCTGCTCATTCTGAGCAGCTGTGTCTTGTTGGCTGTCTTTCGAGCGTACGACTGCGTGCGAGGCGTTCGTCCGCTTGGTTAGACCGATGGCTTACCAGCTGCACCTTCAACGGTCCATGTCGCTCACGATACCCGAGCATGCCCGTCACCCTGTTTCCTTTCCGTTATCCAAAAGTCACGGTTTCAATCCCAGCATCTTGTCCGCCCATCTAGGCTCGAATCTTGGACTCGCCATCTTCTCGAACACCTTCTCTCAACACCAAAATGGGATGTGTCCCAATCCGCTTACGAGACCAATGTCGTGATGATAGTATACCATTCCATAGACGACATGAGTGTTTGGGCATGTATTTATTGCAGGTAGATTGACGATTGAGTTCTCCACTTCAACTGGGTCCAGCTTCATTCTTTGTGTGCTAACTACCTGTAATTCCAGGCTCCCATCCATGCATTATGCATTGTCGAAAGGATGAGCACGACAGCAGATGTTCTGGATTTTGAACGTTGATGATCGCCGTTGACGTCGATCCACTCCCGAACAGGGCTCCCCTGTTCAGCCGCCCCTCCTACGTCAGCCTGTCCAACCTCGAGATCTTGCTTTGTTGCATCGAAACCCACACTTTCCCAATGCTATCCGTGCCAGTCCTCTTTCCAGTGCGAAGCTCGTCAATGCGAACATTAGCGGCTCATTTCACCAGCCTGCAACTTGCCAATCTTAATTCTGAACTTTGAGCATTCCTGACTATCTAACACAACAATCGCTCGCCTGGATCTGTGCGAAGACCCAGAACTCCACAATGTCAACAAAGCCCCAAGCGCCAGGACCCAGCTCCAATCCAGCAAAGCAACCTCGATCCCGCAAAGCAGCGAACCCAGAGCCGTCTAGTGCAGGTCGAGCAGGCTCCGCTGGCGGTGTCATCCTCTCGAAAGAAGCAGCAAAGAAGTCGTCCACCCCCAAGCCCACCCCAACCCAAGCCAAAGACACCAAGGCCCAAGACCCAAAGCAAGACGTCCCCAAAAAGAAGCCCAGGAAACTCAACAAAGACCCCACGCCCGCCCCACCCTTAACAAAAGACACCAGCCCCAGCTCAGCCGCCAGCTCAGCCGCCAGCTCAGCCGCCGAGCTCGAAGCCCTGAAATCCCGCGTCCGCGGCCTCGAGGCCAAAGTAGAAGACCTCTACAAAGCCACCCCTTCAACAGCCTCCCCGCGCTCGCCCCGCCGCCGCGGCAAGGGGAGGAAGAATTCCAGCGCAACGACGACCGCGACGCTCGGCACGCTATCGCAGAAAACGGAACCCCAGACACACCGCCAAGAACAGGAAGAAGAAGGAGAAGAAGAAGAAGAAGAAGAGCTCATCAAGCTCGAGCACGAACTCGAATCTGCACGTCAGGACCTCGCCTTATACACCCCCCGCCCCCGAACCCACCGCACCGCATCTCAGGACACAGAAGAAATCCCCCGCCACCAACCCAGCGTAAGCGACAGACAAGTAACCCTCACGGGCTCCTACCGCATCCCGCTGCCCCCCTCCCTCAACCCGTCCGACATCGCAACGATACAATCCGGCGTCGCTGCGGCGCGGGATGTAGCGCGTTCGTTTATGGAGCAGCGGCGCGCTAACCACACCCTTCGCACCGCGCAGTCCGAGGCTGGGGATAATGGTAATGGGAATGCGCAGCCGGATGGTTTTGGTAACGAGGAGGGGAAGAAGAGTTGGGGGGATTGGATCGGCGGGTATAGTGTTGCGATTAGCCGCGCGGTGAGGAGTGTGGAGCATGAAGCTGCCATGGAAGCGCAGGGTCCGAGGGCGAGACCGAGGACGGGGAGGACGGGGAGCGCCGGGGGGAAGAGGACGGAGTGATGGGCTGAGGGGGGAAGGCGGGGCAGTGGTGCTCTTCTCGGTTTCGGTTGTTATCGCGGCTGTGTAGTGACAGAGAAGCCTTTTCTCCGTAGTCTGTGATCTACTGATTCCTATTCCCTTGGAGGCGAGAGGTGAGGTCTGGTAAAGCTGAGATGCTGGTTTGTTGGCTCGCGTTATGTCTGGGTATGGTGGGACGATGGGGGGGGAGACCTAGTCGCGCAGGAGGCAGACGAGCACGCAGTCGAATCGGCGAAGAACTCGTCGAGGTCCGGGGATTGAAGAAGCGACCAGCTTGACACTCCTTCGAGGCACTGGAAGCACTGTCGGACGCTCTCCAGCCCCCCCCCCCCCCTTCAAAACACAAATCCATCCACCACCTCACAACCTCCTCCTCGTATACGCCCAATACGCCCTCGCCGGCAACTTCCAATCCCCCCCCCTCAACCCCCCATCAAACACGTCAAAATCCACCTTCTGCAACCTATCCAACCAACTCTGCGTACTCACGCTCCCCACAAACACCCCAAACGCCCTCTCCACCTCGGCAAGCTGCTGCTCCTTCCCCGCCTCACCCCGCTCGTACACATGCCCCTCGTCATGCTGGTGCTCGAAGTCATGGCCCAGGGTGCCCTCGGAGCGGAGCTTGGACAGCATCTCGCGCGCGGTGATGAGGTGGTCGTTTGCGCGCGTGGCGACGGCGAAGACGGCGTCGCGGAGACCGGGCGCGGCGCCGCCGAGGCGAAAGACGTCTTCTTCGCGCAGGTTTGCGGAGGCCATGATATCGAGGGGGAGGAGGACGGCGCCTTGTGCCGGTCCGGATTGGCCTGTGCCTGGCTGGGGCTGGGGAAACGCGATCAGAGGGACGCCGCGCAGCACCGCAGCAATACCCGCTGCTTTCCCAATATGGCTCGCGATGTGGTCGGTGGTGACGCTTGCCTGGGGCAGGCTGGCCAGCGTCAGGTAGAGGAGCGTCGAGTACGTGTTTTCAGCGTAGGACTCGAGGGCTTGCAGCGTGGGGTACGGCGGGTTCCCCAGGTACTGCTCTCGTGTGTTGATGATGCGGTGGAACCAGTTCTTGCTCAGGCGGCTGCGGCCGTTGGTGCGGGTGTGCAGGGCTTCGGCGGCGTGGGCGAGGAGGATGGCGACGGGTTCTTTGGGCGGCGACCCGGAGAGCGCTTTTGTGACGGCGTCGCGCCAGAATTGCATGCGCATCATGCCGATGGTTGGGGTGCTGGTTGTGTCGGCTACGCGGGCTACGTCGACGTTGAAGGCGCGGATGGCGAGGTAGGCGTCGCGCGAGGACGGGGGGATGAAGGACTGGAGGATGTGCGAGGGCGTGTCGTAGGTGCGGATGAGGTTGGCGCAGTAGGCGCGCGCCCGCTCGACTTCAGCCTGCGAGGGCCCGGGGGCGTCGGTGAAGCATTGCGATGTTTGTATGCGCCGTTGCTGGGGCGTGGAAAGTGTGTGTCGCACGGAGACTCTGCGGGTGCGCAGTGTGGGAGCTGCTCGGAGTCTTGCGGCTTGCATTATACAAATAGTGATACAGAGACAGAAAAGAGAAGAACGACTCGGACAACAGGTCGCGGACGCTGTACAACTACAATGGCCAAAAGATGGTAATCTGCAAAGAGCGCACAACAATTCGCCGGTAATGCCGTCATGCAGACCACTAGCGCGTCGGCGCGTCGTCGCGTGGCAAGTCGCGTAAAGTGCGCCGCTTTGGATGCACCACAATTGTTCTTGGGTGTTTGTGCTCACAACGCCATGGAGAGCCCTCACCCAGACGAACGGCCAGCGAAGAAGCGCCGGTTTTTTGCAGAAGATTCCTCCCCAGCACAGGTCCGTTCCAAGCATCGCAGCGCTCCTTCACCTTCCCCGCCCCTAGCATCAAGCCTAGTACATGTAAAGGACGAGGAAGGACATGGTGATGATGCAGTGGCGTTCGATGGATTCGATGTTGGCATGCTTCAGGCGGTGGTTGGCGAGCTGCCGGGTGCCACGCTGCAGAGGTTGAAGGACGTCAGCAGCAGCAATGTGGAGAGAGGTGACTAGTCCCAAGTGGTGAATGCTTGCAAGTCTTGTCCTGACACTTCCAGCAATCAATCTGTATCTTGATGGATCATGGGCCGCTGCGTCTGCCCCCGCGCCCGCCGCCATATTCCAGCCACGCCCCCAAGCCGTCCAGACGACCATCGCGAGCTCACTGAAGCGCACCGAGTCCGAGCATTCCGTTGCCTCGCAAGGGTCTGGCGCGTCCACTCCAATGGCCCCCGTGCTCCGAGACATGCCCTCAAAGCGGTACATTGGGTCCTTCGGTGTGGTTGGGTGGGCAACAACAAGCGGAACAGGACTGCTGAAACACAATGAAAAGGTTTCCATTGAACGCTACAAGATGCAGCCAAAGGGCAAGAAGCGCGTGGTTGCTCTCAAGAAACAGGACGTTGTCGTCAGATTCACAAACGAGAGAGGACAGGAGGTCGGGAGACTAGAAAACGACTCGGCAGCCTGGATCTCCGCGCTGATCGACCAGAAGTGTTGTTCCTTCGAAGGCAGCTGTGTTTTTGTGCCGGACCGGATAAGAACGAGCGATACCATATACCTGCAACTCCACGGCTACTTCCTGCGCAGCGCGTTCGACAAGAGATTATTCACCAAACCGGAAGATAACAGAGAGGTCAGCCTGTTTGAAGAGAAGGAAACATCAGATGAGCGCGACTTGCGGATGCGCCAGGTTGGTCTGGTGAAACTCTTCGAGGCTATCAACCTGCATCCGTCACGGCAGAACGAGAACACGGAGAAACACAAGCGTCAAGGACTGTTGCAGGCAGCAGAGAGCGCCGAGAAGAAGGACGATAAGCCAAAGACAACTAACGGGACAAACTCGCCGCCTGGGGAGGAAGCCGAGGAGGGTACTGAGCTCGAGCAGGATCAGCTAGACTCCTTGTACAAGAAGGCACAATCTTTTGACTTCGACACGCCTACCATGGAGCCGGCAGACACTTTTGTCATGCATCTTCGAAAGTATCAAAAGCAGGCGTTACACTGGATGGTTGGGAAGGAGAAAGACCAAGCACGCGCGGAAAGAGAAGTCTCTATGCATCCGTTGTGGGAGGAGTATCAGTGGCCGACGAAAGATGCCGACAATCAGGATCTACCCACCATTGACGACCAGAGCATGTTCTACGTCAATCCATACTCTGGAGAACTGTCCCTGGAGTTTCCAAAACAAGAGCAGAACTGTTTGGGCGGTGTGTTGGCTGACGAAATGGGTCTTGGTAAGACTATCGAAATGATGAGTCTGATCCACACGCACAGGAATCATCCGGATCAGTTCGAGCAAGCATCCGGACCGAAGGCGCTTCCACGTCTTAAGAAAACCAGTGCAGACATCGAAGCAGCGCCATACACTACGCTCGTCATCGCGCCAATGTCTTTGCTCGCTCAGTGGCACAGCGAAGCTGAAAAGGCGTCGAAAGAAGGCACGCTCAAGGCTATGGTGTATTACGGTGCAGACAAGGCTGTCAATCTTCAAAAGCTTTGTTGCGCATCTAATGCAGCCAACGCGCCAAACGTCATCATCACCAGTTACGGCACAGTTTTGTCTGAGTTCAATCAGGTGGCTGCTCAAGACGGTAATAGGGGCTCCCACGGCGGCATCTTCTCTCTAGACTACTTCCGCATTATCCTCGACGAGGCACACTACATCAAGAACAGGCAGTCAAAGACAGCCAAGGCTTGCTATGAGCTCAGTGCAAAGCATCGCTGGGTGCTCACCGGTACGCCGATTGTCAACCGTCTCGAGGACTTATTTAGTCTTGTGCGCTTCTTGAAGGTTGAGCCCTGGAGTAACTTCTCCTTCTGGAAAACATTCATCACAGTGCCGTTCGAGGCTGGCGAGTTCATCCGGGCGCTTGACGTGGTGCAGACAGTGCTTGAGCCGCTCGTGCTGCGCCGAACGAAGGACATGAAGACACCTGACGGCGAGGCTCTAGTTCCCCTACCACCAAAGGTCATCGACGTGGAGCGCATCGTTTTGTCACAAGACGAGCAAGATGTCTACGATCACATCTTCATGCGCGCAAAGAGCGTCTTCACGCAAAACGCCGAGTCTGGCATGCTCCTGAAGAACTACACCACAATCTTCGCCCAGATCCTCCGGCTGCGACAGTCGTGTTGCCACCCTGTCTTGACTCGCAAAGCCAACGTCGTAGCCGACGAGCTAGAAGGCAACCTGGCATCTGACCTTGCTAATGGTCTAGCTGACGACATGGACCTCTCGAGTCTCATCGAACGCTTCACAGCCGACAGCGACCAAGACGTCAACAAATTCGGCGCACACGTCCTCAAACAGATCCAAGACGAAGCCGACGCCGAATGCCCACTGTGTTTCGAGGAGCCCATGGTCGATCAAGCCGTCACCGGCTGCTGGCACTCAGCATGCAAAGAGTGCCTCCTAACCTACATCAACCACCAACGTGACAAAGGCGAACTTCCACGATGCTTCAACTGCCGCTCCCCCATCAACGCCCGCGACGTCTTCGAAGTCATCCGCCACACCCACATCCCCTCGAACCCCACACCCACCTTCCTTAACAACCCCCCGCCCGCCACCCAAACCCCCCGCATCACCCTCCGCCGCATCGGCCTCTCCGGCAGCGCCAAAACCCAAGCCCTCCTCACCCACCTCCGCCGAAACCTCCTCACAGACCCCACCGCCAAAACCGTCGTCTTCTCCCAATTCACCTCCTTCCTCTCCCTCATCGAACCCGCCCTCTCCCGCGACCACATCCCCTTCCTCCGCTTCGACGGCTCCATGCCGCAAAAGACCCGGGCCGCCGTCCTCGCAGAATTCACCGCGAGCACCACACCCTACGTCCTCCTCCTGTCCCTGCGCGCGGGCGGCGTCGGGCTGAATCTGACGTGTGCGCGGAACGTGTTTATGATGGATCCGTGGTGGAGTTTTGCGGTGGAGGCGCAGGCGATTGATCGCGTACATCGGATGGGGCAGGAGGGGCGGGTGAGGGTGGTGCGGTTTGTGGTGCAGGGGAGTATTGAGGAGAAGATGTTGAGGATTCAGGAGAGGAAGAAGTTTATGTGAGTTTTTCTTTTTTTTTTTAGTGATGGGTTGGGTTGGTTGCTAACGAGAGGCAGTGCGAGTAGTCTGGGCATGATGAGTGAGGATGAGAAGAGGGTTCAGAGGATTGAGGATATTAAAGAGTTGCTGAGTTAGATGGGGTGGCGGGGCGGTGGGGACTGGCTGGGTGGGAGTGCGTGGAGACGGTGCATGCTCGGTACTTTGGATGCTTCTGGTATCGAGGCGCGAACTGTGTTGTAAGGATCAAGATACACAAGCGACGTAAAAGCGTCAAATCAAAACTCAACCTCAGCCACAACCAGCCCAACGTCGAATCTTCTATTCAGATCGCGAAACCCATCTCCAACAAATCACACATCACCGTTCTAATGCTCAAAACAACACACTCTAAGATTTGCCACATGGCACCGAACCTTCACCCCGCAAGATACTTCCCAATATCCGACAACACTGCGAGGCTTTGTGGATTTTTGTGCTACATGTCTAAAACCCTGTAAACCTGTAGCTCATTATTCTCAGGGTCGACTTATTTGCCCACTATCAACCAGAGCTCACACAAACGCTGAAGAGTGGCGATGAAACTTTGACGATCTATAGCTTCAGCGAGCAGACGTCCTCATCTTACAACCACTCCAACGCAGCGCCTGGAGCGTACCCGGCGAACGTGACTCGGGATGCAGTCGGACAAGTCAGCATGAAGTAATGCTGCACCTAGCGCGGGTGATTCACGCCAGATGGTCACGAGCATATCTTCGACCCTGCGGGACTGATACAAAAAGATCGGTGGGATTTATCTCGCAGCTCTTCAAGCCCACGAGAAGTGTTCTGAATGTAAATACACAGCCCTAGACTTCGCTCCTTTGAGTATTGCCAGATTCTGTTTCGCGACGGCATTCCGTACGTCGTTTTGCATGGTGGTTGGCCCGCAAACGTAGACGCTCAGAGACCCGTCTTCTGCTCTTGCCGCCTCGTTCTCCGTATTTATCAGGGATGGAAGGTTAGGGCGACCAGACAGCTCTTCCGATGCTGGACTGACTTCGTCGCCTTGAATCTCAGCTTCAATGTTGTCTGCCGAAGACGATGTGGAGAGCCCTTTATTGTGTCCCATCCTTGCGACACTGACCGTTTGCTCTGCTTCACCAGTCAAGTGGACTTCGATGTCCATGTCATCTGGCTTCGCCGGTAAGGAATAGGTCACAAAAAGCGCAGCAACGGTCTCCAGAAACCAAGTGCGGCTATGGACGTCGCGGGTCGCCAGAATGATGCGTAGCTTCCGTCGAGGCTCAAGACCACATGATTGTTTCTCTTCATCGCGGGACGAGAGATTGCTTCCAAATCCAATGCTGGCTCTGTCTGTAGGGATCCGTTGCCTGCAGAACAGCTCAAGGAAGGGGAGGGTCCAGCCAGCGCCTGAGCCACCCGCAATAACGAGCAAGCGATTTGCCTCGTTGAATCTCTGCATGTTAATGCCTCCATACGGACCGTCTATCAGAAGAGGTATAGGAGTTTCTCTCTGCTTGCAACCGTGTTCAAAAAGCTTCTTCGTCAAACCCTGCGAATGACGGATGTAGAACACCAACTCAGATTCATCATCCGCGCGTAGAGAAGGCAGCGAGCAGATGGTGAAAGGATGGGATGATAGCGCCTGTAGACCGAAGCTTGTGAAACGCAGCAGACAGTGCTGGCCTGGCTTCCATCGCATATTTACTGATGGAACAGTAAGTCGTATGAAGCCATTACCCTCAATGTGGACGTATGCTTTCTGAGCAAACCCGTACTCGAATGCAGTACGAAGCCACGAATAAACAAGGCAGGGGACGTATATTGCGGCCGTAGCAATGAAGTAGTGCCTTTGAGCGCGTGAGATATGTCAGGAGTCCGAGAGCAGAGGCACCTACCACGAAGTGAGAGTATAGTCGCAATGCCAGAAAAAAACTATCACGAAGACGGCGACTGCGGTTAGATGCGTAGCTTTGAAGAACTCGTAACCCATTCGCCTGAGACTGTTACTTAGGTCTCGTCTGGGTGCAAGTATGGACCGACTTACCTCATCACACTGTGGGAGGCGAACGTAAGCCAGGCTTGGAAGATAAGGGCAGCGATGCCGGTCCAATAGAACAGCGTATTCTTCATCGTGACTTGCATTACCATGTCGTGCCATCGCACGTGGTAGACGATAAAAGGGAATGTATGCATCAATGCAAGTAGAAAGAATGCGTAAGCAGTCCACCGGTGAAGGACTTGGATCCTCTCGTGTGACACTCCAGTCGTGAGCGTAATCCAGTTTGTCTTGCTCGCTGTCGCGCTGTAGGGGTCAGAAAGTTACTGTCCTGCGATCCAGAAAGACATACAAAACGAAAGGCATGCAAGCCAACGCCATCCAGCCCGACCTGGTCCCTAGTGGGGGTGAGCCGCCGAAGTGTTCACTTGGCCAGTAGTAGGGCTGCGGAATCAAGTCCATACCTGGTCAGAGCATTGTCAACAACCAGACTCTTGGAGGGACAACGTGGATGCACGACTCACAAAAGAAAAAAACTGCGCCCGCAGCTCCAAGCAAAAGAATGCCAACTGGTGCCGAATTCCATCTTAGCCATTTGATGTGGAAACCTCGGTATGACAAGTACCGAACGGAGGCAACCAATCTTTGGACCATGAGAGAATCTCGGCATTTGCGATAACCCAATACTTGTGATGATATGAGGTTTCCAATAACAAAAATACCAATGCTACTCATGAAGAAGGCTACAGTTGGCAAAGCATAGACGTAGTCTGCGATGTACCTGGGAGATCATGTCAGTCCCTACTCGAAGATAGAAGACAAACGCCCAAATACCAAAAGTGCCATCTTTGCTTGTAGTAGCTGCATTGATCATCCGTAAAACCGTCGCAAGTGAACTCACGACTGCCCGTCAGCTGCAAAGGATAGGTGAGCCAGCTCGCCATGGTTGTCGCTTTTGCACCCGCGTAGAGCAAATGCTTCGAATTGTTATTTACAATCTGAGAGGCCCAGGTACTGAGCGACTGAGCAGGTCAGAAGTCATAAGATAAAGATGCTCCAAGGCCAGAACACGCGTTAAGCTTCGTTAGCCGAGAAGCTTGATTGTCGTTGGCAGACGTGACACGACCATCACCCCGGATAATGGAATCCGACGCCACGAGACACAATTGAGCATGTTCTGATTGGCGTCGTTGAGCTTCTTGTTTGGTCGACATATGCGTTGCGTCGCGCGTCCGAGGGATAGTGCCAGCCTAGTCCCTTTGCGGGAAAGAGCGAGTGTTCGAGCGACTTTGAGCAAGTTAACGTCTGCTGTGATTGAACGCCTCCATCAGTTTCGAGTCGGAGACAGACCGGTCGTTACTGCCAAACGCAAACGTCAAGAGGTCCCTGACACCTCAGCTCTGTCACTTTACCATTCTTTTGCAGTGGCTCGACCAGTCGACATCTCGTTACGCTGCCAACTGGAACTCCGGAACCTTCGAGGAAGCCTATCGAGACGTAAATCTACTTCACAGGAACGCCCCGTTGAGTGTCCCTGCCGAAAATCTACAGATCCAACGATCAGAGGCCGAGATGGACATGTCCATGACAATGGCAATGACTGCCACGGCAACAGACACCATGACCATGATCTCACCTACCTCGACTTCATCCTCGACGATGATGGGGGTTGACTCGATGGCCATGACTTTCTTCGTCTCGACTAAAACACCTCTCTGGTCGGAGTCTTTCACTCCTTACAACACTGGAGAGTATGCTGGGATATGCATATTCTTGATTGCGCTCGGCACGGTGTTTAGGATGTTGCTCGCCATCCGCGTCAATTTCTATGGAGTCATTCTGGCACTAAGACGAAATCGCTACAAGGGACTGATCACGTCTCACCTCGGGGATGACAAAGCCACGGCAAGACCATGGCGGGCAGACGAAGCTGTTATGATGGCGACGCTAGATGTGGTGGTCGCAGGGGTGAGCTATCTATTGTGAGTAGAATCGATGCTGAGCGATGCAAGGCTATCACTGACTGGAATTCAGGATGCTAGCAGTAATGACGTTCAACGTTGGATACTTTCTATCGATTTTGGCTGGTGTCTTTGTTGGAAGCCTGGTCTGCGGCCGGTTTACTGGCAGTGCCGGGACGCACTGAGGATCCCAGTTGGACCTTCAACGACCGACACAGGCTCAAGCCATGTCAGCTGCTTGCCATTCCACTCCGTAGCTGTCGTCGATCCTGATAGTTCAAGCCATCTGTTCAGGAAATGAACGAACTTCTCCCGAGGTGTAAGCGACCATCTAAGTTAGCTACCTCTCGCATGACACTGGGGGATCGGACTGTGCAGATAGCGCTGCGTGTGCTCATCTTTGCCGAGTAGATGCCTCCACTCTCTACATATACGACAATCGAAAGGTATTGCTTGACATTTCCGGGAGGAAAGTCTATCCGGTACGTGGCGAATCTGTCTTGTGAGCAGGAAAAGGGCGTAGGACTGTTGTAGGGAAAAATGGACTAATCTACCTGCTCTTCAAGCTAGTAGGTAGGAGAACATCCTGACACACCACCGTATCAAGTTAATTCAAGGAAGTCTTGCAGTTTCTCGAACGATTTTCGATTCCTAGTGTCGACGCATGATAATACTATCTCCAGCCGCACCTTTGAGCACCATTACTTTCAAGCAGTTCCCGCACCGTTCTCCTTTTTATCATTACACTCATCCAGAATGCACCCATTAGCGTAACCACACCCTCCATACCCGCAGTAGTGGCTGATGTTCACCCTGCCAATGCCCTTAGTCGTACTGCTCATCCCATCACTGCGCCTCGTTGTGTCGATCTTGGTAGACAGTCCGTAGAGCCACACCGACTCATTCCCCAACATGACTCTGTGCTCCAAAAATGTCACATTTGTATCTTCTTATAGTTAGCTTCACGTCTTCTACGCACCTTCCACTAAGACTTACAATTCCACTCGTACTTCAGTCCACCCTCACACTCATTAGTCTCGGAAGGCGCGCTGGTGCCTTGCGGGACGAAGCTGTAGTGGCATTTCCCTTGGGATGGCGCGAATACCTCACTCACGTAAGGCGAGTGAAACGTAACATTGAAGTCGGTGATTGTGTAGCCTGGGCGTCCGGACTGCGAAGAGATGCTCACATCCCAGTAGGAGCCGCGGAGGTCTGGGCGGTCGTACTCGTTGTCATAGTCACGAGCAACAGCGAGTCCGGTGAACGCAACGAGTGCAGACGTAAGAAGTGAGGGACGCATTCTGACAGATGTTGGCTGAGATGAAGGTTATGCATCGAGAGAGGCTACAGGGGAATTATATGTTAATTGTCGCTGGCAAAGCATCTCTAGGCATCAAGACCTATACGAGCATGCCCCAGATTAACGGTACGCCTTACGAAAGTTCTGTCGTGAACGGGCCGTGAGCGGGTCCTTCCCGAGCTTCGTCCTTTAGATGAACGGATTCTGATTGGTGGTGCTATATATGACCTTCCTCATCAGAACATGTCAGAGCCGAGACCGTTGGATGTAACTTCCACGAGTATTTATATCGATATTCTCGAGATCCGGTGAGCAGAACCAGGAACTCAGACAAGCAGACCCGTGAATCCCGCGGCATCTCATTTCTCTGAACCGCATCGTTCCGCCTGCAATGTGAGCCCTGAGATCCGCTGAATGCATCCTATTGGAAGCCAAACATACGAATACCTCTGTTCGCCACCTTTACTCTTGAGGACAGACGAGGTCCACCGCCTTGTTCGCACAATCGTTACCCCCGTGCTTCCAGCAGGTCGCTGTCATAGCCATTGATGGCAAAGAATGTGCCTTGGAAGCACTGATCCTTAGCAGCAAAAGTCGCACACCGCGAGAGACAACGTTCGCAGTATCTCTTGTATCCACCAGCCTCAGCCTCGCAGATCTCAAGATCTGTTGAAGGTGCAGGCGTAGAGTTCGGACCCACGCTGGTGCTGACTGCTGGGCTGCTAATGGGGTTGGTACAGGAATGCCCCAGTTCTGTTCAACGCAGTAGGAGTTTCCAGTACTGAGATCACAGCTGTTAGCCAGGCTGGGATTCTGCGATGTCTTAATAATGAGCTGCAATGCTTGACGGGAGAAAACGAACGTATGTGGCGAGTTGGGTTTCCGCAAGGCCCCAGTATTCCGCCAAGTCGCTGCATCTCTCAGCCTCTGCAGCAATATGCCAGTAAGTGCAGTCGTCGATAGTATCAGCAGCGGCTGTGCTTGGAGGATCAACTGAGTATGCTGCCACAACACATGGTAGGACAAAGAGACTGAATGATAGTGTGGGCTTCATGACGCGGATGGTTGGAGAGGCAGACGGTGAGGTGAACTTTGGCTTAGTCGTCGTGCTCTATTTCATATATGAGTATGTGTGTATAAGCACTGGCCTCTTCAAGATTGGCTCGCACGAGCCACACGCGGCAGCCTGACTGGAACATTCATGGCAGGCCGTGAATTAGGCAGAATCATGTCCAGGGTAAGCGTGTGAGGGGATTTGAGACGCAGACCTGTGTCCACTACAGATCTGGGAGGCCTGAGCTCTGTCCCGACCTGGGCAACCCATTGCGATGTCAAGCTTTGGAGAGACCATTTCCAAATTGGCTGATGCCGATGGTGTTTTATTTCAACATTCAAATACACACCACGATGCTCTGCCACGCTCTGCCATGCATAGAGTTCCAGTTACAAAACGCTCTGCCGGTTCCAATGAGAACACTCTATTCTCCCACACTCTCTATGCATAGCTGGCCCATCCCATGTAGAGCACCGCCAAATTGTTCTCGTCCGTCGCCTGCTGGATGAGCTCATTGACCGTCGCCTTCGTACTCAGTGTTTTGCTGAGTTTTTTCTCGACTACACTCAGCGCCCTTCCCGCCTCACCCGCCTGCTCTTCACGCTCCTTCTTCTTGAGACTCTCATGTACGATCTCCTGTTCAACAGTGCTTCCAGGTGGTGCCGGAGTACCGCCCGGTACAACGCTCTGTCCGCGCACGGCGTTCGTGGCGTCGCCTTCCTGCATGCGCTTTGCCTTGGTGGGGGTGACGCTCCAATTGACGAGGGGATCGTATCGCAGTACGTTTAAGAGGGTCATGATTGACTCGCGCTCCTCACGGAGTGTGTCCATTGTGAATTCGCAGGAGCGGCGGAAGACACCCTCTGTTTTAGTGTAGCCCATGGCATCGACAAGGTCGCGGGTTAGGCGGAAGGGTACGACTTCGGGGATAGGCAGGACGCGGCCGGCTTCGAAAGAGACGCCAAGGTCGATGTGGACTACTTCACCGGATTTTTCGTCGAGTAGGATGTTGTGGCAGTGCCGGTCACCGAGACCCAGGACGTGACCGAGGATGGAGATGGCGGCTGTTGAGCGCGTATATGCTAGGCGGCGCTCAAACCACTCATCTGGATCTTCAAAGCGCTCAAGTAGGAAGTACCGCATAACGGGATGGAAGTTTTCTGTGACCTTCTTCCAGACTTTCACGCGGGTAGTAAGAGAGTCTGATTGGCATGCGCCTATCTCTTTCCGGCATCTGTCTGACTTGTAGTCATTTGGGTAATACCTCTCATGTGCGGGCATGACCCAGGAGTGCAAAGGGAGCGTGTTCGGCACGAACTCCATCAGACCAGAACGAGTAGACAATGGGAGTACCTTGTAGGTTCGAATACCAATGTTGCGAATGCGTGTGGCTGTGTGATTCTTCAACAATCGGGATACTTGGTCAAAGACCTGCTCCATGATTGCGTCCTGACGGAGATCATCATTGCCAGATTTGAACTGGATGTATTAGCAGATTGCCTAGTGTACCATCGAATGTACTCACCAGCTGCTTGTAGTACCTGCCATCTCCGCCAACCGCTGTTATAATCTTGGGTGCGCTGAGACCATTCGCGATGCTCATTGTAGATCTGAACCTGACGATGCGAGGCAGGTCGGTGTAGTCCATGTTTTGGCGGACCTCGACCTGTAGGGTAGCTGGCGGAACGTGCAGCTTTGGCACAACGCTTGCCAGCTCTTTCGATTCTTTGTAACGGTCGAGCGGTAGCTCACGGCCTTGTTGCGTGCTCTCCTTTTCGCCCTTGAACATGGCTAAATTGTGGTATATTTCGTCGGACTGGTAGATTGAGCTCCAGTATGACTTCGCACGCTTGTCCACTCTCAACATGTCCGCGATGTCCGCAGCGGCTTTCTGTCGTGACTTTGCAGACTCGTCTTTAGAGCGCGCAACATCCTCTCTGGTGATTGGTCCAACCTTCATCTGAATGGCGAAGATCTGGTGCATGCCATGATAAGGATGTTGGATGCAGATGCGTAACACCAACTTCATGAGAAGATCTTGGAACGGCGTGTTCTCGGCTTGTAGTCGGGACGAGAGCTGGTTCATCAGGAGAGCAAATTTGCCACTAGGGACTTTGTCCAGGTACTGTTTAACCGCCTCGTTCGCAAGATCCGTGTCAGCATACTCAATCCAGAGGGCGAAGACACGAAGCACATCGTTGTTGTACTCGTCGCTGGCGGCCAAAGAAAGAAGATAGTTCTCTAGACATTGTCGAAGAAATTGCTCACGGCCTTGTCGCATACGTTCGTACTCCGTGTTGTCGAGCTCGTACCACGTCTTTGCGCGTCGCGCACTGCGCTGGTATGTCTCTCGCATGCTCTTGCTTTTGTCTGTCTTTGCAAGCTTGATGAATTCATGGTACTCTTGCAGCTTCCGTTCCATGACGGTCTTGATGCGATTTAAATCCTCAGCGGCCTCGGGGCTTTGCAGTTGCTTGTCACAGAACAAAGCAAATTCGTGGAAAACCTGTCCTGGCCCGGCTCCTGATTCCTGACCCTTGAGCTCTCGGATTGCGGGTTCAAGATAGTCTTGCATGATCGCATCTGGTTTCGCGAGGCGAGCCTCTGCAAGATGGTGACCCTGCTTGTATTAGGATCTTTCATGTCGTCGATGATGGTCACACTTACAACTCTGGCTAGCAACACCGGCAAACTCAATTCTGCGCTCCGAGATTCGAAATTGGCGTGGGCGATCAGATCTTGTCGGATGCGTATGGAAGTATCAGTCTCGCCCTGCTCCCATAGAACATTTGCTACCTCGTGCTGGGCCGTGGCTTCAATGTCAAGCCCAGCGCTCTTGCATTTCGGTACAATGTCAGACAAATAAGTCACGCTAGCCAACGACTCCTCTATGGCGCCATGTCGTCTACTGATTGAAGAGGATGAAACAAGAGCTTCTACCTCCATATTGCGAATGGACGCGATGCGCATGTGCAGAGAGTCGATCAAAGCGGTATTTGTGCTGAGGACGTTGAACAGCGTTTCGCGGCAGGACAGCAATTGGCGCGCGTCTGCGAATCTGCATTGGCAGTTAGTTGAAGGATACATCTGTCAGTGATCGATCTGTGCTCACTCGCCGGCTCGCATCCATCCCTCGCGAGCTTTCATGCGATCCCATACATCTAACAAATAATCAGGATTATCAGCTCTCAACACTTCGTCAGCTTCCGTCAGAGCCGCCAAAGTTCGGAGTCGAGTTTTGGTTGGTACAGCAGAGCTGTCTCTACCGGTAAGGAAGTTCATTGTCGCAAGCAGCTGCTCATTGAAGTTCTCGAGTGCCTGTTCGGGTGTCTTAGCCATATGGAGACCTTGGAATGCTTTGAACAATGTCGCAGATTCGGTATGGTTGGAATCAGGTGCTTTGATGTCCCACCGGCCCAGCTTGCGGGCGGTATGGAGCGTACTCTCTACTGCATCGTCTCCTTTATCGCAGAATCGATCATTGGATAGCAATGAATGGGTGACAGTATTCATGTTCAGCATGATGAGAGACTTGACTGTGCCACGTGTATCGGAGAGATCGAGCTCATTTTGTCGGCGCATCTGGCTGTCGAGTCGAGCACCACGGAGAATAAGACTCTTCACTCCATCACCCTCGTAATCCAGTCGGCCCAGGACAGCTGATAGACTAGCGCCTCTGTCGACGCCGTAGAAAGAATCTGGCTCATCTAGATTCCTATAGATCGCAAGCTGCAAATCTGTGGGTAGCTTCGGAGCTGGAGCCAGGATTGATGTTCTGCGGGATACACTCTTCACTACGGGCTGACATGAATATGTCTCCGCAAACAACAGAGCGCTTCTGTACATGGCGCAAGCAGTTGCAGCCCGCGAAGCTTCAAGATAATCGATTTCCAACCATTTATCACGATCCACTCGTGTGGTCTCCTTGGGCACCGGCTGGCTACGGAGGTAGAGGATCGCTCGGATAAGTATGAGCACATAGGGTGCTTGGCTAGCGCCGCAGTCGCGAAACCAGTGAGCGGCAGCTACTGAAACAGCCTCTCGCACACTGCGCTCTTCTTCGAACTCGGTCATCAACACGAGATGAAGAATATAGGGGAAGAGGCGTTCTGCCATTCCTTCGATGCCATGAAGGAGAGCAGGCAAAGCGCCCAGAATGGAGTCTGCAGATGCTACTGCACAAAGTGAGACTGCGAAATCTCGGACCCAGATTGCTACAGTCTTGTCTGTCGTTGGAGCAGCTGCAACTCCGGGATCGCTGCTAGACGCGATGAGTGCTGAAATCGACGGGTCTGCCACTTTGAGCAGAAGGGCCTTGCCTATGGCATCTGGGATAGTGTTGTAGATCTCGGTCTCGTACTGCCGGTCTCCCTTCGGTAGTCGAGCGATGATGGAGCGCACTGCGTTCTCGGCCAAGCTGACTTCGTGTCGTTCATCGCTGTAAAACAATTCCACAACTTCTCTCATGATCGTCTCTCTGGAAGCCTTGCCGAGTGGGTCTTTAGAGGATTGGCCGGAGGGTATGAGGCGGCGAGATCCGGGCATGATCTGTTCGATTTCGCCCCGAGCGCTGAACGCTCGTCCGAGGACTCGTGCGGCCCATAGGAGGTAGCCTTTCCCCACATTCTGTCTGCGACAGGACTCCCATACCAGTCCAGCGAAGGCAGAAGCAGCCTGGTCCGTGCCCAAGACGTCATCTCGCGCTGTCGCAGCCAATTGGAAGTTCTGACAAAGCAGGTTCAATGCAACCTCGCGAGAGGTTTTGTTAAGAAGTTTGCGTCCGGATCGTACATCGTTCAAAATCTCTATGAGGAGCATGCTCTCCTCGCTGCCTTGGATACTGTTGCCTTCTACACGTACTTGCGATGCAGCAGTGACAATGGACCTGAAAGCCTTGACCGGTGCCGATCTTTCGCTCAAAGCTATGGTATCGGCGTGACCCTTCAAGTAATTGGTGAGCCAGGTATGAAAGTTGTTTGCCGTATTCATGGTTGCGCGATGTTGTGACTGCTGGGTAGTGCTCTCTTGGTCAGTCGTTAGAAAGACACGAATAGATATCAGGATCGAAAGTCCAATGCCGGTCACGAAGCTCAGCTGCTGCTTCAAGTAGTGAGAACCGTGCTCGAAAAGGTATTGCATAATGCCCACTGTGTCTGCAGCGCATTGCACGTCCGTCAAGAACGGACGTAGAGACTGTAGCGCCATTTGCAGCGGGTACCCTTCGTAGGCAATAGGACCAGCGAGCGCTATAACAATTCTGATCTTGCGAATCACAGATCTGGCGTATAGGGAGCCCAGAGCAGGATGAAGACGATCTAGCAAAGCGCGCATGACGTATGTGAACGTGCTAGGGTTCCAGAAACAAACAGGGTCATCGCCCGTTCGTCGGCAAAGTCTCTCGAGCTGGTCCGGTAGGTAGAAAGCACTGAATGACGGCTCGATCCCGGTGCTCAGGTCTTGTGTGGAATGACTAATGTTGATCATCTCGGACAAGGTTTTGGCGGCTGGCGTGAAGGCAGGCTTCTTCTCCAGGGACCTCCCAATGCGATCTTCCAGATCGATAGTTTGCAAGATGCAAGCGAGTATTTGTGCAAAATGCTTCTGGACGAGATCAAAGTACTTGTCGCTACCAACGAGGTCTTTGAGTAGGTTAGCGTAGGCTGGTGTCGTCTTGTTCCGGTTGGACCCTCTGCAAATATCCCAGGAGATTGTATATGCTGCTGCTTTGCTGATATTTTTGCACAGAAGATCTTTCATGGATGACCCTAGAGATTCTGCCAAGTGCTCAAGTTCATTCTTCCTGCCGAACATGATCGCTTGGCCCACTGCTTCCGCTTCGACGTCACGAATGAGGTCGACCAGATGATCATAGCCGAACGTCAGGAATGGTATAGACGCTATTGCATGACCTCGGTCCAGCCAGGTGTATAGGATCTGAGGAGCAAAGAGCTGGAAAAGTTGTTGTGGGCTGGACATGCTTCTCGAATTCGCCACATCGGCTATGCACCGTTGAGCGTGTCGAGCAGCTTGCATGACTGATCCAGCTGTTGCGAAGATACGGTATATGCTGGAGCGCAATAACGTGTGCCATCTAGAAGCTAATTTTGACAAAACTAGCAGCCGAAGTGCAATTCCTTCCAAACCGTCAGCTTCACCGGGTAGGCTACTGTCAACGTCTTGAAGGATCTTGTCATGCTCCGTAAGCACAAAGTCCTCGAACATCGAGGGCAAACGCTCAGCGATATGATACTTTACAGTAATATCGCTAGTAGAGAGAAGTTCGAAGAGGCTGGTTCGAACAGATGGCAGTTCGCTGTTCTGTCCAAGATCTGGATGGTGTTTGAGTAAGCCATGTAAATAGTCTGCGATTATCTCTCGCAGATGCGTTGACCGTCTAACGCCATTCTCCTCCAGTCCTCTGACGTAGTAGCCGTACATGTCTTCCGCATTCTCGAAAAGAATCTTGGCCTGGGAGCCCCCTTCTCTGAGGCCCCACACTGGTGCTGTGCCGATGAGAAAGTCTACTAGCATGCCATTCGCGACCTCAGAAGTATTGTATTCACGCGCACGAGGAGCTATGAGCGCCTCGCTGAATCGCTCAAGGATGTCGAGGCAGTCGGCAGTTGAGAACCTGAGACTGCTGTGCAGCAGCGACCGTACAAATTGACGAGAGCGCAACAGTTCGTCCTCGCTCAAAGAGATGAGATACTTTGCGAAATCGGAGGGTATCCTACCCTTGCTGACATCGGTCATGTCTGAAAGAGAAGTGACAAAGTGCAAATACGAAGTTGTCGAAGCGCGTAGTGCAGCGATCTCTGTTTCGGCCTGGAGAGCATGCCGTGGTACTTCATCCTCGCTGCTTGTCGAATTAGTAGTCACTTGGGATTCATCTCCATTGTCGATGTCCATAAAGTCCTCATCGTCTGCGTAGAAGGACTGTTTGATCTCAACGCGATCGCCCAAAGCCCTGGATAAATGCCGTGATATGATGGAAACGCCAGTATGTCTGAAGACAGCAGAGCTGAGCTCATCGCACGATCTCACGTCAGGTAGACTTCTGGTGCAGGTTTCGAGGACGGCGTCAATTTTGTATTGCTCGGTATGGGGCTTCGACAGTGTGCTCACAAGAATATGCGCTAGCTTATCCGTTGAGGCCTCGAGCGTGGTGGCCCGGCGATCTTGAGTTTGGCTAAAGCTGGCCACGGCAGGAGCCACGATGCAAAGGTCAGTAACGATACGCATCATGTCTGCAGTGATGTTCTGTATGCTAGATTGTGAAACTTCCTGCCATCGTTCTGTAGCTCTGTCGACTTCCAAGAGGCAATACTCGACGAGTCTGGCTTCCATGTTGGTTGGCTGATGCTCAGCGATAGGTAAGTGGGACACGTGTGCCTGTTTCGGCATCCGTGCGAGGTAAGGCAAGTCATCTTCGAGCAAAAGCAAATATTTGGCGAGTGTACGATACCGCGTGATCCACGATCTGGCTTGCGAGATGGGCCCGAGCACCACGAAAGACGTTGGTTCTGGAAGACTATGCTGAATATCCAAGCAAGCGTACAGAACTTGTAAGACGTCGCGAGCGTTGCAATGGTGTGCGTTCATCGCAGCGTACATCCGCTCAGACCAAAGACCTGATAGTGTTAGCCAGTAACATGGCGCGGGAAAAGAGGCACGAACTGGGCGTCCATTTAGTCATCAACCAACTTATGATTCTCTCAGCGGTATGATCAAAGTGAGTCGGATTCTCCCTCATACGCTCACGCAAGATTGCTGTCAGCAGAGACGAGCTCGAGTCTGTGACTGAACACGGGCCACTCATTTCAACAGAGGCGAGCATGGACTGAATGGTATGAGAAACAGCGGTAAATGGTACGAGTTCGAGCCTCAGTAGGACGTCCATCAGATGACATGCAGGTCGACATAGTGATGGTGAGCTAACGGCTCGAGCTGCGGCTTGCCATACAGAGATCCAAGAAGGGAGAAGGGCGTGATGCTTCGCGTTAGTTTGAAACGCGGTCCTGCATGAATCAGCGGGTCTACCATGAGGCGGACATGTCACTTACGCAGCTAAGGCGATCATCGCCCAGATGGAATGCGTCGCGCTCTCCTCGGACGTACAGGCAAGAAGCTTATCCATCAGTACCTGGAGCTTGTCCTCGGCGACAGGCCCTTGCTGAACCGAAAATGCAATGATCTGGAGCGCAGCACGTTTGGCGTTCGAGCGCGGTTCGGAAATGTGTCGTGTATGTTCATCGAACAGAAGATCGAGCCGCGCGCGTTTGGAGAGACTCTCGCCATCAAGTTCGCGGTTCTGCACGTTACATTTCCTCTTGTCGAGCATGGACGAAAAGCGTGCAATAGCGTGCACGCTAGTCCACAAGCTTTCAGACTTTACATGTTCAGTGCCCAAAGAGAACGCCGGAGTTTTGAATGGATGAGTGTTTGCCACAGCTTCGCCAATATAACGGAAGCATATATGGTCTTCTTCGAGAAATTGGTGCATTGTGGTCTCTTTCCTTGTCCGGTAATCTGCATACATCGTCTCCAGTAGCACTTCAAGGTCAACACACGTCGTTGTATCGTCGACATTAGCCACAAGGCTTGAGATGTGAGCTTCCATGTAAGTCAATGCGATCAATACCTCGTCACGGAGCTGTTGCTCGGTCCACATGACATTCATCAGAGGTAAGAGTTCTTTGAGGATGCGCTTTGACAGGTCAAGCATCTGCAAAGCTGTCCGGGCCAAGACGGCATTTACGCCAGCCATGGCGGCCACAGCGACACTGCCACGCCCACTCCTCCGCTTCAGAAAGTACAGAAGCGCGGTCACGATTGCCTCAGCTTTACCAAGAACAGGTGCATTGCTTGCTTTGACAAGCGAGAGCAGACAGTGAATGAAGTCGTCAGTGGAGTGGGAGAATTCATCAGTCACCGACTTTGTCCGTGCGACAGGTTCTCGGGGACTGCCTCTTGCCATCGATGCGTCGGTTGACTCGAAAGGAGTACGACCCCGACTGGAAACATTAGTACTCAAGCTGTTGGGCGTGTCATCTTCGGCCCCCATTGTTGAGCCGACCAAAGAGTCGATACAGAAATCCACTGCAGCTGTCCAGCAACCCAGTGAAAGGCGCTCAACGTGCGGTTGGTGATCCAGTATCATGCGTAGTGTCTTTGGAAGATCCAAGAGCAACGCCTTCAGCCGCGGTGGGTCTCTATTGGGCAGAACCTCGATGATCGACTTTATGATGATCTCTACGGTTGAGCTCTTGATTCTGCGTACTCCAGAGGCTATGACGAGCTTCGTAGCAAGTGCGTACTTTGTGAGGTTCTTGCTATTCTCTGCTTTGTATACATCCTTGGCTTTGCTGATGAAGATCTTCGGGCGTTCATCTCTTAGAGCCTGAAACAGTGACTCGCAGAGCGCTAGGTATGCCTTGTTCCCAAGCGCCTGCAATTCAGGCTTCCCGCGGTGATGTTTGAGAATTGGAAGGAGCTCTTCGAGGCCCTGCTTGCGATCTTTTGCGCTCTCGCTCTGGATTTTGACTGTCGTAGTGAGTATGTGTAATCGACCGAGAGCCGTGGACGACTTACGCTTCGCGTCCTGTAGACTTGTGGCATCCATGTTGGCTGCTCACCATACCGCGCCGTTTGGAGGTCGATTCGGTGGAAGGCGGGCATTGCCAGAAGGGAAGGAGCGCACAAAATGGCTTTTCAGTGGCAGAACATGATTCGCCTTAGCTCCGCGACGGCCAAACACGTCTGGAGAACTCGCACTTCACCGGTGGTGATGTTGTTGCTGCGGAGTTCTGACGGAGGTGCTTGCCGTGGTTGTCGCCGCCAAGGAGGAAGTCGCGTCCAAGCTCCACCGCGTCCCGCGAAAGTTCGAGCTGAGTCGTGAACGGAAAACACAGCCCAAACACGCCCTCGATCGCTTTCGACTGCCCAATTTCTCGTCTCTGCTGCCGGCGCACAATGCGCAGTGTCTCTCCGCGACTTTCTCATGGCTGAAGAAGACAATCTCGCGGCCCTCCAGGGCCTGCACCGCGATCTTTGTGCGCACATCGATCTGCAGCTGCCGGTGTTGGATCGCCTGCTGTCGAATCTGGAAGCGCATTTGGAGGATTTCAAAACGCTATTAGACAAGAAACCAAAGAATGATGCAAGCAGACGGCTGCTGTCTGGCGGGAAAATTACCATCGACGACAATGAATACGAGGTCAACGACGACTTCAAGCAGCAAACCCTCGAGCTGGCCGATGCCCTGGATCTGGACGAAGTCGATGCCGCGGCGCTGTTCATGGGCGCCGCTGCTGAAGCCGCTGAGCTAGATCGCACCCAGCTACAGACCGCCGTCATTCGCTTCCACCGCCGCCGCGAATACGTTCTCCTGTGCCTGCGCATCCTCATGAAAACCGCATTAGACAACGGGGACAGCGAAGATGCAAACATTGAAGCTCTTCCGGCATTTCAGAGAGCCGTACAGATCATATTGGGCGTGGAGGGTGCAGCAAATCTGGTCAACGCGTATGGATACTGGAACAAGTGTCTGACTGGCATGTCCAACGTGGAGAAATGGCTGCAGCAGATAATAGAGCGCATTCAAAGCACTCAGATCGTTGGACAGGTGCCGTTGCCAGGCTTTGTCGAGATCATGGACTTCCAGCGCCAAAGTTTAACTAGACAGCACGAAAACCTGTCTGCCATCTGCACACACATGATCAAGGCTGGCTACGTGAATCTCGATAACTATAAGGCGCTGCTGGCAAGGGCGAAGACTCTTGAGCGTCACGACATCATCACGGTCCACTACGTGCCAATGATCATTCGATTGACCAGCTGGACCGCCACTGAGAGCAATGTCCAGCTGAGAGAGGCGCGATCCCTTCACGACAGTCTGATGGCAGAGCGGGATAGCTCCAGCTGGGCGCTAAGGAATCTCCATGCAGCGACCCTGGCTTGGTGGCTAGCAGAGTACAGCGGAAGATATGTGGATCCTAATGATCAGGACCCTGCCATACAAGGTGTTGATCTGAAGGCTGAGGCTGAAACACGATCAGAGCAATTCATCAGAGCACTCAACGACGGGGCCTTCCATTTCATGCTTTCCATCAGCCAAGACGTGCGACCGACAAGATGGTACGACCCGCAGAAGACCAGCATGCTCTCGACGCTGCTGCAAGATACAGCAATACTGAGCTCCGAGGTTACTCAGCCTGAGGAGTTCTTCAAAGTCCTGATCATGGAACAGCTGCAAGTGTTCGTCGACTCATTTATCACACACATGCCAGACACATTACGCAAGCTGAAGGTAGAGGAGGACGACCAGCGGAGAAGGCTGCAGCTTCAGTTTCAGGGATCAAGCGGGGACTACCCGCTACATCTCGAAAGATTCATGGTCATCGTAGCATATGCCTTCGATGGCTTCCCAGATGCGGCCGGCGACTTCTGGAACGACAAGGAGAGCAATTTGTATGGCTTTTTACAGTGGGCTGCAAAGCGACAGCCTACCCCTCGTATCGCCATGTTTTGCGAGATGTTGCGCGCAATTTCGAGCGATCAGGAAAACGCAGATTCGGCGCACAAGTTCCTGCTCGAAGAGGGCGTTTCTGCAACAGGGAAGATCCGACGCACAAGCTCGCTGAGCTACACACACATCTTCAACGAGCTTGTGGAATTCGATCGAGACATCCACGAGCCGAAGGGAGCCATACAGATGGGTCTCTTCGCACAGTCTCAGACGCCAGCCGACCAGATTGTCGAGCCTGAGAGCGCGGCCATGCTGGAGAGCTATTTACGCCTGTTGGCCCATCTGTGTAGGCATAGCTTCGCTGCGCGTCAGTGGATCCTAGAGCTCAAGGAGTACAATTATCTTGGAATTTGTTTCGGCTTGTGCACCGACAAGGTCGAAAGTGGGCTTCGGGCCGCGGCATATGATGCGTTAGCAGCTCTGCTGGTAGGCAAAGATGTGAATCGCGCAAGCATCGTGTGGAATGCTCTGGACGACTGGACGATCAGCGGTTTTTTTGTCACATCAAAACCCACCAACGCCCTCGTCTCAGCACCGGGAGATGAGTTCTGGGCTTCTTTGGCGGACGGCTATGACGAAGCAATCGCATTTGTACGTCTGCTCCACAGCCTTGTCGAGCCGTACCCCGACAGTGAGGGCCTCAACGATGGCTTACCCTTCCCTGAGACACTCGGTTCCTCCCGCCGGATGCCAGGCATAGAGGGTTACATCGATTTTGTCATGCAGCAAGTTTTCGCTGAGCGCTCGCAGGAGGTCCTCGACCCTCTGCAGCGCAATGTCATGAGGTGGACGTGCTTGCGTTTCATTGTGACCTGCTTGTCGACGTTCAATGAGAACCTCGTTGTCTTCGCAAACAAGTCGAGTATTCCCGTGGATGCGGTCATTGACTCCTCATCGCTCGCTGCGTATGTTGCCATGCATCCATTTACCCGTGTCATGGAATGGTTGTTCAATGATAGGGTGCTTAAGGCACTCTTTGCTTCATCTCACCACGACGTTAGCGAGGTGGATGCATCACCATCAGACTCTCCTTTGGTACAGACCCTGATGCTGAGCATCGAAGTCATGGACCAGGTCATGAAGCTGCAGGCCACATATCTCGACATTGTCAGGCCTGTGCTCAAGCAGCAGCCCTCACTACACGGCTCTCCGGTCTCTAACCTTTCATTAGCATCGTTCGAAGACGCTATTCTCAATAACCTCCAGATCGTTGTCGATCTGGGTCTGTACTGTGGCACTGGCCATGAAGCCCTGACCATAGCCTCCCTGCAACTGCTCCAGAAGCTTGCATCCTCAAGAAAGCTCGCGGTATCACCCGCGGGATTCGGACAACGGACTGGTCGCAGCAAGATTGTTGGTATATTAGAACGTGACAACGAAGCAGAACGAATTGGTCGATCCTTGCATGGTCTTATGCGGTTCAGCGCGGAGGAACTGGAGGCTGGCGAGGAAGCATCCGGCTACGTCGTCAAGCTCCGTGTACTCGAGTTCCTCAACAGCTGTCTTGCGGCTGTGTCGACAAGACCCACAATCGCGCATATCCTGCTTGGGTTCTCGTGCGGAAGTACCACCGTTCGAATAGAACCAGACAGCCTGTGGTCAAACGGACAATCATTGTTCCATGCCATCCTCCTCCTGGGGGTCGAGTATCCTGACCACGACGGCGAGCGCTTCTTGGCTTGGCGATCAGAGCTGAAGACACGCTGTTGGGACGTTCTCCAAAAGCTTTGGCGTTCTCCGCTGACCAGTGCAATTGTCATGGAAGAGCTCCGGGACAATGAGCTGCTCTTCGTGGAAGCTCCGCGCTTGATGCCGATCAACATCGACGTTCGGTGGGAGAATCTCTCGCTTGCAGACGGTTTGGAACTTCTTGCAACCGGGGACTACTCTGAGTTCTTCTCCGGTCCACCAGCGCTTGCACTGCAGAACTTCCTCCAACGAAGGGCCGCCTTCCTTGACTACGAGTCGCGAGAACTTCGCCTCACTATCAAGGAAGGGATGCCCACGATGAAGTCGCGGATCCAGTCCGTGCTCCTAGGCCAGACTATTCGACCTGGGGAAGACACATTGCCCAATCCCAACATATTCGATCTATTCGACTTCATCGAGTTTGTGTACCCCGAGCGCAGCCTGCCAGATCAACATCGCTTCTTTGAAGGCGTCAATCTGGCTTCGTGTCAGGAAGAGAAGGATGGAAACATTCTCTATTCACTACCATTATTGCAACAAGTCATTCTCCTGAAAATGAAGTTTTGGCGGAAGGACGGTCTCATCACGGATGAAGTCCAGGAAGCCGAGCTGGCTCAGCAGGCAGAACTATTACTAGCTGTGTTCGCTGATTGGAACCGTAGGACCCAGCTGATGAGATACCATAAAGACATCCTCCAGTCCTGGGTTCAAGTGTTGATGGTCGCGGTGCACAGCTGCGATTTTGAGGACGGAGCAAGGGCTTCATTCATTCTTCAAACGCTACAGGTCATTCTGCCGAAGCTGGAGCAGTCATACAATGGCGACGTGTACACAGCGCTGCAGCTTGCCGGTCTGGCTGAAGCACTCATCCAGAAGGTTGACTTTACATCGACGGCTTTCGACAAGACAGGCGACTTCTCGAACGACCGCCTGAGCCAGCTTTTCCGTGCATCACTCAGTGGTATCTACAGCCCCATATCCACCCCCGAGCTCCGAGAGTACTGCTACCAGATCTGCTTCCGCTATATCCATGGTACCTACGAGAAGGCAACTCCAAACTCACCACTCGGTCGACACACAATGAACGCTATCAAAAATGCAGGCAGCCATCTCCTCGAGATCATCTGTGACGATGCATACAGCGGTCAGGGTACATGCAAGGTGTCGGCTCTCCTGCTGCTCAACGCTTTCGTAGCCGTAGCGACACGGCAGCAGTCCAAGTACATTCTCGAGACCTTTGTCTCCCTGAACTTCATCGGCGTCCTCGTCGACAATATCAAGCACATTCCCGAGGAGCTCAAGAGCGCAGTTGCACCGCAGGTCTCCAGCCTGCTCTCTTACTACGAGGCCAGCCTTACCCTCTTACTGCGTATCTCGCAGTCTCGCCTCGGTGCCGCATACGTCCTCAACGCTGGCCTCTTTCCTGCAGTCCACGACTCCCAGATCTTCGCCGTCGATCCTGATATCGGACTTGAGTTCGATGACCCGAGTGCGCTCAAGAAGTACTATGAGCTCATGCTCAGCATGCTGCGCGTCATCAACGCCGCTGTCATTGCAAGGGGACACCAGAACGATCAGACGGTGTTCCAGGCACGGGAATTCCTGAAAGAGAACAGGCATAGCATGGTGGCTGTGTTCAAGAGGAGCGTGAATGTTGGTGGTGGGGAGAGACTGGAGGCGCAACAGGATCTAGTGGATTTGGTCGACTGCTGGACGGTTTTGGTCGAGGTTACGGGATTTTTGGAGGTAAGTCTTTTTGGTGTTGATGTTGGGACATGTGCTAACGTGACGCAGTATGAGGACTCGTCCATCTTGAAGAAGACGAGAAGCAATATGTTTTCGTAGAACGAAGTCTATGCATGCAGACGTAGGAGCACATTCGGTCATACAGCCTCAATACAAAAGTAGCGGAATCAATCGACGTCTAATCCTCACAGCTTAATGTGGTCAAATGAACGCCTTACATGACTGAGCCTATCTTGCTGGAGTTGCAGCACTCGCACTCGACATGTCTGAATTCCTGTCATTTTCTGACTGCTCTCATGCAAGACCATGCAACAAGTCTCAGTCGATCTCCAATACATCTCCGACGTTGACTGGAATTTAGTGAACGGCTATCCTTCTGCGCAAACAGCCAGCATTCACAGCCACACGTCAACGACTGCTCTGAATTTGATGTACCTGCACAGGGGTTTCTTTAGCATATTTTGGCTCTATGCTGGCTGGTGACTAGCGATTAAACCCGTTGGTGCACGTCTCCCGCCTGCCTCACTCAGGAAATAAGGATCAGAAATGCCATGCAATGCTCGCTCTACTTAGTACCTATGCTACAATGCAATACAATTCGGAAAAAGCTTCGTTCTAAGACGGTAGTTGTAGCCTTTACAGCTATGGAACATGGCTAGTACAGCTGATCTACTGTGCACTATCGATCTCCTTCACGCAACGTCCTCATTCGGCGAGCCGTTTTGCCCGCTCCTCCCTGTCCCAGCCCCTATACCGTTCCAGCATCTCCACCAGCAACCGCCGGCACTTTGCCCGCTGAAACCACCGCACCGTCGGCCAATCGCCCTCATCATAAATACCCCTTTCTTCCAGCTCACTCTTCAGCCGCGCAGTCGGCCACCGGCACGAGACATAAATTTCCTTGGCCTCCTGATTTGGTTATGACTGAACGCGAAAACAAGAAACAGGACTCACATGCGCCCAGCGCCGGCGATCCTCCATGCCCTCAGTCGGCCACATATCCCACACAACATGACTCCGCAGCCCAGGCAAAGCCACGATCCTCAACGCCATGACATGATCCCACAACCCGTCAAAGTACTCAGTCGCAGGCACGGGCCTCGCAGAGCGCCACTCCTCGCCCGCTGGTACTTCTCCAGGCGGCCGTTCCAAGCACGGTCCGTGGGCCGTAAGCTCGCCTTCGCGATGAAAAGTCAGATACCGTACCGTACACAGCCACACGAGCAGCGCTACGACTCACCACTCCCCGTATCCAACAACCACCAGTACCCCCGTCCATCACCCTGCAACGGCCGCGCCAGCGGCAGAATACCTTCCGCCACCCTCTGTCCCGGCACAGGCCACATCTCCACTATCTGCGCATCGTCCCCCGCGTACTCCCCCGCGGCGTAGCGGAACAGATGCGGGTAGTAGTTCAGCGTGCAGGTGGAGTAGTACACGGGGCGATTGTTGCTCTCGACAAAAGGCGCGTGGCGGATGAAATCTATCATTGTGTCGTTGAAGCCTAGGAGGCGGACTTGCTGCAGTGGGAGAGAGGAGGAGCGCCGTCCGGTGTTTGGGGCAGGCGAGATGGAGGTTGGGGGGATGCTTACGGTGCGGGAGAGGAGCGTGTAGTAGCGGAGCATGCTTGCGATGATTGCGTCGCGGTTGTAGGTTGGGCTGGGGGTTGGAGATGGATCGGGTGACATGTTGGATGGGGTTTGTGAAAGGAGTTTGGTGGTTTGTTCGATGGGGGGGACGGTCGAGATCGAGTGCGTCGGGATGGAGTTGTTGGCGTCGTGTAGCGGCTTGTGCTCGAGGAGATGAATCTTGCTGGGCTCCCGGAGATCCGGACTATGTAACGACCATTCGAAGTGGAATTTTTCGTATAAATGTTGTCGAGTAGGTGGAGTTGGGTGAGGGTAGGAGGCCAAGATTGTCGCGGCACATATCCGAGACTAAGCTAGATAAAACAACATGGTCGTAAAGAGTAAAATCATCGAGGGGAAATACTGCTTGGACTATGATAGAGGTATAAATCTGTTGCAGAGCAAAATAGACTAATCTTCCTTCCCTGCAAGCTAGTAGATAGGATTATATTATGTTCGCGGCAGATTTATTATCAAGTCATCTTCTTATTTATAAGCCATAGTAAGCCTTGAAGTTAGACAAGGAAGAAAAACATGGTTATACATACCTTCTTGAAACAGTCTTTATACAAGCCTCTCCGCGGATTAATCGTGGGGCAGTGTTGATAGGAACGTTTTAATACACTGCGATTGCAGTTTTAACATGTTACAGTGCAGATTTTGTTTTCCAAGGCCGTCATTCATTTCAAGAATATCACGTCGTTCGCGTACTACTATACACAAACTCTCAGCGGTGCTGCCCAATCCAATCCAATTCTCCACCGCTACACGTAATGCTTCGCCCCTGGCCAGCAATGTGTGAGTACCGTCCCTCTTAATCGAATGCAAAATAGAATACACGATTAATGTCCTCATATCCTAACAATATCCACCCTACACCTCTCCCACACCCTCCCCGCCACCCCCCCTCCCGCCTCTCTCTCTTCTTGCGTAACCACCCTCGGCTGGATAAAAACCCTCGCGTACGTGCCCGCGGCGCGGCGCTTGGCGAGGGTGCCTGGGTTGATGAGGATGACGGACTCGACGACCTTTTTCGTTACGTTGGTAATGATATCGAGGGGTTGCAGTGTAAAAAAGCGGGAAGAGGGAGTGGTGTGTAAAAGAGGACGTACCTTGACAGTACCCCCCAGGGCGCTGGGCGAGATGAGGATATCGGGTCTGACATTCAGCGTGTCTGCGAGTTTGAGGTAGGAGGTATCGAGGGGGGTGCCTATGGGGAGAAAGGGGGAGGGTTCTCCCCGGTCTGTATCCTCGACGGGATTTGTCAAGTTTGCTTGTACATCAACAGGACGAATACTCTTCCCCCTGTCTGTCGGAGGGAACACGGGGAGAAAAGTGCGTTGTTGTAGTATGTTTCTCGCCCCCCGCTCGTACAGATTCGTCCCCTTTGCAGTCCCACCGACGAGCTCTTCGGCGCGGAACATGCCGAGCACGTCGATGCTGCTCATGCCGAGGGTGATTTCGTTCATGGTGAGGGTCATGGGGTTGGTGACGCAGTGGACTGTTTTGCCGTGGGCGCCGAGGCCGAGGTCGCGTTTTGTGAATTTGTCTTGGGGGAAGGCGGGGCTGTGGTGGTGGGCGTCGCGGAGGCTGGGGACGAGGATGACGTTGCAGGTTGGGAGTTTCTCGACGAAGGCGCGGATTGGGCTGGCGATGTAGTGGCGGAAGACGTCGGTTAGGGTTGCGTGGTCGGGGTTTGTGCTGTCTGGGAGGTCGAAGTCGCCGGTGCGGATCAAGGGGTGCTCGGCGTCGAGGAAGGGGCCGAGCAGGATCAGCGTGTCTGCGCAGGCGGTGGCGGCGTTGTCGAGGAGGGTGTGTAGCGCAGCGAAGTCGAGCGAGGCGTCTGTTGTGTAGGGCCCCGCCGCAACCAGCATGGTGAGCGGGCGGACGGAGTCGGGGTCCGAGTCTGGCGTGTCGAGGTAGCGGGCGTGCATGGCGTCGAGCTCGTCCGGCTTGGTTGCGGGGGGGTTCAGCAGGGGCAGGGGGAGCAGCTCGGAGGCGACGAACAGGTCGCCGCTGGCGTTTGTGCCGCGCAGGGCGACGATCTGGCCGGGGAAGAAGGAGTAGCTAGGCAGGGCGGCGACCTGCAGCGGGACGCGGCGGCCGGAGGCGAAGCGGCGGCTGCCTTCGAGGACGAGCGAGGCTGTGTTGAGCTTGCCTTCGCCGGCGTCGCTGGCTATGCGGCCGACGGCGATGATCTCGTTGGGCGACGCGAGGCTGGGGTTGCCAAAGACGGCGTCGTCGAGGTGCAGCGCGTCCTGCAGCAGCTGGCGGAACTCGTCTATGCGGTCGTCGAGCACTTCGGACGCCTCGGACAGCTTCATGGTCATGGTGCGGTACGCGAACTTGGACATGTCGGTGTTGGCCTTGAGCTTCATGCGCGGGGCCGTCGGGTGCTCAGAGGGCGGGTCGGGCAGGGGAAAGTCGCTGCCCATGAACTGCTCGGCGATGTCGCCGGCATTTGCGCGGGCGGCAAAGTCGAACGTCTGCGGTGTGTGTGAAGTGTGGGCGGGCGAGCTGAGGAGGTGCGCCTTGCTCGGTCGGCCACTGGGCGTGTCGAAGTTGTGCTTGCGCTTGGCCGCGCTGCCGTTCGCGCGCGGTGTGTTGGGCATGAGGCCCTCGATCATGTCGTACACGTCGCCGCCCTTTGCCCTGGGCGTCGGGCGCTCTTTCTTGACCTCGGTGCGCTGCTGGGCCTTCCCCCGGCTCTCGCGCTCGAGCGTGTCCTGCATCGTCTTCTTGAAGTCGCGGACCGTCTTCAGCTCCATGCGCTCGCCCTCGGCGCCCATCTTGATGCTGTACGCCTGCCACTTGAAGTCCAGCTCCTCGGCAGAGATGGCGTACAGCCGCAGCATCGACTGCAGCTCCGCGAGCACCTCGGCGGGAAGCTCGCGGTCTTTGGTGTCGCAGTAGCGCTCAAAGCGCTCCGTGAGCTCGGTGGTTCCATCGTCCATGGCTATGTTGTGTGTTTGGGAGAAACTTCGCACACGTCCAGCTGCTCTACGCGTGACGACCGACGGGCGACGCGTCGCGTTCAAGTGGTTCGGCTATCTAGCGCTGCGGGAGCGACAGGGAACAGGGTTCACAAAGCTGGCGAGGATCGCCTATAGTAGTAGACTCCTATCCCAGCTCCCTCCTCGTGCATCAAAGCCCTGTGTTGCCCGCAATTCACCGTAAACTAATCCAAACCGCCGACACGACAAGGCTCACCATGACGGCAATGGGCCCCATCGCCGAGCCGGCGCCCAACTGCACGCCCGCGCCTGCCCCAGCCCTCACCGCCGACCAGCAGTCCAAGTACGACGCCTTCCTCGCCGAAGTGCGCGCCTGGGAGACTCTCCCCGCATCCTCAGCAAAAGGCGCCAACGCCACACCCCTCGACGACGACGAGCGCCTATGGCTGACCCGCGAATGTCTACTCCGCTACCTGCGCGCCACGAAATGGACCCCGACCCTCGCCTCCACCCGCCTCCGCTCCACCCTCCTCTGGCGCCGCGACTTCGGCACCTCCAAGCTCTCCGCCGCCTACATTTCCCCCGAGAACGAAAAAGGCAAACAAGTCCAACTCGGCTACGACAACGCCAGCCGGCCCTGTCTCTACCTCCTCCCGCAGAACCAAAACACCAAGCCCTCCCCCCGCCAAGTCGAGCACCTCGTCTACATGCTCGAGCGCACCATCGACCTGCACCCCCCCGGCCAAGAGTCCCTCGCCCTGCTCATCGACTTCCGCAACACATCCTCGGGCGGCACCCCCGGGCTGGGCATCGCAAAGCAGGTCCTGGATATCCTGCAGAACCACTACCCCGAGCGCCTGGGCCGCGCGCTGCTGACGCATTTGCCGTGGTATGTGAGTATGTTTCTTAAGGCGATTAATCCGTTTATCGACCCGGTTACCAAGGAGAAGATTAAGTATAATGAGCCGCTTACTGAGCATGTTCCGAAGGAGCAGCTTATGAAGGCGGCTGGCGGGGAGGTGGATTTTGTGTATGATCATAGTGTGTATTGGCCCAAGCTGGAGGAGATGGCTGCTGAGCGCAGAGCGGAGCGCGTTGAGCGCTGGACTAAAGCCGGGAAGATCATCGGGGAGAGCGAGGTGTATCTTTGGGGTGGGGAGGAGGAGAGCCTCAACAAATCCGCAGAGGCTGGTGTTTCTGCTGGAGAAACTAACGGTGTCGCTGCTCCAGCGGCTCCAGCGGCCGACTCAACTGCGACGGTCCCCGTCGATGCGAAGCCCCTCGCAGACGCTGCTGTGGCTCCGCCGCCCGTCCACGCCCCCGGTGCCAACGCCGACGCGAAGCTCGCAGATGACGTCGCGAACCTCGATCTCAAATCCACCGAGCCCCCCAACCCTGTCGTTTAGAGCGTGTGGTATAGTGTTGCATAAGATTAGCGGTACATAGACATAGACATGGCATTTCAATCTCGCCAAGACGGCATGATGCGCAAGGTAGTCGTAATACATCCGAACTTCCCAACACATCCACAACTGTAGTGATCGCTGCATTGCAGTCTAGAGCACAGAAGGCTGGATCGCAGGGATACCATGCAGCCCAGCCCAGCCCAGCCCAACGCAACGCAATGCGGCAGGAACAAGGAGCGAAGCTTGAAAAAACATGGCTAGAAAGAGTATCACATATTCCACCTCTTTCTCGCGTACAGATTAACTTGCTAAACGCATCCCCAGATCCCGCACTGCGCTGCCCCGAGTCCCCTTCTATGCTCCCCCAACAGCACGATTTCTACCGGAATAGTCAACACGAATTTCGGCACATAAGTGTAGATGGATACCTCTAGCATAATACTGCTGATCACGCTGTCTGTTCAGGCCATCTTTAGTACTCTTTGTGGTTCCGCTTGTAGCCGTGTGCACCGCGCGCAAAGCCCGTGGAATGGGTAGGTAAAATGGGGATAGTGAATGGGGAGGGAAAGTGTAAAAGGAACGAAATATGGAACGAAGGATAGGACGAGACCAAACTATATAGTTCGGTAGAGGTGGAGGGATGTTATATATATATGGCCTTCCACTCCGACAGAGAATCCCCTGTTCTATCTATAAAACTACAAATACGCCAATAGCAACCCCGAGAGCATGTTACCCTATTACTCCTCTTGAAAGCCAGCCCGGAGAATCCAACGATCTAGAGACTCTCCCCCGACCAGCACCCAGGACAGGGGACCAATCTCTACAGAAGCTGCATCGCCGACCGCTTCATCCTCGTCGACGCCAAGGGTGCATCGAAGACCTTGCCGTTCGGCTCGCACACAAAGTCTGGCGGCGGAAGCTCGCCCGTCTCCAGGTACTGGATCGTGCGGGCCGACGTGCAATCCGAGTCGGCGACTTGGACGCCGTGCTACACTTATTAGCGAGATGTGCCGGAAGAAACGAGCCTAGTACGTACTCCGACGGCGTTCTGGAAGAGCGAGCCTGCGCCAGGGAAGAACGGAATCATGTCTCTGAGGCTCGATGTCACGGGGTCGATCGTGTTGCTGAGGAAGAGAAGAGGGGTGCTGGTGTGGACTTGCTTGTATGCTGTATGGTGTCAGTATGAGTGCCTCTCGCGAAACCCCGTCTTCCGACTTACCACCAAATTTCTGAGCCGCGGGGGGACTGAATCTCAAGTTTCGACAGTAGAGCGTCATGACCCGCGCCCACGGCGGACCGAGGTACTTTGATACGGCTGTGAGGTTGTCGATGTACTCCTGGTACTGCTCTGCGGACGACATGTTGTACCGGCCATCCATGTCGTTGCACGCGGTGATGTACTTGGTCAACGCGAGGTTGTGCGCAGCCGTTGGCACGTCGCACGCCGTATCGCCTGGGAAGTCGACACCTTTGGACGCGCCGAGGGCGAGAGCGGTACCGTTCCTCTGTTCGAGCTCTGCGAGCAGGTAAGCGAGCAGGGGAAAGCTTCCGTACGAGTCGTATGTAGCCAGCATGATGAGGCCGTGCAGATCCATGTGGTTCACCACAGTAGGGAAATCGACCCAGTATGGGTCAGACACGCCAATGGGCTGGTCTTCGAGATCTTGTAAGATGGCGTCGAGCCGCTGTAGGATGCTTTCGGGGCTCGAGTCGTTGGCGAAGAACCCGCACTTACTGCTCGCTTCGAAGCACTGAGATGTGAATGCGCGGACTGCATCGTCGCCCTGAGTGACGCTCTTGGTCCATGCGCCGTCGTAGTAGTCAGACGGATCCATAACGCCGTCGATGACCATGCGTCCAACGCGATCGGGAAAGAGCTGGGCGAACGTGGTGCCAAGTATTGAGCCGTATGAGACACCGAAGAAGTTGAGCTTGGATTGGTCTGGGTCTTCTCCGCGGCTGGAAGCTGATAGAGACGTGAAATGCAACATGTCGCGGGCGACCGCGGGCGTGTTGACGTAGTTGGTATCGTCGGATAGCTTCTGCGAGGCAAAGTCGCCATAAGCACCTGCGTGCACGAATGTCTTCTTGACGGCTGCAGGACTCTTCGAGTCGTACTCGAAACCCATCTCGATTGCGTACTCGTTGCGCAGACTTGGGGTGTCGATCAAAGGATCTACGTTGGGGCCGCTGTTGTTCACGCCTCGAGGATCCATGCCAATGAGATTGTATCTCTGACCGAGCAGCGGTCTCCATCGCTTGTACCCTAACACCATACCAACACCGCTTCCACCAGGTCCACCGGGGTTCAGGATCATGTCGCCGAGAGCAGGTTGCACGGAGGCTTCATGCTTCACGAAGGCTATGTTTGTGGTGCCAACAGTTGAGTCGTCGTAGTCGAGCGGGACCTCAAGGCTGACGCAACTGAAGCTCCCTCCGTAGCACGGTACCCACTGAATATCTTTAGTTGTAGTAATGTCCGCGAAAGTACTGGCGCTGCCGTTGGCGGTCGCATTGTTCTGGCGAAGTGCGAGTGGTGACCCTGCGGCCAGTGCCGCTAGGTTGAGGATAGAAAGAGCTGTTCTCATCATATTTCAATCGTTTGTACAATGTAGCTCTGGTGTGCTGATACTGAAGCAAATTGCTGATGAGTATTCGAATGCGATCGCGTCCAGTTCTTATAGCATACGAATCCGCCGACTGTAGGTGTGCGATTGCCATAGTAGGAAACAAGAAAGGAGGCTGAGGACTGAGTGAGATCATCGTCCGTCACTTTATTAGATCTTATAAATTTGGAAGTCTGATGGGCTGCTGTTGTGGTCGGGCTCGCCTTACGGTGGTCTTGGCCATCGTGTACTCCAAATGGAGCATTGATCGTCACCGTGGCTGAGTAGTAAAATAAGCAGCATAGCATTTCAGCTTTCCTAACGCGAGTATTAAAGAGCCCCAAGAGCGCTTATGGACCAGCACAGCTCAAGCTCCGCTCTTGGCATACTTGGCCATTATTCTTTCCTCCTCAGGTGAGCAACGGGCATCAGGAGGAGACAGTGCCAACGAAGATCGAACAGCTTCCGGAACGCTTGTTCTGACATGCGTCAAGGCATCACTTTACCTCGAACTCCCCTTGGTGTGAACAGAAGCATGGCTGAGAGATTATGTAGGGTTGATGTGCATGTACGGTAGGATGGACGCGACGCGAAATGGCAAGCCTGCCTCTACCTGCAACGCCAATCGCGTATCCAGATTGTAGAGACTTGGTACGGGATCATAATTTCGACGCTTTTGCGCGAGATCATGGTCTTCACTGCAAGGGTGAAGAGTCCTAGGAGGCCGACTGCAGGGTGTTGATGATGACGTCACAAAGGTGGAAACAAGACCCGAGAGTACAATGCTACCTTTGTCTGAAGATCGGGGCATAACCTGGAGGGGTATTCGAGGGGCGCACACGATACAACGATATCGGCAGTGCATGTGGTCAAACGTTGTTATCACAATGGATTTGTTGTCCCAATATGGCACCACAGCCTCACCAGCGCTGAGCTGCACTGGGAATGCTCTTCGATGGGCGAGTCTCGATTGGCGGGGTTGACCAACAACGCTAGATGATCGTAGATGTGTGTCAATTCAAACAGGAAGGCTACTCGAGGACAGCCCAGAGGGAGTCACTCAGGAGGTAGTGTCTGGAGGGCAAATGCAATGGCGGCGCGAAGTAATCGAGTTATGAAGAATATCTCTGAGTCGTGACTAAAATCGCTACAATGAAAGGCAAGACTGCCAAAGAGGTCGAGGCCCCATGCAACACCCAAACTCCATCATATGCCTCATCAAATCATGTCGCTTTTACCAAGCCAGTTCGCTCTTGTCGTTATCATTACCGCACGCGAGGCCCTCACAGAAAGCAACATCGTCATTGCTGATCGCCGAGTTACCGTCCTTCTCTAGTGCCTGTCTTGCAGGCCAGATCTGCTTGCCAGCCTTCTTCTCCTTCGCCGCATGCTCCATGACAATCTCGCGACAACGCTTCTGGAAGAACAGAGGACCCTTCTCCATATGAGGGTGCAGCTCGCCGTTGATGAAAACACCGGCGTTGATGTTCTGCTGAGCACGTTCGCACAGAACCTTGTCCTCGGCCATGACGCGCTTGTAGACGAGGTTGAGACGGTCGAATTCCTCGCGGGTGCTGTTGCGGTTCTTCCAAACCTCGTAATACATGACACACCGGTTGGGGCCGGAGGGCATGAACTTCTGCATGAACATGAAGTGGGGGCTAATGCATGTCAGAGGGTGCAAAGATGACGTATTTGTGATGTTGCTTACCTAACAGTGTATGAGGAGTATGGGAAGAGGTATGTGGAGCAAATGTTGAGACCCTGCTTGACCTGATCGGGGTTGCTCTTGGGGTCGTGGTCGATATGGTCAGCGGAGCACTGTACATCGTACGTCTCGAGGTTGGCGATGGCGGGAAGATCAGGGTGCGTTGTCTTGCAGTGATAGCACTCGTTGAAATTGTCTGCCAGGATCTTCCAGTTGAAGTTGCCCTCCATTGTGTATGAATGATCGAAGTCGTAGTCGTCGAAATCGAACTGCTTAAATCGCTCTTGCTGGTCGGTGCCTTCGAACTGCTCAGCCCATGAGACTTCGGGAACCTTGCTGGAGTCCATGTTGATGTAGACGAAGCCGTTCGGGTCGATGTGGACGTGGATAGGAAGGAGGCCGTTCTTAGCCTTGTCGAAGCCCTCAAGCTCCTGATACCCGGGAGCTTTCGCAAGCTTGCCGTTCAGACCGTATGACCAGCCGTGGTACTTGCATGAGAGAATCTTCGAGTTACCCTCCTCTGCCTCGACGACGGGGTAGGCACGGTGTCTGCAGACATTGTGGAAAGCGTGAATTTCGCCGTTGCGGTCCTTGGAAACGACAAAGTCGTAGTTGGCACAGTTGTAGCGGAGCCAGTCACCAGGCTTCTGAAGGCGTGACTTGTGTGTGAGAATGAGCCATCGTCGAGAGAAGATGGACCGTCTCTCAAGCTGGTACATTTCCTCTGATGTGTACCAGTTGCCTGGCAGAGCGCGCACGGCGCCATTGTCTGCTGGTGGTGACGCTGGAGCAGCGACACCAAGTCCGATGTAATTCAGAAGTGATCCGACCATTGTGAGATAGATGTAGGCGAGGCCGAGCTTGATACTCTGGAGTACGGATGATAAGCTAAGAAAGGCCTTGTTCTGTATGGATGACATTTGCAGTGATGGTTCTTTGTTTTATGGCAGCTCGAGTATTGATATATGATGTACGTAGCAGTGATAACTCCTCACCCTTATCGAGTAAAGAAGTTACCTACCCCATATGGGGAAGTGAAATCCATTCACTGTGTGAACGGCTAGCCAGTGGGTAGCGCCAACGTAATCGGACTGCGAGCAGCCGTCATGCGCCACGTTTACCCGCTGTTTCTGAGCACTATCTGCGACCGACGGATCTGCCATCGTGATCAGAACCGTCGAATCAGAGACTGGTTGGCGAGGAAGTTTGGGGTAAGCCATAGCGTTTGGTGGGCGATAGCCCAACTGACTCAAAGAGTCCTTACGAGTCTAATGCAACGGTCATCGTGATAGCACCCAAGGCTGGTCTAATTGCTTGCCCCTCCTGCTGGCACGGACCTGGTATCATCGCTCATGGATCTGATGTCCCAATCCGGAAAGTCAGTACCAAACAAACCTTCGCCCAGCTTATCAGCCACAATCACCACTGGCTAATCGCGGTAGGTTTCTGCGACTCGAATCGCACTTATCAGGTCTGATCGAGGTAGTCTCTATCTCCCAAGACTGCGCTTGACGATAGTCTAGCACCGACGGAACATTTACTACGGCGGGAGCCGCAGCGGAGCCGCATCCTCATGGTCAGACTTGATGAAGTAGAGGTCAGCGACCTGAATCGGAGTCTATGCTTGACAAAGCACGATCGAACATGAACAAACTGAACTGTTGCACGATAGACGTTGCGTAAGAGCAACTTGTCGTGGTGGCTAACACGTCGTTAGCCGAGTCTAGAATTCCTTACCGATGACCACGCACTTCACTGCACGTTCTTACCCCACACGGAGCTCGCGACTTCTGTCATCGGAGTACTCGGCATAGAAACGTGGCTTGCTGTGACAGGCCTTGAGCTGCCACAATCAACGCTGCATCCGACGCTGCATGCCTTTCGGCACTTTCCCAGTGCCAGCTTGCACAGAACCGCACCGAGCCTTTTGAAAGGATCAATAACGCTTTGAAGGCTCCAGGGGTAATGGTCAAGGAGGCTTGAGCGATCGTCTTCAAAACTGCAGTCCGCGGAGCTTCGACGTGATGTGTGACTACGGATTCGGTCACGATTTGTCGAGGATGGCGAGGCTGCGGTGTACGAGCGCCAATTGCGTTGCGTAACAGATGTCAAAATGAGGACAGTTGCTGAAAGGGCTCAAAGACTGGTAGATCCGGACATGGGCATCTCCCTAATGAGGCGTGTCGCGAGGGTTTGTCGCAAGGTATGCCTCGAGGGCCTGGCTTGAAGTGGGCTTTGCACCCGGGTTTTGCTAGGACAGTCGACAATGGCGATGTTGCTTGCACAGCCATCAAGTTCGTTTATTCGTAGGCAATGTCGATTGCATTTTTCATTGCCGATCACTCTGTGAAGAGCCAGATGGGGGTTGCTATGGAGCAGCTGCGTCACACAGCATATACTGACCTCTGGGACAATCCATAGTCTCGAAGATGTTTCGCGTTTAAGGTGCAAGCTGAGAAAGGTGTGGAGGGAGCAAGCCCGCACACGCGAGGCGGGGTTCTCGCGAGTTAAGAAGCGTTTCCAGAACTATTTCGCGGACGTGTCTATCTAGGCCCAATCGGGCAATCAGGACCCTACATCCACGCTTGGAAGAGAACCCCGCCAATGTCGTAAGAGCCGCTTGCGGGGTGGTGGATTTATCGTCAATGGGCCTGCGGTTTCATGCCACCATGGGAAAGCTTTCGCAGGTCTAATGGTGTTATCCACGCTTAGCTGCGGCGTTCAAACTGCGAAGTGCGGCGTGATGCTTCGTTATCTCAAGCTACAGTCCTCTTAAGAAGCCGTTTGCTCGCATCAATTGAGATCAATTATATCTGACTTTGTTTTCTCGTCATGACGAACTCGCAGCGTGTTGTCATCATCGGTGCTGGCATTGTCGGCACCAATCTCGCTGACGAGCTGGTTTCGAGAGGATGGAGCGACATCACCGTCATCGAGCAAGGCCCACTGAGCATGCCAGGAGGTTCTACATCCCACGCGCCCGGCCTAGTATTTCAGACGAACCCCTCGAAGACGATGACTTTGTTCGCCAAATACACAGTCGAGAAGCTACAGTCACTCTACAAGGACGGACAAAATTGCTTCAACCAATTGGGCGGGCTGGAGATCGCGACAATACCAGAGCGACTTGAAGAACTGAAGCGGAAGCATGGATATGCCCAATCCTGGGGTATTGAAGCAAACCTGATCAGTCCCGAAGAGTGTCACAAACTGTACCCAGGACTGAACAAGAGCATGATTCTGGGCGGTCTTCACATTCCGACTGACGGTCTAGCATTAGCAGCACGGGCTACTCAGATTCTTATCGAGAGCACAAGAAATGCGGGAGTCAAGTACCTCGAGCATACCGTCGTCACTGGCATCGAACAAGCGGAGGGGCACGTGCGAGGTGTAATAACCAACAAGGGCAGCGTGCCCGCTGATATCGTTGTGTCTTGTGTCGGCTTCTGGGGCGTGGAGATTGGCAAGATGATCGGCTTGAAGGTACCACTGCTTCCGCTAGGTCACCAATATGTCAAGACGACGCCCGTTCCGGCCCTCAAGGGCCGCAAAGTCAACGACAACATCAACGCGATGAATGCCGAATACCCGATCCTCCGACACCAAGACCAAGATCTATACTACCGTGAACACGGAGAGCAGTACGGCATCGGATACTACGGGCATCGGCCTATGCCTGTCAATGCCGCCGATCTTGGCGTCACACCAGAGAAAGTTGATGAGAAGCATATGCCATCACGACTCGACTTCACACCGGAAGACTTCGAGCCAGCCTGGAAGGCAACTCAGGAGCTGCTACCAGCGCTTCGGGATACCCAGATTGCAGATGGATTCAATGGTATTTTCTCTTTCACACCAGACGGTGGTTCAGTTGTGGGACAAGCGCCAAACCTCGATGGCTTTTACGTCGCTGAAGCTGTCTGGGTGACACATTCCGCCGGTGTAGCTCGGGCTGTTGCCGAAGTTTTGACAGAAGGTCGCTCGAAGATCGACATTGCCGAGTTAGAGATCACACGGTTCGAGGAGGTCCAACTGAGTCCGGAGTATGTCAGCGAGACCTCACAGCAGAACTTCGTGGAGATTTACGATATTCTCCATCCTTTGGAGCCAAAGCAAAACCCACGCAACCTGCGTGTCAGCCCATTTAACGCCCGACAACACGAGCAAGGTGCCTTCTTCCTCGAGGTTGGAGGATGGGAACGTCCGCACTGGTACGAATCAAACGCCGAGCTTGTTAAGTCTCTCCCAGAAGAATGGAAGCCAGTAGATCGTGATGCATGGTCTTCGAAGTTCTACTCTCCGATCGCAGCAGCAGAGGCTTGGAAGGCACGCAATGCGGTTGCGATGTTCGATATGACTACTTTCCATCGATTTGAAGTATTTGGCCCTGCAGCCGTTAAGATGCTGCAACGCCTTACGACGAGCGACGTGACCATTGCCCCTGGCACCATCACCCACACCTTGCTGCTCAATACGCATGGTGGTGTTCTCAGCGACATTTTTGTTTCGAGACTCGAGGACGACCTTTTCCAGATCGGCGCCAATACCGCCACCGATCTTGCCTACCTTGCTCGAGAGGCCCGCCGCCAACAATCGAAATCTACGCCTGGTCAGTGGGTACAGGTGCGCGATGTCACAGGAAGCACGTGTTGCTTAGGTCTCTGGGGGCCTCGGGCCCGAGATGTAATACGCGAGATCAGCTCAGACGACTTCTCCAACAAGGGCTTGCCCTACATGGGCGTCAAGAAGCTAGGTCTCGCAGGCATCCCAGTCACCATGTTTCGCAAGTCGTTCATCGGAGAACACGGTTGGGAGATTCAAACAACGCCTGAGTTCGGTCAGAGACTCTGGGATCTCTTGTGGAGAGCTGGGAAGCCTCATGGGCTCGTTGCCGCGGGTCGTGCTGCATTCAACGGTCTACGCCTGGAGAAGGGTATCCGGGCCTCAGGCTCGGACTTTTCGTCTGAGTACAACCCGTACGAAGCCGGCATCACATATGCTATTCAGAGGGACAAGAAGGAAGACTTTGTTGGAAAGGCCGCGCTCGAGGCCGCATCAAGACGTGCACCAGCTAAGCGTCTGAGATGCCTAACTGTCGACGATGGGCGATCCATGATCATGGGCAAGGAGCCGGTGTTCCGCGATGGCAAGGCTTCCGGCTACGTTACTAACGCCGCCTTTGGATACTCCGTTCGCAAGCCTATCGCCTACGCCTGGCTACCTAAGGATGTCAACGAGGGCGATTCTGTCGAGATTGAGTACTTTAGCCGAAAGATCAAGGCGACCGTAGTTGCAGACCCTCTGTACGACCCGCAACATCGTCGCCTGCATGATGACGGCCCGTCGCAGAAGCCAGAACTGCAGAAGAGACTGAAGGCGTTGTTGTAATGGCGATGTTTTGTATATAGCGACTTACGAGCTCATGACCGGCGGTGCGTTGCACAGGATGGTGTTAGGCGTTCAAGCGGTCGGCATGACCTATTCCAAACTTTAAACTCATATTTTTTACACCTTCAACTTGATCCATCCATGGCTGTTATTTGTGGATGTGAAGCTTAAACACGCATTGCTTTCTAAATGTGTGCTTAGTCATTATCGATAAGTGGCTCGGGAAGCCGCGGTGATGTCAGCCCCTCTCGCAGCTATAGCATATGTCAGCAATAACAGCTATCCAACCTCACTCATGAGCTTCTTCACTACTGCCATTCGACGCACAGCATTCCAATCACTTCGTTTACCAATTGCAGGAGTGAGGTCTTTCGTCAGATTGCAGGAAATTAGACTAATCACGTGCAGCTATCCATCTCTCGCGCTATGCATATCCAATCAATTCCCATGTGTATGAGTACCTTGATGATAGACCATACATCTGTACTAACAGATACCAGGGGAGGGTACCGGCAACAACTATGCCTACCTTGTGTCAGACGACAAGACTAAAGAAGCTGTGATCATTGACCCAGCCAGCGCAGAGGAGTACGTCACCACCATCGAATGACATCTGACGCCCAGGGTTGAGGTTGACATCTCGGATACAGGGTGCTTCCAGCTCTCAAGAAGGCAACAAACGAAGGTCTGAAACTGTCAAATATCATCAACACCCACCAGTAGGCAGAGCTTTTTCCATGGAAAGTACCTCAGTAACGTTCCGACAGTCACCATGACCACGCAGGAGGAAACAAAGAGATCGTAAGAAGTTTTGAGCCGGTTTCCCGTCTATACCCCTAACTAGCTATAGCTCAAGCATCACAAGCTCCCCATCATCGGCGGCCGTGACTGCACTCTAGTCAACAAAACACCCGCACACAAGGAGACATTCAACATCGGATCCATCGAAGTTACCGCCCTCCACACACCATGTCACACACAAGACAGCATCTGCTTCTACTTTAGGGATGGTGACGATAAGGCCGTCTTCACCGGCGACACCTTGTTCATCGGCGGCTGTGGCCGCTTTTTCGAAGGCACAGCCGAGGAGATGCACAAAGCTCTTAACGAAACACTCGCCGCACTACCCGATGATACAAAGGTCTTCCCTGGCCACGAGTATACAAAGGGCAACGTCAAATTCGCGAAGACAGTCGCGAAAGATAACGAGGCCGTTAAGAAGCTTGACAGCTACTCGCAAGCCAACAAGGAAACACAGGGCAAATTCACGATTGGTGATGAGAAGGTAGGTTGGCCCCGCTATGAAGGTCAGGAATACCTCCTGTTGACTAACGCGATTAGAAACACAACGTATTTATGCTGTACGCAGACCCTGAGATCCAAAAGGCTACGGGGCACACCGAGCCTGTGGAGGTTGTCCGCACATTGCGCGCTCTGAAGGATAAGTCGTAGGATGGCTATGTAGGGGAAGGTATCAATGTGGTAGTATATTGTGAAGCTCGAGCAATAACTATCATTGCGCCGACAACCATGCATCCACTGAACTTTACGAGCTGGGACGAAGACGTAGTCTATGCGAACCGGTAAAAGATGGGCCGACACGTGAAACATTTTCTGGCACCCCACACCTTTGCCGAGAAAGAGGTGGCTGTGCTTTACACGGCGTCTTGGGAAATAGAGGTAGCCCAGAGCCCTGGCAACCAAGATTTCTTGAGATCGTACACGTCCTAGAGAAGCAGCGCATGAAGAAAAAAGCAGAGAAGGAAAGATCGCAAATAACAAGGCCCCAGGAACGAAGGCTCAAACGCCGGTCATTTCAAAGCTCACATCTCCATCATTGCTTTTAATATCATCCTCCATCTACCCACCCCTCTCACACCACAATCCTCTCAAAGCTATACTTAGGCACCTTCTTCGAAATCAACATACCAATCTCACGCTTACTCCTCTCCTCCCTTCTCCCCCCCTTCCCCTGCTTCGTCTTCTCAACTCCCACATCGCCCTTCCCACCCAGCGGCAACATAGGCAGCTCCTCCTCCTTAACCCCCGACATCTCAAACGGCTTGCCCTGGTTCTCCAAGGTCCTGCTGCTGGGCTTATTGCTCTTGGACAGGTTGGCCGCGTAGCGCAGAAACTCGCCCAGGAGGCCGCGCATGTAGCGCGCTTCCCAGAAGCCGTTGAGGGCCTCGCTGGTGTCGGCGTGCAGGGCGTCGATGATGGCTTTGCCGTCTTCAGGGGTGGTGGGGGTGAGGTTGGAAACGCCGGCTAGCCAGGCGCCGGCGCCGATGGCGTCGAGGGTGCTGGAGAGGAGCGAGGCGATGATGGTTACGGCGTGGTCGTCGGGCGAGTCGTCGGGCGAGTCGGAGTCGGGGGTGGGGATGAAGTTGTATTGGCTTGACCAGCCGCCGTTCTTCAGCTCGAAGTGCAGAAGGCGGATTAGCGATTCGAGGTCGCGGCGCGGCAGCACGGAGCGCAGGGTGCTGCTGATGAGGGGCGCGGGGAAGGTGTGCAGACGTGTCAGCGCGGGCCGGAGCGTGTTGGAGCGTAGGGTTATGCCGTTGTCGAGCACGGTGAGCGCGTGGTCGACTTCGGTGGTTGCGGCGTCCAGCTCGGTGTCGATGTCCATGTCGGTTTCGGGCGCGGTGCCGTTAGTCACGAGCTTCGTTGTGTCATCTGCTGTCGAGGGCTTGTCGTCTAGGCTTTGCGTGAGCAGGCGAATTGCTTCGACGACTTCACCGATTGGGAGAAAGTGCTTGTGATTGAGCACGGCGGAGAGAATGTGCAGCTCGGGGTCGAATGCAACGATTGCTTTGACAATGTCGCCGTCTGTGATCTTAGGGATGGTGTGCGCAATCTCGGGAGACTCGTCCAGGTGTGCGCGGCGGATCGATTCTTTAGTCAGGTGGCCGATTTGAAGAAGCCATTGGAAGACGTTGGGTGGGAAGAAGGCGACCTTCAGAGTACTACCTTCGAACTTGAAGATCTTACTCAGTGCGTAGAGGGCGTGTTGGCGATGTGACTGTCGTTGCGACTCTGGGATAGTTGTAGGGATGTTCCATTTGCGTAGCTGGTCCTCAGAAGCCTCGTCGTCAACCTTCTCGATGACCTTGGCATCCTCCTTCGGTATGCTTGGTCCTATGCCGTTGGTCAGCGGCCCGCCTTGTTCTTCATTTTCCTGCTTGCTCTGTGCATCTGTCTTCTTCTCCAGTGGCACACCTAGACACGAGGCCAGGATACCCTCGAACTTGGCGATATTACTCTTGGAAGCATATTTTTCGAGCTTCTCTTTCCGGGTCGCCCACTTGGTTAATTCTGCGACAGCCTTTGGCTTTGCAATACCCTTGCCCAGTGCGTCAATCAGCAGAGTGCCCTCTGTCTTGACTCGCTTGCGTGCGTTTGTCCCTCCGTATTGCATGCCGAGAAGCTCGTCGTCGCGTACAGCTACGACAAGGCCGAGTTCTGCGTAGTAAGCCACCACTTGCGGCGTAGCGGAGGCCTCGGACTCGGGCTGAGCGTGCTTTCTCTTCTTAGAGGCATCGTCCGAGATGGGCGCTGGGCCCAGCGACAGATAAGCCTGCAGCGAGCTGTACTTCACATCAAAAACACGGCAGAATCCGGGCGCTGTTGTGAATACGATATCCTGTGAGATGCGCGAGAAGGAGTCGATTTTTGCCTCGCTGAGCAGCAGCTCAGATGTGATCTTGGGAACCGTCCCTGTCAGATCATACGAGATGATACCACCATCGACAAGAATATGCAGAGCGCCACTCGTAGCGTGAAGGGAATATGTAGCGGTTGAATCTGTGCGGAGCAGAATACTGGAAGGCTTTGGAAGGGCAGTCGAGAGCAGATGCTTGAGAGGCTGGAGCTGGGTGGAAGGGAGATCTGCGTTCCGGGGCTGCACTTGCAGGAGCTCCAAACTTCGGGTGCCATTCGCGCTCTGTCCAATGACGCACAGAATCTGGGTGAGCTCCAAGAGATCAGAGGCGTCGCTGGAGTCGGTGCTTAGCAGAGCCGTGATATCCTCTCTGCTGCGCAACAAGCCTCGCATGACATTGCGCGCAGCTGAAAGCGAGACATTCTCGATCTTAAAAGTCTCGTCCTTCTGCGGCCCTGCGGCCCTCAAGTTGGCAGTCCATCGAACCGTCGAGAGATCGGCCGACAGGCACACGACGTCGCCATTTTCAAAGGTGGCGAGCACGTCGTGTGTCGAGTCCTTGCTTGAGCTGCCTCCTGCGACGGGCAGCGCCTCGATCGTAGCGACCTGAGAGGCATTGGAAGGCGTGAACGAGGTTTTCGCAGTCTCTGCGTTGTCGCCGAGGATGGTCTCGTGGAAGCAGATCAGCTGCGGTTTTGCGCCGGCAGTCGACTCGGTGGTGGAGGCATACGTGAAGCGGTGGGCGGGTGTCTTGGAGGAGCCTTTGCGGTAGGTCGAGAATGGGGCAGCTGTGAAGGAAGCGCTGGGCGGGAGCGCATACGAGGTGACAAGCTGGGGATTCTGCAGCTGGGAAGGGGTCAGACGGCAGCTTGGAGAAGATTCTGTCATATCCCTACACTGTAGATGCTGACGCACTCGCCCTCGACACCGACGACGATTTCTGTGCGCTTCCTCTTCTTGATTCCACTGATGCTGCACACGCCCGTCGCATGTATGCGTCCGTTGGTGGAGCCGACTGGCTTCGACAGCGAGGCCAGCGTAAACGGCGCGCCGATTTCCCTGTCGGACGACATTGTACGTGTCGGGTCTGTTGTGTGCAGTGCGACGTCTGCTAGAGTTGCCGTGCCCGTCGCATCTGCAACTTCAAGATGTTTTTCGGCGGGAACTTTTTAGCGCCGTCAGCCACACCAGTGGCTGGAGTGTCAGTGGCTTGACCGCGGCGATTAAAGTGGGCCACTTTCGGCGCGTCGCGTGTGTCGCGTAGTCGTGAGGTCAGGGCTGGAGGCCTTCACATCAGGCTTCCACACGTCCTCGCCCCCTTCTGGACCCTGCATGCAGCCTTGTTCGCCGTTCTCTTGTCTGTTTGTCCATCATCATTTGGGTTATGTCGCGGTGAAGAAGCTCCGGTCAATGGCTCTTACTGCAGTCCACACTGCCATGCATCTTGAGGAACCCAAGAACGTGCATCCTTTCTTCAGCAAGCCTGCTAGTACGTCGCATGCGACTAACATCACAGCTTCGAGCTAACGCTGTGTAGGAGCCCAGACTCAAGAAACAGCTGCAAATGATGTTGCTACGAACCACGACCATGTCAACGATGACGACGATTACGACGCGCAGGACACAGGTGCGAAGGCGTCCAGGCCGAGGAAGAGGCGCACAAGAACGGCAGCGCATGCAAAGAACCAACCCTCCTTGGACAGCTTCGCTCGGAGGCCTGCGCAGATCAACGAGGTAGACGTGAAGGCCGATAATGTGGCCGTGCCGTCATTGGAAGAGGACTTGAACTTGAACCGCAGGAAGAGGAGGAAGACCGCTTCACCAAAGCGTGAGACAGACAGGCTCAATGCAGACCAGGCGCCAGCAGGCTCAGAACCGGATCTGTTTCAGCAACTACAGGCAGAGGCTGGGGGAACACAGGAGGTCATAGACGACATTATGGTCGATGCACTGGTCACGGATACCACCAAAGAAGAAGCCCCGAAGTCTTCGCCGCCTGTCGCCGAGAACTTCGAGGGGGCTGTACCAGAATCATCCCTCCCACAGGCATCAATAAACTTATCACGCTCTGGTACGCCACCGATCGTGGGCGAGTGTGCGACAGAGACGGGAAATGAAAATGCTCCTTCGCAGACGGTCGAAAACGCCAAAGTCACCCCGAAGAAGCAGATCAAAGTAACAAAAGCGGGCAAGCTTGTTTCGAGTCCACCGAAGAAGCCTGATCCGCCAGTATCGACAACACCAAAGCGAAGGGGCCGACCACGAAAGGCAGCGAAGAACACCAACCTGTCTTCAACCATCACGATCATCAGATACGGTGCGGACAAGACATTGAGAGCCATCCTTGGTCAGAAAATTGATGCCATCCTCAACGGTGGCAAGGTCTCTGCTAAGCTTGTATCCATTCCACCCAAACCTGCAAGGCCACCAAAACCTGCTCATCCCTTCTTCACAGGCAAAGCTGGTCAGAAAAAGGCCGATGCGCTTATCAAAACAGAATCCGAGCGGCGACCAGTGACCCCCAGGAAGAGTGCCTGTACACCGGGTGTGCTGAGGGCTGAAAGACGGAAGGAGCAAGATGACGAAGACACGCCGGCCTTCGGCATGTCTAGAATCAGTCGTGTTGCAAAGCAGTCTGGTTTGCATGAACCCTTGTGGCCTTCGAAGGAGGTTGCCCATGTGCGCAACATTGACGCTGACGCCACTAACGGCTTGAGCTCGCAGCCCCTGACAAGCAGTCTGGCTTTAAGACCTGCAAAGCTGAAGCACAGCGCCAACATGCTTGCTGCGGATGAAGAGATCATCACCGCACTGGCTGGTCAGCTTTCCAAAGACATGTCAATAAGACCCATACCGACTGATCAGGATTTCGCGCCCCCTGAGGATGTGCGCTTACCAGCACGCTTACTGACAACGGGCATCGACATTCAACACAAGGTCCGCGCTCAAATTCGAGCACCACTGGAGACTCTGGCTCAGCGACTGTATGCCAAAACACATCCAGCAATCACTACCCTCTACGACGAGATCGAGCAGACACTCACACCCTTCGATGAGGGCAGGTGTGAGCCGCAAGCCTGGGCACAGAAGTATAGACCGCTACGAGCAGATCGTGTGCTGCAACAAGGCAAAGAGGCATTTGTACTCAAGGACTGGCTGAAGAGCTTGACCGTGCTGGCTGTGGGTACCTCACAAGACCCATCAAAGACCAAAGCATCGCTAGATACGAAGAACCCACCTAAGAAAAGGCGTAAAACCACGGCAGATGATTTCATCGTCTACTCTGATGAAGAGGATGAAGATGAAGACATGATCGAGCTTGATCCAAACAGCAGCGCTGCACATGCTTCAACAAGACGACCGCGATGGACAAGGAACAAGAATGTTGTCCTCCTTAGTGGACCTCATGGGTGCGGAAAGAGCGCCACGGTGTATGCTGTAGCAAAGGAGTTGGACTTCGAGGTCTTCGAGCTCCACTCCGGGTTCCGACGCTCTGGCAAGGACATCCAGGACAAGGTCGGTGACATGACCGCCAATCACCTGGTCAATCATCAGCGAAGCGATTTACCTGTCAAATCGAAGCCTGCAGTGGTGCCTGTGGATAATGATACAGACAACGAACGCGACAAGGCCTTCCAGAAGGATCTTGACAGCGGGCGGCAAGGTACCATGACTTCGTTCTTCACAGCAAAGCCTGCTGCGAAGGCCAAACCAAAACCAAAGCCGAAGGTGCAGGTCGTAGTGAGGTCGCCCACGAAGACTCGGACCATCCCCGCGGCTCAGGCTATGCTGCCAATAGCCGGCGCCTCACAGAAGTCTCAGAAGCAGTCGCTTATTCTCATCGAAGAAGCAGACATCCTGTTTGAGGAAGATCAGAATTTCTGGGTGCAGATCATAAAGCTTGCTGCGCAGTCGAAGCGACCCATCGTCATCACTTGCAACGAAGAGTTACACGTACCTACACAAGCGCTACCAATGGCGGCTATGCTGCGTCTTACGCCACCTCCACTTGAGCTTGCGACTGATTACCTGGTGGCACTAGCAGGCAGAGAAGGCCACATACTGCAAAGACAAGCCATAAAAGACTTGTATGAGTCGAAAAGCCATGACCTCCGAGCCAGTATCACCGAGCTCAACTTTTGGTGTCAGATGTCTGTGGGCGACAAGAAGGGCGGGCTGGAGTGGACGTACCAACGCTGGCCACCTGGCGAGGATGTCGACGTTAACGGTCGTCTGCTGAGAGTCGCAAGCGAAGATACATACCAGGCTGGCACAGGCTGGCTGTCCCACAATGTCTTCGAATCGAAGAGCAACGTTGCGTTTGACAAGGAAGAGGAATTGCTGAAGGAAGCATGGATCGACTGGGGAATCAGTCCGTCATCCTGGAGCAACGACGACCAGTCCAGCGGCGCTCACAATGACTATGACAGCGATGCAGATCAGCGCTCGCGCCTCAACGCGCTCGATCGCCTTAACACCTTCGCCGACGCCCTCAGTGCTTCCGATGTCTATGCCCGCATCGACCTGCCCAACTACGAGAGCATGTACGATCAGCCCATGGATGCCACACTCCCTTCGATCACCGACAAAGAGCGACTAAGCTACACTACCGACGCGCCCATCCTACAAGTCGATCCTCTAATCGACTTCCTCCGCCTAGACACATCCCTCGCCACAACAACCCACCTCCTCACATCCCGTCTTTTCCCAGACCTCTCACACGCCCCCGCGCAGAGAGCACCCCAATCTTCCACCACCACCCACGAACAATCCTACACACAAACCATCCTCGCCCACAGAACCCTCCAAACCGCCAACCGCCCCCTATCCCGCTCCGCATACTCCTGTCTCGACATCCTCGCCACGCCCCCTTCCCCATTCAACACCTACCCCGACCTCGACACCCGCTCCTCATACAACCTCCTCGCAACCTCTCTCGACCGCCCCTTCGCCATCCTCACAATAGACATAGCCCCGTACATCCGCAGCATCGTCGCGCACGAGCTCGCGCTCGAAACGCAGCGCATCGCCATGGGCAACCTGCTCAGCGAGGGGGGCTGCGCGAAGCGCGGAAGGAATACGAAGGCGAGTCGCTCGGCTATGGAGGGCGGGGAGCGGAGGGAGAAGAGGAAAGAGAGATGGTTTTGTAGGGAACTTGGTTTTGAGGCGGTTATGCGGACTGCGGGGAAGGGGTGGGCGGGGATGGGGTGGAGGGGGGAGGGTGGGGATGGGATGCAGGGCGCTGGAGATAAGGCTGGGGAGATGGTAGGTGGTGCTGAGGGGAAGTGATGTAGATTAGTATATAAATGAGCGCTTTGTGGGACTGAAGCCTACGGGCGATGAGTTTCAAGCCTGCGTCTTCCAACCATGCGTAGTTCTCGCTTTCACTCTTAAACTTGTGAAACTTCTCACCCATCTAGGCGGCTGCATGGCGTGCTGGTCGTCGCACAGCACACTTCCCACGGCTCAAGTCCTCCCCACGGCTCTACTGTCCAACGCTCACAGCCTATTCACCCTTCCTCTGCGCTTGGGATTGCAGTGCAAACGCAGTGCAGGGCCTTTGCGCCTTCTTCACCTCTCACGCATGCTTTTACATGCACGCCGAGTCCTCCAGGTCCAGTATTTGGTTAGATGCGCAACGCTGAGCCACAGAAACGTTCGTTCATGTAGTTGTGGCCCGGGAAGAAGACCGTATGCTCATGTGTAGAGAAAGGGCCTCATAACGACAGCAATAAGTCCATACTTTACTCCACTGCTGGAAACGGAACGTGGGGGAATTCAGTTGTCCTCGCCCGCCGACCAACCTCACAGACTTCTCTTTCACGCTGGGCCGCAGGCTAAACACTCGTGGTAATCGTTGAGACTGACCCGATACCCGCACGCAATGGACAGAACCAACCATTCACCTTATTGATGAACCCTCCACCCCAGACCCATTCATCCCATCCCACCACCCAACGCCTCCCTCCCTCGTACCCAACACCCTTAGCCTTCCAACTCATCCCCCGCTCTCTAGACATCGCAGCGCAATCTCCAAACACATCACGCCATAAACCACACCCAAGTCAGCAGTGCCACCCACTACACTCTCCTCAAAAGCTGCCCGCGGCCAAGTCGCGAAGGAGCGAGACTTGGTCTCTTGATTGAACACAGACCTCATCCGGACGTAGCCTTCAAAGCAACTCCAAGTCTCTCTCGTAGTCCCGTCAACTGAGTGCGCACACTGGAACGGAAAGTCTCCATGCCTTGGCATGTTGGAAGAACCCCCCGCTCCGGGGGATCGTGTCAAAACAGTACCGTGTTGTGTTGTGTAAAGAGCAAGCCTCAGCCATCAAACGAGAAACTCATGTACTTGAAATAGCAACTGGTTTGTCATCCCCCATCTCCCATCTCCCTTCAAACCCCCCTTCCTCTCGCAAGACAGACGACCCAATCCATCGCCCACGGTTCTCAAACGCGTGGAGCGTGTTACTCATATAGAGTGCGTGGGTCCTGACTGGCACTTGACCTGCGCCGTTGGGAGACGAGTCCGGAGCCCCAAAAACAGCGTGACAAATGATATTGTCTGGAGACGGGCCTGGTGGGCTGTGGGCAAGTTTCGCGGAGCGTTGTGTTTCTCCACTGTTGTGGTGTGGTGTGGTGAGGTGATATAGTATGGTACGACATGATTACAGCACATGGACTAGCACCCTGCACCCACCACCAACAGTAAAGAATTGCACAAAGCGCAGGACGAGCGCTCGTCGATTATTGCTGCGTGGATGGGGGTAAATTGGTGGATTGGGATTGTATACTATACTATCGCTAAGATATACTTCAACAACGCCACACAATACAATACAATGCGATTTGATTTAATTCGATATGCTCGAAACGAAGAAGAAAAAAAGGAAAACGAGGGAGGTGCGGCGGTCAGCGCTTGACCGCTCTCCATGCATGTATGCAACGCTCGCTCGCTTGCTCGCAGTGCAATATCATACTTCGTAAACATCATCAGGGGAAAAAAAAAAAAAAGGTCCTTCTCCCTTTTCCACCCATTCATCTGGCCTCATTTCTGCATCACGAGATCAACTAACGGCCGGGACTCCGCAACGTGTCGAACGAGTCCAGGGTAATTACACACAGCGTCTCCTCGCCCAGACTCGCATGAGTCTTTCGCAACTGTAAGTAAAACCCCTCCCCCCACTTCCGGAATCGGTCTACATCGGCGTCGTTAGTGATCCCGCCCCGTGCGCATTCCGAAATTTGCTTTGCACGATTTTTCCTTCTTTCTTGTGCTGCAGGTACACTACCGACCGGTACGTAGCTCACAATCGAAAGCGATTTGCACCTCCGGACTTCGCACTCCTGTGCGCTGGGCTGCAAATTTTTCGCCACCGAGGCGGGTCCGAGGCTGCGCAGGGAAGAAGGTGAGCCGAGTCCCTTATCAAAGACTCAGAGCATGGAGATGCGTGGGATGACGAGTGTGCGATCCTGCTCGCGTGCTTTGGACGCATCTTCTACACATTTCCCAGTGGTGTGGTTTGCGCGCGCCAGAAGCGGTAATTCGTAGAGAAGTGGCGTATCCACTTGGGTCGTGGGCTAGCAGGGCTATCGCCGCGCGAGGTCATCTGATCCCAGGAGCGCGACCGAGGTTCGATCGGCGCTGGGATGTAGCGCCATCGACGTCAAACGGTTTGTTTGGAATCCGGTTCTGCTTGTTTGCGGGCGTGCAGGTGTTCTTCGCAGCGCGGGTGCAGATGGAATGTCGTTGTGGAAAACGAGATTGCCATGCTAGCAGATTATCCATCTCCTAGTGTTGCGAAGTCTTCATGCCGCGGTGCCAACCCAGCGGTCCGGCACGCCGCTTGCGCTCTGAAAGGAAAGTGATTTGGCAGCGCCCAATTTCCTTGGCGGGAGCCAGATGCGCGCCTTGCCGACGGCTTTTGAGTCGAGCTTGCCCATGCGGCGCATGTTCATCTCGAGAACGATGACGCGCAGGAAATCGCTGTTCTCGCGGGGCTCGCGCTGGCGGACGGTTGGAGTGGGCGACTGCAGACGGCCTGCTTCGGAGAATGGATCTGCGCTCTTGCGGCGGTTCCTTGATGACCGCCCACGGCGGTCATATGTCTGCATCTGGATCATCGGCGCATCGGTGTCGGCATCGGCGTCGATCATGAGCGCATCGTGGAGTTGCATGGATAGCTCCGTGGGCGAGATGGGAGCAGGCTGGGGGTTGAGATAGCGGCGGAGGGCTGGTGACGGGAGCTCCTCCAAGTGCTTGGGTCGCATTTCGCTAGTAAATTTAGGTGACAGAATCGACCGGGTAAGGAGGTCCTCAGGCGGCACGCTTGGCGCGGTGAAGTTGGAGAACGACTTGGCCGCTTCTTTAAGCGCCTGAAGCGACGCAGTGAGGTTCGACTTGAACGACTTGAATCTCTCGCTCGACGGTGATATCGTAATGACATCTGGGACATTCACTTCGGTGAACTCTTCGGGGTCCTCCACGTTGAAGTGGAGCAGCGGATGGTCCAAAACACAGTCCTCCTTGGGCGGTGACGAGACGACCTTCTCTCGACGCTCAGTCAACGACTTGCGGCTCACCGACTCGGGCGTGCTCAGGTTGTCCCAGTGCGAGGCATACGAGGGCGAGTCATAGTCCAGTGACGGTGGTAGTGTCGACAGCGAGTCACTAGATATGGATCGTGAAGTGCCAAAACAGCCCTTCTCTTGCTCCAGACTAGGCAGACTGCTGCCGTAGTCAGACTCATACTCGTCGACGCGGCCAAGGAGCAGGTCCATGGGTGATCCGGACAGAGAGGCCGGGATCTCAAGGTCGTCTTGCTTCCACTCCTGGATCAGCTCGTCCATGGAGATCTTGCGGTCCGAGGCTGGACGCTTGCGCCGCCGATGGGGCTGTCTGACTGGAATCGAAGTCACGGCCAGCAGGGCGGCGACTGCCGGTGGGAGGGCGTCTGGGTTGTGGCTCGTGGTCGAGCGAGGCGGGCGGCTGCCGTGCTGGCCCTTCATGCGGATTGTCTGGGTGGACGAAGGCCGTGTCGGAGTACGGGGAGGTATGACGACGGGGCTGGAGTGCTTGAGCATGCTGTCGGCAGGCTCGGCGGGCGTGCTGGGCGTGGTGGTGAGGTTGGTGAGGTTGGTGGTGCGCGGTGCGAGCGGGTTCCTCTGGGTTCGCGTCCCCATCTTCTCTGGCGAGTGCTGCGGGCGGCTGCGCGGTGAGGGTGGAGAGTTCTGCATATATGGGAAGCTTCTCGGCGAAATCATGCTGGGCAAGAGTCCCTGTGAGCGTTTTCCCGTGACTAACGAGGCTCCGAGTCCCAGCACGGCTAGGCGACTGTGACGTTGCTCGGCTGTCCGTCGGGAGGCAATCGTTTACGTTATTGCTGGATGTGGATTGGATGGCTGGTCAGGGCAGCATCAGACATGCAGGGTTGGAGCCGGCCGAAGGTCCCCGGACACGCGACAGCAACCGTGGACGTGGTGATGTGCAGAAACGGCGTGCAGACGTGCTGGAGACAGGAGTGAGGTGGAAGAAGGACGGCAGCCACAGTGCGGTCGACTATGGGGAAGGGCGATAGCGACAACACATGCACTCAGTGGCATGCAGCGATAAGGCAAGGCAGCACATTCACGGGTTGCACCGGCACTCACCCAAAACAAGGGTTATCAGTGCTCGACACGCCAGCGTAGTCGACGACCAGTCACCAGCAGTCGCGTGGGCGAACTTCCTATCGAGCACAAGAGCACACCAGATCAGCACTGCACGCTACCGTGTCACGGCGCACGGGGACGCGAGACACTCCGCGCTCAGCCTCCTGCCAAAAGCACGACATGAATCCGCTGCTGTCGGCGTGAAACCCGTAGGATGTGACTGAGGCGCTGTGCAGCTGCCCGCCGACGGCACAGGCCGACTGCAGTTGGGCCGGCGAGGATCTGGCAGCCACCCCTGCCGGGGACGTGTTGCTCTCCGCGATTTGCGCGCGCCCCACGCTGCATTCCTTCTGTTCTGGAAGGACTTTCGAAGCGCTGCGACGGGGGCGGTGTAGACAGGGCGTCCAACGCCCAGCGCCCAGCACACCAGACCACCTCCTGTGTAATTTCCCTCCTCTCTGCAGTCATATTCAGATAGTATCAATAATAAACCACACTCATCAGATAAACACCCTCGCGCAACACGCCATCGCCATGACCGCATAACACACCGTAGCGTGGCCTGACACGAGCTACCATCTGCGGCTGCCGGCCTGTCAGATAGCGTTGCCTTATCTGCTGCACGTCTGCCTCGCATGCGCTAAGCCTCACGTCACTCACTATCTTTACCCAGTTACCCCAGCCAGGCTGTGGGGTGCATGCGCGCGAAGCTGAAAGCGACATGGCCGCTGCGATTCACTGCGTCGTGTGGCTCATGACCTGGACGCTGGATTCTTGGGCACGCGGATGCGGCTGTGTTGCTGGTATCGTGACATTTTTGCTCGCTGGTTTTCCTTCAGACAGAACAGAATCATCATAGCAGATTTGAGGCCACGTCTCCCAGTGCTCGCAACACATGTCACTCCCTCGCACCGACCTTCCGCTTGCGTGCAAGATCTCCCGTAGCCCGGGATTAGAAGGTCGGGCGGTACCAGACGCCTTAATAGGAAGGCCAGCGAATTCACGACAGCGAAAAAAACGGGCACAGACGTTCATCATGGGGAAAGATTTTCTACTGTCTGCGACCCACGAGGTCTTCCGTAATAGTACACGTTTGAATGATCCTGCTCGCGAGCATTACCGCATGCAATCCCGCGGCTCGCTACACAAATACCGCGTGAACAAAAGCAATACCAACCCGCTATCCAGAACGCCGTCGACTCGCAGGAAGCGTGCGAGGACCAAAAAGGCAAGAATGGCATCAAGGTGGAAAGGGACGTCTGTCAGGCATTCTGTGGGTACGTGCATGAGTGACCTGCAGCGTACCCGACCTGGCAGGTACGTGGCGACTATCGCCGCCAGTCGTGGCTCGTGTAAAGAGATGAGTCCAACGTGAAAATTTTCAGACAGCCGGCGGGAAAAGAGTACAGCGAAAGAAAACTGCAAGGCCGCTGCATTGCGTCGAATGAGAAATCCAGCAGCCAGCATGTGCTCCAAGGATTGTTGCACCAAGGTGTATGCGGTAAGGGTGCTGAAGACTTTGCTTGAGAAGTGAAGAGCAGATCAAACCCACTGGCACCTCAGTATGTGCTGCCATCGTCAGTCCAGCCGGCTTCGCTGCAACGGACCATACGGCCGTCTTGATCCATCATCATGCCGCCTTGATCCACGCTGCGGATCCCTCTGACCTTCTTGCCTTGAATAGGCCGCGGCGTCGAGGCATAGTCAGGCGTCACACGCTTAGTCTGACTTGTTCGAAAGCTCTGCTGACTCGTCCGGTAGCTTTGGAAGTCAATGTCACTTTCTGGTGTGTCGTCAGACTGTTCACTGAAAGTCTCCCAGTTCTCCGATGCAGCCTGGCCTGAGCCTGTCGAGGATGCTTGCGAAATATGCCGGCTGCTGTCTGACGAGGACGACGCGTTTGGCGCGTGTGTAAGAGATACAGGATACTCAGGCCGCATTGTCTTGCTGAAGCGATCGTCGTAAGGATCCTCTGGTTGTATGCTGCGAACAATGCTTTCACTACGCTCGCCGCGATTGAACTCGAAGCGATTCCTAGGCGTCTCACTTGGCTCGGGCGGAATAAACAGATCCTTCATTCGAGGAGGTGGCGCAAGAGGCGGGCCCATCTTGCGCACTGTCGACGACTGTGAGTCTGCTCGCGAGTGCACTGATGCTAGCGAGTCACCTCGGGAATGTGTAGAGTAGTTCGACTCTGCTCGTGACAACGTCGAGTCGGTGCGGTGGAGGATACCAGGTCGTCGCTCAGGCGAGCCCATTTGCTTCGGCGGTGCTCGTGTCGGCAGCTTTGAAGGGCTCGTCGATCTAGCTGCTGAGACAGACTGTGCAAAGGGGTTGCCACGCAAGCTGGCAGCAAAGTTGCCTGTCACTGGCGTCTTCGTCCGTGTCGGCGGCTCGTTCATAGTTTGGCGGTGGTTGGTCTGAGCACTGGTGGTGGACTGCCCATGGATAGTTCCAGAACGAGGGCGGGCAGAAGAGTTTCCTCTGGTAAGTGTTCCTTGCTTCGAGGGCATGGTCATGTTGGATGGCGTCTTCGCTCGAGGTGGTGGGCCCTTCTGTTCAGCAGCATACAGCTCATCAAGGTAGCGCTCGCCATGGACAAGGAAGGGGCGGCCCCATTCGCCCTCGTAGGCCTCAAGCGTTGCCTTGAGATCTGCTTCGACTTTGGGCAGCTCCTTGGCGATTCGTTTGCGCATCTTCTCCTCACGCAGCAGCTTTCCAGGGTCTCGTTTTGCGCCCTTCTGCCCCATCAGTCGAGACGCATCCTGGCTGGACTGTTGGAGCTCAGTGCGCTCTTTGATCAATTCACGGTGGCGGTCGATCTTGGAGAGGACAGGCAGACGCTGCTCTTTCAACCTCTCAAGCCTGGAGATCTCGGCCTCGTGCGCTGAGAGAAGTGCGTCGCTGCAGACGTCCGAGAAGGCAGGTGTGAAATCCAGCATCTCCTCCTCTGAGAAATACAGTGCGTCCCACAGCTCTTGCAACTTTATCCTCGCCTCCTCGACGAAGATGTGTAGGTTCTGCTGCTTCAGCTCGTTCAGTCTGGCGAGCTCAGACTCGAACTCGTTGATGGTTCGCAGACCGCAGCCACGGTTGCTGGCGAGGAAATGCTTCTGCTCGCTGAGGTCCACGCTGAGGCGCTCCCAGAGCTCCTCGATGGTTGCGCGCAGCTGTGCAATGCGTCGTTCGCGGCCACGCTTCTCTTCGATCAGTCGGTCCTTCTTCGCCTGCAACGCAGTCAGGTCAGACTTGTGCAGACCCAACTGTTCTGGCGATTCCCGGTGGTGTTTGACAATGTCCGAGTCTGTTTGCGCCTGGGGCGTTCCCAGCTCTGCCCAAAGCTGGATGATCTCCTGGCATATGACTCGAACCTGGTCGAGGCGCTTTGTGTACTCTTCGTATACGCGGCTGAACTCCCGGTCCAGCTTCGCAATGTAGGAATCAGAAATGTCGAACGAGGGCGAGATGATGGCGTCCGGGTCTGTCGGCGGGAGCTTGATCTTGAGGAAGTCGGGCTCGAGGTGGGATGCATACGAGTCGAGGGCCTCTGCGATTTCTACGCGTGGTTAGCGTGCATGCGTGCGTGCATGTGTCTGCGAGGGCACACTGACTTCGAATCTGGTCGAAGCGCTCCTGGTACTGCTTGGCGACTGCGCTGTGCTTCTCCTGCAGCGCCTTCAGACAGCGCGTCAAGGGGTACGTGACCTGTGTGTCGTCGTTCTTGAACCGGGAGCCGTTCTTGCTGTCGTCCATCGAGTCTTGCATCTGCTTGATGGTCTTGATCAAGCGCTGCGCCTCTTCTGTCATCTCGTGCTTCTCGTTTGTGATGACACGTAGCTGGCCGTGCAGCGTGTCCGAGAGCGCAGAGAAGAGCTGCCGTGCCGTTAGTACGCGTTGTTGTCGCGGCCGGGCCATTGACGCACCTCTGCCTCGCGAGAGTCGCGCTCATGGCTGGGGACGCCGATCTCGTCGAACAGGCCGTGCAGCTGGCCGATGATGGTCGTGACCTGCTGGGCGAGGTAGCTGGTGTCCATGTTGGCTGCGAACCTGCCGGCGGCGTCGTCGGTCGCGTATGCACTGTGACTGCGCAGTGCAGTGGGGCGCGTCGGCGGTGATCGCACGTCTGCAAACGGCTGCGGTGTGAACCGGCTGGTCTATGCGCGGGCGCGGGGGGCAAGCTTCAAGCGAGGAATGCTGGTCGTCGCAAGAGCTGCAATTAAAGAGAGGAAATGCGCCGACCACGCTCGCAGCACGGCCACAGTACGGTCAGGTGGGCGGATCAAGAATGCGTCGAGGAAGCCTGCGACTCAAGAGGTGATGCAATCGTGATCATGGCGACCGGCGCCTGTGGTCATTGCGTCGCTTGGGCGTTTATTTTTGGTGAGGTCCTGTTGATCGCCGTTTCCCGGGAAACCACCCGCCCGTCAACACGAGAGTCCCGTTTCATCCACATCATCTCTGCACCACTCGCAGCGCAGACAGCGTTCAACAGGCGAAAACTTGGTTGTACTGCAGGGATGTCGTCTACAGGTGTGTGATACCTCAGCTGAGGGGGACGGAGATCTTCGAGATATCGAGTAATAGCACTCGCAAACACGCTGTGGCCTCCCTCCATAAAGGATTCTGTCTGCAGAGCCACCACCGCCATTATATCACCTTCGTAAATCCCATCCCCGCGCGAACATGCCAAAAGCGTCATTCTCGCGTGTAGAGTTCGCATCGGCCTGATCTCCCGATCGTCCTTCGTGTCTGTGCCTCCAAAGCCGTGCCGTCTTCACGCACCAACCATTTGTCTAACAGCAGCCCCGCTGCACTGTGCTCCTCATGTTCGCAGCACCCAAGTGGGGAGCCTGAGGCGTCTCCCAGCAACCATCGTGACCTTGCTTCCGTTGACCTCAAGAAACTTGGACAACCCGAATGCCTGCATAGTAAGGCTCTCTTAGCCTTTATTCGAGCCTGGACTTCGCCATGTCTCGCCATCGCTGCGGGGCAACGGAGAGAGGTTGTATGGACATCGTCAACAGGTCGTGGCTAAGAATTTATTGTTTACAGTAATTATCACCTCTGCCCCTTTCTTAAGCTGATGTATTGCTTCAATAATTGACGCTGGCGAAGAGCTCTTATGCTTACGTACGCGCTCACGTATTAGGCTTGACTGAGCCTCAAGCTCACGTACGTTGCTTGGTGTACGAGCCTCCCACAGAGCCTCTATCAGGGCTGCTGGTGGCGTTGGTGTACGCAGCTGTACGTCAAGCTTTGATAGAACAACATCTGGATGGAGAGGGACAAGCCCTGCGCCAGAGAAGGCAGAGCAGATATTGGTAGACGTGAATGATCGATCGTACGCTGCCTTGATAGCTGGGAGGAACTCAAGCTTGGTGATGTGGTTGATATGGTCGCGGATCAGCCTCTCAATCTCACGGCTGTACACGCGCTTCAATGGCGAGAAGCAGCCAACGTCAAGAGGCTGGAGAAGGTGAGATGAGTGAGGCGGCATGCAGAGCGTGTAGATATTGTTCTCCTTGCAGATCTCCTGGAACTTAAGAGAGTGGTGGCTCTCATGGCCATCAAGGATGAGCAGCCGACGTGCTCCTACTGTACGAGCCTTTGTATGAGCGTTGAAGTGCTCTAGCCACTCTACTCCTAGCTCGTTGGTAGTCCAGCCATTGTCGCTGACTGCGATCGCCCAGTCGCGTGGGATTGCTGCGTCTTCATACCAGGCAGAGAGGTGGTACTGGCCAGTCAAGATGATGAACGGTGGGATAGACCACCCAGCAGCGTTGATCCCAGCAATCAACGTTGCCCACTCACGATTGCCAGGCTGAAGAGCCTTTGGCCGGCCTCTTCTCTCTGACCCTGTCACGACAAGCTGCGTCGTGATCTTGCCCATCATAAAGCCTGCCTCGTCAAAGTTCCAGACGTCATCATCACAGATGCCGTACTTGATCTTTGTTTGCTCTACCAGCTCGAACCACTTCTTGATTAAGACTGGATCTTCACACAGAGCTCTCTGCCTATCATATGCGCGATTAAAACGCGTCGTAAGACTGTCTGTACGCTTAACAAAGTTGGCAGGCCACTTCTGCCCAACCTCACCAGCGCTGCGCGCAGCCAGCAGTCTATTAGCCATATCACGTACAGCTGCGTACGTGGGCGCAAACCCACGCAAGTCAAGGTCAAGTATATGGGTAACAATCACCTCCTCTTCTACCTGAGTGAGCTTCCTTGAGTTAGGCTGGCAATCGCGTCGGGCAGGTACACCAGCGCGTCGGCTGCGCAGTGTAGATTCAGCAACGTTGTAGGTATTAGCAGCGCGTCGATTAGCGTGTAATTGACCAGAAGTAATAGACAAGATAGCAAGCTGAATATCTGCTTCATTTGAGGTTATCTGAGTAGCACTGCGTTGAGCCATTGTACGTTAAGATGAAAGAGGTGGGCAAGTTTGGTGGGGTGCGTAGCTCGCTTGCCACCTACGTTATGATGTTTTTCATGTTATATGATCTTCCAGCGAATCGTCTGGACTTTACTATGAGCTTCCATGAACGCACTCAGCGACGAGGGTCGATATGGGCCATTCGGTCGTCGATGCGTTTGAAATATTGGGCATACTCGCCTCGAAAGTCACCTCAGCAGCATTGCTGCTCTCCGCAGTATCATAAGCGGGGTCTCCGACATCGATGCGAGTTCTGACAGCCTGGCTGTTCTTCAAGGCTGTGCCAAGAGGCCTCGCCACTTATGTCATTGAATGCTGAAGTTCAACGAAGCTGACGGAGGGACAGAGGTTGGTAGACCAAGTACTAGGTGCACTCCAGCCTGATGGTGCTTGCGTGTAAGCCGTGTGCCTACCTCGTGTGTGGAGGCTATCCAACATCGAGGCGTCAAGCCAGCCGTGCGCTCGCGTACCAGAGCAGCCAGATGCCAGACTTGACTGTGCCAAGCTGCCCAATAGATCACTTGATTTTCGCAGGGCGACGCCAAGGGCGGAAGGCGGACTTGGAGGCAATCGACCAGCTGACGGCATGGCTTTTCGGAATCCAGCCAGCTCAGCTCTGCTCGAGGCTGCTGCTGCTGCCAAGGTAAGCGTCGAAAGACGATGCCGAGCGGGAGAGGCTGGAGTTCGTGAAAGAGTGGGCGAGATCGACACTTGGAGTGGCCCGGCCTTTCCCCGACGAGCGAAATAAGCGAATCCCCGCAAAAGCAGCGACTTCACCAATCCCAGAACGTTGCACGATCCTCTTTCGCTTTCCACTTCGCGTTGGCGTCGACTTCCCCATTGCAGGCATTTAACCGCTTCCAGTATCGTGAGAGGTCGACTTACCAGTCAGCAGGGCCAATCTGCCCTGGCAGGTGTAGCGCAGTACCGGTATCTCACAGCAAGCCAAGCTTCTAGGTGCAAGGCTTTGCAGCTGACGTGCTCTAGAGCTGCCCTGCAACGGATATTCGTCTCAATACGCTGTGATTAGCGCGGCGAGTGACCCAGCCTAACGGCAAATTCAGTCCTGCTTGCTGACATTGCAGCGGAGGCGATGCTAAGCTGCGAAATCTGCGGATAGTATTCTTCATTATCCGGTCATCAGTGACGCCAAACATCTTAGAGTAGGGAATCATGCAGCTACTCTGCCAGCTGCAAACGAGCAAGGACAGAGCAGCTCGAGTCTGAAAAGCATACTAACAGTACCAAACTGCAACCTGAGTCCTTGTCGAGCATTCCTGCTGTTGAGACTTCTTTATCTAGCCGCTTCTGGGCAACCCGTTGGATCCATACACTGTCGGCATCCGGCGCACACAACTAGGTACGATGGGCTCTTGGCAATCATCAGCCGCTCCAAGTGATCACCTCCATCTGGGGTATACACACGCAGCGCCAAGTTGTCGAGACCAGCCTTTGCACGAATAAATCCGTCTTAGTCTGTTACTCCCGAAGCTTGATCAGGTACCCCAGCCACGAAGTGAGCCTCTAGACTGCTACATTTGGTCCAGTCCTGACGCTACGGGAGCAAACTGATCCTTTCGGGAACCTGAATCCTCTCAAGCCTCGCCTCAAGCCTTGGAAAGTATTGATGGCGGACGCCGACCACGAATTCGAATGTTCGGGCAAGCAGAGTCTGGTAACTATGCTCGCTTGGCATTTGGCTCCAGCACCGTTGTGGCTACTCTACCCGTTGAAGCCTTGATGCAGAGCATCTGGATGGTCGACACATGGCAAAGCCGTTCAGCTGGGGCTTCTTCGATCTCGCATAGGCCTTCAAGTCGGGGAGCAGAACGTGGGGACCAGAACATGGAGAGATAGCAATGGAGGCTGTGCAAGTCGATATAAGAATCTCATGTCTTCTCTCATCAGGTCACATCACAACAACTGCTTTTCTTATCTCCTAAGATGTCTCGTCTTACACAGTTGACTTCCTTCCTCTCGCTCGCCTCAGTCGGCTTTGCTCAAATCCCCAACATCATTCCATTTCAAGTCACAGGATCTCTCGATGGGTATGTTGCCAAATTCTCCCACCGAAGCTATACTAACCTTTTTGTAGCTGCTCAGCTGGGACAGAGTTCAATGCAGGAGGCACAGTCGACATCAACGAGATGTCGATCACCGTACCTCAGAACCTGATAGTTCAGTTTCCCACCACATACGCCCCCTTCCCTAAGCTCTGCGGTGCGGGAGCTGGGGGTTTCGAGACCACTGTCGTCGGCAACATCATCAATGGCAAGCCTGTCGCTGGACAGATCCAGGTCGCTGCTCGCTTTGGCCTCGAGGGCAGCCAGGGCTATATCTCTGCCATCACTGATGGCGTCATTCAGATTGCCGGCGGACCTAGGGTTCGGATCAACGACCCGATAGGCGCGTTTGCACCCAAGGTCACACTACAGCCTGCCTTCATCATTGACTCGGAAAACCCGTCAGTCTCATCCTTCTCTGGGTTCCCCATGTGCATTCAGCACGCCGGCAATGCAGACACGTGCCAGAGCTCGAACCGTCCGGATGGACAGACGAACTTTGACGCCCCAGATCCATTGACAATGGTCCCTCTCAAGGTCGGTGACTTCATCGAATACTCTGGGCTTCGCAACAACGGGGAAATTCTTGCCCACACTATCACAGCTATCAATGTTCAGGTCACAACAAAAGCTTCAGATACTGTCCCCAATTATATTCGTGTTGAGGACATGCTTGTTGGTGTTCGGGATACCGCTGCCAACGTCGAGGTCGCCGACATCCGAGTCATCGGCTTCCTTTCCAGCTGCTCTGGTGCTGTCGTCACTATCGAAGCTATCGACGTCGACCCATGCACAGGTGCTGAGACGTACCGCCGCATCGGCTCTGCCACGCCACGACAAGAGACTCGCTGCAAGTGGGAGGCCCGCATTGCTACCGTCACACCCTACACCCGGGACTACCGCGTCACTACCAACACTCCCATTTCGAAGACCAAGAACGGTATCGAGGGTGGTCAGTTTGTCACCCCTGTGACCGAATGGATCTTCCCCGAGGTCAACGTCCCCGGAACCAACCCACCTCCGCTCATCTTCAGTGACATCCAGGGCATAGTCCAGGGCGATTTCCTCGACGACCAGCAGTTCGGCCAGCTGAATCCCTTCCCTGCCGCGAACCCCCCCGCACCCAAGAAGCAATGTAGCGCCAGCGACATCCCCGCCAACAACGCAAACCAGCCCACCACCCCCGATACACCTTCCAGCTCCACACCGCAGACCTTGCCTGTAGCAGCAGCCGCCCAGTTCGCTGCGGTGCAACGCGTCGGCGCGCTACTCTCACTGCAAGGTTCCAACACCGAGCAAAGGCTCACCAATGACCAGCTCAACTTCGCCTGGACCCAAACCACCCCCTCCACCCCCGCCCTCAGCATCACCAACCCCACCCAACCAACCGCCTCCTTCACCGCCCCCAAAGTCACCACAGAAACAACCTTCACCTTCACCCTTACCGTAAGCCTCAAATCCAACGCCACCGCCAGCAGCAAGATCCTCGTCCCTGTCAAAATCAGCCCGACGGCCACAGACGTCGTCGCTATCGACTCGTACACGTGGGAGTCACGCCAGTCGGGTTCCATTTCGGTGTCGTGCAGCTCCAACGTGCGCAACGGCGATAATAAGAAGATGACGCTGCTGATCAACGGCGCGACGAGTATCCCGATGGCGGTTAGCGGGGGGAATGGGCGCTGGGCGTATACTGGGAGGAACATCGCTCGGCCGAATAGGCTGCAGTGTGTGAGTGATCTTTTGGGTAAGAGCACGGAGCGGACGGGGACGCAGACTACGAGGCGGAGGAGGAGGGGTGTTTTGGGGTTGTTTTAGATGGTGTTTGTGTTTTGGGGGTTGATAGCTTGTATATAATATGGTGAGGGGGTGTTGCTAGATTATGACACGAATTATGACTTTTCTTTCAACGTTCAATTCTTTCAATATGCCTCTTTGCTATGCTGGCCAACGATGGGCTTGGTATTGTAATGATCGATGCGAGTGCGTCACGTTAAATGTCATTCTGGAGCTTGTTGCCCTGCTTCAAGAGAGGAGAAAGTCGCGTGTTATCTGTTGATACCGTAGTGCTGATGCATGGTTTTGCTCTTTACCTGGATGCCCCTTTTGCAAATACCGGTTCCTATCTCGACTGTCAAAGGTCGTATGAGAAGACCACTCAGAGTGTATTGTGCTGCAATCTATAGCCCGGTGCTTCCATCATTACGCCCTATCAGGCGCCTAGGAGAGATGCCGCCAAGAACTTTGTGGGTTTGATGGCCCTCAGATACAACAAGTCGCAATAATGTAGATCGCCCATCAGTCTGCTACGTCTTCTGGTAATGCAGCAGGTGTCAATTTCTGCATTTCGTTGGGATGAGAACAACACCCGGGTTGATGTTGTTCTTCTGCTGTCACGCCCAATCAGACGCTAGCGCGGTGTGGATGAGGAAGTTGCAACTCGCTTAGCCCGCACCCGAGGATCGGCCGGCCTGCAATATTGAATCTCACGCAACTTCGACATCGACGCCCCAGCCAACGCCCGCCCAACTAACCCGTCTCCGACAGCCAACTTTTGTCAGTACACCCGCCGAGCCGCGAATACTCTTGCAACACAGCCAGGACTGACTTTGCCGCTGCAGCGTCACCGAAAATCCCAAGCAACCACACATCATGTCTCACGAGTCGGTCTGGTACTCCCGCCCTAGGACTTACGGCAAGGGCTCCCGCGAGTGGTACGTTTGCGAGCATGCGTCTATTTGGGAGAAAGAAGGAGAATGGCTGGCAGCGCACGCGGTGCCATGTGCGGCCGTGTGCTGAGGATCGATGGAGGACATGTCTGGGCGTCAAGGAAGAGCGTGAAAGAACGGAGGCTGACCTGACACATAGCCGCGTCTGCACCCACCCCGCTGGTCTGATCCGCAAGTACGGCCTCAACATCTGCCGTCAGTGCTTCCGCGAGAAGGCCGCCGACATTGGTTTCGTCAAGGTACGACTCACCCGTCTCCCTCCGCCGCCGCGCCCTGCACCGTACGCTCGGGCGCGCATGTGCCAGGAGCGCAGCACCCATGACGATGACCGACTAACGCTCTGCAGCACCGCTAAATGTACCCACGAGTTCCACGACCGGAGTAGAGGAGGCGCAACGGTGACGCGATGATTCCCTGACGATACGATCGACTCGCTTCTTCTTCCACGAGCATGAGGGGCGGAGAGCGCCGAGGATGGTCTGGACGGTTCTGCATGGCTTTTAGGGACTTCTTTCCGGTCGCCAGCGTGTGGCTGCAAATAAACAAAATTCCATCCTGATACCAATCGGCATTTCTACGGCTCAAATTTTGTGCCGAAGGGCTCGCGTGAAGCTATGCAACGGATGTGTGAGTAGGGACGATTGCGGTAGAGTGGGCTGACAGTATTGGGGACGACGAGGAGAAGCAGTTGCTAGATCGTGGGGTGCAGACTGCTATAAAGCGCCCTGTGCCGCCATCACGGTGCTCGACTTCTACACACTCGGGTACTCACCACATGCAGGCCCGCCGCACATGCACCACCAATCAGCTGCTACTACGCTGCGGTGCGTCGACACCTTACAGCCAACTGGAGTCTTGCGATGAGGAAGGTAAAGCAAAGGGGTGGTGCAGCCATTTTGGACTCGACACACAGAAGCCAGGCTACATCCTCTATCAGCCTCAATAATTACTAAGCATTCCTCACGCTACGAAACCCCGTGCCGTATCACGAGACGATTTCTGTCAATCAAGGACCACGCATCAGCTCGGATCTCCTTCATTCAACTTTAACTTTTTACACGGCTCACTTCACTAAAACCCAGCACCCTCCATTCTCCCACCACCACCACCATGTCCCTCCACCCAAGCCCCCAAACTACAACACCCACCTCCCAAACCACTTCAAAATAAGTGGCGTAGCATCCCACGTTGTCGGCCCACCGCGCAGTGTCTCAAACGGCTCACCCTGATTCTTAATACTCGGCCACCCATGCCCAAACCCATGGATCTTGCGATGCAGCACCGCCTCCTTCTTACCCCCACACGTCCACCTGCTCTCCTCCACAGTCCCGTTCTCCGCCTCCGAAACAACAGGCTCACCACACGCGTCCCTCGTTGCCCAGCCCTTCACCCACTCCGGCACAGGGATGCTCGCCGGTGGCGACGAATTGCTGCCGTTATACGCCACAACCGTATCCGCATCACCATGCAAATTCAAATACGGCAACACCCTCCCACCCAATTCCGGCCGGCAATCCCCCTGAAACAACGGCTCAGTCAGACTCGAATCCGGGTAAAACGCGCCCGCAACCGTCGCCAGCGCCGCAAACCGCTTGTTAAGCTGGGCGTCGCACATCAGCAACCCGGTCAACCCCCCACCATTAGACAATCCCGCCGCATATACTCTCTCCGTGTCGATGCACAGCGTAGCACTCAGATGATCCAGCAACTCCCCCACGAAAATCCGATCATCAATCGTAGTGCTATTCGGCGCCAGCGGGTCCCCGAGCCACTGCACGCCCGGGTCCTGCACGTTCATGCCCTCTGGGTACGCGACGATGAAGTCGGTGTTGAAGGATGGGTTGGAGAGCTCGCTGATTTTCTCCATGGACCATGCTGGTTGCTGCTGGCCGTGGAAGGCGAGGACGAGGGGCGCGGCCGCGTTGTTGGACGCCGAGTACGAGGCGGGGAGGTGCAGAATGTACTCGCGCGTTGTGGTTTTTCCGATGACGGATTTGGAGGAGAGGGTGATGTTGTGGGTTGAGGAGCCGGGGGTCAGGCCCGCGGGGAGGCGGGTGGTGCAGCCAGTGCTTGCTGCGGTGGCGGCGGCCACGAAGGGAACGAGGTTCAGCGCGGCGGACTTCATGATGATTGTTGGTTGTGAAGAAGGAACACCCCAAGAACTCATCGGGCTAAATACACGCCCTCCATATTCACGACGGTGGTGAGAATCTCCGCTTTCGGTCCGCCGTGTTGCAATACGAGGAGCCTAACGCAGGGTGTTGCTGGATGAGGTCGGTGTTGAGCGAGTACCGCCGACCGAGATGAAGGTATACGGAGCCGGGCCGTTGCGGCTTGTCGCGGAAGGAGTGCTATGATTTTACATGAATGAAATGTTTGGACGCGAACCGGATACAGCTTTGACGGCATGAAATTGCTCTTATAAAGCGTCGTTCCACACCTGCTCGGTCGACGCATTTCACCGCTGGCGCACTTCACCGCTGACGCATTGCACCGCGAGGCAAAAAAAACCATCCAATTCAATAGAACCGTCTTGAAGCTAGACTCACGTACCATGTCGGCATGAGCAAGGCACCTAAGCAAAGCAGGAATCATGCAATCGAGGCCGCTGCGCTGAGGATACTCTGCTCACCGCATCTCACCTCCTCCCCCACCCATGCCTATACTCATTCTGCGCCTCCACCGCAAACCTAACCTGCTCCTTGTACAGCCTCTGCAACCTTCCCACCTCCCCCCTCCTCTCCATCTCATCCACAATGCGCCTCGCCTCCTTCTCCCTCCTCCGGTCACTCTTCCTATCGCGTTGAACCAGCTTCTCGGGGGTCAGGTAGCCGTTGCTGTCCAAGTAGCCCTTGACCCAGTCGTTGAGGTGGAAGCGCCAGTGGTGCAGCGTGTGCGCGACTTGCGCGTTGGCTTTGCATGTGCTGCCCAGGGTGAAGGTTTTGCTCGCGGGGGGGATGCGGTCACCGCGGAAGTCGAGGGTGGGGGGTTCGCCGTGGGCTGAGGATGCTGAGAGGGAGGAGGTGGAGGTGTCGCTGTCGGAGGCGGAGTCGGGTTCGAGGGGTTCGAGGGGTTCGAGGGAGTCGGGGTGGTATGGGGCGCCGGTTAGGGAGAGTTCGAAGGTGGCGGGGTGGTTCTTACGGTTGCAAGCTTCGCAGTGGTCGGTTAGGAAGGAGCGGCGCGAGCCGCCGATTTCGTTGATGATGAGTTCTGGGCGGGCGTTGATGGCTTTGGTGAAGTCTGGGGTCCAGGCGGCCGAGGTGAATTTCGAGGATGCGAGGCCTTTGACTTCGTCGCCGAGCTTGCGGAAGGTGAGCTCGTAGATTTCGTCGGTGGAGTTGAAGGCCGGGTGGATCTTCTTCATGACCATCCATTCGACGGCGTATTTGAAGAGCTCTTTGGGCTTCGCACGGGACATGCTGCTGAACTGCATGGGGAGCTGGGCGTGCTCGGCGTCTGGCTCGCCGATGATGGCATTGGGGTCGTCGTCGATGAAGCCCGTGTCGTCCTCGTCTTCTTGGAACATGTCGAGGGCGTTTGCGTCGCGGTCTGATTCCTCCTCTTCGTCTTCGACTGCGCTCTCGGGGTCGCCCACCTCATCGCTGTCGGGCTCCTCCTTGATGATCTCGAGCTCGGATTCAGAGTCGGACTCGACGACAGTGCGTGTCTTGCGGGCCGGGGTGGACGAAGGCTCCTGGGTGCTGCTGGCGCGTTTCCTTCGGAGTGCCTCGAGCGCTTCCTGTCGCTTGTTCTTGGGCTTGTCTTGTGCAATCCGCAGCGGCGACGAACGGAGAAATGCCAGCTCCTCCCGCAGTTCTTCTTGCTCCTCGTGGTTGCCGCTCTCTGCTCCGCTGCCGTCTGCTTGCTGGTCGTCCTCTTCCTCGCCCTCTTCCTCGTCTGTCGACGCCCTGCGCCTTCTCGCCCTCCTTCGTGTGCTCTTCGGTGGTGACTGGTCTTCATCCAGGTCCTCGTCTGGAGTCGCCGGCCGCTTCGTGAGTCGTCGCCGCGTGCTCCGTGGCGGCGTGGGCATCTCCTCATCGCTCTCTTCCGGCGTCGCCTGGCGTATCTCGACCCTGCGTCGCTTGCCGGGCAGCCTGAGCTCTTCCTTCTCCTCATCCGACTCTGCCTGCTGCACCCGCTTCCTCTGTGTGACCGTGACCGTGACCGTGCCCTCCTCCTCGTCGCTGCTCTCCGCGCGCCGCCGCTTCCGGCCTCCTCTCGCCTTGACTGGCTTCTCTGCCTCGCTCTGCGACTCTGAGCTACTCTCCTCCTCCGCAACGTCCACGTCGGAGCTGCCAAACATGCCGTTGCTCTTCGCTCTCACCGGCAGACCCGCGCGCGTGCTCCTCTCTTCTTCAGCCTGCAGCTCGTCTTCGCTCGAATCATAGGCAGATGTTTGCTTTGGCGCCCGCTTTGGCGAACCTTTGGGCGCGATGTTGTGCAAGTCGATCTTGGACTGACGTTTCGGGCGGGAGAATTGGGAGCCCATGGCTTTGGTGCGTGTTGTTTTCGCGGGGGAAGACTGTGCAGCTGGGGAGAAGCTGATCTTGGTCTGGCGCTTGGGCGCGCTCGATCGTTTGCGCGCCATTTTCGGTGGGGTAAGTCGCGGTGAAGGTGAATCCGGCGGCTCTGCAGAGCTATGCGCCAAAGTTGCGCGGAGAGTTCACTGGTGAATACGCGTGTGATGAGACTCTCAGAAATGCGTTCAATGACAAAATTACTGCACAAACGAACTGTGAACTGGGTATACGCAGAAAGTCAAAGAACCAGAGTGTTGTTGAATGTCCATGGCCTCGGCAGCCGGCGGCGATGATGCGCGAGGCAAAAAGTCGTCACTACTCGTCAGGGTCCACGCGCGAAAGCAGGTGACCTCATCCACCTCGACTCTCGGACATGCACAAATACTGAATACCCACGACCTCACCGATGCTGATCATGTCTGGTGAATCGCGTGTCATAATCATAATCATCAGCTATGAGCGTGATATCGACGTCTTTTTCACAGGCCAGTGACTGTCATTCTTCCACGACAGACTTCACCATCGATGCTATTATACAAGTACCGTGCTCGCTCCAATCATGCCGTACTCTACTATGCACTCGGCTGTTGTTTATTTGCTTAATCTGCTATGCGTTTCCTGATCCTCGAAGAATGCTCAGATAGCGAGCTGCACTGTATATACCACGACCCCGAGCGGACAGTAACAATCCTCCACCCTCGCACAGCATGCTCACTCCAACTCTACGCACCCCAAGAAGACACCCACACCTCCTTCCCAACATTCCACACCCGCCGCCCAAACACCGCACACGCCTGGTGGCTCCAACTCTCCGGCATAACCACCAGCCGCCTCCTCGGCACCACCTTAGAACCCTCCTCCCTCACACAAAACCCGCCCCCCGCCGTAGACAAAGACCTCACAAAGTGGCACCTAACAAACATCCGCTCCATAATCCCCACCCACGACGTCCTCGACGAAGACGAACATCTCCAATCCCTCCAGCCCCTCCCCGCGCCCTGGTCCTGGCCAGACAACACGTTCTACCGCGAAGCGCGCCGTGGCTGCTTACAGCACCTCACCGAGCCGCTCATCGCTGATCTAGTAACCCACGGCCTGCTCCTCGTCAACGACATGGGTATCCGGTGGAAACACCTCGATCAGTACATCCTCGTCAGGATCCAGGACGAAGGCGGAGCCGAAGGCCGGGTTTTCAACCGCGCAAACCGTCCGCGGTTCGAGAAATTGGATCCCCGTGCTTTTCGCCGCGAGAGGATTCGTAGACCGGGGTTGAATGGAGAGTGGAATGGCGGGCCTGGGAAGCTTCCTACGCCGATTGAGCAGATTGGGGATCCGCTGGTTGGGCCGGGGGAGAAGAGGGTTAGGATTTGTGCGAGGAAGAGGTGTGTGGGTGAGGGGGTGGGGGTGGTTGAGGAGGAGGATGTGGAGGATAATGAGGGGAAGACTGTGGGGAAGGCGAGGGAGGTTGGGAGGAGGAGGGGGAGGATGGTGTGGGATTCGCAGCGGGGATCTTGAGGGTGTGGGGTGAGGGAGTAGAAGGGTTGTGAGGATCTGAGGATGTGTGGGAAGATCCTGTGGCGAGCGTTGGACGAGCTGCGCGACCCACCTGTGTCTGGCACGATCACATAACGTTGCAGGACAACACAGCCGCCCCCGCTGCCAAAGTACTCACGACCGCGCCTGCCCTGCCCCATTTCACGCCCTTCTTAGCCTGCGTAAGCTGATCCTGCGCGAGCTTAGTCGTGGCAAGGTGGAAGTAGGTCTGCATCTGCTCATCCATTCTGCGCCGCTCGACCTCCATCGACTTTTCCTGCATCTGCAGCTGCAGCTCCAGCAGCGATTCCCTACTCACTGTCGTTCCGCTGGCGTAGCTTGGGGGAGGCGGGCTGTATCTCTGGACTTGCTGCGTTTGCGCTGCTTCGATTTGTTTCCTGATGGCTTCCATGTTGTCCTCTGATTCTTTTCGGAGGCGTGCTCGTTCTGCTTCGGCGGCGGCGAGCGAGTCGAGAGTTTGCTGTAATAGCTCATCTGCTTTCTTCTTCATTCGCTCTAGTTCTGCGTCTTTGGCCCGGATGGTGGCCTCGTGCTTGCGTTGCAGGTCGAGCAGCTCCTCTGCTGCCGTGTTGTCGCTTTCTTCGAGAGCCTGTTTGAAGTCCTCTTGTGCTTCGCGTAGTTTATCCCGGGTTCGGGCTTGCTCATCGAGTACTTTGCTTCGCAGCTGCTGGCCTGCGCTGGTGTCTTTCACGTCTGTTCGCCCGTCTTCGAGCTGCTTTTGAATCTCCATCTTCACTTGGGCTTTACGGGAAATGATATACTCGATGATTCGCAACGCGGAATCTCGATTGTCGTCATGCCTGATGATCTTTGTGCCGGCGTCTATCATAGACTTCCAGTACCGTTCCGAGAGTTGCCTTTGTAAGTCCTCTCCATTTTCTTCATTGATCTTGCCCCACATGGTGGTGGCGACGACAACGCTGGATAATGGTTCTTCGCCACACATGGCCTGAAACATGTTCAGGTTGTTCTTTGCCGAGCCTCGCATACGTCCGCCGGCTTCATTAATAGGGTGTAGGTATATGATCCCACTGAGCTTCAGAGGTGGGGTTTGACGGCTTGCGAGTACAAGCCATCCCGCGATCTGGTTGAGGATGTGGGCATCGTCCATCTCAGCGCGACTGTCATCGAACCCTGGTGTGTCTACAAGTCTGATTGTGCGGCCTTTGTATTTGAGAGTGCCGATGAAGACTTCGCTCGTCTCTGAGTACATTGTTAGTTTCATTCCCAATCAATCATTCCAAGACTCCACATGAGCGTACTCACGAGACTTCAAGCTATGTCCGACGCCATTGTAATCGCCGGTACAGTGTGCGATAAATGTCGATTTACCAGAACCTGTGATCCCCATTACGGGAATGATAATATCATCGGCGCTATGGGTAGCTTGGTCAGTTGCGGTCTAAGACTGCGACGCATCAAAACGTACCTAAGGACGTTCTCGGAGAGACTAGATGTTGCCATACTGAGAAAGTCTTATTTCAGCGCAAAGACCATGGCTTTCGCACACTCGACCCTCTGTTGCACTTGAGCACTACTTGTAGTTAGGCGGGCGAAGCACGGCCTGGCCGGCCTCGGCAGGATCGACGCCCATTGTTTCTCGACGTCTGACCACCTTCCCTACTCATCAGGCCGGGGTTGTGTGTTTGTGCATATCATGTATGGCAACCGTCCTCTCTATTGGCTGTGATATGCCGCTAGGGGTAATCCTATGCACGTGAATATTGAGGCTTTCCGTAGCCGCGTTGATGACGGTTCGCTGGTGGAACAGGTGGGGGCGGCTGATAGGAGGCTGACTTTCAGCCTTGCGACGCCCACGGTTCTTCTCGGCGTCTGAACGTCGCAAAACCTATAAGCTTTCCGTCTTTCACTCTGCAATGGCTCCTTCTTGGAGTACGGATTCTTCCGAAGTCGTTATTGGTGTCGTGGGTGTCACTGGCAGTGGAAAGAGCAGCTTCATCAAGCTCGTTACTCAGTGTGCAGATATCAATACAAGTGGCGGGCCTGAATCCGGTGAGTCGTTATCTTCTTTAGTACTCGAAACCTCCTGGACTGTCTTTGACTCCAAAATCAGACACGCAAGATATAGGCCAATATCGATTCGAGGCTGAAGGAATCCGCTACGTCTTAGTCGACACGCCTGGTTTTGATGACTCGACGCGCGATGACGAAGATGTATATATACAGCTCGCGAGATGGACAGCCCGGTCTTTTCGTGCTGGCCAGTACATGAACGGCATACTGTACCTCCATCCTGTAACAAGCAATCGCCACAGAGGATCCGAGCTTCGAAACCTTCGCATGTTCAAAAAGCTGTGCGGCAACAACAACTTCGGAAATGTTGTACTTGGCCTCACGTTCTGTGACATTGAGACAGTCGATAATATTCGCAGTCGTACAGAGGAGTTGAGCAACACGCCAGAATGGTGGGGTGACATGATTGCTCGCGGCTCTCGCGTTGAGTGTATTCCGCACCAGCGAAATGCTTGCATAAAGGTACTTTCTCAGTTCGGACCTAGGCCCAAAGTTACACTCAAGATCCAGAAAGAGGTTGTCGTAGAAGGGCGGGATATCAACGATACCGATGCTGCAAGAACCATTGCTCATAAGCAAGAATTGACACGTATACGTGCGCAAGAGGCAAGACAGCATGCAGACCTTCGTGCAGAGTACAAGAAGAAGATGAAACAAGCAAAAGAGACGTACGAAAGTACATTGAGACTTGCACAACAGCAGTTCGAAATAGCATCTCGACGCCAGCAAATACAAGAACAAATTTTTAAACTGTCTAACCAAAGACAAGAAGAGCTGCACCGCAAAGTAAGCGCCATGCACGCAGAAAACGAAGCGCTGAGGGAAGCGAATGCACGGGAGCTGGTGGAACTCCAAAAGCAGCTGCGTGAAGTGAGGCTGAATGTTGAGAAGCAGAGAGGGGAAGTCAGCTACGCAAAGGTTCAACCAAAACTCCTCGAGAGAGCCAAGAGGTTCCAAGCCGAGTGGGCTGTCGTCCAGAGTCGCAAAACCGCCTGGCGTCTAAAGCAACCCTACAAAGAGTACGAGTTAAAAGGGTATGACGTCGAAACAACCATGTCATGGTTCCTGGGCACCTTCTGCGACCGCTGTTCCAAAAGCTACTCTCCTTCTGAAGATTTCTTGGGTAAGACTCCGCACGCTACACCAAGAAGCTTCACTAACCGATGTCACCTTTTCAGCGTGCCAGAAATGCATTGAGGTTGATGAGAATTTCATAGATCCGGCGGTGTCAGGAAGCATAATTTACGTATGCAGCGGTTGCAAGGCGAAAGGCAAAGGATGCTACTTACATGGCCTACAGCACCTCAGCGTCGATCGTAAATGGAAGCTTTCCGCCCTCCAGGACTGCCCGAGATATTCCAGGAATAATGACATTCCGTGGTGTGATAAGTGTGAGAAGGATCTGGGAGAGGATGGACTCTATCTTCGTAAGTGTTCCTTCCTCTATAGATTATGAGGCTGACTCGTGTTTTGAGATTGTTGTATGTGTGACGAGGATGTAGACTACTGTGTCAAGTGCTGGGGGAAGGGGGCGGTGTGTCTCAACAAGAACCATGACTTACATATAATCTCTCAATGCCCTGCGAGTATGGCTGTGTCGACATGAGCAGGCGCGAGACTGCGCGACTTGTTTTGGCACACAAGAAAGAACATGAAATAGTATTTCCCTTCAGGTTCAGACGATAGTGGTTCTTTTGCGATCATCACTAAGAAAGCGCGTAACCGACTCGTACTGGGGCCCACCCTTTTTACGTGCCGTGAAGAACCCTACTCTTTTGAAGCAACCCGGCTTGCTTGGATGACTCAGAAGCATGAGACCACTTGCATATACATCTTTAGTGAGAAGTATGCAATAGAGCTCATGGTCACTATTTTCTGGTGGGTCTGATGCGTCCCAGATGACACTACCAAGTGGTTGACCACACATGGAGTATATGCCAAGGCGGTCATATTTCGACTCTGTGCTGGAGATCCTCTTGTAAAATACCCTCTGAACGTACCCTTCAAGATCGATCTCGGCGCTCGCAACATCATCAAACGGGTTGAGGCTGTCTTTCGACTGGACTCGGACATCGTGCAAGGTTGCAACCATGGACTCTGCAAAGTGATGTCGATGTCCAGCAGCGAATCCAATAGATCCGCCCATCTTAGACCATGACCAAGAAGGCTGCTGTTCGGTGATAGTTCTTTCGCCGCAGTTTCGGTACCATAGTAAAGACTCAAATAGCTCTTCGCGCCAGTTACCAGCAATGTATGTTTTGCCTGTCTCTTTTTGATAGGCTCGGGCTATTCCGGAGAGAGCGACCAGCTTGTCACTCATGTACGTCAAATTGCGCCTAGTGTATTCCTTCACGATAACAGCCCACCAACTAAAATTACTTGAGTTGAGAACGGCGGTAGTATGTGGCACGGCACCGAGTCCAAGGGCAATTTTGAAGTCTGAGAAGTTGCCGAATCTGCTGAGTGCATTGTCATCGGCGCGACCGTCTTGTCTTACACTGGTCTCACAGCACTCCCAAGCTAACTGATCCGTATCGAAATACAAGACTCGTGCAGCTAGCAGCTGCTCCTGTAGTATCCAACCTCTACGATCGCAGTGCGACTCGCGAACATTGGCGTGCTGGAGGGTTGGTGATCGAATGTATATCGATCCTTCCATGGAGCAATCGTCACAATCGTCGCAGGTCCAGTTGAGACGGCACAGGGGCGGCTCGGGGTCTCGGTCGAAGAACAGACCCACAGTCGAGTTGGCAGCCCCTCTAGCTGATATGTTCAGGTATCCATGTCGGTAAATAGACTCCATCACAGCAGACTCTCGTTCCCAATCCTCTTTTGAGTCCTGGATGATGCAGAGTGAGTCTATCCATAGGTAGCGTATACCGAGTCCGCGAGTAACTTCCACAGCGTCTCTGAACGTTTTTGGCAAAGATGATAGCGGTAGTGATCGTTTGCGAATCTCGACGTCTTTATATGTCGTCGTCAACGATACCTTGCCTCCCCAGCAATGACTCAAAGTCACATAGAGACCGGAGGAGCCACCAGTCTCATACAAGAAAGGTTCCGCGGAGCTGTCGGCGAGACCAACATCAATGACTCTCGTGGGTAGTCGAGTATTTTGGTCTGGATTTCGGCATAGCCTGTGCTGATTACGACACAATGAGAGCCAGTAGTCGATCTGCCCCCAGTCTTGATCGGTATTGCCTGAACCTGCGGGTAGCGGGCGACCACTCACCCCACCATGCGAGGCCGCAGCGTCATCTGATTCAATTATTAGTGCATCGAAGAGGTAGACAGCATTTGTGACAAACCTTCGTAGGCAAAGATGTCTACCTTTCCTGATAGTGCAAGCTGATGATCTGGGTGTACGGTCGGATCATCCGCACTATCACTATCATCCCCGGCTGGGATGTCTCCTGTGGTGATGACGAAGACTCGATCGAATTGACGACCTATTCCTCCCCAAGCCTGAAGCGAAATCTCACGACCTGGATACTTGGGCGATACTTGCTCCCAAGCGGCAGCGCTCTCTGCGGCATCGTCATCACTACTACCCGTAGCGAGTGCGATGCATAGAAATTGACAGAGCCGACAGCCGGTCTCTGCGGAGAGCTTTAAAGCGAGATAGCTTGGTTGATGAGGCTGCATCTGATCCAGATCCGGCCCGCGCATTTTGCTTGTTGCGATGTTCTGGCAAGTGGAGCACAACAATGAGAAATCTGTAACCTCATGCTGCTGATTGCGGTGTACAATTTGCTGCTTGACTTCCATAGCTTCGATCCGTGACACAGATTATGGTCGATATGCGTCTATTCTGAGGAGCAAACCTTGCGCCACTTGCGCTCTCGATGCGTTGGCAACGGCGTGACCCTTGAGCAGATCATGTGCAGCCACTCACGTGTGATGTACAACATCGTCTGACGGCTCTCTGTCGTTGAGCCAGGATTCCACAGTCCGCGATGTTCGGTATAGCGTTCAGGAATCCGCTTGGTTTCAGATGAATGACAATAACGCGCCAAGCGCATCTGACAGTGTCCCTACTCACGCTCCAGTTCTGCAGTGAATTTGACGCGGCACGTAAATTTCGCTTTAGACTGAATCGACCACCACGAGAGCGTAGGCAACGTTCATCTGATGCGGCGGTGCGTGGTTAGACCCGAGGCGCAGCGGGCACATGTGGCTGAGCCCACCCCAACCGGTGAGCGGCGAGACAATGCGCTATCAGACCGGTCTTGCACTACATACGTATGATGTAGTGAGAACTGGAGATCAATGACGAATTGTACCTCACCTACTGCCGCATTTGGTGATATCGTGAGGCTCGCTGATACTGTTGCTGGCGCTGTGGCGGTGCAGCGTGCGATCAAGTGCATGACCTGTCTACAGTATCCGGTATTTTGGGTTCCCGGTGATCTGGAACTCGACAAGAAATAGCCGTTGCAGTTTCAGCTTCAGGAGGCTTGCGAGAGCCATCCGCATGCTACCATAGTAGATTGGTCGCCCAAAGCGGAAAGCGCGGTGGGTGTGGCGAAGTCACGTGATGCCAAAACACGGGATCGCCGTGATGGATACTCCACAGAGCTGACGGCGAAGAGCAGGCAACAAGCGCCACGCAAGTAGAGTGACTCGAATAAAGATGTAAGTGCCCATGTTTGTACCAGCAGTTTGATGTTTCGCAGGTTCAGCCTCAGCTTATTGTACCCGCGGACTGGTCTGGCATCCAGATCTAAGAGATCAGCGTTGCGGACGGCGTGTCCGGATCGATCGGCGAGAGAGTCGTAAGCGGCGCGACGTTTATCCGCAATCTGGAAATGATTGACACGCGCAGAGATCTAGAGAGATGAACACGAAGATCGTTCGCGAATACTTGCTGAGCTTTAGGTAGCTCCATGGATGACCCGGGTAAGATTCAGGGCTCCCACGTTGTTACATCTCGGAGAGGCCGTGAAGGCAAATGATCGCGATGTCCGTACTCCTGAGATGAGACACTTTGAAGTCTTCGGCCTGCTACTGGACCAGGAATTGTCTGCGGGACAAGTTAAGCTACCAGGCTGGGCTTTGGCAGGGGATCGCTGGTGTTGAATGATGAGGCGGACAGGAAGCTTGTAGGCGGATTAAGCGCTGACATTGTGGGCGGCAATGAACGAAACTTCGTCTTGTGAAGCTATCTTGCCAGGCCATGCAAGTCCAAGCCATACGCAGCGGTCGTGATTTGATGCTGAAGTTTCGATCGCATCTCCAACGGTCGCTAAGGGCATCGGATCTCGCTAAGCCCTGCAGTCCCAGGTACGATCAGCCCAACGAGCGCGACATCAAGTGCACGTAGGTCTTGGGCCGCTCAAAGGACATTTCTGGATCGCCCAAGGTTAAGAACCTCCGAATGACAGCAGCCATCAAGCCTTCTCGCGTACTGGAGCTGCCATGTTGTATCATCTGCGAACAGACTTCTCAGAGGGCAATTACTGGCTAAAAGCCACGCTGAAATCGTCTCCTTGTGGAACCAGCCCAGCAGGATCCTCGCACCTGGTGGTTTGACTTGCAGCATCATTTTATGAGCTGGTACTTGCTCGTGTATCGAAGGCGTTGTGCATGAAAAGCACAGAGATGCTAAGTACCTTGGGGCGCGTTACTCAATGCGTAAGTCTCGGTTGGCGCCCACTGTGCGAAGCTGAGGCTATCGATGGCGATGCGTCACGCGTACCAGCAGGCGAACAATCGAATTTCAAGCTCTTCAGATCGGAAAATGATGATTTGTGGCGGTACAACCATCCGCGTAGAGGTGCTGAATCCAGGTCGCCGTTGGCAGTTGCGACCGAGCTTGACCAGGGCTACCAAGCCAGGTTGGCCCGTGCAACGCGTCCAACCAAGCCACAGTGGACGCCATCGCTCACTCTTCAGCTGAACACGCTCCCCAACTCGATACCAAGACTTACGGATACTGGCCGAGGTGCTGAAACCGACCACACCATGCCTACCCTAGCACCCTACTGCTGCAATATTCCCAAAGGCGCGAGTCGTTACAGCTGAGCAACACGAACCTTTTGCCTGTCGATCATGGCAACGCAAACTACGTCGCCGTCATCAGCAGACCGTATCACGATGAAGGGGCCTAACTCTGCTAATGTTCCGCTGTGGAGGCTGCGGGTATCCCTTTAGTACGATGGTCAGGGTGCCGTCTAAGTGCCGCTGTAGCTTCATATACAGAAGCCGGCGCTGTGCTCTTTCTTGACATTGCATCCGTTTTCAATAACCCGACTTAAAATACCCTTGCGCCGATCTTATGGCCAGGATCACGCACGCAGGTATCATACACTGACACAAACGGAGCGTTCCAATCTAGCGCTTATGCCAACAGTCCTCCCGTGCTTCCATGTGAGTTCTATGAAAGGAGTGGTACTCCCTCTCGTGACCCATATTGACTGGTCTATAGCTTCGGATGCCTGCAGCACGCAACCACACCTCGCCAACGCGCTCACTTGTGCTCAGGCTCTTGAGCCTTCCAGTGTTCTTTATCATTCCTACCACCATGCCACCATACTCGAGCCTTCAGAATGCGGGACAGATCCTTTCAAACTCCAAGCAAAGCAGGCTCCTCCAAGTCCTTCTGGTCGTCTCAGCTGCTGCTGTTATAGCCTGGATTGTTATCAGTAGTATCTCACAGAGGCAAAGCCGGAGTGTCGACACGAATGTAGACGTTTTGGAGAAGCATATCACCAAGCCATTGCTCGGGAGGCAGGACTCCGCAACCTGGCAGCCTCAGTGGGAGCACGACCACAAGAATCATCTGAACTCTCTGAAGCAAGAGATTCTCGAGCACACCGAGAAACCTATCTTCCCCTGGGTGTCACCCCCACAAGCCTTGCCAGGACCGTACGATCCTATGTACTACCCTCTGCCAGCCCCATCATCCCGCTGCAAGACCTCTGGATCGATAGCAGTCAACATCGAAGGACGGCACTCGGCATCGTACACGCGTCATATCCCCAACTCTGGCACTCCACTGGGCGAAGCTGTCCTTTACGGCACCATGACAACTTCAACGGATGGCTGGCGACGATCACACTGGAACGTGGCCGGCGGTTGAACCATATCCAACGGCATCAACACCAATCTCGTTTCTCAACCATCCGTGTGACGACACCCATTTCCACTCGTAAACTCTCACGACACGTGCCGGATCTGCAGAGAGTCATAACGACACCGCCAGTTCGCAGCATGGCGCACGAACGCCTTGAAATTGCTGTTGGTCGCGAGTCGGACCAAGCGCTCGTTACGAAGCTTGGTCGGTGGCGGTCCGCTTAGTAGCTGAAGAAGTGAACTCCCGGTGGGGCAGCCATGCGGGTGTCTGGGATCCGTCATTCAGCGATGTGTCTTGACGCGGGAGTTCCTACAGACGTCAAGATCACTCAGCATTGGCGAAAGTCATGCGCGCGTCGGTTTCCTGTACCCTAGTCACCTGTGGCTGGCTGTAGAATGCGGATTGTGCCGCGGAGAGGCACAGTGCTAAGGCTCCCATACCAATAATGGAACTAAGATCAATCTATCCAAACTTACCCCAACATGCTCGCATACTTTTTGATAATACTGTTCGGGAAGCGATTAATCCGCAATGCAGTTCCACAAGGCCCAGAGCTCGAAGGCAGACTTGAGGCTGGCGTCCGTCAGCTAGCTGGCCGTAGTGTCAACACCTGCAGGTCACTAGCTCCCGCCCAAAATATGAGGCTAAAGTCTAGATGGCAGAAGGCGATTGTAGCGCTGGACTACGCGCGCGAGAAGTGTCGTGAACCTGAGGCTGCATGTAGCTATTGATCGTATGATGGGCGCATTTCATGAGAATTGAGAATGCCAGCCTTGCGCAGGACTCATCGGGACTAACGCTCAATCGACTGATGGCGGTGACTGCAATCAATCTCGACCTGTATGCTCCTTTGTGCTCGCGATGCATCGTGGGAAGTTCCAGCTAAGAGTAGCATGGCAGCCAGTACATTCAGAAAGGTCTGGCATCGTAGCGTGCGCGCCAGTCAAGACCAAAGCCTACCGCGAACTACAATCTCCAAATCTTCGATAATCAAATTCCATACTTAGCATGCCACACGGGTGCCTAATGGCAAATTGAATGGGCATCGTCTCGTATACAAACGCTGTCTCCATATACACCCAAACTTTCACTTTAGTCTCCACACAATTTATGAGTCTCGAGAATTCTCCGAGACCCATTTACAGAATATGGAAACGTGTGGGAAAACAAGTCATTCAATGTCCGTCACCTGCGAACATCGCATGTGCACACGTTGTTGTGCGGACACTGTCTCAGGGCCCCCAAGGCTCTTAGACAGCCTCTAGAGCGTGCAAAGCCGTATAAGATATTATCTCGCTCTTCGGGTATATTTCTCCGTCTCTGTGTAAAATCGTATCAGCGCTTCAGCGCCCACGTAGTCGCCCTGCCGAAACAGCTGCGCAATGTCGACATTAAGTGGACTGTCTGGCTCTGCGCTGGTCAGAAGCTGATGTATACTCGTCATGGTCGTTGCAATGGTGTATGCGGGTGTCCAATTTGTCTTGAGCAGATCAAGGCAGATCTCGCCGGTCTTGAAGTCGACGTTCGGGTGGCAGATGGGCGTGATGAATCGTATCGATGGAGGCGAGTTTGGGTAAGTCGGGGGGATGTGGATGTCAAGTAGCCATGTGCCGCCTGCGGACAGTCAGTAAAGAGGCAAGAAATAGCATGCTCCTCTTATGTCGAGAGAGAAAGAAAGAGCAACCCAATGACATGCCTTCATACGCTGTGCCTTCTACACCCTTCATTACTGCTCTCCAGTGCATCACATCTTCATCTGCGGGCCCAAGGTCCAACAACTCTTCATTTGGGTCCTTCTGGTAGGTCTGCAGCTCGGTCATGAGACGCTTGGTTGCGCCACGAGATGAGCCTGCCATGATGTGCACGCTTTGAACTTCCAACGGACGATTTCCAGATGATACGCGACAAGTTTCTGGGGTTATATGGCCCGACGAAATCCGGCAATGTGAGCAACGTCGTAGAGGCTGGCGCGTTGACACTTGATGATCGCCAGCTATCAGCTGCACCTCGGCCCAGCGCTCCTGCCATTCGTTGCTCAGAGCTTGGACCCACCAAAAGTTTGGGAAGTCGCGCTGGTGATCTCATCTTCGAGATTCACTTTGCAACACCAAATACCCCCACATTACATTTACGATGGTTGCGCCTGAGGTCACGCTCGCACATTTGAATCGAGCAGATGGGTCGGCGACATACACACATAATGGTTATGCTATCATTGGCGCAGTGAATGGCCCCATAGAAGTACAACGCCGCGATGAGCAGCCAGAAGAAGCAACATTAGAAGTCAACGTTAGGCCTTCTGCTGGCGTAGGAAGTAAGCACGAAATGTTGTAATGTACACAGAGAACTGTATTGACTTCAATACAGCACCACGTGAGCGTCACCTCGAGACCCTCCTCTACAACACATTGCGCTCGATAATCCTCACACGCCTCATTCCCCGCACACTCGTCCAGATCACATTGCAAGTACGAAGTTTGCCAGAAGAGGATACATCGGCCGGCGTAAACACCAGTCTGACTCTGCTACCGCATCTTCTTCACACAGCGTTTCTCAGCTTGCTATCTGCGTCGATACCACTCTCAACAACACTTACCTCCGTACTCGTCGCCTACCCCTCGTCAATAGAACAGAGCTCGGCGCCACTTCTTACTCCAACAGCGAACGAGCTGCTGCGTGCGAAGCCCATCAGATCTACACATGTGTTCGCTTTCTCTGGCGACAGGCGGTTACTGCTGAATGAGAGCGATGGGAAATTCAGCTACGAAGAATGGGAGCAAGCATGTGGGATGGCAGAGGAGATATGTTGCAAGGAGGAGGACCAGGGTGGTGTGAGCCTCGGCGACAGCATGGAGGTTGATGGGGCTGTGCAGAGTCAGAACTTGGAGGAGTGGCTGAGGCAAGTCGTAAGAAAAAAGGTGGAGTATGAGCAGCGGTGGAAGAGTGCCACCTGATCTCACCGACATTTTTGGTATCGATCTGATTCAAGATCAGACCCTGAAGCTCGGCCAGCCCAGGAGGTCCCGAGCGATTATACCGCGATCAGACCATGAGCAGAACCAAGTCACGTCCGTGATCTCATTGTGATGCCCTATGGTGGCATAAACGGGTATTACAACATTACTACGAAGGTCTGTGAGCACGTCATAGAGAGCTTCGGGAAAGAGGCGATGATATGTACACGATCAAGTCTATTCTCGATGGTAGAAATGCAACCTATGAATATCCAAAATTGAAATGCCCAAACACGCCAGGCGAAGTGTAAGCCAGATTCCGAAACGCTCAGTAGTTACATCAGTCGTCAATACTCGTAATGTCGTGCCTCGTACTATATCATGCCACGCTATGCATCATGCAAATCTTCTTACAGACGCAGCTGCACTCAGGCATGCTGCGCCATCGAGTGAGAACTGCGGTTCTTCGAGTCTGTTTCCAACAACTCATTGAGATATTCTTGGGGATCCCATTTCGGAATTTCCCACGTCGTTATCTTCTTGCCGTTGTGTAATGTTTCGTAATCTCGAACCTCTCGGCTGCATGCTCTAGCCATATCTAACCAGTCGTCCCATGTTCTCGTGCTTGGACAAGCATTACTTTGTCTCACCCAAGCCGTATCTTTGCTGACAACGATCGCCCTCCACAAGGCTTGTGTGAATGTCTCGCTGGCCAAGGATGGATAGCCTTTAGCGTCAAGATCGGAGTCGGAGAGAGCTTCCTGAACGACTTCGTAGGCTGTTGTGTCCCAATGCAGTTTCCCAGGTAAAGCAGCAACGATCCAGTAAGACGAGCCGAGGAGCATATACGCGCCTGCCCATGCGATCTGGTTCTCAATCCTTGCGTTGGCTAGGCATATCACTCCACCCATGAGCATCATGGTGCCGATCAGACTGAGGAGCCGGTAAGCCCAAGCGTGTTCAAGGAGGTATTCGATCTCCTCTGGAGCGAAGTAAAGCTCGCGTGCGATGTCTTCCGAACAACGGATAACCAAGAAGCTTCCTTTTGGGTATCGAATGACCACATCTCCCTTGGGAGCGAAATCTCTGTTTGGCTTTGGATCCGGTCCAGCCTGTGAGGATGACATTTGCTTCTCTGGCTCGGTACTGGCGACTGCTAGGCCGATAGAGGGCGTGTTCCTGGCTTTTGTTGGGAAACGGTTGAATGTCGCAGTCTTCTTATTATGCTTGCTCATTTTCCGGAACCTCTTGGGGAGCTGAAGTGTCCACTTATTGCCATACCCAATAAGGCTGGACAGCAGCGAAAGGTTGACCGTAGCAACGATGGACATGCCGTCACGGAAGTGGATTGATATGGCCAACAACATTGCTGAGAGGACGCAACCAAGTATGGCGACGAATGTGAGGGGCGCAAAAGCCTTTGCTTTCAACGGCTTGTCTTCTTTCCTTCTGATTTCGACAACGCGAACAGAGTATGGTGGCAACTTATTTGCGTCACTAATTGTAGTCAGCGAGGGCTCCTACTTGTTGCAGGGTCGGTGTTTGAAGATTGGAACCGACCCGCAAGCGCGAGGAGTAACCAAGCAGAAAGTTACTCACCATACGATGTTGGCTATATGATTGATGTAATCTCTATTGTTGCCCGACCATACGCCGGATACAATTCCAGGAACAGGCTCAAGATGCAATGGCCTGGTCGGTCTCATCAAAGCTTGTGGGGCGGGTAACAAACGCGGCAAGAAAACCCATCGCGACAGGGTAGACACCTGAGCGTTCGCAAGTACGGAACCTTCACCAAGGATAGCCAGAAAACCGACAATGTCAAGCTGTAGGGCGCTAAGATCGATTGTGCCATCTTCCTGAGGTTGCAACCAATGCATTCTAGCCTGCAATAGCGAGGCAGGCATCGTGAAAGTGGAGGCAGGCTACGCTGACCAAGGGGACCCTCGAACAAGAATCAAAGCAGAACGGCGCGGGTAAGAAACATGGGTCGGCAATGCGCTTCACGGATGTGGCTGGGATACCTATATGATGGAGGGACATGAACCGTAGAGATGAGGCTCGAAAGAGACATGACGACGCATGAGGTGCTGTGCAAAAGTTTATGCAGCTCAAAACTTGGCATGGTGCACAGGTGCGTGGTTGATGGGGGCCAAAAAGTAACTGAACATTGCCATCATCGTCTCACAGAGCGTCAAAAGAGCCCTTCTACAGGATAAGCAAGCATTGGCGAGCGAGTCCTCCCAGTCTCCATCTGGGAAGCACAGAGTGTGGCGCTTCACAGCCTCAATGGTTCACGAAATTTGTGTCCTCATTGGATGATTGGTATCTCAGGCTGGCATCGAAGTGAGGGGCAGGAAGGCTGACATCGGTTGCCAGGCTCCAAGGGTTTGGCGCCCGGCACGCATTACTTGCACAGCCTCTTTGCGCTGAACACGAGGGTGTCCTGCCCTGCCGAGCCCAGCATTTGACATCAAACATCAACATCAACACAGACCCGCACGCTGTCGTGACGTCTTGTGAGTATTGGAACGCTGCGCCTCGACTGTGGAGTCTGAGCTTTTGATCGCCCGCCCTCGGATTGCCCGAACAACATCGCAGCCGCACGCGCCAGGCTGGCGGCTGCTGAAACATCGAGCATCGAGCGCAAAGCTCCAAATAATTCCAGAAGACATCGATTTTAGTTTCGCATGAGTGGCGAGCGTCAAGAGAAGGAACAAGTGATCGCGCAGAAGAGCGTGTGCTGATGTACGTGGGTGCTCTTTCCCTCCGCCTGATGCCCTCAGGCACGCGATGGCTCCCCTGTACTTTTCAGCCTTGTACTTGTTATCTAGAAGGTCGCAAGACGTTTCTCGATGATGCAAATGATTCATGTCCAATGTTGGTCGATCTTCGTGTCTTCTTCCGCAGTACTTAGCTTCTTTAATGTCTGCGACAAAAGGTCATGCTGGCCAGGTACCAGTCTTGTGATGATTCAGCCTTGTTGGGCATATGATGCACTAGACATGGTGCAGTTCCCCGTAGCTTTCTTGGTCTTCGAGCTTGTACACGCGCAACGATTTCAAAGACTGGTGCTGACCCAATCTAGGCCAAGAAGCGAATCAAAGTGGATTAAGACTGTGAAGCCTTACAATTCGCCTGGCTGATTGCTCCTACGGCCACTTTGCCATACGCAGTCACCGCCTCGTGGGAGCAACAGCCTTCCGAAGACTCAGGAGTCAACAACTATCATCCGCACGGCTTACAGCCTTCGCGTATTCACCGGTAAAGGCAGCAGCAGCTTATACCTGTGTAACCTGCGCCCCGGACTGAAGGACCCGAGGCTCACCTTGACCGGTATGCACATTGGAAGAATCGGAACTTGAAACCGTGAAGAGCATGCCAGTTGACGAGGAACCGGAGATTGCGAGTGAATCCGACCAGTCCAACGCTACCCTGTGGACAAAGTGTTTACCAACATTGTGAGTTTTGCCATTCAGAGAGGTGGACGCGCGGCCTTCATACAATCGTCCGGATAGTCAGAAGCTGACAACAATGCAGCCTTGTACGTGGAAGGCACAAAACACCAGAGAAGGTTGACGGGGCAACCATGACGGTAGCTGACTCTCCAAGGAAGAAACGTAGAGCATCAAGTCTTCTCCCGAATAGACGGAAGCCCGTCATCAAGGCTCCCGTTATAGCAGAGAAAGCGGATACGATGGACATCGACAAAGAAGACGCGGGAATGACCTTCGAAAGATACCTTGAGCTCACCAATCTTGTCGAGGAATATGACAAAGATCGCAATGAGCTTGTGAACCAGGAAGAAGGCGACACCTGGGATCGCGCTGTGAGACCCACTTTCACCTCGAGATCAAAGAAGAAGTTCGAGACTATAGAAGCGAGGGCTGCGATCATCGTACGTGGTATACGAGAGTACGAACGACGAGTGACTTTCGGTAATCTCCCGTCAGAAGCAATACCGGGTCCAGAGACCTTGGACATGGGTGGGCAATTCCTGACGAACAAGAAGCGCATTGACACCGAAAGCAAGCTGTTCGAGATAGCAGAGCTTGTGCCAAAAGGAGCGCTTTTGCACCTTCATTTCAATGCGGAGCTGAATCCCGAGCAGTTGTTGATACAAGCCAAAAATATGGAGAACATCTACATTCGAAGCATTCGACCTTTGTCGAGCGACAAAGACCTGGATGAGACGGAGATGGTCTTCAATGTCTTAGATCCCGACACTGTCGACGAGACCGTCGATATATTCCACACCGATTACCCTGGTAGGTCAGACAACTGGAAAAAGCCCGAGATGCAAAGAACGATATGGATGAAATGGTCCGATTTCCAAAAGAAGTTTGAAGAGAAGAAGTTCCACGAACGCGTAGGGCAACGTAAGGTAGAGCCTAATTCGAAAGAGCCTCTTCGTGGATGTGGTGAGAACACCGGTCCTGTCGACTTAAGTCCTGCCGAGAACTGGCTCAAGTCTAAGATGATCTTGAGTCCAAAAGAAGCCTATGGCAAGAAACAAACGGTGAATGGGTAAGAGTAGCGGTTTCCAACGAACCTACGGGCAATCTGCTAAATTCTGCTCACAGTGTCTGGGCCCGGTTCAATCAAGCCACGAGATGCTTCAAAGGTCTTTTGAACTACGAGAGTGTTTACAAGTGGTACATTGGCCAAGCCATCGAAGCCCTGATCAGAGAAAAAGTCATGTACGCGGAGCTTCGACCAATGTTGCTTGACAAGTTCATACCCACCAGCGATGGCAAGGGTAAAATCGACAATCCCTCTCAGATGCAGATGATCATCGATGCGGTTCACGCGAAGCAGGAGGAGATTCGACTGGATTCAAATCGGTCAAATGAAGAATTCCCATTTGGGTTAAAGATCATCTACTGCACTCCCCGTTCAATTCCTAAAAAGATGATGCGGGAAGAGATGAAACAGTGCATCGAACTGAAAGAACGATATCCGAGCCTTATCTGCGGTAAGCATCGAAATGCGTACAATCTAATAGAGCTCATAGGCTGACCTTGGACAGGCTTCGATCTTGTAGGTGCAGAAGATCGACCGAACCACATTGGCTATTACAAGGAAGAGCTTGTGGCATTCAGAGCCACATGTAAAGCCAGGGGCCTCGAGATACCTTTCCTGTTTCACGCTGGTGAGTCCCTACTTGACACAGGCGGCTCTGAGGATCCAAGCAAGTCGAACCTGTACGATGCTGTGGCTCTCGGAGCTAAGCGTATCGGTCATGGATTTGCTCTAATGAAGCACCCTCATCTCGTCGACAAATTCAAGCGTAAAGTCAAAGAAGGCGACGTGCCAGCTCAAGAAGGTATATGCGTCGAGCTTTGTCCAATTTCCAACGAGCTCCTCCATCTTTGCCGAAACATTAAGGAGCATCCGTTCCCAGAGCTTCTCGCGGCAGGCATCCCCTGCACAGTCAATAGCGACAACCCGTCTCTCTTCACGTAGGTTTTCACTATCATCAACAGACCCGCGGGCCATTTTGCTTACAATGCTACAGGAATTCGATGAACCACGAGTTCTACCAAATAATGGTTGGGGCTCCTACTATGTCACTGTATAGTTGGAAGCAGCTCGCACATTGGAGTATCGAGTACAGCTGCCTCAGTCCGAAGGAGAAGACCAAAGGCTACAAAATCTTGAACGAAACGTGGCAAGACTTCTGTCAAACAATTGTGGACGTTTGCGACAACGAGACAACGGGTTTGATGAAGGATAATCAGATTGACGAGGAGAAAGCCAAGAAGTTTTTCGAGCGAGACACACGAAGTGAGTGGAGGAAGCATACGAAGAAGACAGCTACGTCCTGAGGCAAGCCAGCTTCAGCGCCGCAAGCTATCATCTCTCGTCGTGATCGTCGAGAGCTATGTCTCTTTATCCGGCGAGCAGTGGATAAGCGCCATTCTTCGGCGGTTCGTATCATTGCTACGCTGGCTATTGCGGATGATACCGTCCTAGCTACTGAGACTTCAGGCCATCTTCAAGATGCAGAGGAAGGCAGCCGGTGAGGGCATTGTCATGCCTAGGGAACAAGGAACAAGGAACAAGGAACGAGGAGCACAGTACGCGAGTCGATCAGGCCCCAGAAGAGTGCTCAACATAAGACCACTGCTTGCCGCGCAAGGACGAGCTATACCCACATTGATAATGCCGTGCTTGTCTATCTCGCGTCGCTAGTAGTAACATATGAACCAAAACTTCGCTCGCTATCTCCACATAGTCAATCCAGAAGAAGCACGTGATCTGGCTTTAGACATGATTGCCATCATCGAGACCAGGCAGATGATATTCGACCCTACGCGAGGCTCCAGACCATTTCCATCATTGCGCATCAGCAGGCCCATGCAGCAAATACCGAAGCGCAACGCAACCCAAAGAACACCACTAGCATTCAATTTGCCGCAGAAATTACAACCCACGTACAGACAACCAAACACAATCCCCAACCCTCCTCTCAACCACCCCCATGCAAAACCCTAAAAACCCGAACCCTCCACCGCCCTCACCCACCCACAACCCACCCCCTACCTCCCCTCCCCCTCAACAACCCTCTTCAAATCCCCATTAAACCCATCCCACCCCACCCTAGTCTTCTCCTTCAACCCCACCCTCCTCGCAACCCCCCCATCCCCATACAACCCCCCCAGCAGCCCCGAAAAAACCTCTTCCTGCGTAAACGTCGTCCCCCCCGGCGTCACCTGGCTCGGCGTCCAGTAGAAGCTATGCGTGCCGGTGAAGATGAGCGGCAGCGAGCCCGTCCAGGCGAATACTTCGGGGGTGTTGGAAACGATTTTTCCGGGGAAGGCGGGGGAGGAGGCGATTTTGACGGTGACGCGGTCGTTGGGTTGGAGGTCCTTGCCGGGTTTGGGGGTGGTGATTGATGAGAAGAATTTAGAGTAGCTTGGGAGGGAGGGGAAGTCGAGGAACTGGGGGGGGGGGGGCGTTAGATGGGTGGGGGATGGGGGGGGGGGGTTACTTTTGCGCGGACGGCGGAGGGGGGGGCGTTGATTTCGGTGGTTACTCTGAGGATGTTTGGCATGGTTGGGATGGTTGGTGTGGTTTGTGATGCGATGTTGCGAGATAGAGAACGCGGAGATATGCTTGGTGCTTCATTCTGCTGTGACTGTGCGGTCGTTATATACAGATCTTACCCCCTGGAGCACGACACCAATGATATGGCTGGTGGCTGCTTATCTCCCATCACCTCGTGCGAATCGTCAGCGCCGCTGGGATTGCAGGTCCTATCGCGACTCGTGGAACTCCGCATCGAGAGTGCCTCGCCGACGTTTTTGTTGTTTGGATGTTACTCTGAGTTCCGGTGGAGAGATGTTGTCGTCGGTGAGGCTGGATCGGTGTTATTGTTCGCCCGACTGCTCCTTTGAAAACGGCCCTTCTCACCTTGGAGGCAAGACCACCTTCAATGCTAATAAAGAGCGCAAAGCTAACCATAGGAAGCCCTGTCACTGCTCGGCCGATGTGTGCTGACGAGAGGGATATTCACCAGTCGTTGCGATTCAAGAAGCCAGTAGACGGCAATACCTTGTAGGCATAATTTTCTTTCAAGTCTGCATTTTGTAAGACCTCACTCAGAGTGCATTCTTTGGACTTCCAAGTCTCCTTCGCAGCTACATTGACACTCGCGTTGTTTCTGTCTACCCACCAGAGGATCCTTACGATACCCTAAGCCTGCGAATAGCACCGCTCACGAGGTCTTCTGCATTCAAGCGACTGTGTGGACTACCAGCGTCGCTGCCTGGTGTCTTTGTGTCCGTCAGAACGCGCTTATCCGGCCCTGTGACTGTCTGTCCCTTCGCCTGCGCAAAGCCAGCAGATCGCTCGTGTGCGGGGTTTGGGGAGTAGAAGCTATCGATGATGGGATGGATCATGACCGTTTGCTTGGAGATGGTAAGAGTGCTGTTTGTGGGGACCGTGACCCAGTTGTCTAGCGCAGTATTAGTTGGAGTTCACCAAGTTAGTGAGGCTGAACGTACCTCGCTCGAAAGTAAGCGGCTCGCTGGCGACAAGCACAATATCTGAGCCCTTGTCGCGGCGCTCCATGACGTAGTTCCGGTCCCCATCTTCGGATTTCCCGCTATCGGAGCTGTGCTCGCCCTTCAGCTGCTTCCAGCTTGTGCCGCTTGAGAAGAACAAGCTTGCGGCTTCGTCGGTGGTGGAGCTCACGTAGCGAGTGCAGACTACGCTCTCGCCGTCTGTGACGGCGAAGTTCAGCAAACTCCTGCTGTCCTCGTTGCCCATGTTCTCCTCTCCTACGACGTTACGAATAAATCCGTTGATGCGCTCGATAGTCTTTAATATAGCCTTGCGCATTACCGAGTGTCCAAATCCACCTGGCCCTGGCTCAGAGTCGGGAGACACTCCTGCCCTGTCTAGAGAGTCTAGGAACAAAGCAAATGCCCATTCTGAGTCTGTTGAACCTTGCACGAGTGTGAACCATTGCTCATTCAAGCTCATTGCCAGGCGCCTCTTGATCTGCTTGAAGCAGCCAATACCGCCGTTATGCATGAACATCAGGCGCTTGTAAGAAAAGGGGTGGCAGTTCTGTTCGGACAGATTGCCTTCGGTCGTGGCGCGAACGTGGGCGAAGAGGAGCGAGGATGTCGTCTTGGATGCTATCCGCGACAGGTTGATACAGTTCCATGCTGGAATCGTGGATGTGAAGACGCAAGGCTCGGGGCCAAGGGATGGTGATGTATAGTAGCCGATGCCAAAGCCATCGCCGTTGTGAGGTCGCCGTCGGTCCTGTCAAGTGTGAGTCGAGGCCAGTCCATATCGCAGACGGCGCGAGCGTACCAGTCGTAGGCGCGAGTCGAATGACTGTGTGAGGATTGAATGTGAAGGGTTCAGGATCAGCTCAGACAACAGGATCTCGTCCTTGCCCTTGTATACCTATGGCTTTGTGAGCTTCGTTGCATGATTCTATGAGTCCAGCTGGGTACGAACCATGAATCTGCACATAGTGGAGACCTGATAAATGACCTCAAGGAACAGCTTGTGCTAGTTATACGTCGATATTGTGGAATGTACGAGCGCGTGTCTGATCGACGCTGGTTGCTGGTTGCTTGTCAAAAGCACGCCATCGAGCCCAGGCCATGGTTTCTACTCAAGTGCAAACATGGCGTGAAGCTGGGCTGCTAGACAGAACAAAACACGAATGATGCACGCGAGTCAAAGCCCAGCACGCGACACGCGACAGATGTCATAAGCTAGAAGACACAACAGCGCGGAGTGAGCTGCGCGGGGTGGTTCCGCGGGATTGCGGCATGACGTGGGGGACGGTTCTCACATGCTCGTGGGCAACTGCGATTGTTGCAACCAATCACTACAGTCACAATATGCTTTCAAAGGTTGCATTAAGTATCACACAGCTGATAGCTGATAGCTGCCACGCATGAGCCGAGCACGCAGGTGTGCTCTCTCACAATTCTGGGTCGCTGGCGTTGCAACCACCGTACAAACAAAAACCGCCCAGCCCAGTCAGTCCATTCTTGCCCACCAGCCGTACAAGATAGAGATAAGCAAATTGCAACGCCAGGGGATATGATGCGAGGTAGTAAACACAGTGGGGTTACAAGACGGTGAATCTTTCGATGCTTCGTTAATCAAGGGGAGGCGGAAGGTGAAGACTGGGGGTATTGCGAGGAATAAGGATTCTTCCAAGCGCGCGCATAACTCGTAATTTTCAAGAGTCGTGTTACAAATCGTTGCTGATCGTGATCCCAAGTCGAGGTCTGGCAGGTATGGCGGCTGCCAGAGTGGCTCTTACGGCTGGCTTGCGTACGCAGGAAGGAAGCACTTAACGTATGCTTGGACTGGCGTGTGATATTGTGATTTGATTCAGATCGCTCACATATCCATCGAGTCACCGCCGTTGGCAAAGTTGAAGTTTTGTTGCTGTTGCTGCTGGCCGCCGGCACCGAAACCAAAGTGACCCTCCTGGTTGACGGCAGGGTTGGTCTCGGCCATGTTCTCAGCGTCGCCCTCCTCGTCCGAGAAGTACTTTTCGATGATGTTGTACGCCTTCATGTAGATCTCCTCATTGGCGTTGTTCTGGCACTCGTGGATTTTCTCCATACCGCCAACCTCCTCGATGAAGAGAGCGTAGCGGTTGATCTGCTCAGCGCCCTCAGCGCCAGCCTCCTTGTCCATCTCGCCGACCTTGAGGATGTTCTCAAGACCGTCAAGAGCAACCTGGATGATCTTGTTATCGGGGCACGCGAGCAAGTCGCAGAGGGGCTTGATGCAACCGCTCTGGACGAGATAGCGAATCTGGGCAGGCTTCTGCAGACCACCGCTAGTAGCGTTCGAGATAGCCCAGCAAGCCTCCTTGCGGGTCTTGAAGTCGCCGTTCTGGAGGAGGTGGATCAGAGGAGGGATGATGTTGGCATCGATGACAGCCTGGATCTGTGTGGAGTTGCCAGCGGTGACGTTGGAGATGGTCCAGCACGCCTCCTTGCGGATGCCGTCCTTGGTGGAGCTCAACAGAGAAAGCAGAGCGGGCAAAGAACCGCAGTTGATGATGACCTGTGTCTGGACGTCATCGCCAGTAACGATGTTACCAACGGATCGGAGAGCGGGTGTCTGGACGGATGTGGAGGCGTGCATCAGGAGCTCTACGAGACGGCGAGGGATACCGGCCTCGATGACAGCCTGGATCTTGTCGTTGGAGCCATCCGAGAGGTAGGAGATGGCCCAGCAGGCGTCGATGAGGACTTCGTCGTCGAGCGAGTAGACCAGCTTGGAGAGGACGGGGAGAGCGGGCTGGATCTGGTGCTTGTCAGCGACTATCATCTATAGAAGGAGTATGGCATGGCTTACCGTCTGCCAGTCGGGCTGGGGTGTCTTTCCCCTGCAGAAGTTGCTCAGGGTCCAGGTTGCGTTCCTGAGCATGCTCAACTTGCGGCTGTCGCCCAGAAGAGCGAGCAGCGGGCGGAGGGCGCCGGCCTGGAGCACAAAGTCGCGGCATGCGGGGCTGTCACCCGCAATGTTGCCGAGAGCCCACACGGCCTGCTCCCTAACATCAGGCTCGTGGCTGCTCAAAAGCTCGACGAAGATGGGCACGGCACCGGCTTCGATGACGACCTGTGTCTGCTGTGCGGAGCCGGAGGCAATGTTGGTGAGGGCCCATGCTGCCTCGAACTGCACCAGTGTGTGGGGAGAGCGGAGGAACTCTACGAAGCGGGAGACGACGCCCGTCTCGATAACGCGCTCGATGGGCGGGTTGCGCTCCTTGGACAGGAGCTTACGGAACTTTGTCGTCGCCTGGATCTGCTCGTCGATCTGTTCCGAGAAGACGCCCTTGACCATCTGGGGGAGCTCCTCATTGAGCTGGGCCGACGTTAGCACGCTGGGACAAAGACTCGGTATGGAGGGGTATACGGACCTGCCCCTCGATGTTGCCGCCCTCATCGTCGCTGTCTGGTGCAGCGCCCAGAGACGCACCCGGCCGGTCAGCGCCGCCGCCGATGCCGCGGCGCTTTGCGAGGTTCTCTTCACGCTTCGCCCGGCGGATCTCGACCTGCTGCTCCTCGCGGCGGCGGCGGAGCTCGTCAGGCTTGAAGGCGCTCTTGGCCTTGAAAGCCGTGCGGCGGTGCTCGGGAATGTACTTGTCAGCCATTTCTGCGGCGACAGTGTGTAGAGACGGAGCGGTGGTGAAGGTCTGCTTGGAGGAGTGGCGGAGGGACAAGCAGTGTTTGTTTGCACTGGATTAAATGGATCTTTGCGTGGGGCAAGGTGAAAAGGCGGCGGCGGAAACGGCAAAGCGTCGGCCTTAGCGCTAGCGCAGTGGGCACTTTGGGCGCGTTCATAGCAACCACTTTGCATACCCAGTTGGGACGCGAGCATGTGACGCGTCGACGACAACGTCGATGCTGGAGCCTTGCGCGATTGTGGTGAGTCTGTCACCTTCCTGTCTCTACTCTCTGCTGCTGCATGGCACACGTTTGACACACGTCGTTAACAATGAACATAGTAGTCTCCATGCCAAAATTTCCCGTTGGCTTCACGGCTGTGAAGGACTGCCAGACTGAAGGCGCCGTAGTCAGCCTACTTGGTGTTGTCCTGAGCGTGCAAGAGCCAAGAAAGTCACGAGGCCCAGATTGGATTCTGAATTTCAGTATCCAAGATGACTTCATCGCAGGCTCAGTCGGCGGCAGCTCCAACATGGGATGTCGAGTGTTCAAGCCTGAGGCCAGCTTGCCCAAGATCACAGGTGCTGGTGATGTCGTGATCCTGCGCAACTTCAAACTCAGCCAATGGCAAGGACGTATGGACTGTGTCAGCGACTGGAGAAGTGGAATTTTGGTCTTTCCTGCAAACAAGATCCCAGTAACTGAGCTGAGCCAAGCATATCTGCTTGGAACACAGCGACTACCTTACAACGCCACGCCCGGGACCAAAGAGCCTTCAATACAAGAACAGAAAGCAGTGCTGCAGTTGGCGCATTCGGCATCTGCCTCAGCGAAGGACGTACAACAGCATGCAGTAATTGCGTCGACCAGCAGCACCAGCAGGCGCAAGGAGGCATTGATCCAGGACCTCACGTTCGACAAATTCTACGACATCAAAGCTCAGGTCGTGAACATCTACTACTCAAACTCGGGCACTGTCGAGCTCAAAGTGACCGACTACACCGCTAACAAGGATCTCTACCTTTATGCTGATCCGGACCGCGACCCTGATCTGGTCTTTAAGCGTGAGTGGTGCGGACCTTTCGGCCAGGTGACTCTGGATGTGCGACTATACGAACCTCACGCTGCGTGGGCACGCCAAAATCTCTCCACCGGCGATTTTGTCTACCTAAAGAATGTGCACACGAGAGCATCACCAGCTAACATGCTCGAAGGAGCGATGCATGAAGACCGACAGATGCCACACCAAGTTGACGTGCGCAGGCTGACACACCAACCGGCAATCAAAGAAATTGATGTGCGGAGAGAAGCTTATGAACAGCAGCGAACGAATCGCGGCACCTTCTATCTGATCAATGCTCCGAAGAAGTCCTCAGCGAAAGCTTCTGCGAAAAAGAGGCAAGAGAAGAGGGAGAGACAGCGCCTGCAGAAAGAGACCGTACAAAAAGAGCTCGAAGAGAAACAAGAAAAGTGGGAGGCTGAGCGCAGCGGTGTCAACATGAACGGTAGGCCATTACAGCTCGATGCAAAATTTGCGCTGACAGAATCAGTCCGCGCTAGCTTTCCTGACAAGCAACTCTCGACTCTATCAGAGATTATCAATAACCCATATCTGCAGGCCAAGACGTCAACGAAACACAACTCGTTCACGCTTCCCTTCGTCAATTGCAGACATAGGTCCCGCGTCAGAGTCGTCGATTTCTACCCTCCAGAACTTGAATACTTCTCGCACTCTGCTGAGGATTCTAGTTGGACGCCGCAACCAAAGCATCGGCGTTGGGAATGGGGCTTCGTCTTGCTGTTAGAGGATGCGAACGTACCTCGCGATACAGTGCCTGAGCAATTGCGTCTCATCGTCAACAATGACGCTGCTCAGTACTTAGGTTTACCACAAGCTCGAGAGTAAGTCGCCTCAAGTCCGCGCTCGGAAGTGCGTCACTAATGTCTCTGCAGCCTGAAAATCGAACCCAGGGTTTTGAACGAGCTCAGGGAAAAACTCTTTATCATATGGGGCAACTTGGAAGAACTGAAGAGCGAGTTAAGGGCTCGCGGCAAAGACCTGCCGCTTCCGCCTGGAGATAACAGACTGGACAACAAGCCGTTTGACTGTGTCATCGAGGAGTATGGACTTGAATCTCCGGTGACCGACGATAATCCATTCGGTTACCAGCGACTTCACAAGCTTGCTCTGACCAAGATCATGAGCTGAGCTTACCGAATTTACGGTGTCCCCATTCTGCCGGCGGATGAGAGGTGTTGGCAATACCGCAGCATTACTTGCCGTGTCACTGTACTCTCTTACCCCAATATGGCATCACGATACCCTTCCGAGTTTAATGGTAAACACTTCTTTTGCGAGTCTTCGAATCCCATACCCAGACCGAGCACGTGCGAAAATGAACGTCGCCTGTCACAGTGTTACCATTCGTGTAGAAATGCGTCGAATTACATGCATTCAGCGTTTGCAAGTCAACCAGAATGTATCCAAACGACGTCGGCGGTGAATTTGAGTCAAAGCGTGGCACGCAAGATGGCGTTCCTCATCTCGGAATTGCGTGATTGTCACTCATGGTCAACCACTGTACCTGAAGAACGTCAAAACATCAACCTCTCCAGCTCACAATTCGTGATAACCCTGAGCTGACAAATTTTTGCACCAACAATCAAAACTCGAATCTCGTTCGAAATCCGCAACCAAGAAAAGAGTTGGGTTTAATTGGTCACGGGAAAACATCGCTGGCAGATACACCAAGGCGCGACCGAGTACACGGTAACAACTCCGAATAGCCAATGCTGCCCGGTCTGAACTACGAACGTCATGTCTTCTCCAGCAGATATTGGCCATATCTTACCGAATCGCAGTCTTAATACTGCGGACGCACATTACTCAAAGTTACTGGCAACTACCGAAGTTCACGAGCTCACCAATTTCTCTCCCTCACCCCAAGACCCCCCATCTTCCCACAACACCATCTTGATCCTCAACCCATCCTTCATAACCACCGACTTCGACGCTCTCCGCTTCGACGCGGCCGCCTCCAACCAACTCCCCTCAGCAGACTCTTACCACACCACACCCCGCACACACTCGGACTCGGACTCGGACTCAGATTCAACCTCAAAATCCTTCTCACTAGTCTACTCCACCAACCTAATCTCATCCCCCTACAATACAACCGGCCACTACCTCTCCCTCTCCACCCTCTCCCGCCCATCCCGCCTCTTCGCCCTCGCCCTCACAGCCCTCCAACCCACCACCCCCAACTACGCAACCTCACCCTACCCCTCATCCCTAAACTTCCCCACCATCCTCTCCCTCCTCCGCACCCTCTGCACTCTCGAATCCTTCACATGGCCCGAAACAAGCTTCTACGTCGTCGTCTTCCGCTCCCAGCTACGAGCGGGCGTCGACCAGGAGTGGCTGTACAAACTCGACTTAGAGAGCCACCGCGAGGCGTGTGAGAGCGGGGGGCTGCTGAAGTATTGGTTCGGGAAGGCGGATTTGGAGGGTGAGAGGAGGAATTTGGCGACGTGTTTTTGGGCATCCAGGGAGGATGCAAGGGTGGGGGGGTTGGGACCGTGGCATGCGAAAGCGAGGAGGGCTGGAGGGGAGTTGTATGAGAGTATTGTGTTTTCGACACATCGGTTTACGGTGCTGGATGGGGCGGAGGGGTTTCGGTTTGAGGATTGGAGCGAGTAGAGGTTTGATGCGTGTAAGCAGGAAGCGAAGCTCTCTTGTGACGACTCTGGGTTAGTGAGGAGGTTTGCAGAGCGAGGTAATGGCGTCTTGCTGGACTGTGTAAGATGGTTTCTCAGAATTGCTCGGTTGCTCGGCTCCACATCACCTCGTGTGCATGCATGCTTGAGCCGCTAGCAGCGTTCATGAGGACAGCAAAATACGGACACGGCGAGAATCGGACACGGATCTCTCATTCAAACTATTGGCAACGCCAGAGGGAAAGACCAGGTGTTACTCAGAGCGTTTGTGTCACGGCTGCCGAAGCTCGGTGTTCTGTCATTATACTACGTGTCAGTCCCAAATGACGGAGGCATGATGACTTCGAAGAGATTGTGTGTTCAGAGTGAGCGAGGCGAAGAATGGTGTGGAGTAATGATGATCAAATCAATTTTAGTATCAGTCCGAGGGCTCAATCAAATGTCTCGATCATGTTATAGCTATCAATCAAAAACTCATTCGCTATGCTTGAATATCATATCGTTCTACTATACATCATCAAAACCGAAAGCTTATACACAAGAAACACCATCACACCGTTCCCTCTCTAATTCCTCCTCCCCCCACGTGGATTATCTCCCCACCCAACACTGAGAAACAAATCGTCCCCCTTCCTCGTAGGCGTAAGGTGCGGAATCCATATCGGACTCTTAAGCCCTTCCGTCTCCGCCCCAGAACCGCCATATAACCCCACACTGTCCCTCTTCTTCACAATACTCAGCGGCCTCGGGCGATCCGCTTCATGCACGGTGAAAGCCGGGGAGCCATACGCAGCGACCTTGGACCTGGGCGTGTGCTCCCAGGAGTTGACTCTCTTGCTCTTATCACGCTGCTCACTGGCTCCACTGACGTTTCGAGCTCCACTGGCGTTGCGCTGCTCGGCGCCCCTCATCTGGCGCCGCGTCGGCGTGGTGAATGGATCTTTCAGTACGAGCTTCTTCTCGAGATTCACGGCTTCGCGCTCGCCGCGGCGTTTCACTAGTAGAGAAGAGGGTTCGGGTAAAGGCCGCACGTAGAATTTGCCCTCTTCTCTGCTCCGACGCGTACTTCCCATGGGTGGACTGCGGGGCACGAGCTGGTTCGATGCACGCGGGACTTTGGGGTACTTGAGTCCATAGATAGGGGACTCGGCGACAGGCGAGAGCTTGGCGTCGTCGGAGAGTTGCTTGGAGTCGGTGTCGTCTTCTGGTGTCGGGTCATTGGGGTCTGCGGTCTCGAAGGATGTTTGCGATGAGATCGAGTCGCGGAATGTGGGGCGGGTAGATGTCTTTGAGATTGTGCGGCTGCCTGTTGTGCTCGCGGAGGGAGGTGCCCGGCGGATTTTTGCCACTGGAAGCGTGTCCGAGTCTTGACGGGGAGTGGCATCTCGCGATGGGGGAGGCAATGTACTGAAGTAGTATTCTGGGATATCCGCGGCGCTAGCGGGTGTTATGGTGGCGGTAGAAGTGGAGGTTGTGTGTTGGGAAGTGGAAGGAGGGATATATAGTTGGGGCGTTGGACGCCTTGGTGCTGGAGATCCTGTCATCGATAGACTTGTTGGGATGATCCTTTTAGGTAATGGCCTCTCATGACGGACTGGGATGTTCACGAATAACTCAGAGCCCCTGCCAGTGCGGCTGGAAGGCACGGTTGAGGTCGTTGGAGCCTTAGAGGGAAGACGCGAGGGCTGGAGACTGCGGATGGGCACGATAGGAACTGGTGGTGTTGGAAGGAGCTTCGAAGATCGCCTGCGAGCCGTAAGCTCATCCTCTTCGAACACTGTAGCCTCGGTGCGCGTGCTGAAGGGTCTGAAGTGCTCTTCCGTGACCTTTTGCCGTGGGTGCTTCGCGGATTTGGCGGGTGCCGGGCAGCCTTCAAGCTCAGCGCTAATGGCAAGACCAATCTGCGACATAGGCACGGAAGCCGCGCTGTTCGAGGTTCCAACACCAGGCCTGACTACAGTGCAACCAGCGCCGGCGTTGGACACCTGCAGTGTACTAAAGGGAGACGGCGTGACGAGGCGCGGGTATCTGGGAGCATTGCGAGAAGCAACAGGAGGCGGTGGTCCGATAGAGGAGCGGGCTAAAGGTGCAGATGAATCATCTGTGGGGACGTAATGCGAGAAGCGTGCCTCCCGTTGCCTTCGGCGACTGTCGTCCTTCTCATTCATATACGAAATCTTTCGCTCCTTGCGCCGTCTCAAAAACACGCTCAACGCCATCAACCCAATAGCAATGATGAACGCTGCGACAGCTGCAACTGAGAGTCCGGCAATCTGCGCCGGTGACATCTTCGGATGGTCATCGTTTGAAGCCGGGGCTGCAATCGCCGTAGATGTTGATGAAGGCGACGATGTGGCAGATGCTGGTAGCGAGATGGAGTCAACGAAAGCAGACTGACTGGATGAAAACTGTGTTTGGGTTGTTATTTTTGTGATGGATGTGATCGTGGCGCGTGACGAAGATGTAGATGACGCGGTGGTGGAGCTCCGGACTGTGTTGACGGTGCTACTGGGTACAACAGTGAGAGCCGTCTTAGTTGGCAGAACGGCGTCGTTCTGACCAAGACAGACGTTATAGGCTGATGCAGCCACATTGATGCTTCCGCATGAAGCATACACACATCCTAGAGCCACTTCACCCAAGGATTCGCCGATCGTACTGTAACGAGAGCAGAGGCACTCGATGTCTCCTTGAGCTGTGCATGCTACTGGGAAGTGTTGTGATAAGGATGATCGAATACACGCATACGCGCAGGAAGGAACGTCTTGCTGAAGCTCGATAGGGAGTGAGACTGGTGATGAAGTGACTGTGGGTGCTGCGTTATGTGGCGCAGCTGCGATTACGGATGCCGAGATGATGCATAGCCTTTTGACATGGCTCAAAAGCATAGTGGTACAGAATCTGTATACATGTAAGCGGCATTCTTGATGGTCTCTTGGTCTGTCTTGCTCACTTACTAGGGAATCTAGAAGACCTTGAGAAGTAACATGAGGACAAGCGCCGAACCAGCGGCCGTGAAAGCAAAGGAGATTGAAGGAGATGGTCAAGGAAATCCGTCACGCATCACTCGTCCCAAGAGGTCGAAATTCTGCATCCAAGAGGGACTCTAAGGGGGGTTAGTAGGTGGACGATATGTATCGACAGCTTGGCTAGGCGCCTGGTCAGTGTTGTGGCCGGGCAGCCGCCGAGGCGTCACGATGTGGGTTTCGATGTCGTCGCTGTCCATTGTAAGCGCTCGCACGCTAGAATCTGGAGTACTCGAACAGTCCTCTACCGGTTGTGTGGAGTGGTCCGGTTCTTGCTGCTATTCTGGGCGCGTACTGCCGCGCCTTACCATATTAGGCCGAAAGTTAGGCGCCGGGACACCAGCCTCACCAACCACGAACACCTGTCGATGGACGCCTTCTGTGTACATCTCGTGCAACGTGAGTGAAGCGAGACTTGGCCTACGTGTTGTCACTATACTAAGTTCTCTTGTTGGGTGCTGCGGTGCACGCTGGGCTTATGTCGTTCGGTGTGTTGTGCGCAGCTGTGCAGTCTTCCGTGTGCAGCTCAATCTTCGCTGATGCATGTGGAAGGTAACACAATGCTGAAAATAGCATTTCGGCTACCTGTTGCTGTACGGTACCGCGTTCTACCAGACAAGACTCGTGACAGCGTGCAGCTGTTGGAAGTACAGCATGCTGGAGTAACGAGGAATGTTCCATGATTGTTCGATCTCGTTCATATCTTGCTAGTTTTGTGTTGGCAAGAGTCGCCGTCGTCACGCCATCTTCAGAGGTTGTTTTGAATGCAATGCCCGCGTAAGAGTAGTGGTCTACTCAAGAACACAGCCCATCGCCTACTGTGAAGAATAACAGAGGTGACATAGAGAGACAAGCAAGCCGAGACACCGTTGAGCACATGGAACGTGTGCACCCGTCAAGCCGATAGTGCGACAACCGACGCTGTGCTAGAGCTGATGGCTACTCCAGAGTGTCCTTCGGTGCCGAGTTCTGAGCAGATGATATGCCGACTACCGAATAATATGGAAGGAGAGCCTGAATGCGAGAGTTTCGAAATAACTAGCAGCTGCCTCCGTGGTGTTATCAATTGAGTCCAAACCTGGGTTTGGTGTCTTTCGCGTGGTATTAAGGACATGCGCTCGACTTCGTGGACGGGAATTGCTAGCCCCCTTTTACTGGTCTTCTCGATCGTCGCTTTCGACGTCAAGGTCATGGTCAATGTGTACAGTGTGCTTGCAGCCTCGTCGTCGTCGTTCATCATACTTTCATTGCTGGTCAATGCCTCCACGTGCTTGCCGACGATCTTTCCGCTTCTTGACTCGCAACCCTAGCAGCGACGCAAGGTCCCGCGGCGAGAGGTGGCGAGACGTCGTGATAACGTCGGCACAAGCCCTGAAGAAGGCTCTGACCGGGGCATTTACCAAATGCATCCGCGCCGTCGATCCACTCGCTGGCGGAATTGTCAGTCCAGCTGCAAGCAATGCAGAGACGACCGTGTTTAATGTGACAGGAGCATTAGCAGTGAACCGTGTGCAGCATATGTGAGTAGATGTTCTTGAGCTTCTTCTGTCACACGAACTGCATCCAAGCTCTTGTAGATCACCGTGGAAATGCCGTGTGCCTGCGGAGTAGCGAGTACACTCGCGCATCATCATCCAGTGCGCTCTTACTGCGGTGTAGAAAAAAAAAGGAGAAGGCAAACGAGATCGTGCTGTGATTGGCCAATGATGCAATGGGGAGCATGAGTCGAGGAGATGAAGACGCGATCAAGACGGGGGTTTGGCGAGTCACCTGCCGCAGCGACTTACCTGATCAGTGACTAGAGCCAATGAACGGCAGTCATGGTCAACTGGGTCAGATTTGATGAACGATGCCGGGTCGAGGGGCATGGAGCATGGATGGAGGGCATGCTCTGCAGCGCTGAAACGGCTCGCGAGGCACAAGCTGCAGGTGGACGAGGGACGGCAGGAGGGACAGCAGGAGGGACAGCAGAAGAGACAAGAGACAGCAGACAGCGGCTGCAGCAGGGACGTTCGTGGTGCATCAAAATGTGAACAGTGACAGAGACGAGGGACCGTGCAGGCGGGTGGTTCTGCGTTTCAAATCTCGCATACGCAGTGCCGGCTCAGGCCTCTCATGCTTGTTTGCTGGGCCCCTAAATCTCTCGAGGGGCTTCTAGAAGAGCTGCTAGCTGAGCTTGACTGCGCTGAGCGGAACGGGAGTTGCATCCAGTGGCTGCAGACAGTCTGTAGCACAGGCTGCACAGCACAACCATGTCGAACAGGTGCGACAGAGAGGCAACGGGTGGCGAGCAAAGGCTCAGGGTCGGCGGCGTGCGTCTGGCGGACTGTGGTGAAGGCGGCGACGGGCGAACGAGCAGCGCGCTTCCAGCCGCAGTCCCATTGCAGCGGACGAACCAGCGGACCTCGTTTTTCTTCTGCGCCTAACTACAGGCAGCCATCTCGCAGAGTTGTCTCGTTGCTCGTAGAGTTGTTGCGGTCGCAGCACACGCCGCACAAGGGCAGGGCAGCGCCGACCTGGCCCACCCTGTCCGCCAGCAGCCCACAAGTCCACTGCACACAATCAGACAGCGTCCGCGAGGGTCTACAGGGTGGCCCGCCCCCCGTCCATTAGTGAAGCCGTAACTGCGCCAAGCTCTGGCGTCGCCTTCGTTTGAGCATGGCATCCGTTTCCTTTGGGCGTAGCGCGTCTCCTTTCGCAGTGCCATCTAAAGCCTCGTCGCTGCCGGGCCTTCAGTCTGCTGTCTGTTGTCTGCTGCGTCGCCTGCGTGTGCTCTCTCTGTAGTCCATCTCACCACGTCCTCGCCGTGCAGCCTCTCGTGTGCAACCGCCCGCCGCTGCCTGCGACACTCGACGATCCGCGAGTTGAGAGCCCCCAGCCGTCTGAGTGTCTCCACCCCCGACCGGCCTTGCAGCTGCCCTGAGACACCTCGCCGGAGCGAAGCGAGCCTCGCCTTTCGTCCCAGCCATCCATCCCTTCACCTGCCACACCTGCCACACCCTTCTCCCGTCACTCCCTCCGGCCCCATCCGCCTGCTGCATCCATCTGCAGCGCCTGAGTCTGTTTGACGCGGCCACTCTCGTTGTAATAATAGGTACGCTGCACTGCAAGCCCTCTGCTGCCATTATCGCCGTCCTCTCCTCTCCTTCGGCTGCTGCACCGCTCGCTCCTGCCCGCCAAGGCACGCAGTCTGCACTGAGCAGAGTGAGCAAACAGCACCCCCATTCACGCCCACCTGCATGCTGCCTTCACTGCCCTCCCGTCACGCTGCGCTGCCGCCGTCGCCGCCTATGCCATCGCCGCCCGCTGACACCGCCCAGATTTCCGTATTGGCCGGCCTCTCGACGGAACATCTCTAGTACCTTTTCCTAATACACACCACATCCACTCGCCATCATGGGTTGCGGAATGAGCACAGAGGAGAAAGAGGGGAAGCAGAGGAACGAGGAGATCGAGAACCAGCTCAAGCGCGACAAGATGATGCAGCGCAACGAGATCAAGATGCTGCTGCTCGGTCAGTAGCGCCGCGCCGCTCCCTGCACCACTGCCCTCTAACACGCCGCAGGTGCTGGTGAATCCGGCAAGTCGACAATTCTCAAGCAGATGAAGCTGATCCATGAGGGCGGCTACTCCCGCGACGAGCGCGAGTCCTTCAAGGAGATCATTTTCAGCAACACGGTCCAGTCGATGCGCGTTATCCTCGAGGCCATGGAGTCGCTGGAGCTGCCGCTCGACGACCAGCGTGCCGAGTACCACGTCCAGACCATCTTCATGCAGCCCGCACAGATCGAGGGCGACAGTCTGCCCCCGGAGGTCGGCAACGCCATCTCGGTCCTGTGGAAGGATGCCGGTGTCCAGCAGTGCTTCCAGCGCTCGCGCGAGTACCAGCTCAACGACTCTGCCAAATAGTGAGCGCTCCTGAACGGCCACTTGACCAATTGCATGCTAATAGTCGCAGCTACTTCGACTCGATCGACCGCATCGCCGCCCCCGACTACATTCCCAACGACCAGGATGTACTCCGCTCGCGTGTCAAGACCACTGGTATTACCGAGACCACCTTCATCATTGGCGACCTGACCTACCGCATGTTCGACGTCGGTGGTCAGCGATCCGAGCGAAAGAAGTGGATCCACTGCTTCGAGAACGTCACCACGATCCTCTTCCTGGTCGCCATCTCGGAATACGACCAGCTGCTGTTCGAAGATGAGACCGTCAACCGTATGCAGGAAGCCCTCACACTATTCGACTCCATCTGCAACTCGAGGTGGTTTGTCAAGACATCGATCATTCTGTTTCTGAACAAGATCGACAGATTCAAGGAGAAGCTGCCCGTCAGCCCCATGAAGAACTACTTCCCCGACTACGAGGGTGGCCCAGACTACGCCGCCGCCTGCGACTACATTCTCAACCGATTCGTCTCGCTCAACCAGCACGAGACAAAACAGATCTACACCCATTTCACGTGCGCAACAGACACAATGCAGATCCGTTTCGTCATGGCTGCGGTAAATGGTATGTCAAGTCAACATTCGTTTTATAGGCCCGTTCACTAACGCTTTCAAGACATCATTATCCAGGAGAACCTCCGACTGTGCGGTCTGATATAATGCAATGGTTGCTGCGGGAGCAAACAAAACATTTTGAATTTGCTTTGGTTTACGGGTTGTATGTTCTTATGACGGGCATCACCATGTCATTCTCCGGCGTTGTGGACATCCTTCATGCCGCGCCATCACAACAGTTCCACCTTCTTCCGTCGAGTGGCTAGCCCCAGCCCCGGGTCGCTCTTCTTTGATACCCTGCGGGCGGGACCTGGGGCCATCACAATAGCGAAGCGGTTATTGATTTCCTTATCCTCCTTGCAAGACTGGCGAGCAGACAAAAAGCTGCCCAGAGAGGCGTTTGCTTTTCATAATATTGTTCTTGTTCGTATCTATCTACCCACGTTTGGTGGCGATCTCTAAAGTTTCCTTGCGGTTTTGTAAGACAAAGACAGCACGTGTGCGAATATGTAGTGAATGATTATCAGTGTGAACGCACCCTCTTCTTTCGTGAAACCTTGTTAATCAGTGAGACGCAAGTAAAACGTGCCTTCCTCAGCTGACTGTTCAACGTTGCTCGTAAGCACCGCGCATCCACACGCCTTGCATGTCACATCTACACCAACACTATCACGGTCCTGCAGCTTGCCTCTTCCGGCCCGCAACGCTCATCTCTTTGTCCCTACCCCATCTAGCACCCTGGAGGAGCACACTGCAGGACCACGGCCCACGGGATCCCTCCCCTTCCTTTGATAACGCCGAAGCTTCACCAAGCCGAGGATACAAAGCAAGGGATGCCTTTCCTACACCTAGTCTAGGCCGAGGGCGGCGCAGGGTCCCGCTCACCGCTACGAACGCGTCCGAGAAGCTTGAGGTGAGCATTGGTGCGGAGCTTTTGAGGACGGGAGGGCGGACGTAAGAAAATGCGGGTGGTGGTGAAGACGGTGAGGCTTGATTGGGTTAGTGCGCGGATGGTTTTGGAAGGGAGGTTGCGCCTTGTTCGTCAGATGGCGGTGCGGGTATTATCAGCAGAAACAGCAATGTGGACTTGAGAGCTAGTAAGTACTGCTGATTTACTGGCAGAGAGTTTGTAGTTGGTGAAGCTGCCGATGTGGTTGTCTGGAAGATGCAAAGGGAAGGCGCGATGAGTACGCAGGCTGCTTCGTCTTATTGCAAGTAGCTTTGAAGAGCACCAGATTGTCGCTATTAATCACCGCGTAGGAATCGTACTGTTTTCGAGCTGCGTCTGATTCGAGAGTGACATAGGACTCTGCATTCGAGTTAGAACTCTTGGCTGAAGCCTAAAGGTGGACCTTTGCCTCCAGGATATCAACATGAGCATATACGATCAGGTTCACAGTTGCTCCCTTTCACCATGTACACGACTGCAGACCTAGATGACAACTGGAGCACGCGAAGAGGTGGGTCAATCAATACAACGATGTTTACCGAGTCACTTTTCCTTCATTCGCATTTGTGCAAGATGATTTACTTCGATGCCGAAAAAGGAAAGCACGATAACGAACAGCCTACCATCGAACACCCTCTCACCAAGCCCTGCTGGCTCCTATCAGTTCCCTCAACACTGTCTAGCTGTGAAAGCTGCAGATATTGCGAGCTTCCATCTTAATCAGGTACCCGTCCTTGCCTAAGAGACACTGCAACCTTTCTCCCATTGCCCACGGAAGATAAGGACACCTGAGACAATCCGACAGCCTCCCCCAGTCCTGAATACGGGTCATACGTAGCTAGTCTGGAGCTCCGCGCCTTGTCATCTTGCGTCTATCCATATTGGTGTCAGTAATGCATCTCCCCGTGAGGTCGGGGCCACGACGAGCCAGCGTCCATTTCTCGCTCACAAGCTTTTGTTCAAAGAGTCGCAGCATAGTAATGTAAGACGGGATGTTAGAATTTAGGGGCTGTCGTAGTGTTAGAGCGGAAGTACGGTGGAATGTGGCTTACCATCTGGACTCTCATGCACACACAGTCAGGACTGCCAGTTGTTACGAGCGCTCATGTCATTGTTTTGCAAGCGGATTCATGACTTAAGCAGCTAGTTCAAGGGGAAGTACTAAGACTCGAAAACATCTGAAAGTATAGTATAAGGTATTCTTCGGCCACATGAAAAGAACAGAGACAGGTACAAGCCCAACATTCATCACTTCGCTGTGACCTTTTGTCATTTCTCGAACCGACGAGCAGCACTACTCCCTTCTCACCTCGGCCTGCGCTTGATCTCGCCCTTCAGGTGCAGTCCTGAAACATGCCTCCCTTCGCTGATCTCAGCGACAGCCCCATGCTCTGCATCAAAATGACGTGCTTCTTCTCAGTTCTGACGAACTTCTGCTCTCCTCTTCTTCTCTGTCACAGCAATAAACGCGCCCGCAATGCACATGCCCAGGCCTCCTAAACCAGCCGCGAACCAAAGCGACGACCGCAACCCCAAGAGTCGGACTTCGACCGCATGAGCGTCCGTTGTCCACATGGACCTGTCTATGACATTGATGCCACGACGATCAGCCTCTCCTTCCGTTGTATATCGGTCGATGCTTCCTGCAAAGCCCAATCCAGCTGATATGCTGTAGTTGACAACTGTGCTGGCTAGACTCGCAGAGACACCCTGTTTTTCTTTTGGAAAGGCCATTGACATGAGCATGTTGGCTGCCGGGTAGCTGAGGTTCATGGCACCAGGCATTACGAGTACGGAGACAAAAGTTTGTGCCCAGTACGTCTGGTAAAGTGGCATTGTGGCGAGGAGTAGGGCGCCGACGGCGAAGAAAAACATGGAGAGGAACATGACATATGATACGCCGAGATGGCGGATGAGGTATACGGTGGAGAAGGCGAAGATGAGCCCGGTGAGAGCGACAGGCGAAGTTTGCGCGGATGTTAGCAGAGCGGACTGGTCGCGAAGATGCTCAAGGAAGAGGTAGAGGTTATATGCCCAGATACTAGCAGCTGTTAATAGAGCAGGTTGAAGCGTTGGAATCCACGTACCCATGGGATGCCCAGCCTGCAACAATGCAGGTCAAAGCAAAGACTGCGTCGCAAGAGAGTCCTCTGGTTGGTACTAGGGGATCGGATGCTCTAAGTTCGACGAACACAAACGCGATTAGTAGAAGTATACCGACACCGAGGGTGACGCCGATGTACGATGTGGTCCATAAGACCAACGGAGCTTGATTCAGGGCAAAGTTGACGAGTATTAACCCTGTCACACCTGTCCAGGTCCCCATCCAGTCAAAGCTAGGTCGAACGTATGTCTTTTCAGTACCGCGCAGGTCATCGCCAGGTAGCACAATATATGCAAGTCCCATGACGATGAGAGCGACAACTGCCAGAATCCAGAAGTTGCAAGGCCACCACCAGTGCTGAGCAACCAGTGCCGAGAAGAGAGCACCTAGAGTGGCGCCCAATGGTCCGCAGGCGCCGAAGCATGCAAAGCCGATCATCCGCTGTTGGCCTACGGGCAGATTACGGCCAATGAGTGCGATGGCATTTGGTATAAGTAGAGCGGGACCTGTGCCAAGTCAGCGTGAGGTATAGTGCATGGGTAGAAGTATCCACCAATGCCCTGGAGTGCTCTCAGTGTGCTAAAGACGATAGAAGTTGACGCGTAGGAGAACCCCGTGATTAAGCTCCAGACAGAGAACCAGAGCCAGCCAAAGAGATAGACTCGCTTGTGCCCGTACATGTCACCCAAACGCCCTGTTGGATTATCAGACCCAATTGTTTACTCTTTCGTTGAACAAGACATGCACAAGGGGGAATCTGCTTACCTGCAGGCAATATGAACGTCCCAACGCTCATACTATAGGCCGCCGAGAACCAGCTTAATTCTCCATAGTTCTGCATCTTGAAGTAGCGAGCAAGTATCATGACAGGTGCTACAGTCTGGTTCATCGCACCAAGAGACAGCAGTTGCGAGGCACATGTTATTAAAATGAAGATCACGAGCTGGGACATGCTCATGGATGATTCCGGCTCCTTTTTGGGCGTGTTTGATCTTTCACATCGTGAAAGAGCTGTCGAACTGTTGTTCTGTGATGGTGTTTTGGAGGAGAGTCCGCTCTCCGTATCGAACGGCGGTGGAGGATGGAAGGCTCGTGCACCCGAAGGGCAAAGTTCACAGAACGATGTCGGCGTGCTGACTCCATCCGGTATTTTCATGGTGACTGTGGTTGATTTGGGTATACTGAGGACTTTGGTGATTGTTCTTTTAAGATGCAATGGAAGGAGGAAGGGATGTTGAGTGACATTATACTGAGACGACTCTCGGTACCAAACTCCATGTCCATGCACGAGAAGCGTATAGCACGGCAATCGCAACCTGAATAGGGCTGTTGAGTGATGCAGCGATCTATCAAGGTAATGTGGCTTGATACAGACGACCAGTCCAAGTGCTGATGTCTGAAAGCTAATCAAGCTGAAGCCATTAGTCTTTGTTGACGCCAACTTTACCCCGAGTGAGAGCCACGTCGGTCACTTGCGAGTCCGTACCGCCGACATCTGTTCCCATATTGTTCACGGACGAAGACAGGAAAGAGGCAGACCGAAAGAAGGGGAGCCGGTGTTTCTTCCTTTTTCCGCACACTAGGTCGAAAAGGCAACGACGCTCATGACGCCGGCCGGTACGGGTTAACCGTCTCGCGGCCTGTCTGACAAAAGAGGTAGTGACGATCGCATATTGTTGCTTCTGATGATAATGTTTGATGCTAATCCGAGCGAACTGCCTGCCGTGCTTGTGTCTTTCGCTTGTAGGTACTTCCAAGCGTGCCCAGGTGGGTGACGATCAGAGAGGGACGTCATCTGAGACCCATAAATTGGAACGACTGCAGAAGCGTCAACCCACCAGTGCCACCCAGTCCCTTCAGGCTCCTCCGATTCTTTGTGAGGAAATTCCGATGGAGCCGAGAGACAAATGTAAGACTTTGCGATGCCCTGACGTAGGCGGCTGTCGACTAGCTCCAACCCCGCGTGCACCTTCACATGACCAAGCAGGTACTCAGCCGCACATCGTCGAAGCATGCATCATTCTGCACATACCTGAAACCTGCAGCCACAGACACTCCCGACTCCAGGATGCTTATCGTAACGTCCCTCGCACTTGTTGCTTTTACAGTCGCAGAACATATCCCGCTCTCAGCTGCACGACCTTCCGGAAACCGTCCTTATCCGGACGGTTCATGCACATTCACACTCTGGCACCGACAACAAGATTCCGTCAACTATATACGGCTTAAAACTATACGAGATCACTCCAACGATATCACAGTGGATGTGGCTGCACAACGGCCAGCAACAAGGTTCAACAGCTACACACGCCTTGATGACAGCCATGCCTTTGCGGTGACAGGACTGCTTGACGACAAGGACCTCATAGTAACTCACATCCGAGGCGATGACTTGGCATTTAAAGTTGGTGAGGCAGAGTGGAGTACGCAGTCCTTCTGGCGAAGAAGGGGTGAATCTGGGAAGTGGACTAGGGCAAGTTGCAGTGCTGGGATTTGGAAAGGCAGTGCCGAGATAAGGGTACAGTACACAACCGTGGCTGAGACTAACCATGAGCTGACCCTAGGCAGGAGCGAAGGTTGAATTGCTTGTTCCCCTGCGAGAAGGTAGCCGACGAAGACTTGAAAGCCGTCTGTGAAAGTGCGGATGAAGAAGTAGAACAGGTGAACATGGAGCTTTAGCTCAGAATCAACTGCAAAAACATACAGTACTAGATACCATAGGGGAACGGCCTGTAATAACGTCTTTTCTGCTTTCTGCAGTGTATTAAATATTTACTATTCTCTCACTCCCTCTTACGTCTTTCACTCCTAGTTCCGGGCTCTGCCAGCTCCTGTGACAAAATCAAGGTCCTGCCGTTGTGCGTGCTTGTGCGGCTTTTTGTCATCGCTGAACGGAAGATAATACGAGCCTGCTCTCGAACGCACCTACCTCGGAACTGTGTGGCAACATTCACGCGTAGTTGAATGGTCTTCTTCGAGGGAATGCCGTACCCAGCCCATACTCTATCGTACAGGGTGAGAGACTGCTCGTAGCAACTCCGTTTCACAATCCCATCACTGTTCACCCTCTTGAAGTCATGCACGCCTATTGTTAGACGCACGTGTGTTTCTTAGCTTTTGTTAAGCCATGAATATAGCACAGCCTACGCAAAGTAATCACTAATTAGATAGCATGCGGTTGCTCGATAGTTGAAATTATGCGATTAGAGAGGTAGGTCGGCTTGCCAGTCGAAGGCGTCCTCTAATGTCTCCCGGGTCTAAATGCTAAGCCAATAAGATCTATCATTATCCGCCTAATATTGTACTGATTTCCAGCCTGTAAGGTGCCTTAAGCAGCTACCAGTGAAATGTCGTCGAAATAGTAAGTTTGTCTGGCCCTTGGAGTGGAGCACGTTAGTCTGATGTTGAACGTGCCAGAGACTGTAGCATCATTCACAATATTTGCTGTAACTTGTTTCCAATTCTTGCCAAGAGTGTTGGGGGGAATGGAAGAGAAGATCCGAATGTCGCTCCCACCAGTGGAGTCGGCCAAGTAGAAGAAGATGTTACAGGTGGGAGGTACCGATGCATCAATGCTGTACTTGAGGTACTATAATTGGATTGTGTTAGTTTCATTTCCAAATGCAAGCTTAGAGGATCCAAACGTACGGCTGAGAAGGTGTAGGCAGCGTTAGCCTTTAAGGTTACCGGCTGGTTGAACCAGGTCTGATAAGAAGCTGTGTTCGCGGCGTAGGTTATAGAGCCTGATTGCGACCCGCTGTGCGGTTCGGAGACTGAGGAGGACGTCATGAAGTTGTATTGGACTAGTGACGTCGGAATCGCAAACTTGGTCGTCCAAGGAACGGATGCTGTAGCAGTCTCTTCAAAGCCTGCGTCTGCGAGAAGGTTCGTTGGAGTAGGAGTGACGGATGGTGTGCTGACAGCAGCGGAGGTTGAAGGGTCGATTGATGACACACTACTTGAAGTTGAGACGACGCTCGAGCTCTATGACGTAAGAGACGCAGAGTCAGTCGACAAAAGGAGTGTAGAGCTAAGGACCTCGGTTGAGGATGTGGTAATCGTCGAGGTGGGAGTTGGGCTAGGGGATGGAGGAGCATCGATGGCGGAGGGCGATGGCGATTGCGACGACGAAGTCGATGGAGAAGGCGATGGAGAAGGCGACGGCGAAGGCGATGAAGAAGGGCTTCCATTTCCTCCGGTGTTAGGACTGGTGATCTCATACGAGCCAACGTCCATTACCTCGTACTTATCGTCGCCATAATAGTAACCCGTATTGGTGGCGTAGCTGGAGTCCCAAGACCGTGTGTAGAAGGCGCAGTAAGTGCCAAGAGGGACCCCATTCTGAGTGAGGATGTAGGTAGTGAAGAAGTTGCAAGGCTTGTAATGGCCTTCCGAGTCTGGATGTGTTGTAGCGTATTCTGTTTGGGATTCGCATGCAGCAGCACACAGTGCTGGGTCGAATGGATTGTCGTTGAAAAGGCGCATGCCAGCATAGGTATCATAACCGTTGTCCAGAGGCGCGTTGATAGTCGCTGGTAGGCTAGTTGGAGCTTTGAAATCCTGTATGTTTGGTAGGGCTTTGTTGGTTTTGGTATAGCCGTTGCTGCCAGCAATTACGACTTGGAAGTCCTGACGCCACTGACCCGTATTCGTGGCAGCTTTAGCTGCAACAGGGTATCCATATAGGTTACACTTAATGTTAGTAGTAGAAGAGGGGTTAGGGCAATTAGGCCCTGGCTCAAGAGATGGATCCCGTTCAAAGTAGATATTAAAGCCAAGGCAGTACTTCTCCCCATCGCAGGCATCAGCACAGCCCTGAACATCGTAAGTCTGGTACGTCTTATAGGTCAAGTAGCCAATCTGCTGGGAGCTTCCGCTCTGATCTACGAACGCCTGCTGGTAGCCAGATGGAGTACTAGCAGTGCGAGCGGTTCCACTCAACTCAGCAGATGAGGAAAATGCCGCGGCGGTGTCAGGTGAGATGGTAGGGCCGTTACTGTGGGAAAGTCAGATGAATGCGATCCATGTTCTTATGAGCTTCTTACCCAACAGGCTGTGTATCACAAGCATTACGCTTTCTCGTTGCAGCAATGTGTAAGTCGTGTGCTTGGTCACGCTTCAGGATCGCACCCTCGCTTTCAACCACAGCAGCAGAAGCAGCGGCAACAGGGTTGTATGTAGACTGGGCAGATTTCGTGTCTTCAACGTTCGGACCCAGAATTGAGGGAGTAGGGACAGCCAACGCAGCATTGATATCAATGTTTTGAGGAGCGGCAATGGCAAGGCCGAGAAGGCTGGAGGCGGCGATGGAGTAACGCATTTTGAAGTTGGCGACCCCTGATGCTTATAGACACAAAATCAAAGTTGGTGGTAATCTCTAGCACTACAGCGGTGATGGTACTTATGTACCTTCTTTCCTACCTTCGTACCGACTCTCTTCCTTCGGCGGTGTCGCTATGCCCGTGTGATGTTTGCGTTTCTAGACCGTTGGTACACGCGACGACGATTCCTGAGGCTGAGATGTGTATGCCATAGCCGTCCAAGGCGCATTTTGTCCAGCTGAGGCTTGGAGCTAACATACTGACATGTTGGTCTAGAAACGCGGCGATGGCGACGGGAGAGCGACGGGAGAGCGACGGGAGAGCGACTGTACTGCAGTGGGCCATTAAAGCAACGATGCTGGCGCTGAGGAATGACAGTATATAGTCAAAGCGCAGAGACGGCACAGGCCGAATCGGAGCAACACGATGCACGTGGACCTGGCGGGGCTGAAAGAGCTTGTTTTCCATCAGCCTCATGGAGGATGTCGGTATGTACGTGCCGGCGCCATTATCGAAAATCTCTGGTTAGGGCGAGGCCTGCGCAATTTAGCTAAGAAGTCATTCGATAAGTCGATGTTCGAGACGCCTCAATAGGCTGAGGGCGGTATAGCGTGCGCGTCGTGGCCTATGAAGCTTGCTGCTTACGGCTATCCCCCTGGATTAGCTCCCGCACCGGCGGCCATGTCTTTACCGTAACACCGTCCGTCGCCAGTAGTCTTGAGGTACAGCCTTTGAAAAACCATCGCTTCCACTGAAGATATGTACAGTACGACGGTATTCCTGGCATCAATGCGAAGAGTAGTGACTTCGACCTTGACGACCCAGGTTTTTGACTTCATATGTCGTGCACGGGTCTCGGCATACCTAGGTAGATACCCGTCATAGCTGCCTGCCTGCCATAGACCACTCCTCAGGCATATACATATACATCGGTTCATACACTCGTGCACTCCACATCATACTACCTAGTTACTCGTAGAACTGCGCTACACGAGGCCGAAGACTTGAACACCACCACCTGTAAAGGTGCGGGTAGAAGAAGGAGAAAAGGTGAACATGGACCTCTAGCTTGAATCCAACCTCGAACCGAAATGTTGCTTACATCTTCTTATGCCCAACGTGTCCGAAATGTCCTCCCCAGGCGCCAACGTATTCCCTGCTCACGACAACATTCGCGTGCCTTTACAGTGCACTTCACAAATCCAAGAAGTCTCCATACCAGTATTCGCTCCGTCTCACTGCACCTACGCAACATATCAAACAGCCCCCTTACCTCCAAATCACCCCTCCCCTCCCCCTACCAAACCTCAACAACACTCTCCTCCTCACCACACCACTTCACCCCTCTCAAACTCCCCTGCACAGCCTCATCCCATCCCATCCCGTGGTTCATCTCGCTCACCCACTCCCTGATGCGGCCTGCTCGCGGATCAGCCGCTGCTCTCGAATCCTTCAGTCTGAGGATTGTTAGGTTCCCTTGTTTCTTCTTGGGGAGCAGGGCCAGGATGGCGTAGAGATCTTGTCTGTTCATGGGCTCTGGGTGTGTGAAGTTTTTGGTCGAGGGGTTGTAGGTGCTGGTGCTGGAGTCCATTTCGATGCTGAGTGTCGAGAGGTGGGGGAGGTGGGGGAGGGTGGTTTTGAGGAGGGAGGGGAGATGTTTGTTTTTTCTGCCTTGGGGGGTTTGGTTTGAGTGTTGGCGGCTCTGGGATCGTTCCTCGAGCGTATCGTCGTCGTCGCCGCTACTATCTTCTTTCTCGCGTCGCCTCCAGCACGATATCCCGCCGCGAAACTCCAATGTACGCAATCCTGCCTGCACCGTTGGTAAAACAGCAATATCCAGAAGCTCCTGCTCAACGCCATCATACTCGTGTACATGCAGTACAAGAGTTCTAATCGGCCGCCCAGCTGCTGGATCGAAGTAGTCTCGCAGACTATGCGTGTCTGTGTACTCTTTCTCCAGCACCTTCAACTTCTGCAGCGCTGTAGTTGGGAGCCGCGCCAGTACAGGCACACGTTCCCCTGACTCATACGGGCCATCAACACGTTCCGCAATACTCATCAGATGGGGATGGCGCACAAGAAAGTTGGTGTAAGAAGCAGGTGCAAAATTCCACCCAGATGCATGCAAATGCGTGAGGTGCGGGTAGTCCCAGTCCCACGATAGATTCTTGATCTGACAAGTGTCTAAATCGCAGGGCGGCCATTCGAGATGGAGTGTTGAGAGATTCGGACATGCATTCAGGAGTGTGTCGATAGCCGTCCCGTCGTCTCCGTGGGCGCTGCTGGTGTCCAGGCGCAAATCTCTGAGGGCGTCGAATGTGAGTCCCGGGGGTGGGACGGGTAGGCATTGTACTTCATGACAGAAGAACGCGAGGTGTAGGTTTTGCAATGTACTTGAATGAGCGTAGAGAGCTGTCCAGAAAGAATGCGGGCGTGTGAAGTGACTGCCTGTGTGTTCTGGTGCAAGCCAAGAGAAGGTCTTCAGATCGCCGTTGAGGGAGGCGATTGCATCGAGGATTGTGTTGAGAGGCTGACATAAAGTGTCTTTAGATACTTGTTGTGCTGACTCTTCTTGCTCCTTGAGTGCTTGGAAGTAGGTTGAAGTGTCAATCTCATAGTTCTGATCTTTGCAGCTTGCTCTTTGAGCTGGACGATTTGCTGAGCTAATGCATCGGCAGCTGTAATGTTGCAGATCTTGATTTTAAGCTCGCGGTCGCCTTCTACTGTATTTGCGCCGTTTGCAAGGATTGCAACTGCTGACATTGTTGTTTCAAGCTCGAAGTACTTGAGGTGACTAGCGGGTTCTGGAGTTTTGAGCTGATTTTGAAGTAAGGCGGTTAAGTAATGTTGAAGAGTGCAGAAAGGAGGGGGGACGTTCAATAAATCTTATGAGCTGCGCATGGCCAGTCATCATATCCTAATGGGTTGGGCGAGGAGGGCGGTTGAGTGCCGCCACGGGTGCCTGAAGGAGATGGCTTGCCCTAGCGGGTCAGCGTAAGGCTATGTGAAGCCCTTCGGTTGCTCAAGTTCACAGCCACACAGGGCGACGATGGTAGTTACCGTGAGTAGCATACACCACAGAGCATCTAGTATGAGTTTTGGACGTTTCATTGCGTTGTCTGCGTCGTACTTTCATCATACAAGACACACGCCCACCTCCAATAGTAATCAACACCGGGATAGAGATGCCCAGCAGGTCGTAACGCCATACGCCTCTCCCATTTTGCACAGTAAGAATCCAACATGCAGATCATGCATCGGGGAATGCCACACATCGTGCCACACGTTTCACGTGCTCATTGCGCACCGCCCATGCACAACATTTACTTGCGCACTGTCTTCGCGGCCTTGGAGACCAGCTTCTGAAGCTCTCCGTATGCCTCCTCGAACTCCTTTGCGTCGTCCTCCTTGACATCCTTGGCCTTCTTGCCGGCGCCGGCCTTGGCTACCATGACAACCGATGTCGGCCTCTTGGTTGCAGAGGCTTCACCAAGCTGCGCGCGCGACTTGATGTAGATGTAGGGGATGCCGTGATCCTCGCAAAGGACGGGGATGTGAGAGATGACGTCCATGGGCGAAATATCAGCGGCGATGACGACGATAGCGGAGGGATCGTTGAGATCAGCAGTGTTGCCAGATCCTTGCGACTTGCGGAGAGCCTTGACGACTTCCTTGACACCACGGCGTAGGGTCTTGGTCTTAGCAGCTGTTGCGCATATTAGTAACCTGTTCCAATGGCAGATGTGCCTGCTGATTAGGCTTCCAGAACATACACTTCTTCACGGTCTTCAGGATCTTCTTGACCTCCTTGTCGTTGTCGGCGAGAGGGAAAGCGAAGGGGACAAGTGCGCCGGAGGGCTCGTCACCCTCAGCAGCAGGCGCGCTGTCAATCTCCATCAAGGACACCTCGGGCTCCTCAATCGCAGCCTCAAGAGCGTCTGAAAAATCCTTGCTCTTCTTCTCTTTCTTCTCCTTCTTGGGCTTGGAGACGCCGTCGGTCTCGGTGCGCTTCTCTTTCTTTTCCTTCTTGTCCTTCTTCTCCTTCTTCAACTTCTTCTCCTCAATTTCCTTGGCCATTGCGAATGATGCGATGTGTTCTACGACTACGATAGGTCGTTATGTAGTGCGGGAAAGTAATAAAGAGCGAACGGCAGCGTGATTGTGAGCTTGTGCTGTTCTGCGCGGAGCTCTCGAACTTTTTTCAAAATGCAGAATCGGCGGCGCGCTAAAGTGTGTTGGTCTGTGCACGCCCGACTGGCCGACCCCCTCGTGCCATGGGCAGTCCACCGCCTTGATGCAGCCGTCCATGCACTCGAGGATATCACATTTGAGCTTGCAACTTGGATCACATTGTTCGTGGACTCATTTTGTACATGTACGCACTGACATTAAATCACGCTTGCACTCCCTTTCATCAATCTACTGTCCGAGTTACATCCTCCGCTATCGCCGCAATCAACATCAGATACGCGTGGTATATGCAGAAAAACACCCATGCAGCCGTAACAAATCAAGAACAAGAATACAAGGACAGAATTATCGGAAAGCAGCTGCCACAGCTCGCAGCCAGACCGAGATGAACCGAAACGCATTTGGGGCCAGCCTCCAACTAGTCCAGAAAGCCAATGGGTATGAGCGAGAGGAAAGATATTAGAGGGATGCCAGAACGAAAAGAGCCTGAGCTCGAGCGTGTATCTCTGGACCGGACCGCCCCAGTGCGCCATGTTTCCTCGATCGAAGAACGCAAATGATAATACAATCCAAAACTCCATGCCATGCCTCCTGGATGCAGAGAGATGACGAGATGAGAGAAGATGACGGCAACAATCTAGCAAAAAGATAAGAGTGAAAAATGGGGATGTCGTGAATGTGGCTCTAGTAAGCCATCTGCATCTCGAGGACCTGTACAGAACCGGCTGCCAAAGGCGAGGCGGACCCGGACCTGGAGGACATTGCGTCTTCGTAGCCGACGAGGGCTTGCGAGTGGAGCTTGAAAGCTTCTCCCATAAGTTTAGTGATGCTGCGAATCTGTTAGTGTTGAGCTCCTTTTGTGTAACAGTTTCGACTTACCCCCACACGACCACTTCGTCAATCATGCTTCCCCAGAGACGTGCAACAGTGGAGCTTAGCTTGGCGCCGTACACGTCGACAGAGTCGTCATCGAACAGGTTGCGCAATTTGTTGTACATGGCCAGTTCTTCTTCGTTCGCAGGTTCTTCGTCGTGTTCCAGACGGTAGAGCCAGAGTGTGAGGATCACCACAAGATCCATTCCGGCAAGCGGGTGCTCAATGCTCCAGTTGGTGGCAGAGGTGCGTGCGACCCAACGAATGCCTTGGACGGCTGCAACTTCGATGCAGTCGAAGCATTCCTGGATGACCTTGATCATCTCTTGCGAGCGCTGGACCTTGTCACGCGCATTGGTCATAGCTGCGGCAACTTCGTATGAGTCGTGGTAGCGAAGAGCTTCCTGGATAGACTTCAGGTCGACGACAAGACGGGCACGTGTGTTGCGGTACAGCGCCATGGCGTTGAAGATCAAGGGGTGGCCCTTGTGCGGCGCGCTCAGACGGACCACAACGGTCTCCGGCTCGCACAGATCAAGCGACTTCTCCCAGGTCTCCAGCGCCAGGCGGAGCTTGTACTCGGTAACAACGTCCTGCAGGGCTTCGGGGCTGCGCTTGTGGTACCACACCTCCAAAAACAGAGCATTGATCATGACACGAGTTGCGAACGCGCTGTAACGGGCAGTCTCACCCTGGAACAGATTGTCGTGTGCCTGACGAAATGTGATGATCTTGGATGTGGCCAGGGCCTCGCGCCAGGCCTCCTCGTCATCACCACCCATGGTCCAAAGAGACTCTGAAGACGGCAGCTCCAGTGTATCAAACTCGTTGAAACCCATGGCGGGGGTGTGGTTATATGTGAGGGTCAGCAGGCCAAAGAAAATGTACACCGCATAGTAGGTACGGCGACATTGCTCATCCTCGATCCACTCCTGGTGGCTTGGCTGAGCGCCTTCACGGGCTTCCGAGCGAATCTTCAGCTCGTAGCGGTTACCTGCAACCATGTTCGCAAGAAGACTCTTAATCGAGCAGGCCCACTCGAGACCCTTCGGATCGCCGCTCCAACTAGAGAATTGCATGTTCAGCAGCGTGCTCTGCATGGTCCACAAAGGACACTTGCGCGAGCTGAAATTCTCCTTGTTCTGCAGAAACTGGTTGACAAGGACCTTGGAGCCAATGTGGAGCATATAGGCCTGGTCTTGGTCGAATATGTACAGGGCGCCAATCGACAGCACGGCCAGCAGCAATGGCGCAGCAACCTCGGTTGGGTGGAATGTCGCCGGGTGCAGGAAGGGCAAGTGGTGGTGGAAGAGGTCGAAGTACGTCTTAAGCAGGCGGTTGAGTGTGTTCAGGCTGGGCAGGTGGAAGGTGTCCAGGAGCGCATTCTCGCTGTCGTACTGTTTGATGTTCTCGTAGACCTTGCGGCACTGTTCCTCTGACTCAAGCTGGGGCGCGCTGGTCATGGTCAAGGCCTGGCTGGGGCCGGGCGACTTGCGGTAGTCGACTGGCGAGACGGGACCCAGCATCGACGGGTACGGCGACAGGGGGTTGGGCGTGCCAAGGTTGTTCTCGGTCATGGAGGGAAATGTGGGCGCAAGCGCTGTGTTCCCCGACATGGTGCGCTCCATCATGGGCGCCAGGTGGCTGTGTGGGCGGAAGGACGAATGTGTCGTCTGCTGCGGCTCGGGCTCGGGCTGGGGCACCATCGAGTCGCGCCACGGCATCTGCGGCAGCATGTTCTGGCCAGGTGCTGTATACGGCACCTGGGGCATGGACGACTCGACGTGCTGGGGCCCGGTTGGCGAGATGACAGGCTCGGCGTGCTGGTCGAGGACCATCTCGGGCTCCTGGCTGGCCATGGCCTTGTGGTGGAAGTCGGTCATCAGCATGGCGGCGGTCTCGATGTCGACGTCGACCATGTTGTCCTCGCTGGCCTCGAACTGGTCGGCGGCGGTCGTGTCGAGGGGCAGCGCGCCACGCGAGGGGCCGGGCATGGCAGTGGCAGCCTCCTGCGCCTTGTTGCTCGCGCGGCGCTTCTGCTCGCTGGGCAGCGGCGCGCCGCCATCTTTGGCGTGGACGGTGCGGTCGTGGCGCAGCAGCAGGTCGCGACGCACAAAGGTGCTGCGGCACTTGAGGCACTTGAAGGGGCGCTCCTTGGTGTCTGCGATGAGGGGCAGTTAGCAACAGCAACAATCTCGAGCGCCTTCCCCGCAGCACGACCACCGCGCGACCGTCCCGCATCAGTAAACAGCTACCCCGCTCCCCAAACACAGAGCTCCATCAAGCAGACAGCGTCGCGACACTGGGAGGGGACTTACGAGAGCGCTCGTGGCGGCTGCGGTGCTCGCTCCTGCTGAAGGCGCGGTTGCAGAACTGGCACTTGTACTTCTTCTCCGGCTGACCGGGCTTGCGGGCGGCGGCGGGCGCAGCGTTGGTGGCCATGGCAGCAGGCGGGCGTGTGTTATCGATAGACAGGGCAGACAGGATCTCGAAACCCTACGTGGGGAGATGGCTCGACTGCCGGGGCGCGCGTGGGCGTTAAAGCGTACGGATGGCTATGGTGAAGCTGGCGTGTCCCTCGCTCATTCCGCGAAATGTGCATGCGAATAGGGCTACAGCACCGGTAGGGGCCGGTGAAAGACGGATGCAGGGCGGCGACAGCACCAGACGGCTGCGCGCGTAATGAAATAATAGAGGGGGAGATGGGATGGAGGCTCGAGATGTTGCGCGATGGCAGGATCAGAAGGGGAAAAGGCGACTGCAGAGGGGTGACCCGCGAGGCTGCCGTCCGTCGTCCGTGCATGCAGCGCCCCTCTGTGAGCTTGCTTTGGACCAGCCACCCCATGATCGTGGAATTAATACGCCGCGGATACAAGCGCTAGGCGAGCTGAGACAGGGCCTGCCAATACGTCTTACCACACGCTGGACGTCCAGGGCAACGTTGGATGTTTTGACATGTGCACGCAGCGTGGTAGCTCCAAGGCTCCCTCCAGCAGCGGGCAGGAGCTTGCCCTTGACCCAGTGAAAGATGATGAACCTCACCCAACTCTCACCAGACACCTGTGCTCTAATTTACTTGCAATCATCGGCATCCATCTCGACATGCCACAAGCTCCAGCACTTTATCTGGCATGGCCTGGACTCGCTTCCCACTTGGACACGAGTGCTTGTTGCAGCCCACGGTCCAATGATTCTCCCTTTCACGGCCTGATTCGAGCGTGGTTGCGCCGTACCACATGCTGTCAACAGCGGCTTCTATCCGTCGTCCACTCGTCGCACAGCATGGAGAAGAGGCGGTAAAGAACCTCAGGCCGGCCTACCTCTTGGAGTAATAACTCGCACGTTGCTAGCTATCAATGCATGGACACGCTCACCGCCTCACGTATTGCTCCATCGATACTTACATAGCAGCTCAATGATACATACAAGACACATGGCTTCGCACCTCCCGCCCATGCTATGCAATGATGACGACGGCGCGAAAAAAGGGGCTGCCCTGCCTTCACTCAATGACGCAGAAACAACCTTCTAACTTTCACCAACACACGTTGAGGGTGCAGTAATTTCGAGGCGACCGGGGCGATCGCTGGCACGCTGACTTGTTCCTGGAAGTTCATCCAGACCACCGGGCTAGGGAGCACCTCCCCGGACCCACCTAGCTGTTTAGTACCGCTCCACCAGCTGCAGTCTCCCAGGTGCCGGAGGCCGCAGACACATCAATAGGCAGCCTGCGTCGTATTCGCCTGCAGCATTGTCAAAGGACACAAAGGCACTGGTGAGTTGACAGGTCGCGCGATGAGGAGTCGCTCGACTTCGGTAAGTCCAGTATCAGCACCCGTGGAAAACACCACAAATATACAATGCCCCGCCAGCCCGCCTTGTGTTCGTTGGATCGGAGATGGGCGGGATCCCTACGCCGCTTTGAAGGAGTGGCCCGCAGTCTAAACGCTAAACGGAGTCGCTAATGATTGACAAGTCGTCGCTCTGGAGTCTGCACCGTCAGTCCATGTCTGCTCCCAAGGGCTGAGACAAACTTCTGGCATGTCTCATCCCCCTCATCACAGAGCCCCTCCAAACAACAACGGTGCCCCTCTATCACTGCGCTCTGTTCACGAGGGGCTCTGCTTATCACCATCGTCCCCCGCGCTAGAACATCTCTAGAAGAAAAGGACCGCGTCGACCTCCTGGACGCAATCTAAGAGAATGATTACGGATCGCTGCCGCGTTGCCGTTGCGTCGGTACCGCCGCGCAATTGGTATTCCAGCAGACGAACGAATGGTAGCTTTCGCCTACGCAGATTAAACCCAGGCCGCTCTGCGCGATGACACGCCTTTGACCTGCTTTTGACGCAACCCCACGTGCGCGCTGCATCCATCCGTGTGTGCAGCACCTCGCAGAAAGTAAACGCCTCAACACACTCGTAATACTTTCTTTCTGCTTGACAGAACCCATGCATGTGAATGAGTCTCTGGTGTTGGGCGACTCGACGCTAGTTTGACCCATAAAACCAGTATTGAGAGCGCTCTTCCGTCTTCCACGCGACGAGCTACGCAGTATGTGGAATGGCGCTGGTGTGACACCTTCCTCCGAGCTTCTATCGGGCCTTTTATATCGGGCGCTGTCTTCGATGGTCGATGTGTCGCTCTCCCACCAATGCTCATTTTGCTCTCTTGCAGTGGGGGTCATCAGACATACTGCCACAGACAAATCTGTCTCCAAAAAAAGATGGCAAAATCCGAGAACACTCACTGCCTGAGACAGAGCGTCGAGCTCGTTCAGATACACGCCACTTCCACGCGTGCTGCCTCATACAGTTTCGCACATGGAACGTCAGATGTCGAGGACGAGCGTGGTCGCACGAACAGCACCGTCGCACAGTCTCTCGATAACTGCTCCAGAAGCCGTGTAGTCCCGGGCGCATGTCCTGGGCTGTCGTTTCATGGCGGCCATTCATGAGGTTCTCGCGAGTCAAGCAACGTTCTAGACGATTTCATGGGCACCTCGATGCCCCGCCGTCTTTCTTCCGCCCAGCACTCGGCTTCACAACAGGCGCTCCTTGGTGAGAAGACTGCGAGATGGTGGGGTCGCACGCACAGTATTGGCTGCTGCCGTTTGTCAGATGCAATTTGGGATGGGTCCGTCGGTTGGTTGCAAAGTCAATGTATGACAGCACCTCCGGCTCAGAGTTTTGACGTCCGCGGCCCATCGATGTGATAATTTCAACACATTTGCATGCTGCCGCAGAACAGCGGCTGTTTGCACAGATTGCACAAGATGCAGGCAGCCGAGAGCATGTATATGGATGTGCGAATCAGAGCATGAGGGTGGAGCAAAGCAACGCCAGGTGTAGCAACCGTGTCAGCGCAAGTGTGGAGGACGCGCCTCCGGACCGGTCAGGTCAACTGGTTACTGGTGCATCTTGTCCTTGACACACAACACACGGCACCTAGGAAGCCTGGCTCGCCATCACGTGATGCACTTGACCGCTACGCGCAGACCATGGCTCCACGACGCTCCCTGGTGTAGCCACTCTCCTCGCCTAGACACTGCTGTCCTCGCTGTCCCTCTGTGCAGCTGCGTGCCCATTGCAGGAGCTCATTCGCTGCGTCGCTCATGTCAGGCGCGCGACTGTGAGGGCTCTCATTCGCATGCCGCCTCTAGCCCAAGTGCGTCCCCTCCCTGAGCCGTAAGACGACCGACGACCGACGACCGACGACCGGCGTGGATCCAGCACCACGCTTCTGGCGCCCACCGAAGGAGCCACTCCAGCGCACACTGCCGCGTGTTCGCCTTGCTGCTGCTGCCCGCCCTGCGCCGCTGCAGAGGGAAGGCGCGCCTGGAGGCTGACCCGCCGTTGCAGCCCTAAGCCTGAGCTTGAGCCTGAGCCTGAGCCTGAACCTGAGCCTTCGCATCCCCGCCCCGACGAGACGCATACGCCGCCGCGATGAACGGCTACAGCGGCACCATCACGCCGGGGGGCATGTACGTGAAGGCGCTCTACGACTACGACGCCGACGACCGCACGAGCCTGAGCTTCCGGCAGGGCGACATCATCCAGGTCATCACGCAGCTGGAGAGCGGGTGGTGGGACGGCGTGATCCACGGCGTGCGCGGCTGGTTCCCGAGCAACTACTGCACCGTCGTGCAGCGCCCCAGCGAGAGCGTCGACGACGAGCGCGCCCACAGCGCCGCCGAGGCGCCCGACGAGCACGACACGCAGTCGCTGGGCGGCACCGACTACACCGAGTCCGACGCCGAGTCGCTCGCCGGCAACGACACCCTGCTGCCCATCGAGCGCCACGCCGACGCCCGCAATGCGAGCACCAAGGACGAGGAGGCCGCCTTCTGGATCCCCCAGGCGACGCCCGACGGCCGCCTGTTCTACTTCAACACCCTGACGGGCGTCAGCACCATGGAGCTGCCCCTCGAGTCCCCCGCCGCCAACGAGACCGGGCCGCGCGACCGCACCAACGTCTACATACCCGAGTCGTCGCGCCCACCCGCCGAGCTGCTCGCCTCGGGCACCATGTACGACACCGACGACGACACCTCTGCCTCGGACCTCGAGGGCCCCGGCCACAAGAGCTCGTATGGGCGGAAGCGCCTGTCAGACGGCGTCTCGCCCGCGACCTCGATGGAGTCTATGAACCAGGGTCTGGCCCCGCGATCCCACGACGCGAACGGCTCGAGCTTCAACGGCTCGGGCATGACACCGGCCGGCACCTCAGCGACGTCCTTCTCGAACAGCCCAACGAGCGGAGGCCAGTCGGCGCAGCGCAAGTTCTACGACGACGTCAACCCCGTTCCCCTGACCTGGAACAGGATGGTCGAAGACATGCGCCGAGCCATCGAGCGCTACCGTCTGGCCATCAACAACAGCGAACGGTCAGAATTCGTGAAGCGCGCAGAAGACATCTCCGACCACCTGCGCCTGCTGCTCGCTGCAGGGTCTGGCACCACCGACAACCACTCCGGCAACCCTTCGATCATCTCTACTAACAAGGCCCTGTACCCGCATTTCCGCGAGACCATGTCGCGATTCTCCAAACTGGTCCTCTCCTCGCACATTGCTGCATCCGACTTCCCACCGCCAGATTCGTACTCAAAGTGCTTGAAAGAAGCTGATGGTCTTCTGAACGGTGTATATGGCTTCGTCGAGGTAGCCCGTCAACAGCGCGGAGAAGACATACCTCGTTTGGTGCCTGGGTTCATTGTCGGCAGCAGTACTGGAGGAAACTGGCACAACAACGGCGCTGACCAGCGAGACAGCAACGGCATGTCGTCTTTCATGGAGGACGAGTTTGAGCCCCCTGTGGAGCCAACCGTGAAGCTAGACTCACGTGTGCTTGAGCGGCTCGAGGATATCAAGCGGCTCATCGTGTCGAGTGTGCGCCGGCTGGACGAGCAATGCGTCGTACGTGACAAAGTCATCTCTCGACAAAGGCATCAGTTGGTTGGGGATCACATCTGTACGGCTGGTGGCAAGGTTCTTGAAGTGTGTCGGCCGTGGCTCTCTACAATCGAGTCGATCAACCTCTCCTCGATCAGCGCAACTATGCAAGAACAGCAACTCAGCGACTTTAGCATGCAGAAGCAGAAGGTCTACGACGTGGTATCAGAACTAGTGATTGCTTGCCAAGGAGTCGCAGCACCGTTGGGTGACGAGTGGGCCGAACTGCGCGGTGACTCTCTAGAGGACCGAATCAACGCAGTTCGTGCAGTCTCACGAGACCTCGAAACCACCGTCGCCCAACAGTACGGGCTCCTGCAAAACCTGTCAGAAGCAGTCCCTCTCTCAGACATCGCAGTTCGTACTGACTCTCGAAGATTCACCGATACGGATTCTGAGCTCGCGGCTTCGCACGCCCGAGGGCCTTCAGGGTCGCTGAGACCTCTATTAAAGGATGTACCTCAGTCCAAGACATACAGCGAAGGCACTTCTCTCGATAAGGATCTTGACCCAATACAACCCCCAAGAAACAACAAGAAGCTGAAAGATTTCTTCGGCGAAGTACCCGTCATTCCACAGAACACAGTAGAGGAAACACCAGAGTATCTGAAGCTGGACCATGAAGGAGAGATTTCCTACGATCACAAAGTCACACCACCTCAGCTCCGCGGTGGAACACTGGCAGGTCTTGTGGAGCAGCTTACGCGCCACGACCGCTTGGATCCAGCGTTCAACAACACCTTCCTTCTCACATACCGCTCATTCACCACTGCATCTGAGCTTTTCGAAATGCTCGTCAAGCGATGGAGCATACAGCCGCCTCACGGCTTGGCTGGTGAAGTCTACCAAAACTGGGTAGACAAGAAGCAAAAACCTATACGGTTTCGTGTGGTCAACATCTTGAAGAGTTGGTTCGACAACTACTGGATGGAAGGCAACGATGAGGAGGCACGGATACTGATACAAAGAGTCTACAACTTTGCAAAGGACCACGTTGCAACGACAAGCACACCTGGCGCCGCTCCCCTAATGACTTCTGTTGAGCAGCGGTCTCGCGGACCGGATATGCCGACAAAACGTCTCGTACTTACGCTTAGCGCCCAGACGCCACAGCCAATTCTGCCGAAGCACATGAAGAAGCTGAAGTTCTTGGACATCGACGCCACGGAATTCGCGCGCCAGCTGACTATCATCGAATCGAAACTTTACGGCAAGATTCGACCCACAGAGTGCCTGAACAAGACATGGCAGAAGAAGCTAGCACCCGGCGAACCAGACCCAGCTGCGAACGTGAAGGCGCTCATTCTCCACTCCAACCAGTTGACGAACTGGGTGGCGCAGATGATATTGACCCAGCAGGACGTCAAGCGCAGAGTAATAGTCATCAAGCACTTCGTCAATGTTGCTGATGTAAGTTGTGTACCGGTCGTTTGCCTGTCTCCAAGCTAACACGATCCAGAAATGTCGATCACTGAACAACTTCTCGACATTGACGTCGATCATTTCAGCCCTTGGAACCGCGCCCATTCATCGTTTGAACAGGACATGGCAGGCAGTCAACGCACGGTCGATGACTGTCCTGGAAAGCATGCGCAAGCTCATGGGTAGTACCAGGAATTTTGCGGAGTATCGAGACACACTCCACAGGGCGAACCCACCCTGTATCCCCTTCTTCGGTTAGTGAGCAGCAATAGTTACACCCGAGATCCCGCTGACTAGTATAGGTGTCTACCTTACTGATCTGACCTTCATCGAGGATGGTATCCCTTCATTGATCAAGAAGACCAACCTGATCAACTTTGCCAAGCGCGCAAAAACAGCCGAGGTGATTCGCGACATCCAGCAGTACCAGAACGTGCCGTACCCACTGCAGCCCGTGCCTGATCTGCAGGACTATATCTTGACAAATATGCAATCCGCAGGCGACGTGCACGAAATGTACGAGATGAGTTTATCCGTTGAGCCGCGCGAGCGCGAAGACGAGAAGATTGCAAGGTACGTGTGTTCCAATACATTCCATGCTATACCCTCGGGTGCGTGCGAAACTCGCATGACTGACACCACGGCAGACTTCTCTCCGAGTCTGGATTCTTGTGATGATACCCCACGATGCGTTTGATCGATCGTCCTTGGATGGCGATGGCGTTGGCTCACATTTTGGCACGAAGCACGATTGAGGCGCGCGGTCCATGGCGCCAAAGGGCGAATTCTAAACACGTACTGTTGCATTTTTGGCATTGGAAAACGAATCGCGACGGCTCGCCTTCTATCTACCTACCTACCTACCGTATAATGCTCACGATTGGACTTTATTTCTGGACGTTGGGTGGATATTTACGAGGCATCTATCGTGTTGGCGCTGCTTAGTTAGGAATTATGAACGAGTGTTTAAAGCGCCGCCAGGCCAGGCGGTGTGCGGGGGTCTAATATCTTTACAATGTCCACCCACTGTGCTCGCCGTTCGTGTTGGCTCAGGTCAGTGCAGACATGCGGCATCCCAGATTGCTGGGCGCTTGTTGCGTCAACGTCGAGGATGGTGGTCTTCCAGAAGGGGCCGGGTTCGCCGAGGGACGTTCATGCTGGCTGCCTGTTGCAGGCTGATGATTTGCTGTGAGCGCGGGCAATCTGCGTGCAGGTTTCATCATGCTCAATCTCATTTTCCGGGGTCGCTTGTGAGGGGCCTGGTTGGCTTTCGTGCAGGTCCGGCTATGTACAGTACTAAGAGGAGTGCGTGCTCGGGCACACGACCGTTGCTCTTAAGCGGACGCGGCAGAGGCTGGCAGGGGCGCGGCAAAGACCAGGCTAAACTGGGCATGTGGCGCCCGCGTCTGCAGCTCTCGTGACAAAAGATTCTCGTCGCGTCGCTGGGTTTGCAGGGCGCGGCAGGGGGTGTCTTGTTCGTGGGCTCTCTCCGAGGCTGCTTTCCCCAGAGATGTGCCTGTCATGTTGTTCTTCCCATTTGACAGCCAAGGTTGCTCCTTGACGTCCTTCGTCTGGGCCTACCCTTAGTTGGCGCACCGCCCTTGCTGCTAGCCAATCAAGGAGATTCATGTCGTGTGATGCCGCTCAACGGCTGGCTTTCTGTGGTGGTACTGTTGCAGGCTGGTGGTTTCATTCCCCCTCACGCTCGAGGGGCTGTCAGTGCTATCAGTTATGCAGCTCGAGTCCGCTGGCGGCGGTCCTGCTGTGATACGCCAGCCTCCAGATAACCAAAGCTCGGCGCTCAGCCGTCCTGGCGGCCCTTCCTTGCAGCGCTCGTCCTCTCGAGTTGACAGGTGACGCCCACCGCGCCGGCGCACACCAAGTCCCTAGGCTCCCCACAGAAATTCGTATGGTGATTTCAGCGCCTCTCATACGGCGATCCTGCTAAGAGGAAAACGGCAGCGCTCAGGCCCAGCTCGTGACTGGCTGCTCGTACATTAATTGCCAGCTTGGATCCCTGCACCGCTGCTGCCCTGTGTGTCCAGCGCGGCGCCGTGCCTGGCTACTTTTGTACCAAGGCCCTCCCACTCCTCTTTACAAACCTCTTTGCGCGCGTTCGGTTTGCCCGCCGTTGTCACGATTCTCCTCACCCTAGTCGCTCACTGCAACATACCCTAATCGCAATAATAATGTTTCACTCCGCAATGGGCGCCATGCCCTGGCTGCTGCTCGCCGTGTCTCGCTTCGGTAAGTCACGATTGGTGGTGGAGAAGTTGTTTGCTCAGGCGCTCTCCCGTGCGCCCGTGTGTCCCGCTACTCGCTGTCTACACCAAACAACCAAAGTAGTCTACAGTACTGACTGATCGCGTCTACAGCCAACGCTGCTTGCGAATGCGGATACTCGCTCAACAAGACCACCGACTCTGAATATGCCGTCTTCACAGAACTTATGGAGAACGATTTCCTGCACATGGACACAAAGAACCTCACCGACTACGGATGGAGACCACAGGTTTACAATGTTTCGGTGCCCGCCGACAATCACAGGATAGCGTACGGCAAGGAATTCAGTATGGGCAACATCGTTCCCAACCCGCTCAAGGACTCGAAGACGTGGTCAGGCGACGCTGATCATGGTGGTGATGCTGGGTTGGAGTTGTGGGTGCGCGGCGACCATTCGCATGGCTATGTCAATGGGTCAGAGATTGTGTCAGTCAGGGATGACATCCTTCACGGATCCTTCCGTGTCGGCATGAAGCTGTCGAACTCCTCTGGAACATGCGGTGCTTTCTTCTTTGTAAGACGCTTCTGTCATGGGCGAATGAGGTCATTGCTAACTGTTTGCAGTACTACAACAACTCGCAGGAAATCGACATGGAGTTCCTCTCCCATGAGTTCAACAGCACAGGCGGCGCTGTCAACCTTGTTCTGCAGTCCCCAGAATCTGTGGCGCATGGAAACGACGCTGCTGGCACAGCGACCTACAAGGTGGCGCCTCTGCCCTTCCGGCCTGACGGCATGTTCCACGAGTACCGCTTCGACTGGACCGCCGACCGCGTTGCTTTTTATGTTGACGGCGCTTTCCTCTGGGAAATGACCGAGCAGATCCCTACCGAGGGTGGGGGTATCTTCTTCAACCACTGGAGTAACGGTGACCCCAACTGGTCTGCTGGACCTCCTGATGCCGACACCGTCATGACCATGTCCTATGTCAAGGGATACTTCAACTCTACCGATACTGAACGTTCGCAAAACGACTACAAGAAGCGCTGCCCCACCTTCGACCCAGCCAAGGTCTGCGCTATCCCGGCGCAAACATCTGCACCAGACGTCTCCCTTGGTGCCGAGGCACCGAAGACATACTTCTTCTCGCAACAAGAGGGCATGACTCCCGGCCAGATCTTGTACAGCAACGGAGCCACAATGTTCGGCGCACCGGCAGTATCAATACTAGCTCCCTTACTGGTTGCTTTCCTCAGCTGGACGCTAGCGTAGTACTGCCGCTGAAGCACCGTACAATTAACCACTGAACACTACCACACTGTTCCCACATTTCTTTTTTTTGCGACAGCCACAGACGACCGAGACTCTTTCAGGAGTACTCAGAACGCGGCATTATGAGCGCACGAGCTAGGCGACGGCGTTTCCGGATACCTTGCATCGCACTACTTTAGACTACCCAACACTTTGAACTACCCAACACTTTCATTTTCACAACCACTACTACTCCGCTCTAGCGGACGAGCCTCCGCTGCAATAGCTTGCTGGATGACTTCTCTGGATATCAACCGTTTTGCAGCACGAGTGCTGCCCACGTTATAGCGTTTACTCTACCGCTTTCTTGTGCATAGATTTTGGTACAAGGCTTGGTGCACCAGCCTTTTTTACACCTTCTTTCTGACCAGTGGGCTTCGACCCTTGTCTTGTTCGAAGATTACTCCGACATAAATATTCATGGGGGCTAGGCTTGATGTTTTTCTTGGAGGTTACGGGGAAAAGGATTGATACCACCCGCACTGCCTTTACGGCCCTTTTCTCACTACCATCGCATTACGAGGCATGTTGTTTTTCCTGGGAGGACACAGTTAGCAATTTGGGACTGGCCGCGGTTCAATGTATCCGCCGCCTGATCATCAAAGAAAATAAGATACTCTACAAAACAGCAATCTTCACCTCGATCGTGATCTCACCACAATTTTTGATCGCCCAAGTCGGCGCCTTTCCAAGAGCCTGGCTCGGGGTCACTACGGTACGAAGATTCAACCGCCACTAATTACCGTGGTAGGCTCGAGCGCCCTTGTAGAGAATCCAAGCGCCGAAGCCTAACGCTGCCACGAGATTTACTTCAATGACATTGTACTGTGTAAGCTCGCGATGCGCGGAGCTGAGTCCACAAACTTCAATGCGCTCGCCGAGCCATAACGCAGCGCTGATCCCGAGCGCCGGCTCGCGCAATTGCCGTGAGGCGCCGCTGTCATCCACATTCATTATTTAACACGTTGGATGAAATGACGTCGTCTACCTTACCTATCACGATCTCTCCTGTTGTAACAGTAGCTGCGCTTCGTTCCATTAATCAAAATTCAAATGACTGCCGTAAGTTCGGCAAGGCTGTCAATCAGACTCGCCAGGGGTTCCAAACCAAAAAGCGGTTAGCCGGCACCGCTTCTGCATGGTCGTACGCCGGCTCAGGCGCCAGCGCAGGGACGAAGCGTACCTGCGCCGCGCTTGGCTGGGGCGAGCTGGCCACTCATGACAAGAAGTGTTGGGGTGTGCGTGGATGGAGGGAGGCGGCGCTGGGCAGTGGTTGTGCGCTCGTAATTGCAGAGTTTGGCGCTTTGAAGCTTTTATCAGTGTGGTGGGGCGTTGTATTTTTGGAGAGGGTTACGGGTGGTGATGGTGAGTGGGTGTGACCCTGTCGGTCTGAGAGGGTTGCTTGGATCAGTGGATAAGTTGCTGAACATGTGTTTGGCGGGCGGTTTTGAGGATGATCGGATGTCTGTTTGTTGCGGTGATGACGATGGACACAGGGTGTCCACTTATGCGCCGCTCTTCGCTGCAGTCAGCAAAAACTTCCCTGGCGAAATTGCGAGCGGATCTTATGTGAATGGCGACAAGACAGCTGCGGTATCAACGGTGATCTTGCACCTGTTCGCTTTGCATGCTGCGATTATACCGCATGCAAGTGCTGTTGGACTTGTGTGGAACTCTGATTAGCTTGCATGACAGGCGCGACGTTGGTTCAGCGGACATTACACTCACATTGCCGTTGAGCGAACGAAGGGTTGCGGAGAAGGGCACGACAGGCAGGGCTCCCTTCGGAAAGTCGTAGTCGTTGACCAGTGGCAGTCGTGAGCCGGATGGATCTCCCCTCTGCGAGACCACCACTTCGGCCTGCAAACTTTGCTCGGTTATAACTCGCGCTCGTTCCATCGCTGGCTTACCCACAACAACGGCCGATACCGAATAGCCACTGCCGAGCTCTTCATCTCCCGGAATCGATAGATCTTCACACCCCCTGATGCTACCGTACATCGCTCCATTCTTCCCTGGTGGCAATAAATGCTAAGCTTCGCCGGCGCCGCGCTAGACTGCCCCTTTACCGCTCCCAGTAGCACAAGCGAGGGCGAGAAAATGCTTGTTTTCCCGCACCTTTGGAGCCGAAGTTGCGTCCGGTACGAATGCACGACTTCCCGATGGAGAGCTGAGTGCATTCAATAGACTGCGGAGCTGTGGATCTGAATGTCAGCAAAGCTACGCAAGGGGTCGTTGACCGGAAGTGCGGATGAGAGTACGATGAGGTAAGGGGGGAAGGCAGAGTGGTGAGTCTGGTAGCGAGGAAGGTGAGGCTGGAGGTGGAATGCAGGTGCTGCCTGGATGTGGCTGGTGGGTGCTTCTTTGACTTTGGACGCCATGTTGATGCAAGGCAGGTAGCTCGCATGCCTCATCGCCGAGCTGTACTTTATCATTTCTGATCATGTTATGCCACGACCGATCATACCCAGGTCTGGGGGATGCACGATTCTTGTATCATTGGGGATGCTATCAAGTCGAGGCTTGCCCTGGCCCAGCAAGCGCTGGAGGAATACATGTCGATCTTTGTGACATTCACTCTGTGCAGATGCTGCGCGGGAAGGACATAAACCGCCGTCACGGAGGAAGCAGCTGCCTGGACACTGGCGTACGCTCTTGCCGTGCATGATGCCACTCACAAACATCACAGCTTCTGCAGCTCGATCACTTTGTTTCACACACCCTTTGTTTACATTTTGGTCTGCAACATCCTTCTGTCGTTTCTTGGAGAGCATACGTTTGATAGTAAACGATCATCAGTCACACACGCCTCAACATTCAGTCGTGTGACGAACAGCCGTCTGTCTACCAAGTCCCTTAGAGCCCCCAGCGGACCGTTTGCCAGATCACAGCGGATTGTTGGTGACAACACAACAGACCCTCGACCGGTGTCCTACCTCTGGAGGTCGTCGCACATCTCAACCATGCGCATTAACTGTTTAGCTGCGATAGTTTTCGCAGAAACCGCAACAGGCAGTCCTTTGGACTATGTGCTTTCTGCACTTGCGCCGCATACACCATGTTCCAACACTACAGCTCCGCATGCAACGCCAACTTCAAGCGGTTCAAAACCCAGCTCGATACCTTCACTTGTCCAGGAGGTCCTCGAGTGAGTTGTTGGACTTCGGTGTTTGCTTATCATTGCGGTTGTTGTCTGAAGCTAATGCTATCGCTAGACTTCGTCAGGCACCAGGCTTTGCGCCGGTAGATGCACCTCCAGCGATCGAAGTACCAGAATGGAAGTCTTCAATGACTACAGCAACGCCTACACCAGCTGCAGCCGTACCGCCAGTTGAACAAGCTGTGCCTCCGGCCCCTCCAGCCGCCTCCCTACCTCCGGTCCCTGCAACGACGACAGTGCCTGTAGTGCCTCCACAGCTCACCGGTGATGACTTCGTGACCGTGCAGTGGATCGAAACTCACATTGGTACACTTCGTACATGGGTGCCACAGACCGAAACGTTCCACTTCGAGGCTATGTCGCAAGCCCCTTTGCCCGGCGTGGGCTCGATCGGCATGGGAACGTTGACAGGGAAGACTGGACAGACGCAGACAATCTAGATGGTTGTCGGCGCAGCTCCAGTTCCCACAACGGATTCAAAGAAGGTAATTGGAGCTGCTGTAGTAGCTGGTCTTGCAGGTCTCATGGTCTGAGAGGTTGCTGAGGTTGACGGAGAAGCTGTGAGGTATATAGAGTGCTATGTCGCTCCTACAGTGAAGGCGGAGCATCGGTGAGTCTTTTGAACGCGATCCATACGAGGGACATGGTCGATATGATCTACGCAAGATGCATTAGTGTACGGATAGGCAGCCATACTACCTCGAGCAGCACGATACAATGTAAACAATGTAAGTAATAGCGATGATCTGATACAAATCCAATTCCATTCTAGCCCACCAGAGCTCTCGTTAGTCTTCAAGAAGCTTGCGAGCTATTTGGAAGACCTCTTGCGAATTCGACGTCTCGAAAGTTGTGTCCGGTGTTCGCGGCGATCGGTCCTGCGGCTGAGGAAACTCGGACAGAATGAGGAGCATCACACCACTGCACCACCGCGATGAGACCCATTTTGTTGAGCGTGTAATCTGCTATTCTTGGATTCAAAACGTGGGTGCAATCAGCATATGCAACGATCACTGCGCAAGAACAATCTTAGTCATGGCTGATAATTAATGAGTTAGATTCAAGAGGTTGTGGTTTTAGGCTGATGGCTCACGCCTCGTGGATCGACCCCGCCTTTCGAGACGGCTTGCCCCCAGTGCGTCCGAAACCAACGACCTTCGCATTCGTGTGCAAAGTGGACTAGGTTGATTTAATTGCTGCGGCTGAAGCGCAGGATTGGGGAATGAGGCTCTACGATAAGGTTGCGTGCGTTTTGAGATGAGGCAGCAAGTGGACTGACGCCCCGGAATTTGTGGCGCGACCTTCACACTTCCGCTATCTCATGATCGGCCCGATGACGGAATAGGGTTGGGCTGTTGCGTGAACAGCACCTCAAGTCGATGTTATAACGTGACATCAACCGTGCTCGTTGCACCAACATTTGCATATATAGGATCCAACTTGTCAAAGTGCTGGAAGTCGCTCACAGCATCAGCAACCACCGCATACACTCGATCAATTAATATCACGCCGACATTCGATCTGGTGCATTACCCGATCTGGACTTACCTACGAATTCTGACTGATAAAGCGGTGAAGGGTATACACATCCGTATTCCCAGGTGCAATATTCCTCGCGCCATCTTATCCATCGTCAATCGAGATTAGCATCATCGACAGACGCGACACTTACCAACCCACCATTCGAAGCACCCCGCCAAGTAACATCATAGCTGAAGCCAAGCACGTGTTCTGAAGCTACTCCTCAATTTCAAGTCCGCTTGAACATCAGACGAGACAAGATAAACAAAATATGGCAAATGCATTTTACTTTGCCGCGCAAGGTGGCCACTTCGCCTCGGTACACGCAGAGCAGGAACCATCTACAAAGCAGCTACCTGAACGTCCTCTTCTCGGTGGCCACTACCGCCCATCACATGTACCTGCAGCAGCACCAATCAAGTTCGAACGTAATGATAGCGTTATATCGTCCTCCTCGCTGCCTCACGACATCATAGACGAACAACTCGAGAGCCCGTTCTTCCGCTTACCCGCGGAACTGCGCAACCAGATCTACGAAGAGCTTCTGTGCGCAAATACGCCAACAAAGCTATCTGAGCTCGCCTCTGGCCCCAGAATACCCATACCAGCCCTAACGCATTCGGCAGTCCTGGTTACGTGCAGGCGTATCTATGAAGAAGCAAAGGATCTGCTTTACACCACGCACGTGTTCCACGCACACCCAAGCCTTCTCACCGCACTGCCGCATCTCATGACGACGTCTAAGCCTATTCTGTATCCGACTGTTCTGAGCAAGATCAAGCGCTGGCAACTCACCATCCGTCTTGACACGGATCCGCGCTTCACGGCTGCACAGGCCACGGCCGCTTTCTCTGGCGCTGAGTTCCTCGAGCTCAAGGCTTGGCAGAGCATGTATGACGGCTGCAATGCCGCAGTACTGAAGCTGTTCACTGGCATTCGTGGTGTGCAGTGTGCGAGGGTGGTTGGTAGTGTTGATGAGGGGCTGGCGAGGTGGTTGGAGGAGAGGATGATGAGTCCGTCCGAGCTCGAGGGGAGTCTGGAGTGGTGTGAGTGTAAGAGTGAGAGATATGCAAGATGCGAGGGATGTGAAAAGAGAGTTAGATTTGATGGAAATGGTTCTGGGGTGTGGGTGGAGGAAGGAGATGCTTGGAGGTTTGGCAATCGGTAGTGGGGTAAAGCGCCAAAGTACACCTAGTACACGACTAATATTACGACGACAGATACGAATTCTTGTCCTTTGCAGTACCTCTGGACACAAACCACCCCTCTTATCCTCAATCGCACACCACCGTATTGTAGCGGTGAAGCTTTGAGATCAGACAGGTTTAACATACATCTTATACAACATCTCCGCTTAACAGATCCTTCCTCCCATGCACACTCTCCCACTCACTCCATACACCGCGCCAGACATCGCGCTCACTGCGTCCAAGACCCGCAAACATAGCATCCAGACCATCTCTGCTCAGACTGGCGGTGCCAATCACCTCCCAAATGCCTGGCATAACCTTCTCTCTAACGCTTGCTTCCATTCTGCCGCTGAGCTGGAATCTGCTATAGCTCGCCAGAAGCGGATACAGGAACGCACTGCTAACCTCCCGAGCTTTCTTGACAGGATCGTTGAGCGCACCTTTCTTGCCGGTCTGATGCGTCTTTTGGATTGAGCTTTGAGGTGGGTTGCATAATGTGGCCAGTACGCGGGCGAACTGGCCGCCGTTTTCAGCTGTGAGCGATGCACTGGAGTCGCGGCACCAGAAGGGTAAACCGCCGCGCCCGGAGTGCGGTGTAAAGAGTAGAAACAGCAGGTTCTGCAGCACGGGCAGAAGTATATGCAAGCGTCCGCCCAGACGACCGCGGTGCAGAAGGAGAACAAGACGGGTAGTTTCGCAAAGGCGAGCGTAAACGGCGGGTGCATGCGTGGCGGGGAGCTGGGGGCTCGAGCGCGAGGACAGTGTTGAGACCGCGGCCAGTGTCATCTCGATGCTGTGCTGTGTTACGAGGGAGGGCGTTGAGGAGAGGAGCGTATTGACGCTGGAAACGAGGGCGTTGAAGGATGCGTGTTCTGACGAGGCTGTGACGAGTGCGCACAGCTTGGGCAGCAGGGCAAGCTGGTTGTTTCTCAGCTCGATATTGGATTCAGGCCGGTCTTCGAGAGTGCTGAGGAGAGCTGTGAGCAGCCGGTACGAGGAGGATCGGTCGAAAGGGTCGGCTGGATGAGTGAGAACTTGGACAAGATCGAGCTTCTCGAACGCTGGGAGCTGAGCGAAAACGGTCTTCGTTGTAGTAACAGTGGCAATCTTGCGTTGTTCAGGCACCGGCTCACGAAGGCACTTGAGCGTAAAGCTAACAAGCCACTGTGTGCTGGGGTAGAGCTTGTACTTTGCCACTGTTGTATGAAGGCGCACGACATGCTCCGCCAGCTCGAGAGGCCCCTGGCCGCCCGTGACCATGTAAGACTCCAGGTCTGCGCTCTCGCTGATCCAGGTGCGCAGCCAGGCTTGAGTCGAGTCCAAAAGCTTGGCTTCCGCAACAACGGTGACCGACAACTCATTGAACGCATCAATTACTTGCTCAAGCGATGCTGCATTGGTATCCGATGACTCGCTGGTCAGGCATGTCTTCAAGACGGAAACATACTGCTTGTGCTGAAGCAGATTGTTCTGTTTCTGCACGGCAACAACCGCGCGAAGTAAAGCCAGATTAGCAGCAGAACATTGCTTGCCCTTGCCGATTGTTGAATCAAGATTCTTCTTGAACATGCCCAGATAAATCATGTTCTGGGATTGACTCTGGTTGGAGACGATCTGCCCTAGGGTCATTTGAGCAACGTTTTGAAGTAATTGGAGCGTCGACATCGATGCGGCGTTCGTTTTCTGCAGCTGCTCTGCGATCTTGAACAGGACGTTACCATCGCTGGAGATCTTGGCGGTCGCATTGGATGATTCCATGAGCTGGACGACGATGCTCAGAACGGCGGCAACATCTTGCGTGCCCGACATGATTATGTCTACGAGCTGATCCAACACAGCCTCTCGCTTCTCGCGAGAGATAGCGGATGGTCGGACGAAGTACAGTGCTGTTGTTGCCAGGGTTCGCGCACGAATATTGTCCATCAGTAAGAGTTCGCACAGGGTCGTAACGTAGAGGTCTTGTAGTGACGCACTCCCTTGTGCAAAGATGGTCTGGGACAGTGACTGGATGGCAGCGTTGCCATCGTTGTCATCAAGAGTTGAGACGGCTGAAAGCAGTTGCTGTAGAGCTTGCTGGGATGTCTCGGCTCCCAGATGGCCGAACAAAGAGATGAATTCTGCACAGAAGAAATCAACCATCTTGACATGCTCTGTTCGGTCGAGAGCATTGCCCGCAAGCATGTGGAGAGTCTTGCCTAGGGTCGGGCGAATGAGGTCCTCAGAGCCGGGCAGCGTCTGCATGTGATCGCAGGCATCGAGCAGAAACAACATGGCAGCTGCTCGTACTGTAGAATCCACACGTTTGTCTGATGCTGCAGAAACATCATTTAGCGACTGCTCGATCAAGGGTGACAACAGCTCATCTTGCTGTTCTACTGAACCATGCAGCTCGATTGGCCAGAGCTTCGACACGAGCTGGCACAATGTGAGCCAAGATAGTGACAGCTGTGTGTGTACGGCATAGCGGCCGTCTTGAACCCAAGTTGAGTACGCCTTGAGCAGAGAAACCAACTGCGATTTGACCGCTCCAATGATTTCGTCAGATTTGATGGACTGCAGAACAGCTGGTATGATGACTGATGTGCTTGCAGCTCTCTTATACGACGAGAGCTTTTTGACGTTCACATCCTGCTTGGCTTCTGTACCTAAGGCGCTGCCGAGCTCATGCATACGCTGCACATGCTCCTGCAATAGCTTCGCGATCTGTCCATGGGTCAAGGACTGCTCAAATCGCTGAGCAAGTGCCTGACTGATCGTGCGATCTGCCCAAATCAAGTCTCCACTTTCTTTGAGGGCTTTGCGATTCTCATGTCTGTTGGCCTTGATCAGCTGCTCATCCCAACGACCGATGAAGCCGAGCAGATTGCGATTTGTGGCGAACCCAGCCATCAAAGGGACTACAACACGTTGTAAGATGGTGGACCGGGTCACCTGGGGGTGTTGCTGGATTTTCGCGGCTGAGCGCTGGACTGTGTCGCCGAGAGAGCCCTCGAATTGAGCCCTCGAGAGCTCGTCAAATACGGTTTGTGCAAGGTCGCTTTGTGGTGCTTTGGCAGCTCCTGCGAGACCCTTTGGCTCTGTCACAAAGACACTCGGGTCGAGCTCGATCAGGGCTGCCACCAGAGACCAATGGACTTGTTTATCCTTGCCAACAGGATACTTGATACCAGAATGGTACCAGAACAAGTCTTTCAAAATATCTGACTTGATGCTTACGCTGTGCTCTCGGAGGATACTGATGGCCTGGACAAGCAGATCAATAGCAGTCTGCGGTGTCACAAACTCTGGCGGCGTAGTCAACGAGCAGCCGGCGCACTCGACCAAAGCAATGAAGACGGCCTCGATCCAAGGCTTCTCGGCGAGCTTGCTTCTCGGTGTCTTTGAGGGCGAAGTACGAATAGCCAGGCTCAGAAGCTGTGAAGAGGCACCAGACAGAGCCGCCAGTTCAGCTGGGACTGACTCGCCTTGATCCTCGATTTGAGCTGCTTGAAGTAGCTTCGCGCGTAGCGGACCCAAATTACTTGCAAGCAGTGTTGCCTCGTGATACTTGCTACTGACTTCAGTGATCTTGTTTGCATCAGCAAGGAAGGTGGCTCTGGCAGGTGCAAACAAATGCCTCGCAAGAAGCTTCTCTATGGCCTGCGTTGCCCGATCAATCGAAGAGATCACGGACTGGTCCGGGTGCATGGAACGTAATGCCCTTAATGTGTCGAGAAGCGTCAGAGCTGGAATGAGACACTCTCCGGAGAACTCGTCAGCAGAGCCTTCAGAGTCTTCACTTAATGTGGACGTCCGGAGCTCCCAAATTTCAACGACGGAAGAAAGATCCAGTATCTCGGTAAGGTGCTGGTCACCTGACGTGGTTGGAGCCAAGGCTAGAAGCTTCTCCACAGCGGTGAGCCAGTTCTTCAAAATACTGGCTGCCTGCCCACCGTCTGTTCTCAACACGAGTTTCATGAGCTCAGCCTGGACAGTGTCTTCGTCCTGAGTATGCGTGGTGCTCAGTCTAATAATCGACCTGACTATCGTCCTGATCGTTATGAACAGTCTCTGAAGCTCCAAAGGCCTCAGAGGCTGCCCAGAAGTGCCATTCGTGCTGGCCGCGCCGCGCTTTCGCTTCTTTGACGGCTTTGTGCTCTCGCTGATCGTCTCGCTCGAACCGGACACATCGCTCATCTCCACGTCTGCATATGTGGGAGCAGGCAGCGTCTGATCGAAGTGTTCGGTCATCGTTCTTTCGAGGACGGAAGGGAAAGCAGCGTCTCGTAGGTGTGGTGCACTGCGCCATACTGGCATAACGGCGAGCATCCAATCTAGCAAATTCCATAGCGCAACGGTCCCTCGTGCGGTCTTCCCAGTCGCCGTCTCGTCTTTCAACTTGTCGAGCGCCCAGCGCAAAACCCATTCTGCTCGTGCTCTCACCGACGTCTTTGGAACACGAGATCTTTCGTCGTCATTCATATTCGACCAGTTGTCGGGTAGGCCAATAATCTGCGCAGCCTGTTTGATTTGTTCATTCACGTCTGAGAAATCCTGGTTGATAGCTTGCAGACGAGGGCGGGTTGGCGCAGGCCCTTCCTGGACTGTCTATGATTTGTTAGGACATACAAATGGGTCAAGTATTGTATTTGTATCGTACTGTCATGTTGGGCGCCATTTCTTCCCCCAGGCTCGTGGTGTCGTTCAAGAGGAAACGCGCTGCTCTTTCCTCAGCGATCCTAGAGTTTTTTGTGGGGCAGCTCGTAGTCGCAGCTTCCCTGCCGGCCCTGCCAAGCCTCGCCGGAGTTTGACGTCGCTGAGCTGTGCCGGCATCAACACCACCGTTTGTCCGCCCGTTTCGTCTCCCATCACCGTCGCCAGACACCCCAAGACGACCAATTCCTCACGCATACGCTGCCGCCATGTCTGATGCTCCTTCCCAACCTATTGCGCCTATCCCGCGCACCACCCGCCCCGTGAGCGAAGCTCTCCTCAATGAGAAGGTACACACGCTCGCCTAGCAATGCACATCCACCTTCTCCAAGATCTGGAGAAACCATGTTCGACGACTGTTTGGTCTCTTCAGAGCTTTTGTGGTCCCAATCGCAGCCACAGAAGTCACGCGATAAGCTATCACATGCTCGAGTACGATAACTAACAACTGCACCCAGTGGGACCGCTGCCTCTCTTCGATGCTCATCCGCTCTGGTCTTGGTCTATCCTTCGGTATTGTCTTCTCTGTGCTCTTGTTCAAGCGCCGCGCGTGGCCCGCGACAGTCGGTCTCGGTTTTGGTGCTGGACGTGCGTGGGAGGAGTGCGACAATGTCAGTACACCAGCAACATACACAATCAATCAGTATCAGTTGACATGATGACAGTCTTTCAAGCGCGCAGCTTCGCCTGCCAAGGACGGTCTCCGCGTCGTCAGGCCGTAAGCGAACGTAGTCGGATAATGTCGAACTTGGATTCTTTCAGCATAATATGACTTTGTACACGAAAAGCGCGTTGTACAGTATGGAACGATATAGAGAGTCCTGGAATTGAACGCTATATATCTGGCAACCTACACGTCCCTCGAAGACAGCTCAAGTCGATACGATGAGGAAAACTCAGCTTCGACATGCTAATAACGCAGGGACTCGTTTCTACCACGCAGCTGCGATGATCGCTACTCTCAGCACCTTGCCATGCGAAGGTCCGCTCGTCGAAGATATAGTACTGTTTAGCCTATAAGTCGCAGACTCTGGCCGATGGACAAGTGGGTTAGGTGCGCGTAGCACGCATGATGTGAGAACACTAGCGGCTGCTGTGACAAGCTGGCAGGCAGGAACCACCCGAAAGGACGAAGTCGGGATGCCTCAAAATCTGAAGTGTGCACCGAGGCAGCCGTAGAAGAAAAGTTAGTAAGCAGTGAGGGCGAAGGATTCAATCGAGTAAGCTGCGAATTGCGCTCTACGGGCTGAGGGTGATGCAAATGAGCGATCAATGCTGCAGGGACGCTCTGACCACGATAAGCATCAAAGACACGCTCTTGCCTGAGGAAGAGCATTTGAGATTGCATGCGTCCGAAACCAATAATCAGATAAGGGGACTCTGGCGTTGGTGGAGATCTGACTTGAGTACACCCGCTGAATGTGTCGAATCCGCGTCGACCGAATGCAAGAACGCTGGTGAAGGAGAACAGACGAGCAACTAGTGCAAGGGCAAAAAGTAACCAAAGTACCTACACACAAGTGCTAAAGAGCGACAAGAAGTTTCCAAACGCAGCATGATTCTACCCGAGTGTGCATGGTGCGACAAGGAGATAGACTTCGGCTGTGGAGGCTGTAAGGAGAGCAAGCAATGTTTCTGCCATGATGGTAGGCAGCGTTCCACTACTCCATTCTAGGTACTGACGAGTCAACCAGACAAATCAAGCATGGATGATTTGCGGATTTGCCGCTCGATGACGGCGGGTTGGACGGGCTGAACAAAGCAAAGCCTGAAAAATCAAGCGCTCTCAACATGCTCTAATTCCGTGGGATTTACTGTCGATGTTCTCCACCGTAGCATTGAGAGAGTCTCGCCAATACCATGCAGCATGAGACGACATGGAGCGGCCCCGTTCCCGCACGACCTCAGTAGCCGCGACTGTCCTCACATCTCATCGAGTTTTGCCTGCGAGTAGTGGCGATGAGTTTAACAGTTTTCTAATCTGGGGTACATACAAGCACTGAGACCACCGAGAGGTCAGGTTTCTTCGATGGTGAAATGAGCTTTCACTGTCTAACTGGAAGAAAACAGCGTGAAAACCAAGAGGAGCACAGTGTGTTTGAAGCCCACCACACACGTCACCGCGTAGTAAAATTGCCCAGTATAATCAGCTACCACACATGCATATTGTGTATCCGGAAGACTGACCGTGAATGCCTCGTAGATGCACCCAGAGCGCTAGCAAGAAAAATCAGAGATAGTATACTGATATCCCCACGCGGCACCCTTGGAGGAGGTGCATATGGATGGAAGAGTAACATATGTCTGATAGCGCTAATATACTAACGGTTTGGTCTAGGACGACGTGCTGTGTACAAGCGAGAAACGTACATGCGCTGTGCTTACATCTGAACATCCGGGTGCGCACCGCTATGCATGTTCCTAAGGTTTCTCTCCGCGTCCTTATCAGTGGCAGTGAAGTGCTGCATGGGATACACCGAAGAGGATCCATGGTGGATTTACCCAACACCACGTTTGTAGATCTCATGTAGAGCAGGCTTGGCCTTGGGGAAGATGGGTAGTCGTGGTCGTGAACGTTTGGCTCCACGCAGAGGATCCGCAAGGTTCGCTGCGGACAAGGAAGATCCAGGATTCCAGATGCTGGTTATGTTGCTTCGGACTGTCGGCTGCTTCTGTCGTGAGGCATAGTACAGTTTCATTGCTGATTGCCATTGCGAGTGCCGAGATGTCGGAAGATGGACCCAAGCACCAGACGATCGATGCTAGGAATGAGTGTGAGGTTCATATACGAGGCCGACAAATTTACTCGATCTCATCGAGTAAAAAGGGTCCTGCAGAAGCTCATTGGCCAGCACGGCGCCGCAAGCGTTCCCCACACTAGCCTTTATCTTCCCTGAGATGCACGCCAAACCTCTTCGGCGGTAGTTTGATGGGCAGCCGCTATGAAGCGAGGGACCATGCGCCTGGAGATGCAAGTCTGCGGCCACACTACATCTGTTGGCGTGTGATAGAAAGGTTTCCGGAACTAGGGTCCTCCGTGACATATTTCTATCGAGTCAAATCTTCGCCGCAGGAAATGTACGACTGCTTCCTATCACGGAGATGGTATTGTGGGCGCTCGTGGAAGGTGGTGATTTCTCTCGGCGCACGCGATCCCGTTACGATTCTGCTGCGTCATTCGCGGCTACACTCCCTCCAAGAAACCACTAAGGCAGCTCCGATCCGCATTTGCTCGCCTTATACCGCGCATTTGGCTCAAAATGAAGGTCCAAACTAGTCGTTGTTACACGCAACGCTCGGGTGTGGGAGATGTGGCGTTAGCGAGGTCTCTGCGATCTCCCACGGGCACTAGGGATTGCTCTTATCAGCGCCTGGGGTAGAGCAGCCGACCATACTCGAAAGTGACCTTTTGCGTCCCTGGATGCCCCGTATGGATCCGACCTCGCAGTGGAGCTTTTCCCACGCCTTGGACAGAAGGTTATAAGTACCAAGTGATGTCCGATGATCCAGGGCAGATCAGGAGGTCACTTGAATACAAGTTCAACCTCACCTTTACCATTAGTAGCACGAATCAGAGCGTGTTACCTACCTCCATACCCTGATCCCGGCATCTTTACACCAATAGTCAACTACACCGAGCATCAGCCACGACGTACCGTGCCAACAAGAAGCCTCACGGAGCTCAATCAAGCGCAGTAGCCCTCGGCCAACGTCATTGGAGCCAGGGTCAGCAATCCTTCATCATCAAGGCTTACTAAAGAGAACGACGACTTCCATCACCGCGAATCGACACCGGTATCTACATACGTTTCATCCAAATGGCAGAAATGAGGGCAAGAAAGTCGAAGGCCGCTCGGTATGCAGAGAGATTTGCGATCGAAAGCGAGCCAGGCCTGACAACGGCCCAGCTGATGCTCTACAACCACGACCTTGCACCTGTCGAGCCTGAGCGCCGCCAGTGGGGTATGTTGGATCACTCCTCATGCATCCAAGATATTCACTAACATGCTGCAGGCGCATGGAACTTTGTCGGATTCTGGGTCGCTGATTCCTTCAACATCAACACATGGATGATCTCAGGAGCAAATATTGCAGATGGTCTATCATGGTGGCAATCATGGATCTGCGTATGGCTCGGGTATTCCCTTGCAGCATGCTTCATCTGCATGACTGGTCGCATCGGAGCTACATACCACATCTCATTCCCTGTGATCAACCGTTCTTCGTTCGGTATCTGGGGTTCTCTCTGGCCAGTATTCAACCGAGCCGCAATGGCCTGCATCTGGTACGGTGTACAGGGCTGGATTGGAGGAACATGCGTCTACTTGATGATCCGAGCCATCTGGAACAACTGGCGCGACGAAGCCACTCAGGGCCCTGGAGGAGTTCCTAACAGCATTCCCAACTCTGGCACTAACACCGTGCACTTCGTCTCTTACCTGTTCTTCTGGCTTGGTTCGCTCCCCTTCCTCTGGCCCGCAGTGCATAAGATTCGCCATCTGTTCACCGTCAAGGCTTACGTCGTCCCTACCGCCGGCATTGCTTTCTTCATCTGGGCAGTCGTCCGCGCAAAGGGCATCGGCCCCATCGTTCACCAGCCTGGCACCAAATCAGGATCTGAACTTGGCTGGCTTATGGTCCGTGGCATCATGTCATCCATTGCCAACTTCGCGGCCCTTATTGTCAACGACCCTGACTTCGCCCGTTTCGCCCGCAAGCCCTCCGATGCCTTTCTTCCTCAGCTCGTTACCATTCCTGTTGGTTTCGCGGTGACGTCCTTCATCGGCATCATTGTTTCCTCTTCCTCGACAGTCATCTTTGGCGGAGACCCGATCTGGAATCCTTTGGATGTGCTCGACAAGTTCCTGCAGGAAGGCGGCTCCGGACAGCGCTTCGGTGTGTTTGTTCTCGCCGCAGCCTTCACACTCGCCCAGCTCGGTACAAACATCGCCGCAAACTCTATCTCAGCCGGTACTGACATGGCTGCACTGCTGCCGCGCTGGATCTCTATCCGTCGCGGCTCATACATCTGCGCGCTCGTCGGTCTCGTCATGTGCCCCTGGAATCTGCTGAGCAGCACCAACAGCTTTACCACCTATCTCTCTGCCTACAGTGTGTTTCTGTCATCTATCGCTGGAGTTATGATTTGCGACTATTATTTCGTCCGCAAGGGGTACCTACAGATCAAGAACCTGTACTCCGGACAGAAGACGGGCCCCTACTACTACACACTTGGCTTCCACTGGCGTGGTTACGCGGCCTACATTTCAGGCATCATGATCAACGTCGTCGGTTTCGCGGGTGCGGTTGGTCGCGACGTCCCCGTTGGCGCCAAGCGCATCTACGACTTGAACTTCTTTGCTGGCTTTTTGGTCGCGAGTATTGTGTACTGGACGCTGTGCAAGATCAGTCCGATCCCGGCCACTAGCGACATATGGTGCGAGGTTGGAGATGAGATCTTGGATATAAGTGTTGCATATTCGGACAGTGAGCCGGATAAGTATGACGAAGAAGCGGCGCATGGAAGTAAGGGGGTGACGAAGATTTTGGAGGCCGAGGAAGTGCATAGTAAATTATGAGGAGGGATGCCAAGGGGCTGTTACTGTTTCTTGTTCGCGACATACCCTGGGGTGGTGGGGTATCACGATGTTGTCGTAAGTTGGAGTTGTTCGATAGATCATGAGATACCATTTGTTGTTGTTTACAATTCATGTCATATCTGCAAAAACTCCCTCAATATTCTGTGGGCTTAGTGCTCTTTCGAATCGTAATTCCAAAATCGGCCCATGACAGTTGGTCGAGCCTGGACGTTATCGCACGCTAACTTTCAGGTTAGCGTCGAGCATGAGATTGAGTGTTCGATCATATTACTGTTGTTTTATGAGGATCGGGTTTCTGCTCAGCCAAATAGATCTTCATATTTTCCATGGTTGCTGATCGTCTTACTTCGATATACGTAGCTTCCCTTCTATGCAACCCGCAACTGTGCCTACTTGGTATCAGCAGTCTCAGTGGTAGCCCTCAGACTGGACTCTGGAGAAGTAGTCCAGCGTATGGTCTTCCGACTCGTCGTATTTGTTTCTATTAAATGTCTCACAGCTACATTTTTCGATCTTTCAGCAACGCCCCTTCGCATCAATTCACCAATGTGATGTAACTGGGCTTGATAGCGCCGTCCCACTTCCTCAACTTGCTATACGAAATGCGCGATAAAAGCTAGGAGCTGAGAAGAACAAAGAATTCTGTGAAGCATATATGGCATGCGGCGGGTGGGATGAAGTGGTAAGGTAGTTCGAGGGTGCCGCCTCCTGATTGGCCAGCTTATGGTTACCTTTAGCACGCGTGTAGTAGATGAACACTCGCCCGTGGCTTCTTAAAATGTCAAATTGGTAACTACCTCACCAATTTTGCGGCTCATTCTGGCAGGCCTCAGACCTCCTCGTGACGCTTCAACAGTGTGAAGACATCGGGAAGGTATTTGACATGCAACGGTTGTCCCATAGTTTTGGTCAAGTCGTTTCATCCGAGCAATTCAACACTCACGTTGCAGTGCTCTTGCATGTCAACCCTGTCGGGAATAGTGAGAGGCTTACGTGCGCTCGAGCTCATCAAAGAGTGCCGGGTAACTGAGGTACTGAGATACGTTGTTCGTACTTGAAACTGTTGAACGCGCGAACATCTGGACAGTACAACGTCCAGGCGCTCGAAGGAGCAGTGGAAATGCACTACACAATAGTGTGGAAGCACTTAATGGTAGGATCTCGAACATATCGAGGAGAAGCGATGTGCTAACTGAAGTCATGGAGAGTACATTGGAGTTTTGGGCAGAGCCTGCAGGATGTTGAGCTCAAAAGATCGCGATTGCGCCAGGCGGACTTCCAATTCCACCCTTGACATGTAATGGTGCACTCGTCAGGAAGAAGGCTGTGAAACTTGCAGTCAGTATTGTTTTGTGGCAGAGAGACATGGAGTTCCCGACTTACTGTAACGTTTCATGCTCTTGCACTTCTCACTCAGCTTCTCCAGATCCCACATCTCGCCGATAGGCATTCCCCAATGGACAAGAATCCATTCATGTAGACACCAACCATCAGTGAACTTAGGAGGCCATGCCTCGAATGCGACAGTGTCACCGACAAGCGCAGCGAGGTGCTTGTCGTAGAACCACCTCACGGTATCCTCATTAGCTTGCACGCCAATGGCAACGCTATTGTCGCGGGTTCCTGACTTGCGTTCTGTTTCATTCGCGTCGTTGTGCCACCTCACATATCCACTGCGGATCATCAGAATGTCACCTTGCTTGAGTTTAGTTCCCTGCCATTTTAATGTTTCTTCGATCTCCAGGATAGGGATCTCGTGTCTTGAGACGGCAAGCGGCGCCTTTCCATTCTTCTCTTCATACCTGCATAAGTAAGTCTGGGCTCATCTTTCAGCTCTGAAATTACACTCACCATCTTACCCAGTCACAAAGCACACCTCTTCCAACAATACCACCCCTCTCACACCAATTGTGTGTGCCGTTTCGGTCGTTCTGCGCCGCTTCTGCGTGAGTGAGACCATTGTAATACATGCCACTAGACTGATGCGCAAAGTGCTTCAGGCTGTCCCACTGCGAGCCAGACTGAGTATTGATGTAGACCTCGTCGTCCATTGCCTTCCAGTCGGTGAAGTCTGAGAAGTTGATCTTCTTCTGATGGAACTCCTTGCGGCTAAAGCCAGGGAATTGAACATTGTGTAGGGGCCAGTCGAGCTGGATGTGTTCGCCAGTGCTAATTTCCTTCGAAGCAGCTTGGACTACAGCGGGGGTGAGGAGATTGATAGCTTGTGAACGTCAGTTGTGAAGAGTCCCCCCGTCTGGTCGCATATGCCCAACTTACATCCAACCTCATCCTTCTTTCCGCTCTTGTCATAGAAACCCCATATCGAGCCCTGAGGCATGCCTCCCACCTTCGGTAGATCATCAAACGCCGGGAATTTGTACTCAGCCCCCAAAATACCTCCAGTCATGGTCGAAAGCTTCTCTTGAGCGTTTTGGAGTGTTTGTGCCATGGTTCAGTATCCTCGAGCTTCCAATTGCTTGTTCTGAACGTTGCGAAGCGCGCAGTTCTTTTCTTACGGCTCTTCAGCTTCCCCACACTTTACCAACCCGGCTATGACCCCGCATCTCCGGATTCTGTCAATCGTGCGGGGCGATTCCTCGTCGGCGACAGCGCGTGAGTGCATGACGTCGGGGACCACTGAACGAAGTCGCTAGTCGCGTCGGCCGGATCTCGTGTTGTTGATGATCGCGGGCCTCTTCCGATGTGAGGAGACTACTGAGGTGGTGCGCGACTGCTGACTAACTCGGTCGGTCGTACGGCTGGTCACTCTAGCTCCGGTGGATCACACAATACTTCTCATCGAAGGAATATGCGTTTCTTATTGCGTATGTGTGACTTCCAATGTTGGACATTCAAATCATCGAGATACGCGTTGTAGCTGTCAGCAATCAGACGATGATCGGTCACATTGCTGCATTGCCGGGTGATTGTAGCCTCGTATATCACAGCAGTTAGCGGTCTCCACAAATTCGAAAAGGGCAAGTCAGAGCAAGTCAAGAAGCTTTAGTGGCAGGAATTTAACATATCCAGAAAACATTAACGTTATCTGTAGTGATTGCATGATCGCCTGTTGATCACGTTGTTCATGACCGTCTACTTTGCTGTCCCTCAACATACAATTCGTACTCGTAGCTGGAGAAGAGAAAAGGCGCAACTCCTTTCAGATCGTTTTCAAACAAGGGCATGCTTGCGTAATACTAGACTTGTCAGTGCATTTCTCGAGAGCGATTGTGGTGAACACCTGCCTCGAAGGTGCCGTTTGAGCTCAGACTGCCAGTCTGAACGGTCCATTTCCAGACCAAGGCGCCATCGCCCTTGCGCTTCTCAGCAAATGTCTCAGTCAAAAGTTCATAACCGCTGAGAGCAGCATCGAGGTATTTTTTGTCCTTAAGGTACCCATGACGTGCTCCCTTGAGCAGACCGTAGACGAACATGGCAGACCCGGAGCTCTCAATGTAGTTCCCAGAGCGAGTCTCGAGTCCAGGGTCCATGATGTTATACCAGCCCTTGTACTTTGAGTCTTGAGCCGCAACTATGGCATCAGCAACGGACTGCAGGTACTTGATAAGTCGTGCACGGCCTTCGTGTTTCTCAGGGAAGTAGTCGAGCGTATCAACGAGCGCCATGATGTACCAGCCTACTGCTCTGCCCCAAACATGAGGCGCGGCACCAGTTTCAGGATCAGCCCAGATAGAGTTTTTGCTGACGTCAAAGCCATGCACCGGTAGACCATTGGTATGCTCGCGGTCAACGGTGGTACCCGCGTCGATCAGATCGAATTGCAAGGCGATATCGTCCCAGGCTGTGGTGTTGTCAGGTTGAAATTCGTGTGTCCAGCGGGCATAGAAGACGTCGAGCATATAGATGCCGTCAAGCCACATCTGATCGATGTAGACTGGATAACGATGGTAGAAACCACCGTCTGGAGTGCGAAAAGAGCGATCTATTTGGGCCTTGAGGCTGTCTGCAGCAATCTTATAGATCTCTTCTCCGCCGGTGAGGTTGTACATGTCCAGGAAGGTATGACCGAAGCGGATGTCGTCGATGGAATTGCTGTTGTTGTGAAGCAGGATCTCGCCGTTCCAAGCAGGGTACAACACGGTGTCTGCGTGGCGCTTGACGTAGTCACGATACTTATCGTCGCCTGTTCTGTCGTATGCTAACAGTACGCCAGATAGATAAGCCGAGACTGTGTAGGCAAATGTAGGCTCCACACCGTGCTTGATCTGGGAATCCGCCATCCAAGTTAGATATCTTGACTTGCCATTGAACTTGCCAGAATCGATTTTCTCCTCCGGAGGTATCTTGAACCAGCCACTTGGTAAACTGATCTTTGCTGACGCCAGAGCGGCACTGGCGAGTGCCAAAGTGCCGACAAGGAAGGTTCTCATGACGATGATGGTAAGCGAATTACTAGAATGATGGGATCAACTGAAGGTTTGCGAAGCATGACCGCTTTATACACCTGTACCCGCTCCGACTGCGGAAGGACTTCTATGACCGTTCTGCATGTCGGCGTATCTTGTTGCTGGCCATTATGCTGGCCAAGAAGGTATCGCGAATGTCTGTCTTCGTATATACCTCATCATCTTGGAATATCCGCTTTAAGATAAGGCCCTAGTGAGGCTGATCCACACCGTCCAGACTTCCGGTTGGACACTGCTGGTGCAGCGCTGGAGAATTCCTGTCCAATATGCTTGATATCTCTAGACCCTCCAATGCACAAGAGTACAGCCTGGAATAGTTTTCCGAGCTACATTTCCGGACTCTCACATCAGACAGGCTAGGGTCACAGTGGATGGAAAAACTTCTTGAAGCTGCGGGGTGATACCTTGGCGACTGTGGGGGATGCGCAGAGAAGCTGGAGTTGATCATCATCCTCGGTTGTTCGTTGCTTTTTAAGAGAAATTCAGGCCCAAGCGGACGAGGGAACTTCGACAATCTTTTTGATGGTCAAGCTAGCGATGTCCATGCATCCTCGGCCAAGGAGACAGGCAAACGATGCAGACGTGTTCAAGTGACCCGTAGAGCGGCATTGTGGTCAAGCTCTGCTGGTCGGCTCGACGAAATCGTGAGGAGGCCGAGTACTGCATCCACTGAACAAGGTTACGATGAATTGACACAATCTTGCTGCATGACTGCCGATAGACATAGCTGCAGACCGTCGGCTCCGCGAGGGTGCAGGTGAAAGGAGTAGGTAAATGCGTCCACCACATCTGTGCGCGTTTTGACTCGTTGGTTAGTGCGATCGGAGCAACGCACCCCACTGACTCGCCGACGAGCCTCCGCTCAAAAGGTGCCCGCGGACAGTAATAACGTAGTCGACATGCCGGACTTCCATGAGGCGGTCGCTGAGGTCTTGTATTTCGCTGTGTGGTTTATTCCTGCCGTCTGAGCCGGTTTCAACCAGCCAAGCGCAAGCGCAGCCTTCTCGTGATCGTTGGCGTCATAGCGGGCGTCCCTCCGCCAACCCCTCCAACCTAACATCATCCCTACAGTCCATTATTGTACATCCCAGCCACAGCCTGAGCCACAGTGAAGATGTCGAGCTTAGTATCTGGTTTCTCTAAACTCAATCCTTTTTCCGGATCTTCCAAAGTTGATGATGAAGACAAGGGTGAAGTAATTGACGCTAGAACAGTCGCAGGCGGCGGCCATGCCTCGCGAGAGTCGCACATCACCAAAGACAAGTTACGTGTCAGCAAAGCGCTAAGGGAAGTCCTGTACAAAGAAAATGTGTTATCGAAAGGAGAAGCTGGTATTGATGTCGAGCAACCAACGACCGCGTTGAGGGAGTTGCTGGACAGGCCCCACATCAAAGTACCACCTGAAGTGCTCGACCGCAATCATCCGCTACCTGAGTATTTTATAAGCTCAAGTCACAACACCTATTTGATGGCGCATCAATTGTATGGGTCTTCCGACGCCTCAGCGTACGAGATTGCTCTGCTCACTGGGTCCCGCTGCGTTGAGATAGACGCCTGGGTAAGAAGCATCGAGAACGGGAACTTGTGCCAATGCTCACCGGTGTAGGATAACGATGAGAACCAAGACGAGCCAAAAGTCACCCACGGCTATACTTTGGTGTCGCACATCCCGTTCCGCACAGTTTGTGAAACCATTCGCGACGTAGTCGACCGGGAAGTTGCCAACGAAAAGAATGCAGCGCCGATCATGATCTCCCTCGAGAATCATTGTGGTGCTCACGGTCAGCTGAGGCTTGCATGGATCATGCAGGAGGTTTTCGGTCAGCGTCTCCTCAACAAGGCTCTGCGTGAGAAGGGTCACCTCGAACAACAAGGTTCCGGCGATCATGTCACTCTGGCTGAGCTCAAAAACAAGATTGTGGTCATTGTGGAGTACCATTTGCCAAACGAAGAAGAAAGCAGCAGCGACAGTGATAGCTCCGAGGATGAAGAGGCAAGAAAGGCACACAAGCAGTACAATCAGCAGAAGCAAGAGTGCCCACAAGGCATTATCGTACCTGAGCTTGCCGAACTCGGTGTTTACGCCCAGAGCGTCAAGCCCGTCAATAACACATGGTTCGAGTCAAATCTCGAGGGCGCACCGCATCATCAACTTATCAACGTCTCTGAGTCGGGCTTGAAGAGGCATCTGCCAGGAAACAGTCCCAAAATCGCCCGCCACAATGCACATCATCTCATGCGTGTGTACCCAAAAGGAACTCGTATCTCGTCGAAAAATCTCCCGCCGGTTCCTTTCTGGGGCATCGGTGCACAGGTCTGTGCCTTGAATTGGCAGACGTTCGGTGCGAGTATGCAACTCAACGAAGCACTGTTTGCCGGCTCTGGTGGCTACGTTCTCAAACCTGCAGCCTTGCGCGCGGGTGGTAACGGCAATGTCTTATCTGGAAGAAGGAAAAGACTTCACTTAACCGTTGCTGGTGCCACAGATGTGCCTCTACCTCAAGATCGCGAGCACGGCGACATCAAGCCATATGTGACATGCACTCTTGTTCATCCTAACGACCTGAACAACATGCCACCGAAGCGGAAGACTGCAGGCTACAAGCAGTCCAGGCTGGCACATCTTATGCACAAAGACAGCTCGCCTACAACCGATCCAGTCTGGAACGAAACCCTTGACTGGGAGTACGAAGACAGTGAGCTGGTATTCCTTCGCTTACTGATCAAGAGCGATGACAGCTTTGCACGCAATCCCATATTTGCTGTTGCTGCTGTTAGATTGGTATACGCTGTGCCTGGCTGGAGTTTCATCCGCATGCTTGATCTGGGCGGCCACGAAACGACCTGCACACTGCTCGTGAGGTTCCACTTCGAGGACACCTAAGAGTAGTTGAAGCGACCAAGACACGGTGATCCACGAGTGAGGGCTATAGACCTTGCAAGCTCGCAAAAGTTCGCGTGAAAATTTGTGGGGACGGATAGAAGCCTGTGCGACTGAGCAGAGTCTTCGTATTATGACTTTCACACCCTAGTCGGCCAGGTTCTTATTATACTGAGCAATTCGATGCCGCTGACTTTGTACTGCTGTCCCGAGAGAATTCGATGAGTCTGCTTCGAGGTCAATTTTCGTGATGGCGTGCGGCGGCGTGTTGGAAACCACGTAAGCAAAGGTGGAACTCCGCCAGTCAATTGGTGATCATTGCATACTGCCATGATGACACACTGGATTTGAAAGTGCAAAACATTGTCGCTATAAAAGCCTTTCAGACATGCGCCTCCAAGCCTCGTACCAATACAGTCCTCGCAATGTCCTATCCAAAGACCGTCCAGTCCTGGCGTCGTACCACACAACCGTACCCGCTATCAATCGTCCAGTCTATCGAGACCCTGCCAGAAGTCCTTGGGGCTCATGATGTTGTTATACGCATCCACGCAGTCTCACTCAACTATCGCGATGTAGCCATGCTGCGTGAAGGTGGCTATCCCGCCCCTATCGAGGCTGGTGGTATTGGCGCATCTGACGCTGCTGGCGAAGTAGTTGCGGTAGGCTCAGAGGCAATGAGGTTTAACATCGGTGATCACGTTGCGCCAACGATCGTTCAACCAGCCCCTACAGGCAAGGAGCACGAGATCGATTCAACGACTCTGGGCGGTGACGGACCTGGGGTCCTAACACAGTACGCAGTATTTAATGAAGAGCATTTGGTGAGGTTGCCCAGCCATTTGTCGTGGAAGGAGGTAAGCGTGCAAGAAGCGATCAGAAATAAAAATGCTGATTCATGCGTAGGCGTCCATCATTACAGTTGCCGGTATAACGGCATGGGTAGCTTTGAACCGGCTACAAGGATTGAGAGAAGGATCCACCGCTCTACTACAGGGTAAGCAGAGATTTGACGAATGCGCATCACCACTAATCTCGTCCAGGTACTGGAGGCGTCAGCATGTTTGCGTTGAAAATATGTCTTGCTGCAGGCATCCGCCCCATCATCACTTCCTCTTCTGACGACAAGCTCGAAATGATCAAGCAGCTGGATGCAAGGGTTGGCTTCGTCAACTACAAGACTCACCCTGATATCGGTGCAGAGGTTCTTCGGCTCACTGATGGCGAGGGCGTTGATTACGTCCTGAACAATATCGGTGTCTCATCTATCCCCACCGACCTTCAGGTTCTACGAAAGAGGGGTGGCAGAATCGCGCTCATTGGCTTCTTGGACGGCTTCGAGGCTGACTGGCCGCCGAATCTTCTCTACATGCTGATGTACAAAGAAGCACATATCGCGTAAGTATGGCCCCGTCACACAATTTCTTTCTAACATGAAGTCCAGGGGTATACTTAGCGGGTCCAGAGCAGACTTTGAGGCTCTCAACACTTTTCTCGCGGATAATAAAGTGGTTTTGGGGTCTCTCATCGACCAGACCTTCTCATTTGAAGATGCAGACGCTGCTTTCGATTACTTATCGTCCGGTAAGCATGTTGGCAAGGTTGTCATCGCGCTGTAGCGTGCAACAAAGTAGATACCATCTTAGTCGCTTTCGATAGAGATTCGCAGCGTCTTTGGTATAATGTAAAGAAAATTAGATGAGATGCATGCGATGCTAAAATCTCAACTACTACTCTACAGCGAGATACCGCTGTAAAAGAAAATTGATAAGAGGTGCGGAGTACCCTCGCGACTGCCTCCGTGATGAAGAAAGCATGAGCAACTTACGTAATCACTGTCCCGCCGCACAGACCAAGCATCGAACTTTTCGTTTTCCTTGCCTATCGCGAACCTGTGCATACTGCAGCATCAGGACAGATTTCCTCGATAGCTGCTGGTTAATGAGTCTATACACGAGTTTTCAGAGATTAAAAGTGTGGTGCAGCGTCATCACAGCGACACAAAGAGTGCGCGCAGGCCGTGGAGCATCCGTCACGCGCGGACTAGTAATGGATTTGTCTACGGAGCATACCGAGCGCGTTCGTATGTCACCGTGTGCGTACTGAACGAGTCTGGCTGATTTGTTTGTGTAGAAAGGCTCTGTGCAACATGATACGCACGCAACGCCACCAAACTTCATCCAAAAAGAGCATTGGCGGTATCAAAGCATGAGGAAAGCGGATCTTGAAAACGACCCTGATGTTTTCGATTTGAGTAGACATGAACATTACACACCGGAGCAGAAGGAACTATGGCGTTCAGCCGGTGCCATTCCTGCTTCACGCATCGAGGCCGCCTGTCAAGCTTATGCCGGTGGGCGACCACTGTCTGCGCCTGCGGTCGATGCGCCAATCTTCGAGCATCGCGACTTTCCTGGACTTCAAGTCGTGTCAGGTCTTCTGCCGCCGGAGACTCAAGTGTTATTTACCTCTCGTCTCATGCATCGAGACCTGGCAGATCCAAGTCATAAGATCAACCTACAAGCAGACTTTGACATTCGGTATCCGTCAAACCCGACGTCAGAGCCACTTCGATTCAGCAACAGTTTCTTCCTGCGTGACAGGTCCGCAGCAGAAGATATACTAATGCCCAAGGTTCCGGACAAGCACAAGCCGCTCAATAATGAGCAGTTCTTGTACACAAAGCTACGGTGGCTCACTCTTGGTGAACAGTACGATTGGCCGACAAGAAGCTATGCAAAGCATGCAACGCCGTTCCCCGGCGATCTTTCGACCCTTGTGAAAGGACTCTTTCCACATATCAATCCTGAGTCTGGTGTCGTGTTGATGTATGGCGCGAAGGATTTCATGCCAGTTCATCGCGACGTCAGTGAGCAGTGCCAACGCGCGCTTGCCAGCTTTAGTGTTGGATGCGATGGCATCTTCATCATGGCCAAAGGAGAGGATGACGGCGAAGGGGAGAACACCCCACGGACTGTGGCAATCAGGGTCCGAAGCGGCGACTGCGTCCATCTCACTGGCGGAGCTAGATGGGCGTGGCACGCAATGGCGAGGACTATCCCAAGTACTTGTCCATCATTCCTCGCCAACTGGCCAGTAGGTACCCCCGGTGCGACCACAGCAGAGGAGAAAGCTTTCAAGAAGTGGCGAGGCTACATGGGCACGAAACGCATCAACGTCAGCTGCCGTCAGGTCTGGGACTGATTCGTCACGAAGTTTCTGCCCTGGCGCACTCATCGATACTTGCAAGATGGCACCGTGGTTCCATCGGCTCTAGAAACCACCATACCCCACCCTCTGGCTTCTACACACCTCGGTGTCAATACGAGGCGGGCGCCAATCGTCGTTCCATGTGACTATTTGTATGAGGTCTATGGGTGTCGATCTGTCACAAAACATGCCTCGGACGCCCGTTCTGGTATGTAGATATTACGCACACTTGACTGAACCAAGACCTTCGCCTGCGAATAACATTCGAGACTGGGATACGGGCCTTTGGACCTGTACAGAAGAGCGGGAAAGGGTGCAGATCTTACATCAAGATAACGATCGAGCTAAGCCTAGCTATGTGCAGCTCATCCAAAGCAGGCTCAATGTCCTAACGCTCGCCTCAGACGCTTGCTGCACCGCAGTCGGCATTGAGATGATCTGATCTAGCTCTACTGGCGCCACGAGCAATCGCGGCAGTTAGTGGTACAATGGCAAGACATCAAACTCAGCGTTGAGAGATTCAATAACTTCGAAGTAAAGTTTGCGCTTAATCCTTGCCCAACCCGCGTGGTCCATGCTTCACATCGAGAGAACCAGATGCTATGGCCTATTAATGTCACAATCAACATAATAGTCAGTCCAACACGTGCCGGCAGTTGGCCTTGAAATCCCGATACCTGTTCTTCGTCCATCACTGTCAGGTCGTCGCACAAATCCGCTCTCCATCAGCGCCAGAGTGACAGCATTACGCCTTCCTCGGAATTGAGAGGCGCGCATTGGTGGGTATGAATTGCAAGTGCGATAGTGCATGGAAAACGGTCAAGCTTTGTCAGTAGCAGTGCGCTAATATGCGTTCGCTCGCGGGAGTGCTGTAAGGATCAGGCATGAATTTATGGTTCTGACGGCACTGTTTTACGATGTGATCCACAACGACGACATATCGCACTATGTGAGGAGTCGCGCGAGGACGTCCAGCACTTCGAATCAGTGCCTGAGCGCTGTCATAAGCGCAGGATCTGTAGACATCGCAGGCACGAGGTATGCTCAACTCATCACTGTGGGATTGAGTCTGTCTGATCGCTCGACAGAGCCGATCGTCCGCGCGCTCTCACTATATTTGTTGGTACTGAAGGCACGGTGGTTCACAAGCTGACATGCGCCCCGCTTGGTGATTGTTCCCAGCCACCGTTGAAGCTAGAGGTTATCCCACGCGGAGAGCACCGCTTACCCAGATACGTAAAAGCAAGGCATGAAAAGAGGGCGAGATCTGTCACCAGCGGACGACATATGTGAAGTGATAGTGGCTGCTGGCACAGATAGGTGATAATTTCGTTCCAGCCGACGATTACATAGCGACTGCAGGTACCGTCATCCAGGCGTTTCAGTGACCACCCGGGAAAGCTCTGCATACTGCAGCCATCCCAGCCTCGGCAATTTCATCCCTCGTCCAGCTCATTGGATCTTAGCTCGAGTAAGTTCACGCTACCCGTCACCCATAAGTTTTAGCCGTAGCGGCCGCTTGTACCACCAAAACGTGGTGTTTAGCTTGCGTTCATTAGCGCGTCAAAGCTACGCACCTTTCCTGATCCATGATTCATCACCAGTCCGATCTTTTGTAGTAAAGTCAGATCTCGTTAGATTGCACATAAAGTTCAGCTACAGCTTCATGTTTCAAGAACGCACCGCCCAGCTCTTAGATCTGCCGTCCGCCCCACCGTCTCTATCCAAGGGATGATGTGGACACGATTAAGCTAACCGAGGATACGAGGATTTGCTGGTATACTACATCGCGGGAGATCGGACCCCGACCATTCATAGCCGCGACAAATTTGGGCCGGAAAAAGCTCCGAGACGATCTGGACTACAGCAAGACCATGGCGCTAGTGAAAGCTGCTAACACGTGAGTGCATGGGCGCACTTTGGACCTTCGTGGCTGAACGGATCATCACGGGATACTGCAAGCCACCTCTGGACGTCAAACAGTAGTCTCAAATCGTTGCTATGTTCAGCCTGTAGCTGTCAACAGCTCACACTTTGTCGGGAACCACCCTTTGTGCGGGATTGGTGGACATGGACACGTACCGGGTGATTGACTTTCGGTTGCTGGCAATACATCTCAATCAAATCCACGCTAGGCCTTTCATTAAATTCTTCGTGCACCTCTCCGGATATGCTTTCCTCTCAGTGGGAGAACATGCGTTCATCAGAACGGGCCTCGGAGGGATGCGCACCGACCACAACCGCTCCCATACCGCTTGTTCGCATATCAAGGAACGGCTTGTTGACCCTAATCCAAATCAGCCATATTATACCCTCAGATGTTGGTTCACGATACTACGAATGATACGATATGTTTTCTCTTCGTCGAATGCTTCCTACCTTCTTGCTCATTGCGACCGCAATGGCACAGCCCACGATCGAACCGACAATTTTAGTGGTATCCATGCTAGACATGATTCCAAACTGCTCAGTTAGTACTGCCATTCAATGCAATTTTCAAATTGATGAATTCAGGTACCTTGCGTCATGGAAGATTTGTTCACGTCCGGAGGTTACCCAATGACGACTGCTAAGGAATTAGCTGAGTGTGCCTGCACAAACATCACGATGCAAGCAACATTATCAAAGTGTGTGCAAAAGTCGTGTGGCTTTTTGGACCAGAACAGTCAGTGTCCTTACAGCTGTTCTCACGACTGTGTCTGACCAACGAGTAGAGGTGGTCGCTTTCGCTAGCGGTCTTTGCGAGGCATACCCAAAAGAGTCTCGTGTCCATGAGTTGAAGACGGCCTCAATCGTCACGATTGTGCTAGCGACCATATTCCTCTCGTTGCGCCTTTACACGAGGTGGATGAAAACGCGAAGGCTTTGGTCTGACGATGCGTATGCCATTGTTGCCGCTGTACGTTCGCAGTTGTCATCTTGATTGGCTTTGACTGACCTTGAAGGTGCTCCTTATCACTGTCTCAAACATCATTCTTGAAATGTCCCTTAAGGGTTTCGGTCTCCACTACTGGAATGTACCAGCCATGAATGCCGTCAAGCTTCTGAAGCTCTTCTATGTATGCCAAATGCTCTATGTCGCCGTGCAAATCTGCTCAAAGGTCGCAATTCTCTCCCTATACTCACGTCTATTTCCGGACTTCATCAAGTGGTTCAGATGGAGCGTACGTGGGATGGTTGCTTTCATGGTAAGTACCAACAATTAATGAGTTTATTAATGGTCTAACGATGTACAGTTTTTACACGGTCTCGTTTTCTTCCTTCTTGTAGTCCTCCAATGTCTTCCCATCAGCTCCATTTGGGACAAGACCATCACCGATGTGAAATATCTGCCAGTTTCCGCCGTTATTGGCTTCGCAGGCGCAGGCCTGAGCATTGTTGAGGACTTCATCATTTTGTTACTTCCTTTGCCTGTGGTATGGAAGCTGCAAATGGATACAAGAAAGAAGATTGGTGTCATTCTTTTGATCAGCGTCGGATCCTTGTAGGTTCTCGCTAGATTTGGCGTAATGCGAGACAGTCACTAACAGCTCTCAGCGCCTCCATCACCAGCATCATTCGCCTCAAGTACGTGGTGAAGTACTCGAACTCTTTCGACTCGACATGGGACAACGTAGATGTCATTAAGTGGTCCCTTATCGAGATACTGGCTGCCTGCATGTTTGGTAATTTGCTGCCACTTCGACCTCTGATCGAACAGATCATGCCGCCTTTCCGTTCTATGTACGGTTGGTATTCCAACCGCAGGTCCTCTCGCAAATCTTCTGGAAAGACTTCTTTCGGTATCCGAAGTTTTGGGAGATTGGGCCGTTTGGGTGACTCTGGGAAGTCAAGGCTCATCTCTACATTGCACTTCACTCAAATGAGATTGCGGCCCTCGGCCACACCAGGTTGGGAATGGAAGAACTCGACCAACTCAGACCAGAATGCGATGGTGTTCCCTCGAACTCCGACACCAGCGCGTCTCGAAAAGACCATCGGAACTGTCGAAGAAGAATATGTACAAGATGTGCCTCATGAAATGATCGGGAAGACATCCACCACATTCCCTCGATCGCAGCAGACCGAGTCAGCTATGACGACATCTCAAAAGACCATGACGGACAGTACCGACAGGCCAAGCCGGGACGGGAGCGAGACGGGTCTGGTGCCGCCTGCAAGGGAGCGCCCGCAGCGTATCTCAGGTCCCTGGAGCCGTGCGTTCGCTGTCCTTGATCGCCGTTGAGTTTTCATGAATGATGATGCCACCACAATCAACACGCCACAGTCGAAGGTTTAACTGTTATGACTAATTTATAATGCACTCATTGTTCATCTTGCCCCTCTGCGTCCATCAGTCACCGCTCATATGCATGTGCGCGCATTGCTCCCGAATCTGAAAACAGTTAACAACGTGTGCTGCAGCTGCAAATCAACGCCACTGGTCTTATCAAGTCAGCGATTTGCGCTAAAGTCTTACAGGCCGACCGCTAATATAATTGCGACGATTATTGCCGTACAGGTACATGATCTACATGCCCCATGTGCAAGGACATCCAAAATCTGCCATAACGTTAGACCCTTGAACTTAGTGTTCCATGAACGAGGACCTTGACCTCCCCACACCATAAACATGAACATACGCTAAAAACCTTTGGCATCCACCGTGTTGCGGTCCTGGAAACAGACCACCCGTACTACCACGATGGGCGTCTTGGGTATCCCTCAGTTGCGCTATCACAGCCCGTGGGTGCAGAACCTCATCAGTGGGATTGGAGTCGGTGCATCGGCCGGAATCTATGTAGCGCTCAATCTTTTAGGCGCCGGTGGTGGGAGGTAGGTGCTTCTACTTAAAATCCCCAGAACATCGCTGATCGGGATTACGTAGACCGGATTCAGCCCAAGTTGTCCAGGTCGTCAACGCAACGCTCTGCGCAGTATGGTTCTTCTCGTCCTCGTTCGGTGGCTCGATCCTCAACAAGCTCGGACCAGGTCTGACCATGTGCATCGGTGTGCAGACATACGCTGTTTATGTCGGCTCGCTATGGTACTACGATGAGACCGGGAGACCTGGATACCCATATGCCTCCGGACCCATCATAGGCATAGGAGCTGGTATGGTCTTCGTCACAGCAGGGTACATTGCAACTGCATACCCCGAAGAGAAAGACAAAGGATCATACGCTACAATTCTGATGAATATGCAGGCCTTGGGCTCTGTCATCTCAGGTATCATTCCAGTCATCACAAACCGCAATACTGACACTGCATCTGGAGTCCCGAGGTCGGTGTACATATCGTTCATCGTCATTATGGTTATTGGTGGACTGCTTTGTTTGCTTCTACTTCGACCTCATAAGCTCACCAGAGACGATGGATCCATTGTCGCAGTCCATCCTGCAAGAGGAGCCTGGGAAGAGTTGAGGTCGAACCTGGTGGTCTTCACCGATCCTGTGCTTCTCATGATGGTACCAGCATTCTTGCCTTCGGAGGGTTTCTTGGTGTACAGTGGGTCTGTCAATGGTAAAAATCGATACCTTATTCTCACAGTCATCGCCTGACAGTCTTATAGCTTTCCACAACAATCTGCGCGCCAGATCCCTGCTCGCATTCATTGCGGTTGTCCTGCAAATTCCTGCTGGCTGGGCTTTACAAGCAGTACTCGACTTCCCGCACTGGGGACGTCGAAAGCGCGGCTTAGTGGGTCTGACAGGTGTTAGTGCAGGACTATTGGTTGCCTGGATCTGGGAGATGATCCGTGTCAGGAACTACGATCGCAACAACCCATCTACTATGCCCACAGACTGGGATGAGCCCGAGTTCGGATGGATCTTTGTCCTCTTCATGCTTACCTGGGTGTTTTCTCAACTCTGGCACAACATCGTCTATTATTGGATCGGTGCCCTTACAAACTCGCCCCAGAAGCTAACACACTACGTTGGTGTGTTTCGAGGTGTTTTGGGAGCAGGCGAGGCTATTTGTTTCGGTCTCGACAGCATCAAGATCCCTTTCATCGCTGAGGCAGGAGGCATTCTGCTATTCTACGTCATGGGATTCTGTGGGTTCTACTACTTGGGTGTCTACCATATCAAGGACACCAATTACGATCATGAGGAGGAAGGGGCGATTGTGCCTAATCACATCTTGCAAGGTGAGGGCCTCACAGCTGGCCAACATTTGGAAGCTGTCAGAACGGCAGCGAGTGTCGACAAAGATGCAAGCGAGAAGGCCAGCATTGAGAGGACCCCTTCTTAGTTGTTCTTTGAGGCGGAGTAGATGCTCTTTGCAGTACATGAGACGCGCAGGGGACCATTTAACGGAACATGGAGCCCGCAAAAAGCGCCTTTCCTTGTCATTTATGATCTTTTCCTGACTTCCACCCGCACCTTTGGGTCCACCAAGATCTCGAACCCATATCTGAGAACTTTAGGTTCATAGTCTGAGTGCAATCGAACATCATACTCGCTCAGAATGACCGCTAATGCAATCTTGACCTCGGCCGCGGCAAAGAACCGTCCGGGGCAGATGTACTTTCCAAATCCGAAGGCAAAGTGCTCAGCATTCGTGGAGACAACCGATGCGGCGCTTTCCCACTTTCCACCTTGTTGTCTTAGTTTCACAAAGCGGGCGCCGTCGAACTCCGTGGGGTTTTTGTAAACGTCTGCATCGAGGAATCCAAACGTGGAGACCGAGATGTCTGTGCCACGGCGCAATTGCTGCCCATTGGGCAATGTGGTATCACGAACCACTTTCCGTTCAAGGTTGACTAGATGTTTAGTTAGCTGCTCGACGTTATCTTGGAATACACGAGACTGATGGTGTAGCATACCTTCTGACATTGGGTGTAGTCGCTGCGTCTCCTTGATAACACTGTCAAGAAAAGTCATCTGGGCTAGTGTTGGCGCAGTCCATCCGTGATTGCCAACAGTCTGCTCTATCTCTGCTCGCAGCGGCGCAATCAACTCAGAATGCCTGCAGATGTTGATAAGGGTCTGCTTCAGTAACTCGCTCGTAGTGATGACAGCGGCCATTGACAGACCGAGCTGTATGGCAGTAACGTTATATGGGCGTCCTTTTGCTGTATCGTGCATCCAGGTGATTGCGTCCTGGGACTTCTCCCCAGCCGCGGAACGTCGTTGGATCTCGCTCTTAAGCAGGGTGTCAGCATTCCTGACCTCAGCGCGGCAGATCTTGCACTCTTTCAAGAACCAATGGATGTATGAACGCGTCCAAACGGGCCAAGAGCGCAGCACACGAGCGCCCTGGAACATGTTGACAGCGTAGGACACGCTAATATTCTGCCATTGCTTATTGCGCGCAAGCTCCTCTCCAACGAAGACCGAGGACGACATACGCCCAATGAGATTCGTGCCGTCATATGCCCAGGTGATCTCGTGCCAATGTGTTTCTTCTCCCCAAGAGCTACGCAGAAAGTCCAAGGCGCACTTTGAAAATCTGTCAACAAATTTGTTCTGCGAAAGTTTGCTCTTGATCAGACTAATAAGTGTCTCAGATGGATCTGAGACAGCGGTGACACCCTCAAATCCTGGACGTCCGGCGAAGAATTCCTCCGCGACGAGAGCCTGGTGGCTTACGTCCGGACATTTACGAACCCACTCAGCGTACTCGGGTGGCAGTATGACACGAGAACCGAGAGCTGTAATGATTCGAAAGGGACCTCTGAACTGGATAGCATCAGCCATACAGACTTGTACGATTCAACGCAGCACCTACCTTCACAAAGCCGTCACGTATCAGTCCCCTTGCATCCTGTATGAATGCAGCCTTCGCTTTCCTGTGGGTCCAATCTGAAGGATACTTGTTCACAAGGGGAAAGTCGTTCGGTTCCACGCACTGGTCCAGTAGAAGCCGGCATGCGATGCAGGCAATGAGTAATAGGGCGATATTCTGAGCGGACAAATAATCCGCCAACGTGGCAAGGAAGCTCATTACTGCCGGCTACCGAGCGCAGACCTCGTGCAAAGGAGCAGATACAGCAGGCCGCCTCATGGCTACTCCTTATGTATTTTTCCAATTCTGATGTCTGATGTATAGAGGATGAATCGAAATGATTCATTCTCTAGTGTGCCGTTAGCCTGAGGCTGAACCTCGGCAGAGTTCACGAAGAGCCTTCGCGCATTGATTCAAAATATGCAGTGAAACAGATCTCGTTGATATTGCACGTGGAAGCTAAAGACCAATCAACCTTCCGATGTGAAGGGAAAGCAATGCTGGCTGAGGAGAGCGGAGCAAGGCCCCAAAGGGACAACGACTAGCCTCAAGCGGGCAAGATTCTCCAACAGCCTCAAGGAGATATTTCTCCGATTACAGCCATGAGTCTCGGTCTGGATGTATGCTAGACAATCTCTACGTGTTCTCTGCCTCTTCCGGTTGCCTTGCCGCAAGCTCTTCCCTCTCAATATGCCTGACCCAATGCGCATAGTACACCGTCGCGGTCCTCAGCGCCCTAAATACATTCTCGTGGTCTGCGGTGCATGCCACAATGTTCAGATCCTTTTTTGGATCACTCTCGTAATGGTATATCAAGACATAACATCCATACTCGGTCTCGATGCTCAGTCTTGTAGGAAACAGGAGGCAATTGGTCAAGAGGTGCTCGACGTGCTGCTGTTCGAGCCAGCGATGCGAGGGCTTATAAGGCCCATGAACAGCCACTGAGGATCGGCACTTATGGTGAGCGTGTTGTTCTGGCGCTCAAGGTCTTGGATGATGATGGTGCAGTTATCTGAGGGTAGAGACTAGTTAACGGTAGAGCTGAGCAGGAGAAACTTACTGATCCATGTCTTCATTTGGTCACTTGTCGTCGGCAGGTCTTTCATTTGATGGACTGCCAGGTTGCGGTGACGATCTGCCAGGGTCAAAGGTGTAGATTCTTCGTGACTATCGTCCTGGGTTTCGCTCATGATGCTGGGAGTGAGATCAGAACCGTGAGAAGGAAGCACTGTATAAGATCGAGGTACTTGTGTGCCAATCAACCAAGCACACGTCTGGTGACGGGCGTGTGGAAAACACCAAGCCACATAATGACAAGCCGCTTGCTTGCCGAAATAGAAGCCTTGGATAACATGCGACTCAGTGAGTAGTGGGATATTTGCGTGAGTAAGTTGAACGAAGTGCCGTTGAACAGCTTGGAGGTCAAGACCAACGGGGCAAGCGCAAAGAGGCGAGGGCGAAAAAGCAACAGTGGCAGACCTAGATTATGACATAACGTGTTTCCCCACCGAGCCGCCCACCCCCACCGAGTCGCCCGCCCTCACCAAAATCGCGACTATTACACGATTATTACGCTCGACCACAACGCTGCATAAATACAGTATCAATCTCAAATTAATCCTTAGAAGCGTCGCTATCGACTGAATCTACTATTTCTGCAGTGCAGGTGCGCGCGTTGTGGCCAGTCTTGCCACAACGCCCGCAGTGCCTCTCTTTGCGCACCCTCTTCGCTGGCGGTTCTGCTGCCTCCTGGCCGCCACCGTCCTTCTCAGCTATCAAATCCTGTACGTCACCCACTGTAAGACTCTCCTCTGTCCGAATATACTTTCTCTTGCGACTGCGCTGCTCTGTTAAGGCGTCAATTGACTTCCGAAGCCCTGCCAGTTCCCTAGCTTGTAATAGTGAATTGTGGCCTATTACAGCCATGCCTTTTGTGAGCGAGTCAACTGCTTGCAGAAGAGGAGAGATAGGAGACTCTCTGTGCCTTTGTATGCGCTCACGAACTAGCGTAGACTGCGCCTCCATCTCTTTTATTGTGGCTGGCGTTTTGGACTCCCAAGGGGTGTCCTCTGGTAGTGGAGGTGTTGGTGTACGAAGCACCACATCAAGCTTTGATAACACCCGCTCTGGGTCGTGAGGTACTAAACCAGCGCCTCTAAAGCTTGCTAGGATATTTTCCTTTGTAATTGCCTTGTTAAAAGCAATGTGAAAGGCTGGTAGAAAGGTCTCTTTCTTAACTTGAGTGACAGAGTACCTTGCCCAGCTGTCGATCTCAGCGTAGTACGCCCGCTTCAAGGGGGCAAAACAGCCCACGTCAAGCGGCTGTAATAGGTGCGACGAGTGTGGGGGCATACACAGGGTGATAATCTTGTGTTCTGCGCAATATTGGTGAAATGCAGCAGAGCTGTGGCTCTCATGGCCGTCCACAATTAGTAGACGGTACACACCCACAGTACGCTCCTTTGTATGCGCGTCAAAGTGCTTCAGCCACTTTAGACCAAGCTCATTTGTTGTCCAGCCGTTAGAGCTAGTCTCAATTACCCAGTCGCGAGGCAGGCCTGGGTACCAGCTTGATATAAGGACCTTACCACCAAAGATAATGAAGGGTGGGATAGCCCAGCCAGCAGCGCAGATGCCCTGGATGATTGTGACCCAGTCACGGTTGCCTGGCTGTATCTTCTTTGGATTGGTTCGCTTCTCAGAGCCTGTAAAGACCATCTGAGCGTTAATTATGCCCATCATGAACCCAGACTCATCAAAGTTATGTGTGTCTTCAGCAAGGATGCCGTACTTCTCCTTTGTTGTCCTTACTAGCTCGAACCAGGGCGTTATAACGCGTGGGTCTTCGTTTAGGGCTCGCTGACGATCGTATGGACGGCTGCGTCGAAGCTTGACTTCCTTGGTACGCGTTCTGAACCTGTCTACCCAGTGCTTGCCAACAGGTCCTTCACCGCGCGCAGCAAGGAGATCATTCGCCATTTCTTCCACCATAGCCCTTGTAGCGCCTATTCCTCGTGCGTCTAGGTCAAGTATACGCGCGACTATTACATCCTCCTCTAGCTTTTTTAGCTTCTTCGAGTTAGGCTCAGTATCGCGTCGTGAAGGCTTTCCAGCGCGTCGGTCTCTTAGCGTTGTTCGGGGGACAGCAAAGGCCCTAGACGCGTGCCTAGTACTGTCGGGTTCAGCGGCTTTTGTAGCCTGGATAGCAAGGTATAGTGTACCTTCGTTATAGGTCGATTGCGCGTCGCGTTGTGGCGGCATAGTAATAGTTGTTGTAATAGTCGCGATTTTGGTGAGGGCGGGCGACTCGGTGGGGGTGGGCGGCTCGGTGGGGAAACACGTTATATGAAAGAAGCCAAAGAAAAGACAGGAGTTAGATCGTTCACACAAGTGTCCTTGTAATTCTCTTGCCATACGACAGTCAGGGCCCTTACGCCTGACGGATCCACGCATGCAAACCCGGTTTTCAGACATATTAGGCGGCAAAGGAGATCGAAGCTCATATATGCCTGCTGTGCTTGTCAATCAATCAGACGGGAGCTCAGAGATAAGCCAGTACAAAGTCTCTCGAACGATAACTACCGCGCACGTAACATTGATTTGGCATCATGCTTGCAATTCACTATAACCGCCTCAACAACCTATATACACATCTACCCTCACCAACCACCACTCTATGCGCCCTTGAAGCCATCTTCCAAACCCTTCAGCCACACACTAGCTGCATACGCTCCGGGATCGGGGATCTTGCTCCTCTCTTCACCCATGCCATCGCCGATATATGTCGCACGCCCGAATTTCGCCTTCATTGTCGCGGTGTCCTGCGCCTTCTGCTGCGCGACGTCAACACTCTCTGCCAGATCATTCGTCTTCGCCAGCGTTTCAACAAACGGGATGAGCACGTCCATGACCGTCCTATCGCCCTCCCTGGCACTGGTATAGTTCTTCAGATTATCCAGCGCGATTGACGCGGCTTTCGAAACTGTCTCGATGGAGAGAGGCGCGTTGGACTGTAGTGTCGCCGACGAGAGCGCGTTGGTGAAGGCTGTGACAAGGATGGACAGGATGGCGCCGAGCGAGCCGCCGACGTCTTCGACGTTCTCGCCTACGCTTTCGAGGAGCGCGAGGACAGCTGGCGGCTGCTTCTCGACAGAATCCAGGTTCGCGAGGATGTTCTTGCATACGCCGGCTACGGCTTCGCCGCAGTCGCCGTCACCCATTTGCAGGTCGTATTGTGTGATCTTCGGCTCGGCTGCGAGCGCGTCGTTGCATGCTTTGCGGAGGGCGGGGATGAGGGAGGCTGGTGTTGCGGGGCCTTTATCACGGCCGCTCTGGTTCTCGTATGCCGCATTAGCCTGGTTGCGTAGCTCTTCTGTCTCCTTGCTGTAGTTTGTGGGGCGGTAGCCGTTCTTGGGCCATGCCGGGGCATTCGTGGGTGCATCGAGAAGCTCGATGACCTCCTCATCAGTCAACTCCATGCCCTTGGCCATGCCGGACATGTTACCGAGTGTAATGGAGAAGCCTTGGCCGTTGAGAGACGTCTCGAGAACGCCAGCGTAGATGCGGACGGGTTTGAGGTTGTAGTCTTTTTCGAGCACTTCCAGGGCAATATTGACCATAGCGTCGAACTCAAGGTGCGACAGTCCACCGAAGTTATTTACGAGCATGACGATCGAGTCGGACGGGGAGAAAGACACGAAAGCGCGGTCGGTATCTTTAGGGTCGAGGAGATATGTGAGCATCTCCTTGATGATGTCTTCTGGCGCAGGCATAGGAGATACTGTTCGTAGACCCTGGATCGATCCGTTAGCGGTTGCAAGCAGTTGAGTGGCACTTTACTTACTGGCTCATTGTGAATCCCCATGCCAATAACGTACGAATCGTCTGGAACTGATTCAAATGCCTCTCGGCCAGGCACATGGCAATGATCCAAGCTTGCACCGATAGTCACCAATTGCCCGTTACCCAGCTCACCGATCTTTCGTACTCGCTGGAAAGCCCAGCCCTTCTGGCTAGCTGCTCCGGACAGTTTGATAACTGCACACGGTCAGTCGCTGCAGAATAGCGCGTGACTTCAGTACTCACCGAGCAAATTTCCTGCTAGTCCTCTTCTCCCAACCTTTCCACTCTTCTCTCGCCCCAAAGCCGCATCTTCAGCCATACAAATGACATCGACTTTGTACCCCAGCGCTTGACCCTTCTCCCTCGCTAGACCGAAATGCAACATGTCACCTGTGTAGTTTGTGATGCAGAGGATAACACCCTCGTTCGAAGGAACGTTCCTGATACCAGCCATAATCTGCTTTGTGCTTGGAGAAGCAAAAATGTCACCACACACAGCAGCAGACAACATGCCGTCACCAACGAAGCCAGCCCATGCAGGCTCGTGACCAGAGCCACCACCAGAAATGACGGTCACCTGGTCTGGAGGATGTGCTGTGTTGTAGACAACGCGGTTTGTTACGTCCAGACCCATGAATGAGTTGCGTTTGACGAGGGAGTGGAGCATGTGGACGACCACGCCCTCAGGCTTGGGGAAGAAGTGCTTCCTCGACATTGTTGCCGCGTGAGAAGGTCGGAGGGATGATTTGTTTGGATTCTATCCTCAAGATCTGGGAGGTGGATAGAGGCTTCACAACGGCGCAATGAAAAGCCGTGTATCTTCTCTGTGGTCGTTAGTACTCTGCCCGCTAAGTACTCAACCTGCAGAGAACAAGTGGTGTGGGAATGCACGTTCTTACCAATGATTACCTGGTTCAACAGCAGCTCCAGCAAAACGTTCCAGAGTAGCAAAAGTTTCGCAAGAAGTACCAGACCTCGCAATCGCAGCCGGAAGGCCGTGTCTATATATCGTCCCCGCAGATTTACCCAGCTCGCGGACCCCGCTTGTCACCCCTCATCGACCTCCGGCGCGCCATCAGCCACGCGCCATTTCGACCCATTGCGTTCCATTTCTGGACAAGACGCGTGAAATAGGCCCGTCACGACATCAAAAGGCAAGCCGACGGTATGAGGCTCCCCGTCATGGTCTAGGAGTACCGCATGGGGACAAGGCACGCGGAAGTTGTGGGCGCGTTGCTGTGTGTTTTGCGCCGGCATTGCCTAATGTGGAAGTACCGGTGGTTTGTGGCGGGTGTTTGGTTTGGAGCTTGGGCTGCTTAAACTCGAGGCTCGCTCCGGCGCCGCGTCCGAGTTCAGCGACGTGCTATTAGCTCGGCACGAGCCACAGAAATGCGCACCTGTAGTTCCGCACTTTCTGTTCAAGAATCGTCGAGAGGTGGGACTGCGGAGTGGCGGATGTGGTCTAGCAGGTCGATGCTGTGGTGTTCTAATATCTTGTTTGGGTCAAAAACGTGACCCCGTCTCGAGGCACACGACACTGAAGGCTGACGCGCCAAGCATCTCGATCCCCCGAAGACGCAGTTTTCGATCTGTGAAGCCAACATCCTGGGCATATACACAGCTGGTACCGAGGTTCGAGAAGAAAGTGTACATGAAGGCTGGACGCTGTATATGAATGCTGCGTCGCCGCAGTCGTGGCTGAAATTATACTATGTGAAGCTATGGTTGTCGTCAAAAGATGGTCGTAATGCTTTACCGAGAGCGTTATGCGCGCAAGGTGTCTCAGCTGCTCCTTCTTGAGCCAGCTCTCCCTGCGTAAGGCAGTTCTGTTCGAGTCCCCCTCTTACTACAAATTACGAGTCTATTACTTAGGCCCAAATGCGCCGTCAAAACCACATCATGCTGATAAGTCGTCTATACAAGAAGGGTAAGTCGAAATGTGATGCGAAAAGAAGACAACGTCGCTCAGTGGCGGTCCAGATTGGAGTACTGCGAGTGTCGAGGGTAAGGCTGCTGGTACACCGACGATGCGTATTCTGATTCCTGGTAGACGGTACCGCGCTTGTCTTCCTCCGGCAGAAGTTCCTTGACCTCCCAGTTATGCTGCTTGACACCGACTGAAAATTCGAGGTCTTCGCGTGTGATCGAATCCCAGTACTATTTTTAGATGTTAGTAGGCGAACGCTTGGGGTATTGTGGGGTTCACGAACCTTGTAGACCATCATGACTGCAAGCAGGTTGCAGATAGTCGCAAAGAACATCCCGTCGAGGTAGTGCTTGACACCATCGCAGATAACGTCGCCGAAGACGTACATGATGACCTGTCCAGCGACAAAGAAGAAAACTCCGAAGACGATGTCGCCCAGCGGCCAACGGTCTTCCAGCGTACCCAAAACAAGGATGACCTGGCTGACGAGGTAGATGAAGAGGAAGACGGCGTTGACGATGTAAGTGATGACGAAGATGCCGATGGGGTTCTTAGCGTCCAGACCTGCCCAGTTCTTGAATGTGAGGAGGTTGATGGCGCCGCCGATGATGAACATGCCGAGGGACGTCAACCGCAGCAGCCAGACAGACAATGTCGTGCCGTCCTCGTACAGCTGGAAACCAACGAATCCGTTGATCAACAAGCTGGTGCAGAGCGCAGAGACAAGCCCATTCTGGACAGCGGCAAAGTATGGGTACGCAGCAGAGCCGGGTGCAGCGACACCGGCGTCGAGAATGAGTGAGACAATGGTGAGGAGGAAGTAGATGTAGAAGAACGAGGTGATCTCCTTACGACCTGTACATACATGTTAGTATTGCCGCTCTTTCTAGCAACGATGCTCCAGTCGCGCTACGTACCAACAGCAGTGAACTTGGAACGGACGTGCATTATCATGATCACTGTCATTACCAGGGCCTGGATATGCATGAAGTCATTCGCCGCCTGGAAGATGAGCGTGTTTGCAATCTCAATCGTTCGCGCATAGCACTTCGTCTGGATTCCAGCACCGCCATTGATTTCCTGGTGCCCAACAAGGGCGCACAGCGGTATCGACGCCTTTTCGCATAGTGTTGTAAAGTCGCCGAAACCCATTGTCGCAGGCTGGTAGTGCCGCTTTCGTGCGATGTTGTTAGGCGGCGAGGTAGTGTGTTGCGGCACGGAACAGCAAGAGCCGGCAGGGTACGACAGATGAAGGGGCGTTTCGTGCCTCGCAGCGAGTGTCGTGGTAAGAGCGAATGTTGCGAGTGAACGAGCGCGCAGGGAACGCAGTAAGCAACGAGCGCGCGGGGTGCGTGGGTCTTGTAGTTGCGGAGAGTGATTGTCAGGGAGTCTCAGGAGCGACGGGCGACAGGCGACGAGGGAGCGGGCACGAGCCACGCGCCAATCGAACCCTGCAGGCCCCAATTTTCTCACGGTCCCGCTTTCCGGCTCGACCATCAACACCACCACGGCTGCATCACCAAGTGTCTCGACTCATACTTCCGCAGCTCTTGCGTTAAGGCGCAGCAAGATCTAGCAGGCTCTTCACGTTATATCTCGATACCCTACCAGCAGCCTTCTGGTAACGCGCAGCAAGGCTTTCGCTGTCTATATATAGCAGCCAATTTGCGCTAAACACGGTCCTTGGACTTTTGCCTCCAACGCGGTCAATCATTACGAGCTCGAGGTGGCCTGAAGATTTCAACACAGAAGCCCGCTAACTCTTCATTGCTGCATGATGGTGTACAAGCTGAATTAATGCTTTTAGTGTCCCCGGCAAACGCATTGCGCGAAGGCAGTGTATCATGGCCCGCTACGTTTGTCATCGCGTACATCCAGGTCTTGCTCTTTGCAAGCATCCCTTAGACTGAGGAATGGCACAATCGACAATCATGTACACAGCAGTATCGTCACAGACACCGGCGGCGGAACTGTTCTGCGAGGCAAACCTGCGAGTAGCTGCCCTGAAGCCACGACGTTGTCCATTTTTGCCTGTTTCATCAACAGCGCAAGGTACCTGCGCGAGTTTCTGAGGGAGTTGGAAAAGATAGCCGAAGCCATAGATTGACATAGTCAGGCTGAGGGCTGTAACAGCGACGAATCGAAGGTTTTATGGTAAAGCCTTCCTTCGTGTCTGCGTTTGTCCTCCATCAAGCTCACGCGTCAGTATCGTCGACAAGCCATTCCCGCCTTCACTACATGTTTCTGAGCATTTCCAAGCCCCATTGCGAAATTGTACCAATATGTATTCACCTTGACTTCTTCACCCGTGTCTGTTCTATCAGTTTCACAACACCATAGTCCTCCTCTCCACTCGCACAGATACTCAACTCGCCATTCTCACCATTACCACGGGACCAACCCAAAGTAACTATTCCTTTTGAACCTCCCATTCCATCTTTGCAACAAAACTCTCCCTACGCGCTCTCAGCCACAATGCAAACGCCACCGCACCTCGCATTATCGTCTCTGACATCCAGATACACACAGGTTGCCCAGCAGTTCACCAGCTTCAGCTACAACGACGCCTCCGTACGCCTCCGCATCATGACCCTGATTAGCCAGCAAGTACCTAATGGTCACCCAAACAACCTCGCCATAGTCGTCACATACATCTGCGGCACCCTGACGCGCATGCACCGCACCAACCAGCTCGGTCCGCAGGGCATCCAGAGCACGGAGGACGTCTTCATTGGCATCGGCTACGACAAGGCTGAGTGCTACATGGGCTTGATAGTCAACGCCCCGGGTTCTCATGCAGTGGTGTCGTTTTTCGAAGGGGACAGGATGGAGATCAGGACGATGATGGCGATGAAGCTTGAGGCTGCAATTGAGGAGCTGCGAGGTCGATTCGCTGTGAAGCTTCTTCGCACGTATGAAGAGCTCTACGATGTTCAGATCAAGCAGAAAAGGTGGTGATGCGAGGCTAGAGTCACATGGGGGTTTGTGCTGTTGAAGAAGGTGGGAGGGAGTGTGATTCCCGGGCACGAGCGTACAGTCATCTGAGATGCCCGGAAGAGTAAGAACACTGAGATTATGAATTTTAGAATCTCACATAATAACACATACGACCATAGGACGTTGAAAACAAGGCTTCCCGTTCGCTCAGCCCTATTTAAGCAACGTACCGGCGGATTAGTAGTTAGGTGGGTGACCACTAGCGAATACCCGCTGTTGTATGTTTTTGTCGATTCGTTATTCTTCGCGGTACTTGACCTGATTCCATGCATGTGACTGTTCGTGACACCTCTCATCTGCCATGCATTGTTCGCGCCCCTCCGCATAAGACACCAAAACCGTGCTGGAAAACTGCCCGTACCTCATGTTGCTAGCTTCAGGAAAGCAAAAGCAAACAAAGACCCATCCGAGGGGGGAACATCGCAGAATAGGACCCAAAAGTCCTTGATATAGTGAGAGCTTCCACCATGGTTAGGAAAAGGAAGCAACGATGAATTTAGTTCCCTACACAAACATGTTCATGACTATGGTGCCTATCCTTCTAATTTCTATCGCAAGGAACCCGTTCGACTGCCAGGGTATACAAACCTACCGTAGGTCGCGCTCATACTATACCATCCAGAGCATCAAGCACTGCATTCAAGATAAAGCTGTCATGAGCCGGTCGCCTTTAGGCATACAGTGTGTCATTCTCTATCTGATGGAGAGCAGCCTGCTCCGTGGCAGGCCGTTTTACAGCACCTTCCCAGCCCCATTGCTCTCGAAACGCCACCCATGCCTTGTCACGATTCTGTCTTAAGAGCTTCAAGCGCACGTTATTCTCATTGAATAAGGCCTCAAACGGTGTTGGTGGTTCAATGTATTTTTGATGTTCTGGTTCCTCAGTCACATGATTAGTGAATTCTCCGGGCTGATCAAAGTGGGCCTCGCAGTCTGGTGCCGGACATTGGAATGGGTCGCGGGGGCCGTTGAAATAATATGCCCCTATGGCTGCTGTGAGCATGACAAATGTTGTATACTCATGTTGGACATGCAAATAGCGCCTGTAGCGGAAGAGCTTGTTAGGTATGATGACTCTAATCTTAATCTGAGACGGGACCTCTGTCCATTCTTTGAGAGCGCTAACGTCTTTGATATTTTTGATTTGGTGCCATACATTTCTTTCTACCCTCGAGTCTCTGTGCTGTTGAGCCTTGAGGAAGGAAAAGAGAACCTCTGTGTTCGGGGGGCACAAATGAGCGAGCTTCTCGAAAATGATCGGGGGCCATTCACTTCGTGTACGTAGATAGCTTTCGCAAAAGGTCACACGCTTTACGCGAGGGAAGTGAGTTCGTGTATTTTGCCAAAACTCGCGGATACGTTCTTCCAATAGATTTGCCGGCATGGCTCGCGCTTCGTCCGGCTGATCACCATAGCAATGATGATTGCTTATCCAGTGATCTTCATCCATCCATCGAACCTGAATTTCAAGCCGCTCGACGAAGGGTAGAAACCTCGTGTCGTAGAGTGTATCACCAGTAAAGCAGCCGCGAAGCATCCAGTCTGCATCAGCGCAAAACCAAGTGTCTGGGCTAGAGAAGAACATTTTCTCTGCCTCGGCGCGGACACGAGAAGATGTGTGCATAAGCTGAAAGAGCGTTGGAACATCGCATAGTCCAATGACATGAAGCTGTAATTCCTCCGGTAGGTCAAGAAATCGAAGAAAAGCAAGGCTTGACCGGTGCATCTGTTCCGGCTGGAGAACGTAGCGTGCGAAGGGAACGAGAAACTCCCCTCGATAGTGGCATGGAGTTTCAGGTCTAGTGGTTGTGCTCATATATTATTGGGAATCGCTCGAAACATGACTGTGGCGTTGAAGGCCTGCAAGTCGGTGTGCACCGTACGAGTGACAAAGTTGCAACTAGTTGAAAGTTGAGGACTTGCTGTTATGCAGAATGTTGTTCGGAGTTCCGGTGGCCTGAAGAAAGCACGGCACTAGCGACACTACACAAGCGTTGATTGGCTTATGAAAGCGAAGCTCGGAGGCGCGACTTCACGGCACCAGCGTTGATAGGTTCATAAAAACGTAGCCTGGAACAATTTAGGCGCGAAATGCTTCGGTGTCACAAGTGATTACATATCGTGACTCTGCTGGAGACTCTTCCAATTCATCATATTCACTGTTATCAACCCATCGTTACCCACTTCTCTTACCCTTAGAAACAGCAGTCCATTCTCTTAAGTTGTTCCAAGATGTCTCTTACGCTGGCAATATGCAAATAGCCGGCCTGCTCTCCCTCGTGGCCATCGTCAACCTTGCGCACGCGGATGTAGTCGGCAGGGACTTGAAACTCCCAGCCGTGGGTGTCCGCTCTGGATTTACATAGCTAAAAGCCTGCAAGACAATTCGATCATTGCATTGATGAAATATCTTTGTGGTGCTGCAGAGAGCGAAGCTTCTGTCGCGCATTAGTCGGGTCCGACTCTCTTCAACATCACTCGTACGGAGGCTGCCCCTAGCGCTAGCGATCCCAGACAGAACTTCACTGCTGTAATTAAGGTCACTTTTGGTGAAGTAGGTAGTGGTCGTGGTCGTGGTTCCTGCGTTGAGCCGCCGCGCTAGTCAGCCATGCCCATGCGTCATCTCCACATTTTTCCGCTTTCGTCATTCCATTTCTTGAACGCTCCTTATTCCCACCACTCACCTAAGATGTCCCTCTGACATACGAGATGCTGCTGCTTTGCCGTGTCCGCGGACGTCCAGTGACTCCAGGTCAAGCTTCTCTGCCATCTCACTTCGCTAAACAAGTCTTGATGTCATCTCTTTGACCGCAAACACCAATGCCATCCTTGACATGCCTGACGTGTAAGATCATGGCCAATTACACTATGGCAACTCCTTGCGATCGATAGATGCCATACCAAGGCACGATGACACTCTAGCCAGGGAAAACGACCGCATGCGTACCCCAGGTTCCGCTACTGCACTTCCACACCTCGCTAATCTCGCGTGGCATCACAGTCTGGGCGAAGATGCGGCAGCGTTCTTCCGTTCAGGGTGCGTGCCACTGCCTTCCGTGATTTGATAGGTGAGGTGAAGTGGCGCGGCGAGGCTGGACTGGATGATTGAAGTACTTATTGGGAGCTGGGGCGGCTAGGCTGATGAGTCTTGTCGTCACTGCGAACTGTGGCTGGTTGTTCAAATGGCGGAGTACGGACCATACGCAATTGTTCACGTCGCAGGAATTAGCAAGGGGAGAAAGTACATGGCTATAAAGCCTTGATCCACGCGTCGCGAGCTGGGACAGTACGGACCTGCGCAATTGAACCAGACAGTTCGAACACATCTCTGCCCAAGCTACTATCAGCATGCATAGCTTCATTCTTGCAGCGGGCTTAGCAGCCCTTGCCTCAGCGCAGTCACAGGTCACTGAGGCGCCACCTCCACCAATAGTCCTCCTTTCGACTACCAAGTCTGGCGTCCTCCCAGCCATTCCCGCCGCGACTGGAACTCCCTTCGCTGGTGTCGATACTCTCCAAGGCGCCATTATTTCGCCCCTCCCGCCCAACGCAAGGTATACTCCCGTTAACGGCCCCGCTCCTTCACAGACCAATCAGCCTGCTACCACCTTTGTCGCGACTTTGCCCGATACCATGTTTAATCCTCTTGTAGGGACCATAGTCCAGGGTACACTCATGGCTGTGGGTACCACAGATGGTGTCCAGTTCATGGTCAACATCACCAATCTTCCGGCACAGGCCGCCTACGGACCCTTCAACTGGCACATCCACACCTTACCGGTGCCTGATGATGGCAACTGCACCGCTGCCATGGGCCATCTGGACCCACAGAACGCCGGTGAGCTGTACATGTGCAACACCGCAGCGCCCGCAAACTGCCAAGTCGGTGACCTAGCCGGCAAGCACGGCGGCAAGATCATGACGGAGGGCAGCTTCAGCACGAGCTTTGTCGATAACTTCTTGAGTACCGAGGAGGGTAGTCCAGCGTTCTTTGGTGGGCTGGCGTTTGTGTTGCACACAGGCAATACTAGCAGGATCACTTGTGCGAATTTTGAGGCTCAGGGTAATGGCACTGCTGGAAACGGTACGAGTGTAGGCAATGCTACCACTACTAGCACAGGAGGTGTTCCCGAGTTTACTGGTGCCGCGGACAAGTTGAGTGCTAGTGTTGCCGCTATTGTTGCTGGATTCGCTGTTGCGTTCTTGTAGAATATAAGCATGTAGGAGTGCTTTTATGTAGTGAATAATCATCAAATGTATGATACACTAGTTCTGACTGTAAATATTCGGAACCTATATTGGCCGTTGTTATTGTCGAATTTTGTTCTGGAGGTCTGCATGGCCGCTTCAGCACGGGGAACGTTTGTACGCTCGATTTCAATATTAACTTTGCTGAGCACTTGCCATCTATTGTGTTCCAACGTAGTCGGATCATGACTTCATTGAATCAAAATCTGAGTGTTTTGCCCCATCATAGGACCCTGAGGGTCCTCGCTGAACTTCCTGCTACCCGCATCAAATATTGGCGAGTGCCCTATGGACCAAGGCCGTAATTTCTCGGTGGATCTCGAGATCCAAATTGAGCTTCTCAAAATTCGTCGGCGTTAGGCTGCCGTATTGTTTTCAGTACTTGCGAGTCCCCTTATTTTCGCTATGCGATGCTATTGGCTTTTTGATCTCTTTTTCCCATCCAGGTTACTCCATTATTGGTAGGTACACCAAAGGCGCCCATAACCATTCTGCGAGCCTCACACAACTAGCCCATGTTGCTCTTGTTGAGACAAGTGAGAAGAGAAGTTGTAAAGGTACGCTCCGTCATCACTTGCCTTGGCACAGAAGGTACAATAGGTATAAATCTACGACTTCTCTCGAAGTACAAGTCTTCCCTTCTCATCTACAAATTAACTCACACAGTCTACGATGAAGTTCACTAACACTATCATCACTGTTGCCGCTCTGGCTGGTTCTGTTGTCGCCGGTCCAGGTTACTGCCGCCCCCTTAGCAGCATCACTGCGTATGCTGAGGCTCCTTCTCCAAACACCGCCGAGGCCTTCGGCGCCTACGACTATTACGACAATGTTGCCAAGTCTGCGGTTGACCCTGTCAACTTCGAGGCTTTCCTCAAGGCCGGTCATGCTGCCGTGCGCAGCGATGAGAGCTACATCACGTACAAGGCCTTGTCTGCGTACGACGTCGGTTCCTGCGCAAAAGCCTGTGACGCCTCGAAGGAGTGCGCTTCCTGTAAGTTACAAAGCTCGATATGGAAACATGCTCTCGGCATGTACACGCCTGTGACTGTCGACTGCCATCTTCCGTCCTCACCTCCACTCCTTCGGCACGCGTTTTCTTAGACTGAAGCAAGCTAACCTGCTCCAAAGTCAACATCTACTTTCAACGCCACCCCACCGTTATTCCTGGTCCGAAATGCCCCAACCCCGATGCCAGTGTCGTGGTGCACTGCGCTCTCTTCCGCTCGCCCATGAAGGCTGCTCAGGTCACCAACTACGGCCAGGTTCGCGGTCCCGCTGATGCCGAGGGCGAAAGGTTCGAGGTCCTTATGCGTGGAAGCAACGGTATGTATTCTCTACCAACCTGAGTGTGACATATGTCATGCTAACTTCGTGTAGCATACAACCGCATCGTCTCTCCGAGCGATCACGTCACGGTCACTTCCACCGTGACTGCTATTACGACCGCAACAGTCACCGCTACTGTCCATGCCTAAAGACACTCTTACTTGGTGTGCCTTAGATTTGCCTGAAGTATGGTCTAAGGGTTGGACGGGAGGGATTTAGACGTGTGAAATGCGGCTGGCACTAAGACTTTGGATTTTGTAGCTTCTATGCTCTAGGTGTTCGGTAGGTGGATATCAGGCCTCGATACCAACTTAGACTTCAATAATCCAATAGTACCCTTGGTGCCTCTTTAATCAATCTTGTACAAGGTCAGAATTCATCCATGTAGACCGTGATTATTTGCCATAAAGACACGACAATTCACCATAAAGGTGTGAAGATTCGACGTAAAGCCGCCAAGAGGTTCACCATAGAGGTGCAAGAGAATTCGCCGCAAAGGCGTCGGAAATGTTGCCATAGAGACAAGAGATAATTTTCCGTAAAGGCCGAGGGCTTTGCATTGCAAAAAGTTACATGTATTCACCGTGAGGGTGATGTAAATGAGGAAAAGCAGCGATGCTTTTAACAAAGCTCTACTACTCAAAAGTCAACTCCATCTCGACCTCCACCTCCACCTCGTCCTTCTCGCATTCCCCCTCGCCGACACGAGCTGGTTCCAACTGCGCAAGTTGATCCCTCAGATGCATATTGTACTGCTTCTGTAGGAGATCATGTGCTGGTGAGATGGGGACGGATGGTACCTCATTGACTTTGACGTCTTCGGCGACGACCGGAGCGGCAGTGATGGTGGAGCTTGAGGGCTGAATTTGAGGCAGTGAGGATCCGAGCCTGGGGAAGAGTGCATCGGAAAGCGACGAAGCTGCAAAGAGAGCTTGGGGCGGATACTGCCAGACAGTCTAGACTCGATAACCCGCAATCTCATAGCCGGCAGTCCGCTGCTATCGCAGACCATTCAGCGAAAGAAAGATGAGTGGGCGCTCAGAGTGAAGACCAACGGGCAGAGCGTACGACCCCAACAGGGACAAACGGAGAGTATGAAGACACAAAACAAAAGCACATTTGATGCCGAGAGAGGCATCTTATCTGCATATTCCTAGCAGCCAGGGGTGCAAACTGACACCTCTATAGCGAGCTCGGTCGTGCCACAGACAGATTGGGTCCAACGGCTGCCGATAATGAGATCATGTCGAAGGGCGTTTATTCAAACACCGACAAGGCTGAAAGGCAAACGATAGCTTAATAAGGACTTTCGTCAGGGGATGGACAATGACGCTGAACTTGCAACTGGAATCGAGAGCATTGTGGGGCGGTCATGTGCCTTGTTGAGGCGCGGCGTGCAAAGACGAATGAGCTGATAAGGACAACGTGCAGACGGCGCAAGGGAACTAATATTCGAAATGCAACCTCTGAGCGAAGCGCCTGCTGATAGATGATTCGATTAAGATGACTTCGAAATGGTGGGTGTTGACGAGCCTACGAGTAATAAGGTGGCTATTCATGCAGACAGAAGTCAGAAGGCATTACGCCAATCTGCAATAAGACGCACAAGGGTAGACAATAAGTTTCGAAAGTACGACAACTAAGCTATCGGAATGCTGTGGTAGTCGTGAAGGATGAGATGTCGTTCCTGCTTGGCAGGTCAGCCTCGGAAGCTAAACCGCACGCGCCCTGGGACCCACATCGCGCTCCGCCAAACGGCAACCGCGGTGACGAGCTTCGAGATGGCCCGTATCATTCCAATACACTCCCCCTACTTCGCTCGCGATACACGACGATCTCCTTCTGCACGTGCAAAACAAAGCGCAACTACCGCACAAATCGAGCAAAAGTCCCACATCCAGCAGCAATCGCACCACGACCGACCAGTGACACAGGCACGAAGCGCAACGATGAGCGGGACACCAAACCAGGGCCCAGGTCTGCGGTACCCTTCGAATAAGAAGAGCATATACGACCGAAATTTGAACAGAAGCAAAAATGCGGAGCTCAGCAGAGCGGCATTTGCATACCTCTTCATCGAGATGATTGCATACGCGCAAAGAGGGGTTTCCAATGTTGGAGATCTGGAACAGAAGTATGCTGCCTCCTTCTGCCTGCTTGCATGAACACCCTAGAGCAGAAGACTGATTTCTTCCATAGGCTCAACTCACAAGGCTACCCAATTGGCCTACGACTCCTTGACCTCCTTCTCTCGCGATCCTCAAATCCTCTAGCAAGCATACGGCCGACTCGAATCCTGCCCCTCCTCCAGTTCATTGCGCAAACGCTATATCGACACCTCTTCGGGCGGCCTGCTGACGCGTTGGAAAAGTCAAGCACAGAGCCTGGGCAATACATGCTCTTCGACAACGAACCCATGGTCAATCAGTACATTTCGCTGCCAAGGGAGCTGAGCAGTCTTAACTGCGCTGCATTTGTAGCAGGCGTCATCGAAGGAGTCTGCGACGGCGCAGGGTTCCCAACAGAAGGCGTCACAGCGCACAGTGTGGGCGAGCAGGAACAAGGGAAAGATGCAAAGGCAATGTGGCCAGACAAGACGGTCTTCTTGATCAAATTCAAGCCAGAGGTCCTGGAGAGGGAGGAGATCCTGGGCAGGGGTGGTGGCTAGGTTGCGCAACCACCTCCTAGGTCGAGAACAAGATGATGAGCTGCATACTACAGGGTTGCAAGCATAGCGAGGCGTTCATGGGCAAGATCTTCATATGGGTGACTATAATGCAACAGCAGGCGCGCGTGTTTACCTTCTCAACTCTTGACAGGGCTTACGCCACTACATCTCGTGCGGTTTCTGGCACAATTTGATAAGCTTCAGTGGCGTCAATATGCACACCGACTGAAGCTTACTGCAAGCCTGAGTTGTAATAGTGTGCGAGCTGTGCATGCAAGGCGCGTCGTGCTTTTCCAGGAAGCACGAGCAGACTGAAGCAGCTGCACCATATTCTGTTTCTCGAAGATCTCTCTGCGGCTCTCACCATGGACTACAAACAAGTTTTGCGCAACGGGATCCTTTTCCTGGTTCCAGCCGCGGTAGCCCTCGGACAATATTCCCATGCAGCGTCGCCGTTGCACTGGTCTGACTGTTTCGCCAGTGTGCTTGACGGCCTTTTCTGTAAACTCATCGCACCATTAGGCGTATGGTAAAGCCTTGCAAGGAGGACGCAGGCTCAGCTCTATGGTTCCGTGATGGCGTTACAAATGTGGCAGACATACGAGATTAGAGGCCTCCAATCTGAATATGCATACGAGTATACATGTGAGAGCTCAAGTCCACGGTTCGTCGCATACTGACCTTGGTCCACATATCTACTGTCAACATGGTTCGATTTGCACTACAATTTACGCTTCTCGCAGCTGCCGCGCAGTCCATTCTGATGTCAGACTTTCTTAAGCGAGATCACTTTGCAAAAAGGTCCTTCTCATCCACACAGTGCTCAAAGGACGCCAGGTAATCTCTCTTTCTACTACAGAGATAGTGTAATTTTGGCCAAACTACACTAGAGGGGCTTGTACATATCAATGATTCCCGCGATGATATCATCCTAGTCGGCTGAAAGTGCTCAGATATTCCGGCTAGGACGATTGTAGCTAACAAAGCAACTACGTCTAAAGGTAACTGCGAGTAGAGCGAAGACTCACTATTAATAGTATGTCGATCTCCTAGAATGGGCCATATTTAACATAATTTCCACCACCGAGCCTTTATCAACCTTTACAATTACACGAGTCGTGGTAGGGAAGACCACCGCATGGCATCGTAAGTCATCTTGTGCTATATAAGCAAGCTTATAATGAGGTCTCACTCATTGTAGCATGTAAAACACCTCTATTCCAAGTCTTCCTTATAGCGATGCAGAATCTACCACCAAACTTAATACTGCAAAACGTCTCCGTGGCCACGGTGCGCCCACGGGGACGAGTGCAGAAGCCTGTGCAACACATGCCACTCTGGCCTTGTGAACTACATACAGGTATACTGGTATTCGTCTCAAGGCTGCATGATCCAGCAAACTGGCATCCAAGGTAAGCAGCGTGGACGTCTCAAGCTATGGTCCTAGCATAGACTTTTCTGATTGATCTCAAGTGCTGAGTAGTAATCCTGCGCTCAGAAGTACATCAGATCTTTAGTGACTGATGAGGTGATGAGCTAGAAATGTGGAGCCAGACTAGCAGGTGGCAGTGGGAGCCGGAGTGAAAGTAAGTGAAGAACAATAGCGAATCTCGAATCTTCCAGCATATTGCCTTAGCTTAACTGCGTGCTCCGTGGTGCCATTTAGGGCTCTTTCTTCGCAGCTTGCGCTATCACTCCTACTGTCCTTCATCACTTAAGAGCTTACCGCACGCGCAGCAATCAACAGCATCATCGAACCGTACACCTCCAGTGCACGTCGAAACACTTTCAAAGGTACACGGTTACTGACTGTATAGATGTTACGTCAAAATGAAGGGAGTATGTCCCTCGGAAGACCGGTCAGTGTTGTCGATCAACTTCAGCTCCAGCTCGAAGCGCTCCAGACCGAGAACGTGGCCCTCCAGGCCAGTATAGATGTGCTCCGCCGCGAGAAGGGAGATTGGATGGAGGAAAATTCCGCGATGAGCGCACGCCTCGAGCAGAGCGCACGACACCTAAACGGAGCAAGAGCACTCAAGAAGCAGGCGAAACAGGATCATTCGAACGCTCTCGATGAACTACGACGGATACAGGACAACAACACCGAGCTGATGAAGTCATGGCTCGAGCAGAAACAAGTCTTGAAGGACGCAAGAGAAGATCGTAACGCAGCGACCAATGTTCTGCATGATCATATGCGACAGTGTCCCCAGAACGACGAAAATGACCAGACAATGGAAAGGACGAAGGCGGTTCGTGATGCGCTTGCCTATGAGCTCGCCAATGAAACTTACGCCACGAATGAATGAGACGGAAGAGCCGAGTTTGTCATTCCAGTATGTATCACTATCTGGGCTAGCGACTCTGATATCGTTGCGAAAAACAACAAGTGGAGAGAAGTGCGTAGGAACGCGAAGAGGATCATGCTATCCTGGTACAGAGCAGCCGCTCACGACACAGGTGCATGTGTTCAGCTTGATCCAGAGATGGAAAAATGGCTCGATCATGTAGGGGACGATGTGGTGTTGCAGCGAAGACGGGGTGTATAAGCGGCGCTGCCGTCAGCTTCGATGTTTGCTACCTGATGCCCCGGTACTGACATGTCTCAAGCCCATGTCGGTCCTTGTACCACGGGTAATATGCTAGCTCAAATCTCTCACATAATTCGAGGCTCATCTCTCACTTCTTCAGTCATTTGGAACGGTGAGGGTCACAGATCTGTCCTGCAGCGTCACTCGTTTGCGCCAAGACGTTTTCTCAATTAGCGTGCGGCCACGCACTGAGGATATTAATCGCTCAGGCTCGCAAAACCTTTGCTTCCTCGCCCACACACCACCATGTCTGGGAAACATAATCAACAGATTATGAACTATCACTCTTAACCAGCTACAACAGCCAGACCAGCTATACCAGCTACATCAGCCAAGGATGAGCTTCTCCCTCACCCCAACGAAGGACCTCTAATCCTCACCCAGCATCAGGTCGATTCGTTCTATCCGATTGTTCCCAGGGGCGTCGGTCGTGTTTACTTGCCTCATCCGCAACGCCTCCAGCCACCAGAGGAGGACTATATATTCAGCAAGGCCCCGGGCACCGTTTTTCCCCAGCTCAAGTCAGGCATGTACTGCTACCACTGCTACCAGCCTCAGTAGGAAAGGAAATGGAACAGTCCGTGTCGTAGGATATGCGGCGGCTGCGGTGAAGTGCACGACGACTATGTAAGTGAACACTGTCTTGCCTTCTCGAAGAGTATTACTGATCACTCCACCAGAGATTCTGCTCCTCCTCTTATTTTAGCCTGTTACAGATCCACCGGTTCTAGCAGAGCCCCGATCACAAGATGGTCGTCATGCCTGTGGTAGGCTCCTTCCAACCAACAAAGCAGCAGTTCGCTGTCTTGATGGCAAACGGTTACCTCGAGCCTGGACAAGACTGCAACGAGACGTTGGTGCCTCGCTTCACTCAGAAGGGACCCTTGCGGCTTGTCACCGGAGCGCCCCAAGTCTTTGTCTATCCAGGCCCCAAACCACAGCCCAAAGATCCGCAATCCCGTCAGCGTGGTCTCAACGGCGGCATGAACCAGGGCTACGGTTACGGCAGGCAGAGCCAGGGTAATGGTTACGCCCAGCAGAACTACGGCCACGACATGCACAGCCAGGGCTACGGCAATAATGGATCCTTTGATCTGCCATCGCAACCATTCGGCAGCTATGGTAATGCAGCAACGCAACCGTATAATATGGTGCCCAGCAGCTAGCAGTATGGCAGTTGGACTCTCAGCATGCATGCTTCGCCATTCCCCAACCCGGTCCATGTGTCCGTCAATTTGCCTCAGCAGCCATTACAGCCACGTCCAATCGCTGCTACGCCAAATCCTCTCGTCCAGGCTTTATCGTCTAGAGACGATGACAGAGGCAAACAGCATATCAGCCGACACAGCACCAAAAACCCAGAGCACCGACCTCGTGGTCAAGGTCGAGATCTGAACAAGACCAACAGCAGAAGAGTCCAAAAGACTACGGAGCTGGAATCTCGCATGACCAGGGACGACCAGGACGCTCGGACAGACGACTTGGAAGACCTCACCGCCCTGCTTCACAGAGAGCAGTCTTCGAGAGCTTCAAGGGCCAAGCGAAATGAGTACGGTAGGATCTTTAATAGCTTTCTTCCTGCTGACCTTGATGGCCCGGACCCTCGTTCCTCCCTCCCTGCTGACCTTGATGACCCCGGTCCTCCTGCCGCCTTCCAACGATATCGAGAGTGACCTCTTGGACGACTAATCGACCAATTGCGTCGAATATACAGCTCATACCGAACTCGCACTCCTGTACCCGACCTTTGCTTCTTTTAAGACCATAGCCTTCACGCTGAGCATGCTTGTAGTCAACTGTTATGTCGAATTCACTATTCCGTATTTACAGCCTCCGCGCTGGACCGGCTTTACTGTGCCCAACCACAGCATCTGCGCTGAACATGTATTCTTACACCCGACCGTTGCGTCGAACTTGGTGTTTCGAAGCTACAGCCGCTCTGCTTGACTCACTTCAATCTTGGCGTTTCGAACGTACGTATACAACATATCAATAATTAGTTCAGGCTGTTTTTGCAACTGTCACGTGTCTCGTATACCCCTGCATATCGTGTGATATCTTACGCCAAGCTTGTCAGCAGGGAAGGATGTATGCTTCCGTCCAGTCATAGCCGGGTGGAGACGCAGTATCGATACTGGATTCGCATTCAAAAGAGGGCACTTACCCTGCCACGTACTACACGAGCTCGTATACCTCCCAGTGCAATTGGTACCTAGGTCTCGTCAGGCGTCATACGCAGCCTGATTGTGGGCGCTGCATTTGATCATGGCCAGAAAGTCGCAGGGTCTGCGAAGCTTCCACCACAAGACGAGGAATGGGTGTACGCAGTGTAAGCGAAGGAAAGTCAAGGTGGGTTTGAAGAGCATCCCCACGAGCCGCAGGCGGATGGTGCTGAAGAGATACCAGTGTGATGCGCAGACTCCCTCGTGCGGCAGCTGTACCCGGAGACACGAATCTTGCAAGTACCGATACATCATCAACTACCCGAACTCTTTACTCAAAAACTGGTCCCTACAGCAAACTAAGAGCGTGACTGGCCCAATCTACAAGGACGCCATAATGCTGCCTACCAGTACGTTGAGTCCGAGCAAAGACGACTTCACCTATGTCACGTATGTCGTGCTCAAGCGGTCTTGGTTCGGTGAATCAGAGAGTGGGATGTGGGCGAAAGTGTTCGGCGCAGAAACGAAGAAGTCGCCCTACCTGGGTCACTGCGTCCTCAGTCTGGCATCCCTGCAGATGGCCCGACCACACCAGCGTGGAGCCAAAGACTCTGTATCGGCATACAGCCACCATGTACAGGCTTCAGAGCTCTTCCGCAAGGCGACGCCCGTTGTTACTGAGCAAAATTGGCTTGCAGTCCTGACCTTTCAAGGCTTCGTATTGGTGTTCGAGTTTACTTCGCAGACGTACTGTGTCGAGGCCGAATTCAATATTGCAAAGACAATGAAGGTTCTACGGTGGAATAGCAAAATCGGAAGAGAAGCCATGCCTTACTTTGTCTGTACAAAGCTATGGCAAGTGATACTGAAGCGTACGTCCGGAGTTGGCCTGCCACTGGATCCAGCTCTGCAGGCAAGCCTGCGAACGCTGGGATCCGCAATTGACGCCACATCCACTGAGATTCAAAACGACCCCGCAAAGCTGCAGCGGGCGAAGATTTGCCAAGGTGCGTTCGCAGTGCTTTGCGAGTGGGTCGAATACTGTTCTTCTTGGCCCAGGAGTATCGATGGATATTACTATTTCCCGGCATGGCTGCAACCTGAGTTCCTAGAGCTGCTGGAAGAAGAAGACAGCATGGCTCTTGTATTGGTATTGTACTGGAGTGTGGTCCTGTGGCGTTCACCGATGCCAGCGGTGTGGAAGTGGGCGTACCGGACAGCATACTTTCTGATGGGAATTTTGCAGTGGAGAGCGGAATGGCGTTCACTTTTGAAGTGGCCGCATCGTGTTCTATCGACAGCAGCTCAACCAGGATCTGGTTTGGCGTCCGAAGCTCCATCAGGGACTTTCAGCAGGAGCGTGGAAGACCCTTCCAGCTGACCCATGACGAAGGACGATGCCAGGGCTCATGACCTATGCGTGATAGGGCCCAGGAGAAAGATGTTAGATGAGACGTATGCGAGGGTCTCAAATCAAGATTGTTAGGGCAAAGTGTATAAGTGGGGCTCGAATAGATGACAAATGCTGATTGGGCAAGACTTAGCTACGATTCTTTGTGGAGATGCTTAGCACCTGGAAGCTTCGACAACATCGCGCAATGCGCACATGAAGTACTCTGGTAGGTTATAACTAGCCGAAGATCCACCCGAACTCTACAAGAAAACCTTCAAGATCGACCAGTCAGTGCAGCGTCTTGAACGCATAACGGAAACCATCCAAGCACAACATCTCACCACAAAATCACTCAACATGCCGACTGAAGTCACCCAGCCTCTTCACTTCCGCACACTACTCTCTAGCCACACCTATTTGATCGCGGACTTTTTCGCAACATGGTGCCCGCCCTGCAAGCAGATTGCGCCCATCTACGACCAGCTCAGCACTGCGAATGCCAGTGACAAGTTCGCCTTTGTCAAAATCAACGTCGACGAGGCACGAGAAATCGCTGCGCAGTATGGAATTCAAGCCATGCCAACCTTCCTGCTGTTCAAGGACGGCAAGCAAATCCAAGAGATCAAAGGTGCGGATCCAAGGTCGCTGAAGGCAGCTATCGAGGGCGCGAGTGCGGCGCTGAAGAGCAGTGGTGCCACGCCTGCTGCTGCCCCGAAGGCGCAAGACAAGACTAAGGAGAAACCGGCGGCGAAGAAGGCAAGCAACGATGACGGGCTGAGCATGCTTGAGAGGCTCATGCAGAAGAACAAGAAATAGCCCAGGTGCAGGAGCCGGTGCATATGATTTTGATACCCAATTGAGAACATTTATCCTTGTAATTGACTGCTTTGACAGCTTGAGGCTCTGTTGCAGTGTATGGTTGATATTGTTACCTCACGGATCCGCCAAGCCGAACCCTGACCCCGACGCAACGTGGAAAGGTCGATCATTTATTGTGCATGAGGTTTAGTGATCAGAGTAGCTCGCTGCTTCTTTCGGTGTTCAACGATTCCTTTCATATTGATTTGTCAGGTTACTGAAACAGCTTACTCGAGTGAGAGGCAAGAGCAAGAGGCCACGTCCCGCTAGGCGTCCCGCCACCTGCTGCAGCTACGTCGATAGCTCCCCACCGCAACTTCAAACTCTCCCACCTAACTCAGACCTCACACGCAATTGAGGACTGCAACACACATCACTATGCTGTTCAACCGTATCCTTCCCGCGGTCGTCGCGCTGCTCCCCGCCCTTGCGTCTGCTTCAGCGCCTGCATCCTCCGTCATCGACCTCACACCCAAGAACTTCGATGAAGTCGTCCTGAAGTCAGGCAAGCCTGCCCTCGTCGAATTCTTCGCCCCGTGGTGTGGCCACTGCAAGAACCTCGCTCCCGTCTACGAAGAGCTCGCCGGCGTTTTCCAGCACTCGGCTGGCAAGGTTTCGGTCGCCAAGGTCGATGCGGACGAGCACAAGTCCCTGGGCAAGCGCTTCGGCGTCACTGGGTTCCCTACACTGAAGTGGTTTGATGGAAAGAGCGACAAGCCTGAAGACTACAAGGGCGGCCGTGATCTCGAGAGCTTAACCAAGTTCATCACCGAGAAGACTGCCATCAAGCCCAAGGTCAAGGGCAAGCTTCCTAGCACCGTCACCTTCCTCGATGACCAGAGCTTCAAGCAGAAGGTCGGAAAGGACCAGGATGTCCTCGTTGCATTCACTGCCCCCTGGTGCGGACGTACGTCGCTCGATTTCTTACCATTGACCAATCGCTGACAATCTGCAGACTGCAAGACCCTTGCCCCCATCTGGGAGACTCTCGCCAACGACTTCGTCAACGAGCCTAACGTCCTGATCGCCAAGGTCGACGCCGAAGCCGAGAACGCAAAGGCTCTCGCAAAGGAGCAAGGCGTCTCCTCGTACCCTACCATCAAGTACTTCAAGAAGGGCTCCCTCGAGCCCACTCCCTACGAGGGTGGCCGTTCTGAGGAGGCGTTCATTGACTTCCTGAACAAGAACTCCGGTACCCACCGCGCTGTCGGTGGTGGTCTCGACGCCACTGGCGGAACCATCGAGGCTTTCGACACCGTCATCGAGAAGTTCAAGGCTGCCTACGGCGACGGTGTTGAGGAAGCTACCACCCTTGCGTCCAAAATGCAGGACAAGTACGCTCAGTACTACGTCAAGGTCTTCCAGAAGATTGGCGCCAACAAGGAATACGCCCAGAAGGAGTCCAACCGTCTCCAGGGCCTCATCGGCAAGGGCAACCTCGCCCCTGAGAAGCTCGATGACCTGATCAGCAGGAGCAACATCCTGAAGAAGTTCCTTGGCACTGACGACAAGAGCGAGTTGTAGGGAAACCACAAGTCTAAGAAGAGCAACGATGCAAAGCGAGGCAGCGAGTCGTAGAGAGACAGCTGTGAGCTCATGCACAAGGATGGAGGAGTCAAAGTGATGATGTGTGATGAGGGCCCGAGATTTCCCAATCCTGGATACAGGAAGGATGAGTTGTAAGAGGGCAAGGGATGCAAAAGCAGAGCTTTGGCTTGCATGTGACGCGACAATGATCTAGCGTGTATACATAAAATTCAGGATATCGATTCGAAAAGCTTTTTACCATACTCCATTCGCCGAACTATGCTGTGTCGTGAGACGTTTCCTTACCCTTCCGCTTCGACATCGATTAAGTCTTCGTTGCTGGCAAAATCGAAGATGCCTACTATCTAAGCACCCCATCAGTTCCTCCGCAAAGTGGGCGAGAGAGACTTGAAGGAATGTTTGCCTGGCACTGGAGATGCAGCCGGTGCAGTCGACTTATTCAACGCGGGTGCTATTGGCTCGCCTGCTATGAGTACCTATTTGCTTGCGTTCGAGCTCTTCCCATCGCCGGCCTGGATCTGCGACTCAAGATTGTCCAGACGACGCGACATATCGTCCACTGAGCACATGATGAGTATGTCGACAATTCGTGGTGATGGGTGACGCACTCTTTGATAGCAAGTCACTGCTGATGGTCGTAAACTTGGTGTTGAGCTGGTTCAAAAGATCATCAACCACAGCAGCGAGCTCGGTAGAGCTGTCTGTGCTGGTGTTGAGCCCTGGTGTCTGTTTCATGTTAGTAGGTGCTGTGTGACGTGCTTGTATACGTACCGTGGTGTCGCTGGGCGTTGGAGACCGCTTCTGAGGGGTAGACATCGTCGTGTTGATTCGATGTAAGCAAAATTGCGATCTTAAAGTAATTTGCGAGTTCGAATGTAACACTATGTAACAGTCTGAATCACCAGTATAATCAACGCAGGTATGTAAATAAAACGCTGTACGGCAAGACTAAGCGTGAGTGAAGGAAGGTCCACTCGCATCCAGGTGGGCTGCGGGCCGCGGCCTCTTTCCTCATTGGGAGGCGGTCAACAAACCGCCGGAGTCTCCACTCTTTTTTGTGTCGATTTTCGCTGCTGGAGCTTTGACATCTGGACTCGCGACAAGACCGCATACGCACGCAATATTACAAGTCTCAAGCACAATGGCCAAGGCAAAGCTCAAGAAGATCCTTGACGCCAGGCAGGGCCGTGACGTCGCCCTTGAGAAGCAGCGCAAGAAGGAGAAGGCTGCTGAGAAGCGCAAGGCAAAGAATGCGCCGGCTGTCGAAGACGACGAGGCAGGCGGTGTGCCGCTAGATGAGGTCGAGGTCAAGGTTAACAGCAAGGCCAAGGATTCTAAGAACGGAAAGAAGGCAACCAAGGCAACTGAGAAGGAGGCTGAGTGGGAGACCGAGGGTAGCGAGGACGACGACGACAGCGAAGACGAGGACGATGTGGAAGAGCGGCCTGCATTCGATCTTTCGCGTCTCGAGGATAGCGAAAGCGACGTCAGTGGCGATGATGAGGAGGATGACGAAGAAGAGGACGAGGACGAGGACGAGGAGGCAGAGGATATCCCGCTTTCTGACATCGAGTCGCTGGCATCTGAAGACAAGGGCGACATCATTCCCCACCAGCGCCTCACCATCAACAACACCGCCGCCCTCACAGCCGCTCTGAAGCGCATAGAACTCCCGTACTCGAAGCTCGCCTTCTCAGAGTACCAATCCGTCACCACAACCGAGCCTGTCGAGATCGCCGATGTCGAAGACGACCTCAACCGCGAGCTTGCATTCTACAAGCAATGCTTGTCCTCAGTCAAGGATGCGCGCGGCAGACTAAAGAAGGAGGGTGTGTCGTTCTCGCGGCCCGCAGACTACTTCGCCGAGATGGTCAAGAGCGACGAGCACATGGGCAAGATCAAGCAAAAGCTTATCGACGAGGCAGCAGGAAAGAAGGCATCTGCTGAGGCGCGCAAGCAGCGCGACTTGAAGAAGTTCGGCAAGCAGGTCCAGGTTGCCAAGATGCAGGAGCGTGCGAAGGAGAAGAGGGACACAATGGAGCAGATCAACCTGCTGAAGAGGAGTACGTTCATGCCGCTCAAACTCATGCTTGTCTCATGCATGCTAATCATTCACAGAACGCCAGGGTGCAGACATCACAAAGACCAATGAGGAAGACCTCTTTGACATTGGCCTCGAGGCTGACGACTCCAAGCCCGACCGCCGCGAAGGCCGAGCAGGCGGTGGCAAGCGCCAGAAGAAGGACGCGAAGTTTGGCTTTGGCGGCAAGAAGCGCCATGCCAAGAGCAACACAGCTGAGTCGACCAGCGATGGCCGCGGCTTCTCGTCGAGAAAGATGAAGGGCAAGACTGGTGGTGCGGCGAAGGCGAGGCCCGGCAAGGCAAGGCGGGCAAACAAGCACTAGAGGGTCATCGTTGTAAGGTGAGGAAGCATGCATATGGCGCTATGGCGTTCTTTGAGACTCAAAAGCACAGGCACATCGAACTTGTGGTGGGAGGCCGCCCTGGGATATTCAAAGATACCAATTTACATGGTCTTGTACGACGTCCGACCTTAACCACCCTGCCAAATTGATCTCTACTGATTCTTAGGACGACCAGCCAGTCCTTGGCAATTTCAATTTTCGAACGCCATACCTGTGTACTGTTTAATAAGACCAAGTCTCCGCCTGGCAATGCGCACACCAGCCAGCTTTCAGCACCGCCAACCCACATCCACACCCTCAGCTTCCGCACTCTCCCTCGCCCGTCTCAACGCCTCATCATCATACTGCACCCTAATCTCCCACCTTATCGCAACCCCCATCGCAAGCAACACGCCCCCACCTTCCCCCTCTCCCCAGTCCGCAATCCGACCAACCTTCTCCTGGCCAACCAATGCATTCATCGCCATCCTCGCTGCAAGCTGGGCATCCTTCCTCTCCACATAGCTCCCAACAAGCGTACTCGTAGCCGCCACACCCTCCGCCTTCTTTAGCTTCGCTTTTTCTCCCACGCCAGAGTACGTATGCACCAGCGGCCCGTGCCTTGTAACCGTGTACACGGGCGCCGGAAGCACGTCTCTCACCTTCTCGTTTTCTTCGCGCAGGATCTCCAGCACCGTGTATGTACCCCGCTGGCCCTCGATGACGAACGTGGTAAAGCCTTCCTTTTCGAATGCCGGGTTCAGCGTCTGCTCGCCCCACACATCGGGCGGGGTGTACTGCAGCGATTCGAGCTTGTCGAGCGCGGACGGCGAGTCGGAGCAGAGGTCTGAGATCTTGGGGAGCAGGTGCGAGAAGCATGAGGCGGGGCCGTGGATCTCGTATTTGTCAGTGTGAGGCGTGATGATGGCAAGGTAGAGGACGGAGGTTGCGTTTGGGATGAGGGAGCGGAAGTTGTCGGTGGGCTTGATGTACTTGTAAGGTTGGCCTCTGGCGGGAGGATGCGAAGGGTCGTTGAAGAAGAGATCGTCGTTTTCCATGGTAGTGAGCTGTCGGCTTGTTGCGTTGGTGTAGTGACTGTGGATGGGGGAAGCGAGGAGAGAAAGTTGTGAAAGGTACATATAGTGTGTGGAGCTGTTGCCTTCAGTGACGAGCAAACGGCCTCACCTTTACCCGCAGGTTGCGGTGAAGAGCGGTCTGTATGGCAAGGGGACCCTGACAATTTTCTCGCAGCATTCGAGTATCAGCGTGGAGGTCTCCGGATTTAAGGCATCGATGTTCATGGTGAGCAGAGCAGCAGTCCGTACTTGCGCAATGTCACAATTGATGTTGTATAACGATTGTTCTTCAGTACAAGTCATCAATCTTATTCGTTATTCGTTGGTCTGGCATCATCCGCTGCATCTAGTCGGTATAATTTTCATTCTTGAGAACGAACCTGAACCTAGGCTTGCCAGCCTCGAAGTCGATGATAGCCTGGTTGGCCTCCTTGAGAGGAACGCTCTGTGTCCAGGGCTTGATGTTCTTCTCCGAGACGAGATTCAGCATCTCAACAATCTCGTGGGGTGAGCCGATCTGCGAGCCGGTAATGTGAATAGCCTTCTGGATGAGCGCAAACACCTGGAACGCTGGCAGTGGGTCCTCAGGTGCACCGACCTGAACGAGAGTACCGCGGAACCTGAGGAGGCTGAGGTAGCCAGCCAGAGGCATCTTGTCGGATACGGTCGAGACAATTAGGTCGAGCGAAGAAGCGTTCTTGCCCGACTCCCAGCCCTCGTCACCAGTGGCGATGAACCTGTCCGCGCCGAGCGCCTTTGCGTCTTCCTCTTTTGCGTGCGAGCGCGAAATGACGGTCACGCTCTTTGCGCCAAGAGCCTTTGCGAAGAGGACACCGAAATGGCCCAATCCTCCAAGTCCGACAATACCAACGTCCTTACCTGCGGCATTGTATGTCTTCAACGGACTGTAGAGTGTGATACCGCCGCACATAATGGGCGCTGCGTGCTCGCTCTCAACATTGTCGGGGATCTTGAATACGAAGTGGCCGGGCGTACGATTGTAGTTTGCGTATCCACCGTATGTTTTTTCCTTCTTGTCGCCAGGAAAGAAGCCGCCATAGGTGCCCGCCATCTGGGGGCAGTGGTTCTCGATGCCGTCAGAGCACTGGGCGCAGTCGGGCTTCAAGCAGGAAGCTGACTGCGCGCCGACTCCGACGCGATCGCCCTCCTTCACGTGCTTGACGTTCTTTCCAACCTTGACAGCCTTTCCAATGATTTCGTGGCCGACAACGCAGGGGTATGGTGTGGGGTACCAGCCGGAGCGCAGAGTGTGAATGTCAGAGCCACAAATACCGCAATGGGAAATCTTGATGTCGACGTCGTCATCGGTGAAGGTCTTGGGTGTGTACTCCTCCCACTTCATCTTGCCCTCAGCGGACTCTGTACCTGCTGTTAGCATGGATCGGCGAAAAGGTGAAAGCTGCGTCACATACCAGGGCCATGGCCGCACCACCCTTCAAACTTGTAATCGGTCATTGTATGGGCGTAGTTGGGCGTTGCGGTGATTTTGGAGTTTGCTCAATGTTGCGTGCGAATTGGAACTGCGTGGATGGAGTACCGCCGAGAGCATGTGCGATTGCTTGTCTTATATCTGCTCTCAGTTCTTTCTGGACCGTATGGTTCATCCGCCTACTGCCGAAAGCTTCCGGACGTCCCATGCTTGGAAATTCCAGACATGACCCGCCAGAGTGGGCGCGTTGACGTCAAGCATGTTCATTGTCGACCGGCGCGACTGGCGGCGGGCTGGAATTCCAGTTAACCATGTACCTTGGTAGAGCTATACCCATTACGGTGAGAGGTTTTGTGTTCAGTGGAGCTACATAGCAGGACGGACTTACCGTAGCTCCAGGTCAGCGACTTGCAGGAGTGCAGAGATGTGACGGTCGTCAGAGCAAGGACGCCGAAGATTGCGGGGGACTTTATGTCTTCTGGGTACACCATCTAGGTACTCTAGGCCATACGCTGGAGGCCTCGAGATACTCGAAGGACCCCTGGCAGGCTGGATCTACGACGTCGTCATTGCTGGATCAACATACTGTGGTAGTCTGGGTATATATATTGCAAGTGGGTCCGGTATAACCGGATGACCTTACTAAATTACATTAGATCCTTCCTAGTTTTAGATACAATACAGTGCTTACCCCTGCAACCTGCCTAATTTACAGCCTCTAGGACAAGAAGAGCATTAAAAACGCATCAGATTAGTGCCTGAGACAGCCAAAAAAATACGACTGAAACCCCCTGTCATCGTCTCCACTCACAACACAAGGTGGGTGCATGAATGAATGAGAATACGAGGTAGCCCACCGGAGGTTTCTGAATGGCCAGTATCTACATTGAACGGCCTTGATTGGTTGTTCTGCGATCGACATTGGCCCTTGTTTTTTTGTCCATTCATGCACCCCTCTTGAATATACCTAGACTACCACAGTACTGGCGTAGAACGCGCAAGGGCAACAGGCGCGAACCGAGACGGGCGCACTTCGATAGACGGATCTACCTCCGTTTGTCGATAAGCCGTAATCTGTAGCCGCTGCTCGATGAGGCTGAATGTGGCGCCCCGTTGTAAACGTCGCATCAGAGCGGAGCCAAAAAACTTGTAGACGGAGGTACCGGCTTTTACACAACTCTCCGCATCGAAGGCACCTCTTCGCCGTCTGACATGTTGCACTCGTACCCGTGCTCACCAGTGAGTGGAGACCTTAAAAGGACAAAGATTGCGACTCAAATATTCCATGCATGTCAGCGGCTTTCTGCTGGTTGCTCACTGCAACGTCCCTTGAGTGCAAGCCCCCGGACTTGACTTACGTCGCCGTCATCTGTAAAACTACGCTTCAGAGTAGTGCACCACGCTGACCCAATATATCCGGCCGACATGCCCCGGAAGTTTGTATAAACGATGTCGCAGTGGTCGCAGTGAGAAGTCAGAGGGCGTGGCGTTTGAGATGGCGTTAGGAGTTAAGCGGAAAGTAATAGGACATACAAGAGAGCACCTGTCGCAGCCTTGATGGGCCAATCTCACCAATTCTCAGACCAATACTTCCTTATCTCCTGCCAATCACAACGTTAAAATGGTCAAGACGCTTCAATTTCAAGATCTCACAATTAACTCGCCAGGCTTCGGCGCCATGGGCCTCAGCATGGGCATGGGCAGTGACCTTACACTGGAGCAAGCGGAGCCCGTCTTACTCAAGGCTATCGAACTAGGCTGCACGTTCTAGGACACGGCCGTCGTCTACCAAGCCGGTGTTAACGAGGAGCTGCTCGGAGACTTCATCAGGAAGCATAATGTTCGTGACAAAGTCTTCATCGCCTCCAAGTGCGGCATCAAATGCTTCAATGACGGATGGGGTGTCACAAACTCTGCAAGCCACATTAAGGAATACATCGAGGGAACCATCAAGCGTCTGGGCTTCGCACCGGATCTCTACTACCTGCATCGTATCGATCCCAATACTCCCCTCTCCGAGTCTATCACTGCGCTCGACGGGATCCGCAAGGCCGGCAAGACAAAGTACATCGGCCTATCCGGGTGCTCAGCCACCACTCTGCGTAAAGCGAACTCGATCGCCAAGATTGACGCTATCCAAGCCGAGTACTCTGCCTTCGAGACTCTGCACGAAGCTAACGGGCTTATCGACACCGCGAAGGAGTTGGGCGTTGCCTACGTCGCATACAGCCCGCTAGGCCATGGCTGGCTTGTTGACAACTTCGACTACGCCTCGCCTGACGATTTCGCACCCACAGACTTCCGCCGGATCCTACCAAAATTCCAGGGCGACAATTTCTACAAGAACAAGGCTATCGTGGAGGAAATTAAGAAGCTGGCGAAGAGGAAGGGGTGCACGACGGCGCAGGTTGCGCTTGCCTGGGTTGCGGCTCAGGGCATGATTGCCATACCTGGAACGACGAAGGCAGGCAGGTTGGAGGAGAATTTTGGGAGTCGAGAGATTGAGTTGACTGACGAAGAGAAGAAGGAAATGCGGCATATTATTGATACTGCGAAACCAGCAGGAAATAGGTTAGGGCCTGCGCAGCAAGCGATGGTCGGGCATCAAACGGTGAAACAGGGCTTCTGGATAGACTCGAGAATGAGGTGATGCTTGACACGGGCTTTCATGCTGCTTGACCCTAATTGCAGGGTCTTGGTGTATGCCTTGTTTACTTAACGCTGCTTCTTACTTCAGGACATGGTTGGGGATGTTAGGCTGTTTCCTGTTCTGTTGGCTGTCGAGATCCAGGACTGCTAAAAGCTTCAAAGAGCGTCGGCGGCAGACAAGCGGTACTTGAAGCACGAGTCGCTGCGCAGGCGCTAGATGTGAACGCGTCTCATGTGTGTGAGGTCTCGCAGAGCCAGTTAAGCATTGCCGCGCGCAAAGACCTCTCGTGCGCGCTCGGGGCGGCCGAATGATGTCAAGTTGGGCTGAGCTGAAAATTCGAAGATGAGCAGAACACCAGCGAAGCGGTGACAGAGCAGGGGCTCGTGGTCAGGGACGATGAGCTGGCACCTTGGTCCAGGCCACGGTGAGGTGGTGAGATCGCACCCGCATCCGCGCGGCAAGCCAAGTGGGGCCATCTCGACGTTTCACCACGGCAACGCAAGCTATCAGCGGTTGTTTATCAAGGTCCCAGCTGAAGCAGCGCTCTCCCGCACGGCCATTCCTAGACAGGCCCAACGCCCAATTTCCAAGGCGCACCGAGCCCAGGATAATCGCCTTCTCCGCATTTGCCAGCTCTTAGCTGCATGCGCCCTCAAGTCCCCTTGCTGCGCGCCATCTCCCCTCCAACGCGTCCGACCAGATATCCAACATCCATCTCACCAATACATTATCAAACGCCATCAAACGCGACTGCATACACTGCAAGTTGGCCGAGCGCTCGCTACCAGATTGCGACAACGCGATTGCACGTTTCAGGATGGAGGCGCTGTTGTCTTTGTCCTTTGACAACATCGCGTCAAAGGACACGGCCAAGATCCGCAAAGGGCTGCGCCAAATCGAGGGCATGCTTGCACACATCTGCCTCGACGGGAGCAAGGCGAAGCCCGCCAGGCCAGAACATCGACGGAATCAATCTGCTATCAGCGCAAGCGAGCAGGATGAGCCCAAGAAGCTAGGAGAGCTGTCTGAAGACCCTGCGTTTAGAGAGTTCTTCCGGCTGCAGGATGGATTCGAGTGGAATGGTACGCGTCTCGTGTGAGATCAGACGAAAGGCTCATACTAACAATGCGCCAGTCACCACACGCGTCGCAGACTGTCTAGAGCGACTCCTTGGCATGGGTAGCAGTAAGAGTAATGCGCTCCACTTTCGATCCCAAGTTTTGACTAACGACGCGTCAGATGGTCAGAACGACATGCTCATCCTCGCTGCGTTATCGAATCTCCAAGGCCTACTACTCCTACATCCACCTTCGCGCATTCTGTTCGGCCGTGAAGTCTACATGAACCTCCTGCTGGATCTTCTCGACCCATACAACTGCCCAGCCATCCAGTCGCAAGCGATCCTCGTTCTCGTCACAGCACTTCTCGCCACACCTCAGAACACCCGTGTTTTCGAGCAGATGGACGGCCTGCTCACCATCACAAGCCTGCAGAGCGACGAGGAGACAACGCAAAGCGTCAAGGTCACAGTGCTGGAGTTCTTGTACTTCTACCTGCTACCAGAAGCACCCCCGCCATCGAGAAAACTTGCTGGCCAGTTCGACAGTCGAGGCAGCGCAGCCAGTTCCAAGAGCATCGCAAACAAGCCAATACGGTTGCAGGAGGAGAAGCAGCGCATGCTGGGGAAATACATTGCCAACGTGGATTGCTTGTTCGAGGATTTGCAAGAGTCTGATCCCTTCTCCAGCGTAAGAGTATGATTTTGCCTTGTTGAACAAGGCTTGTTCATCGCCGCCATTTCATTTGTACATCTTTTGCTTTACTTCATGCGTCTACTTTTCGGCAGACCGCTGCAATTTCCTACTTTCTCTGGGTCCAGCGAGGCGTTGGAAGGAACATTCAGCAAAAACAGACTGAACACTACGCACCTCCTAGCACTTCAATGTGCACTGTTATTCTGAGAGGAAGCGTTTCCATGGCATTAGCATACTCGGCAGGCGCACATTCACAAGTTCAATTTCCTTTGTAATATAGGATACTGGGAGCGGGCGCTACCCACTTGCATTCTTTGGCTGAGACCCCAGTCTCTACTAGTCCTCGTGGACACAATCAAGTCTTGTTTACGCGCTTACGGCTCGCTGGCCGAGTGACAGCTCAAGCTCTGCAAGGGCTACCATGCGATCGTGAGATGGTTTCGGAGAAGGGCGCCTAATGATTGGCTGACTGCTCGGGGGTAGGTTTCTGAGATGGAATGCAAGTCCCAAAAGTCACGATGACATTGTGAACATGATCCTTGCATTGCGCCTGGCTAGACGCCATCCAAATCTCGCCTCTTGGGCGCTAAACAATAGGCGACGACAACTCCCAGAGAAAGCGCATCCTTTGTAAGAACAACATCAAGATAGAGGTGATGTCAGCAACTGTGCAGTCAGCGATTGGCGTCCTTCCCGGCGCTTGATAAGCTTACCTTGCAGCCCTATCGTACTCCTCGGACCCGTATCCAGTACCTTCCCACGAGCGACACATGATGTCAAAGCCAAGAAATGGAGGATGCTTGATGAGTGTCCTGATTCGTCCGAGCACGCGAGCTTGGACGACGAAGAGTCGGTCACAGCAGGCTGCGACGAAAATGCCAACACGGATGACCGCAATCTCAAACCTCCGATCAAGATGTGCAGGTGTGGTGTGCAAATCAGCGGAAGCCACTCGCCGGCAGCGGCTGGAAGCTAAGCTCTTTGCGGTCTTAGCGTTTAATCTTGATTGAGTCGCGTGCCCCGTGCAGAGCGGAATTTCAACCACCTTCATGCAGTGAGCGTACATCCAAAGGCGATCAACCAGTATCTTTGCTTCAAAACCTGCTTTGGTACCAAATTAAACAGCAAGAGAGCTGATGGCGAAAAGATAGCATTCGAAAGAGGTCAACAACGGCAGCAGCAGCAGCCTCACATGGAATGCATGATGTCTGTTTTTGCAATGGCACCTACCGGATCTCGGCTACTTCGTGCCCCAGCACACCGATGTACGCGAAGAAGCTTCGTCCGGTAAGCCCTGACGGGCGGAGGCTAGCACTTGCCTTGTCTTGGTAAACACCATCCGCCAAACTCCGCTGACTTCAAGATGTCGCGGGAGCCCTGTTATATTCTCACTAGTCTTCTTGTCGCATCCTCAAATTTTCTCTCCTGTTCTCGTGGCCCTTTTCCAGCATACAGCTTTCTCTCGACCTGGATTTGTTGTTGAAGGCACAGCAAACAAGCTACGCGCCACTGACAGCCTGACAACACAGCAAACGCGGACTTAACGGATAACTACCCTGCTCCGTCTTACACAAGCTCGCGCCACACATCTACATAGAAGGGATTGCTGCTCGGATCTGACCTTTCGGAATCACTCTACGTTTCCATATCAGCTCGGCATCCCAGCACCTCAATCTTGAAAAATCCAACACCGCAGCATGGGCATCGGCGCGGTCGCAGAACCGCTTATCGTCGTGACCTTATTGTTTGGAGGTACTTGGGTCAATCGCAACAAAGATTACAAGCTCCTCGGACGGCGAAGAGAACATTCCTCGTCTCCTCGGTCGCTCTCACCGGACTCCGAGTCAGGACGATCCTCCTTATCTTCAAGCGACTCGTTACTGGCCAGTGTTGACGAGGTTCCCAAATGGCGGACTCGTGAGTTGCGAGTCTTCGGATTCCGCAAAGAAGTCACATCGCCGAACTCCAGGCGGTTCAAGGATTACTTCCTAAGTCGATTGCTCAAGAAGTTTCCTTTCTTGGTGGAGGCGTGGTACTGGGCTTTGATCTACTGGGTACGCGTCTACTGACCAACTACGAGGTGCAGAAAGGTACTAACGTACACAGGTATACCAGTTAGGACGTGCCTTCAGCGCTGTGACCATGGTTGAGGGCACCGTAAATGTCGCCCGCCGCCATGCCCTGCAACTAATCCACCTCGAGCAACGGCTCCATATCTTCTTCGAACTCGACGTTCAGCGCTGGTTCCTGCATCATCCGCTGCTCCTCCACTGGACGAACAGAATCTACAGCTTCATCCATATTCCCGGCACCATCCTCTTCCTCGTCTTCTTATTCTTCTACACGACAATGCAAAATCGCGTCTCGCTCCCTACGTACCACGAACGAAACCACAAGTCAACATCGCCCGACCGTCAACCACGCGGCAGCCCCGCCGGGCCGAAGCTGTACGAAGCGCGCCGCCGCACGATGGCCACATGCAACTTGATCGCCTTCATAATCTTCACACTCTGGCCATGCATGCCACCGCGTCTGCTGTCAGACCCAGACGTGCCTGGTTCTGTAGGCAGAGAGGCCAGGAGTTTTGGATTTGTAGACACAGTGCACGGCGCAGAGGGCGAGAGCTCCGTCTGGACACAGAACAAATTCTGCAACCAGTACGCTGCCATGCCCTCCCTGCACTTCGGCTACAGTCTTCTGGTCGGCCTGACCATTATCTGCCTTCCTCTTGCACCACAGCACCAGCGCTCCACGCCTCTGAGCGTGCATACGCCGTTTGCTGGAAAGACTCTGAGGCTTAGGTTGCCAAGTGCTCGTCGTCTTGTTTGCTTGACAGTCGGCTTTGCGTATCCCGCTATCATCCTGGTGGCTATTGTGGCTACTGCGAATCACTTTATCCTCGATGCTGTTGCGGGCGCAATGGTGTGCGGACTGGCGTGGACTGGAAACCGAGTGCTGTTGAATCTGCTTCCTCTGGAAGACTACTTTTTGTGGTGCGTGAGGATCGACAAGCCGGAAAGGGAGGCCGTGCTCTTCGACGATGGGGAAGATGACGACAGGGTGTTGCACAAGGGAGTTGTCATTCGATGAGCGAACTTGCGAGGAGCTGTCGAGATGGAAGGGCTGAGATGTGGGAAAGTGCGGTAATAATAAATGTGAGAGTCAAGATTGACAGTTGCGAGATACCCTACGAGCTCTGATGAGCCTTCTGTGTGTAGCACACGAGGACGAATGCGAGGTTTCGACTTTTGACGAGCGCCTTGACTGGAGTGTATGAACACAATCGTTTCGAATGGCAGATGTTGTTCCACGAGGTAGTCGTCATGTACGTGCCTATAGGTATTTAGTATTTAAGGATTGGTGCGCGGCATTTGTAGCGAGACAAGCCAGCAGTAGTACCAACTGTACACACTTGACCGACACGCAGTATGTCTAGGTGAGCTCGCGTTCATACAAAGTGGCGCGTACGGGATCGTTATTCAACACTGTAAGCATCCGCTTGATTATGGTGCAACGATGGAGTAACAGAGCAAAGCAGACATTGCATCATCTGAGAAGACACTGAAGGTCAGACGTCCATAGAAGCAGGCGGAGGGAAGAGTTTGGTACAACTGGCGTTGAATTCTAGGGGTTTTCTTATAGTGTAGCAAAGCACAAGGGTGAAGTGCTCTGTATCATCTGACGATGTGTCTTCTTGTCATCTTTTCTAATTTATATCCTCCGAGTGCGCCAGGTCTTACCCACTTGGGAACCCCAGATGACACCTCACAACGCCGGGTTGACTGACACCATGTGCAACCACACATTGCCAGCTACAAAGGCGATTACTTCTGCGAGTTGTACCCATTCTTGACTCGGCGACAGAACTTCTCGGCGCCCTTCTTGGAACGCCAGGAGTTACTCTCGATTCCCGTCAAGTGGCTTGCACCTGGAGTGTACGAGGCTTGAAATCCACCAGAGCGTCGAGGTCCTCCACTGGACTGCTCTTGGAGCACTTCGGCGGGTTCGTCCTCTTCTGTGTCTTCCAAATCCTCCTGTTCGTCGCTGACAGACTCGTTGTGACCCACTGTACTCTCTTCCCGCTCGGTGTACTCTCCAGATTCTACGTAGTGCAGGCGCCATCTTGTCAGAACCTCTTCGTGAATACGCCGTATGTCCTCCCAGTCAGGATTGGCAAGAATCCTATCTACAATCTGGGTGAGAACGGGCAAATGAATCGGCAGGATGATGATCGAGAAATCCGGATTTGGCTCATGGAGGAGCTTGATTGGAGCTTTTTCGACAAGCAAGGTCGCCAGCGAAGCACGCTCTTCATCTAGGAGGCCTTCGAGCTCCTTTCTGCGCCTTGCGTTTGCTTGATTGAGATTGTGGTAGTGGGCAACATCTTGCTTAAGCTTTTCGATAGTTTTCTCGCCATCTCTTAGTCTTGGGGCTTTTGGCTCTTGTCGCAGCTTTTTCGCAAGCGCTTCCTACTCCCCAGCATTCTCTCGATGGTTTTCGCAGGCTTTCTATTTGTCAAACAGTAGAGCCTCAAGCTCTGTGATCCTGCGTAGGGAGATCTCGTTGTTGCTCTGAAGTTTGGTATTGCGGACTTCTTGCTGGAGGAAGACACTGCCATCCTTGAGCTCGCTGATTTGAGTCTCCTGGTCGCTGACAGTCTTCTTGAAGTTCTCAAGTTCGAGCTCGAGCGCATCGACCTTGTTCATAGTGTTCATGAGGAGTTGCTGCTTTGATTGTGCTCGTTCCTTGTGACGAGTGTGGAGGGCTGTGTAACGACTCTCTTGCGTTTTGAGACCTCGTTCAGCATTATGAGCTCTGTCTTTCCACTCGTCGACCAGATGTAGTAGCTCCACGACCTGAGCCTTCGATTGAGTGACCGCGTCATCATTATCCGTTCGAGTTTGGGCCGTGGACAATGACTTAAGACTCGCAAGCTGCTGCTTCAGATCGGCCAGACTGGCGGCGTGCGTTTTCTCGAGGACCTCCAAAGTCTCGTTCAATGAGTCAAAGTGGACTCGGTGACTGTTTGAAGCACTGTTGAGCTGGGGTGTTGCGTCGGGCGGGGCCAAAGCCATCGGCGGCACACCGCTCTCTTCACTCATCTGGCATGCGTGAGTTGATTGATCATTAAGATAGACGTTGTAGTTACTTACTGCGGCTCAAGTCTGTGCTGTTTTGCTGAAGGCAAGGTCGCAGTGTTGGAGCGAGGGACAGCGGGGCAATGCAACAACAGAGTGCAAGCTCGAAGCGCTGTGCCAGTAGATAAATAAGAGCACAGACAGCTTTCGGGTCTATTCAAATTCTGGGCTATCTCATTGGAGATCTGCTTTGCCAAGTCAGCGCTTAGCATGTATGTTTTCACCTTCACCTTCACCATCCGTCGCCAAAGGGAGCTATTTCTTGTTGAAAACACGCTTAGATCGATGAGCTTAAAAGGCGAAGCACACTCAGGGACTAAGGCTGCGCCTCGGCAATTGAAGACAAGCAGATGCATCTAAGATTTGATCGACTACTGTGGTCTATAATTACAGGACAATGGATCAGCACCGTGGCCCGGACAAGGTGGACAATCGGTTGGTGGTAAAAGATCTGAAATCCACCTAAGCCCATCTCTTGTTTCAAGATACATCTCAGCGACCATAGTCATACTCCTTTTGTGCCTGACGAGAGATTGCAACTGCACCCCTCTTGGAGAGTCCGCCGAGTCGTTCTGCACCCGTCGCAGGGAGATGACCCGCGCCTAAAGGAGGGAAGTTTGCAACGTACGTATATTCTGCATCGAACGCTGCCTGGCGAGTCGCCCAGTCAGCAGCTTGGAGCGCGTCATCACCAGGCTCTTCTTCGTCCTTGACGGCGCTCGTATCTCGGCACACATCGACGAGGCCACGGATGTGCTTTAGACTCTTTGCTTCCTTCTCTGCTTCGTAAAGTGACCTCTCCTGCTCTTGAAGTTTGCCTGTCAAGCGAGCGGTCTCCCTCTTTGCTTCCTGCAATTTCTGCTTGTGTTCTCGCAGGTTCTCCTGCCTCTCTTTCAGCAGTCGGGTAAGATCACTTCCACGTAAAGTCTTGATCGCTATGCTCCTGCTTCCCTTGCAGCTTGCGCTCAATGTCGTGTAGTCGATCTTTGAGCTCTCGAATGTAGCTGTCGCGTCTGCTCACGATGTCCTCCACTCTGAAAGTCTCATCCTTCCAGAAATTTTTGCGCTCGCGGTAGTAGTCGAGGTCGTCTTCCAAAGTTTCGATATACTTATTCTTTGGCGGCCTCCAAACTGCCACTTGTGTATCGCGCTGGGTGCGCTCAAGATCTCGATAGCCTCCACGGGACTTCTGCGGCTACCAACTGTTAGCTTAATGGACTTCGCAAAGACACGAACACTTACCATTGTGAGTGGTGATGCTCGTTGAACTCCGTGCGTTGTTGTTGATTGCAATTCAAAGTCGATGGGGATCGTGCGGCAGGCACTAATAACGACATCACTTTTACCAATCTGCAATGACGCAGACGGATGGGCAGCATTTCTGGAAAGTGCGATCGGGCCTGACGCGAGCGTCACTTACTAGCCTTACACTTGTGCTATCAAATCCTCAATCATGTTCGCAGAGAACACATTGCATGCCAGGCACAGCACATAGCCAGAAACGAGCTGATTTCGTTCACAAACCATGCTATATACTAAAATTCATTCTGAGGACGCCATCGCCAGATTAGGGCTTGAGTACCTGGCCTTCACCTTAACCGGCGCTCACTAAAAAGACTGAACGCAGTCGACACTAGGTCAGAATTACAAAGTTTGCGAGTAACGTTATTCGAGGAGCTTGGGGCTTGCACAAAGTAGTCTAGAGGAAGAAGCATACCTCATATTGACTGTTCACGCTACTATGTAAACACAAGACACTTCGTCACCACCATTGACCATGAGACATTATGCTAGCTGCATCCCTAACTTTCAAATTCTAGTAGATCGCATTAAAGCGCGTCTCAGCGTCTAGAGTTGTGGTTCTTTTTGGCTTGACAATAGTACGTGGCCAGTCCTTTCTTCGAACGCCAGCCCGCATTCTCAGAAGCTGCGCTTGGATTGTCGTGAGAGCGACCCACAAGAACACCACCACCACTAGTGGAAGCCTGAACATTCCCATTGTGCCCCGGTCAAGTGGGCGAAGCAACTTGCTGTGCTGCCTGTGCTTGGTGTTCTGTCGTCTTACGCCTTTTCAAGTGTCTCGATGACTTGCTTCAGCCTCTCAATCTCCTCCTGTTGCATGCGCTTATCGGAGACATGACCGTATACTTCCCCACTCACCCCAAGCAACTCAAGCGTTTTGTCAGTCCAACGAGTCTTCCAGAACGCTGTCGCCGCCTCTCCCTCGGCGACTGTGTCTTTCAGATCACAGCCCTCTCCCTCGTGTTTCTCGATGGTATCTTCCAGCTCCCTAACGAGTTCTTCCAGCTCTTCGACGCAATCCTCGAGGCTACAGATGCGATCTTCTTTCGTCTTGAGCTGTCTTTCGAGATCTTCACATCTCATCCTCCACGAAAAAATAGCCGACTTCAGATCTTCATTTTGCCTGTGGAGGTATCCAATAGTGAATGACGGCTCTGATTGATGTGGATAAATTGGCTGTGGTGGCATCATCGATGGCGGTGGCTGCTGGTAGATTGGGGGATATGCAAGCCATGGTGGCGGTGGGTGCGGTGGGAATGGCATCGGCGGTGGACAATTTGCAGGTGGTCCATAAGCATATGGTGGGTGCGTCTATCCTCATTAATACAATTGATCATCAATCAGAGAGTCTGGTAGCTACAATGGGTGGTTGACGTCGTTGAGGCATCTTGTTCGTGGCTGTTGCGATATCTACCAGTCGCAATGAAAGGCAAAACCGACTTGGAAAAATGTGCCAACCACCACTATGATAAAGCACAGACTGGAAGGAAGTATCTTGAAAGTACGAACTGCCGCTAGCTCTACAATTCTTCACCTTCACTTTCACTTACCAGCGTCACACTTGTGCGGAGCAATGTTCGTGGGGAACATGACGTGTGCCAGCTATCTTCCATGGCCATATCAAAGTAGACGGAATTCGAGAATTTCTAAGAAACTTGCGATGCTACAATTTAGTACCTTTCGATTAAGGTGCTTCGAATATCGTGTACTTGAGCTGATCCATGGCCCCTGGCCCTGACTACAACCAGAATCGATGTTTCTTGACGTATAAACACAGTATCCTTCCGTATCACCGGGGAGCATTTGTCTGTCATATTAATCTTTGTGTGCGGGCAGAGGCCAGGCGTAGAAAAGAGGGACTAGGTTGTTTCCTATCTAATGAGGGGAAGAGGGAATATACACCCTACAGATGATTATGTAACAGAGCACGTGATGCTGGCTAACAATCTTTTTCGAACCGCTTTTGGTCTTTTTTTTTTTTTTTTTTTTTTTTTTTTTTTTTTTTCCGAGACCACCCATTGTCTGTTCTGGTTCTTGTCAAAGGAGCGATGCGCGAGTTTCTCCCTCAGGGCCTCACTGACGATCTGCAGAGCTTCCAATGGTCTGAGAAGCTGGCTACCGTAGAATGTTCTTCAGCCTTAACCGCATCATCATCATGCTCCTTCTTGGTCGCCTTGGGCTCTCGGTTGTACCACCCTTCCAGCCCCGCCAACTGACGCTCCTTGTCTCCGACCATGCTGCACCCTGTTTGCTCTACGTTCCGTCAGACCATCCACCTGCTTGCGCAACGCCATGTTGTCCTCCATATCTGCTTCATGTTGTAGCCTCAACGCAAGTATTTCGTCTTCCTGCTCCTCGACGGCAAAATTTAAACCCTCCAAAGCAGCAAACTGCGCAGACTTCAATCAACCCAAACCCGGGATCTGATCTAATCCTACATCTCTAATCTTAGCTGCCGAACCAGGATTACCCCGACGCTCTACACCACCATCCTGAACCTAGAACCTGGAACCTACGCTCGATTCAAACCCTCCAAGGTAGCAGACTAAGCAGACCAAACAGACCATGCTCTGTTTAATCTCGAATCCGAAATCTTAGATGCAGAACCAGGATCAGCCTGATACTATGTTATTAAAAAGAAGACAAGAGTCCGACGTTTGTTTTTCAGCGGAGTAGACGGTGGGATAGTAGATGTTAGTGCTGTGATTGGTATGGTATACGTATCAATGTTTGATTACCCTGAAGTGCTGGGATGAGGTAGATGGGCGCTGTGACTATAGATATAGATGATTTGTTTGTTGAATCCCCCAACAGCACGTATCCCACGCGCTCCTCACGCCCTCCCACCCCACTCCCTCCACCACTCAAACACCGCAATCCCCCCCGCAGTCTGCACATTCAAACTCCTCGTCACCCCCTTCGTCCTAATCTCCACACACCGATCCAGCACACCCAGCACCTCAGGCGTGATCCCGCTCTTCTCCGCACCAAGCACAAGCACACACTGTCTGGGCAGCGTACCCTTCCCCTTCCCCTCATCCTCCTCCTCCTCACCAAGTACACCGCTGCGGTCCGTCTGCTCTATGCCAACAATCTCATACCCCTTTGCTTTCATCCGCGTGAGGAAGGGGGGTACATCACCTTCCCTGAGTTCCTTGATAGGGAGATGTTTTTCGCTAGTGACGCTGGTGGCTTTGAAGTCTTTGTGTGATATTTTCCTAATGTCGTTGATGTAGAGGGTTTCGAGGCCGAAGGATTCGGCGATGCGGGATAGGCCGCCGAGGTTGGTGGGGTTGTCGATGAGCGAGGCGATGAGGATGACGGAGGCGGGTTGTTTGGTTTGGAGGAAGGGTGCGGAGGTCAGGGGGAGGAGTGAGGTGAAGTCGAAGCCAGATTTAGTTTGGTAGAAGTTGGATTTGGTGCCGTCGGAATCGAAGACGTACTCGGTGGGCTTTGGGTTGGTGGGGATTGTGGTTTGCGTACGAGGGCTGCCTAGGGAAATACGTGCAGTTGGCAAGGTGATGCTGTTGTCGGATTGGGCAAGGGCAACGAAGTCGTCGTGTGCAACGCGCTCTGGCTCTGGCGTCTCAATGTACAGGTACTGGCCTTGGAAGATTTCAGTGAGCGTGAAATCAGCGACGGCGTCGATCCTGAGCGTTCTGATGGACCACGCCGGGTTGTTGAATTTCTCAGTTTGCCGGATGTGCGCATTGAGGACTGAGAAGCCGGGGTTGGCGGTGATGGCGTTCCAACCTTTGCGTTCGGCCAGCTCGTAGATCATGGGGAAAGACAAATGAGCTTCGTGTCTGATGTGGACCTTCTGGCTAGCTGAGAACGGTATGAGCTGGATGATGAGATTCAACACAAACTCCTCAGAATCCAGGAATGGTGCGGACAGAACAGCGAGCTTCATTAGAGATGCAATGTGGATCGGACTGCTTTCGTCGAGGTGTGCGAGGTCCTTGAGGATGCGATCCGCCTTGCTGCGGTGGTGGAAGTAGATGCGCGTAATGATCCACTCCAGAACGAAGCGGAAGCGGGGCCATTGCTCGACAGTCAAAGCATGCATGAACTTGTCGAGGTATGCGTCTGCGTCGCTCTCGGATACACAATGCTCAACTAGCACGAGCATGGCCTGCAGTTGAAAAACATTCTTCCACTTGGCGATGACAGGAATCGATCCTTTCTGGCCGGCCCAGGGCTCGAGGAGACTATCGAACACGCGTTTCGCGACATGCTTCTGTTCTTCCGGGAATCGGTTTAAGAGGTCGATCCATGCGGCATACGCGTGCCACTCGCGTTGACCATAGTAGGCGCTATAGGTTCGATGAGGGATGTAGCGCTCGAGCTTATCTGCAGCAGCCACTTCGAAGAGAAATTCCGACTTTGCCGCCGGCGGATGGGTGAAGAAGCGCAGGATAACGTCTTCATATGGCAGCACATCGATGATGGCGGGGTACAATAACGCGGCTCTGCGCAAGGACGTGGCGAAGATTGCGAGTATGTACGACCGTCCTTCCGAAAGTTGCTGCAGGCTCTCCACAGCTTTTGTTAGCAGAGCTCCAAGGCTGCTTGGTGACCCATCTGCGGAAGTGCGTTCCCTCAAGCAAACCTGGATGCAGACCGGGTGGAAGAGGAGGCCGGGTAGGTGGATTACGTTAGACCGGTTGAACTCTCGCCGGTCAGCCTCTTCCCACATCGCATCAAGAGCAGCGTGGAGCTCGTCAGAATCAACAGATGCGGGGTCGGCGTTGTCAAGAAAGGCTGCAAGCTGACGACATGCTGTTGCGTAGGCAGCTCCCTGTATCGATGCATGTCGCGTCTCACGCAATGTGTCCAGGAAGTCGGTCAAAGACGCGAGCTTACTGGCGGGTGAAGTTGGGTTAGAGGTAATTTCAGTCGTTCTGATCTGCTCGACTCTACTCTGCAGCGCGTCATATCCAGGTATCAAGGCCAAGTCCACGTCAGGAGCCGCAAACTCACACAGCCGCCGGCAGTAGACTTTGTACAGATCTGTGGCAATCTCTGGGAGTCCGGGGGTTCTTGATATGCGGAGAACATCGCTTATGGCTTGTTGAGAAAGTGCGACGGAGCCTGCTGGATATCAGCGCCGGTTTAATTGTGGAAGAACATTGCCCGTGCCATCTTAAGATTGGGTATGATAAGAAGACTCGCTTCAAGGTCGGATGTAGAACTTACCACCGATGCTGGTCACTGCGTCAAAACCAGTGATGAGCCCCTCCAGCAAGTACAAAGTCGACATCTGGAACATCCTCCCGCCAGCATCGAGCACGAACTTCAAAGTCGAAACGAGCAGCCTTTCGTAGTATTGCTGGTCTGCAAATTTCGATGTGACGAAGCGAGCAACGAGCTTGACGAGAGAAGCACCATGACTGCACTCGGTGGTTGTGCGAGTTGCCTTCAGCGTCGCCGTGAAGAGACTACCCTGTGTCACCCACGGCAAGAAGCCACCGATCAGGAACTTGGTATGCTCATTCAAAGACTCAAGATCCTTGGACAGAGGGCTCTGGGCGCCGTTCATAAAGCTGACGTACCAGTTGCCGATGATCTTGCGGATGCCGTCTTGGACTTGAGGATCCAGACCAGAAGAGAGGAGGGTGGTTGCCATGGAGGCAGTGATGATGGAGCGAGAGCCGAACAGGGCTGATAGCTCTGCGAGACAAGCTTCGATCTGGTTTGCGTAGCGGTCGAGGACGATGGTCTCGTAGAGGATGAAGTAGCGATCGTAGGCCTTGATGTAAGCGTTGCGCGCCTCGACTTCCATGCGCATCGTGGGAGTGTCAATGTCCCACTGGGCGACGAGGAGAGATGCGCGTATAATGCCAAGGCAGTACTTGCGTTGGTCACCGAACCCACTGAGTAGCCCAGTGGTCAGTCTGCCCCAGTACACGTTCCCGTACAACAGGCCTCCGTCGTCCGGGTGGATGCCGTCCTTGGCCATTTGGGAAATCCATTGGAACCAGACCTTGTACAGTTTGCTCGCTTTGGTGGTGTCGAAGAGGGCAGGGTTGAGAGCCTTGAGATGGGAAAAGAAGGAAAGATAGACGAGAGATGCATCGAATGTGTATCTCCCTGCTAGAGAATCCAGTCTCGCCCAGACGGCACCGGTGTCGAAGGCTTCAAAGGTCGGGACTTTGATTGATGCTTTGCTACGGGACAGTGCTAGGAGAGCGGAAAGGGCATCGAGAGCAGGCTCTGTAAGACCATCTTGCTCAACGCAGGACATGAATATTCTCAAGATGCCAGGCCTGACGATGTGCAGGCTGTCGGACGGTAACCAGTAGGAGCATTTGAGAAATGTCAGCAACGCCGCCACCTGTCGTGTGCGTTCGTCTGCAGGTACTTCCAGCTCTGCAAGCGGCGTTTGCGGGAGAGGATTGGACCATGGAGCAGCGCCGAGCAGAGCTTGGTGTATTGATGCGTAGAAACGCTCAGCGAATGAGGCATTGTGAGTACAGGCTTCGGCGAGCGAGTAGAGGTACTGCGAGTCCAGCTCTTCATGTTGTATGCGGTGCACGACGAGGTCTCTCAGCTTCTCATGTGATTTCTGGCTTTCGTCGCTGAACTGGGGCAGGAGCCGCACGCACAGGCCAACTGTGTCGATGTTCAGGGGCGCCGTCGATGCCTCCAGTTTCGCCCAATTGAGCTCGAACGCCTTGAGCTTCAGCTCGTCGCTCATGTACAGGATGGCATCGTCCATTGCGGCGCATGTGTTGGTTAGCTAAGCAGAATGTGTCGGTTAGCCAAGCAGCAAGCGAGTGCATTCCAAGGTCACGGTCGAGGCATGGTGTGAAGAGTCAGTCTAATTTTGCGGCATACAGCCTGCCATGTGGAAATTTTCTCGTCACCCAGGCAGGGCCTGAGGAATGCTTCGCAGAAGGACAGTGGCGACCCTGCATGAAGATGGGCGCGCCCTCTACAGTCTCTACAGCCTCTGCAGCCTCATCCACCTGCGCCTCCGTTTCCATCACCACGCGTCTGGTCCGCTCAGGCGCAGTCGTGTCGGCCTCTGATTGACCGTGGGCGCGCCAAGGCGGTGACGTCGGTTAGCCGTCCCCCGGCAACGAAAGGCGGGCGGTGTTTACTTTTGACTGGATCAGGGTAGAGCGGTTGGGAGGCTGGGGCGGCAGGGGCCGTGCGAGGGCCGCCTCGAGCGCTGGACAGAAGCGCCGATGCACCTTCTTTATATCGCGCGGGCGCAGCAGTCACTGGCCGCCCTCTGCGAACTGCTCGACAGCGCTCTGCACCCGCGAATGTACGCCAACTTCCACAACACGACGGCGTCGGCGGTCTCGATGCGCGCCCCGCCCGCCGACACGTACGCGACCATGGCACCGCCCGCGCAGGACGACGCGGGCAACATCAAGGTGGTGGTGCGCTGCCGGACCTTTCTGAAGCGAGGTGCGACTCTCGATGGCCCCGATGGCACATGTGCATGACTAATCAGTCCAGAGCGCGACAAGGGCACCCAGTGCCTTATTCGCATGGACCCGGCGACGGAGAAGACGACGCTGCTCGCGCCCGCAGGCGACGCCGAGGACCCGCGCAAGTCGCTCGTCGAGGACAAGGAGTTCACGTTTGACCGATCTTTCTGGTCGCACGACGAGAGCGACGCGCACTACGCGCAGCAGGACGATGTGTACAAGTCGTTTGGCGAGGAGTTCCTCGACCACAACTTCGGCGGCTACCACACGTGCATCTTCGCGTACGGCCAGACGGGCTCGGGCAAGAGCTACACCATGATGGGCACCGACGAGCACCCGGGCCTGATCCCGCGCACCTGCGAGGAGCTGTTCGACCGCATCCAGCACGAGCCCAAGCCCGACACCACCTACCACGTCCAGGTCTCGTACTTTGAGGTCTACAACGAGCACGTGCGCGACCTGCTGGCCCCGCCCACCGTCCCGCCCGTCTACCTCAAGATCCGCGAGAGCCCCAAGGACGGCGTCTATGTGCAGGGCCTGCGCGAGGAGGAAGTCAAGAGCTACGCCGAGATTGCCTACCACCTGAAGAAGGGCGACAACGTGGGTGCAGTCATGTGTGCGCGAAGACTGAATGCTAACGTGACGTGCAGAGCCGCACCGTGGCAGCCACCAAGATGAACGACACGTCGTCGCGCTCCCACGCCGTCTTCACGATCCGCCTCAAGCAAATCACGCACTCGATCACGTCGGACGAGACCATCGAGCGCACAGCCCGCATGCGCCTCGTCGACCTGGCTGGCTCGGAACGCGCCAAATCGACGCAGGCGACGGGCCAGCAGCTCAAGGAGGGCGGCCAGATCAACAAGTCGCTCAGCACGCTGGGCCGCGTCATCAATGCGCTGGCAGCGCGTGGGCAGGACAGCAAGAGCAGGAAGCAGCGCCAAGTCATCCCGTACCGCGATTCCGTCTTGACATGGCTGCTCAGAGACTCGCTCGGCGGCAACTCGAAGACGGCCATGGTGGCATGCATCGCACCCGCCGACTACGACGAGACGCTGTCGACGCTGCGGTACGCCGACCAGGCCAAGCGCATCCGCACGCGCGCATCGGTCAACCAGGACTGCATGTCGGCCGCCCAGCGCGACGCCCAGATTGCAGAAATGTCTGAGCAGATCCGCAGCCTCCAGATCAGCGTCAACGCAGCCAGCCAGCGCAAGCGCGAAGAAGCGACGGAGCTGGAGGAGTACCAGCGGCAGGTGTCGATGATGCACAGGCTGATGGAGGAGAACCGGCAAGTGTCGGCTGCCAAGATCAAGGCGCTGACGAGCGAGGTGGAAGAGCTGCGCCCGGTGAATGTACAGCTGCGTGCGGAAATCGAGTCGCTGCGGCGCCATCTCGCTCTGGCCGTCGGCGAGCTCAAGAACCCCATTGTGCTGCCGCCGCCTCGGTCCGTGGGCACTCCGGACTTTGAGCGCGACGACTGGATGGAGGGCGATAAGGAGGCATCTGACGAGGAGGAAGAGGGTAGCGAGGACGGCGAGGACGGCGACGACTCTGGGTTCGACGAGGGCGACGAGCACGACGAGCTGGTAAAGGAGCTGCACGATGAGGCGCAGGCGTTTTTGAGCGATCTGGGGTTGTTCCGCAAAAAGGTTGGCACGGATGTGGATCGGTTTGGGGTCGGTGGGGAGAGGAGGACGATTGGGTACGATCAGGGTGGGTTGTAGTGGTATAGTGATGGTGGTCCTGACGGTGGTGGATGCTCAGGAAGAGGAGTTACAATGGATACCCAGGACGAGGAGTTATGGTTGATGAGGCGTTTTTTATTTTGGGGATAGTTATAGATGGATCCACTGTGTTAATATTCAAATAACAGTATTTATCTAATTGTTGTCTTGGATTCCAAGGTCCTGTTGATGATGGAGTCTCACGTGTCAGCGTCTGCAATGGAGGCCTACAAGTGTGGCTCGTGGCCTGTGGCTGAAAAGTCGTGGCGTTTGTGTGGCTGAAGCTCCGCCGACCTCGATCCATCCCTCTCCAGCCTCACCTCACCACCATGACCCAACATGTCCCACCCAACCGCCACCTGGGAAAAGGTGGGTGATCGGTTCTACCGCAAGACGCAGCTGTACTCTGCCGTGTTCGATGCAGATCTCGAGCTCGAAAACTACAAGGCCGTCGGTGCGCCGTACAGCGGCGCAGTAGGTAGGTGGGTGTGAACCCTGCTTGTCCATACTCTCGAGTCTCCATGTGCAACTCTCGACGTGCTCGCTGACCGCTCACAGCCATCTACCGCGATGAAGACAAGCTGCACACGTACCGCGGGCCCGGCGTGGCGCGGGCGAGCATCGACATCTACAGCTGCGCGGGCAAGCTGATCCGCAGCATCAACGTAGGCGAAGTGAGGCGTGTAGAGAGAGAGAGAGAGCGAGAGGCTGACGCGTGCAGTGGGACAAGGGGAGCATACGAGGGCTGGGGTGGTCGGACGATGAGAAGCTGCTGGTTGTGACTGCGGACGGCACGGTGCGGTGCTACGAGGGGCTGCAGGGCGACTTTGCGCCGTGGACGCTGGGGCATGTACGACAAGCTCTCACACGCACGCCTGTACTCGTACTGATGCTTCCAGGACGCCGACCAGCACGGCGTCGTGGCCTGCCGCTTCTACAACTCGGGCTTCGTCGCGCTGCTCGGCAACAACCACCTCGTCGCCGTCGCCTCGTACGCCGAGCCGCGCCCCAAGCTGCTCGCCGTGCCGCCGCCCGAGCCCGTCGTCGCGTGGGCCATCGTCCCGCCCGCCTACTCGCTGTCGCGCTCCGTCGAGGTTGTCCTCGCCATGGGCCGCACGCTGTACGTCGTCGACGCGACCGAGGCCGAGGACCGCCACTTCGACGCGGGCCCCTTCCGCCACATCGCCGTCAGCCCGCGCGCCGAGTTCCTCGCCTTCTACACGGACGACGCCAAGGTCTGGGTCGTCAGCGGCGACTGGAGCGAGAAGCTCAGCGAGTACGACACGCGCGTCCACACGCTGCCCAAGGACATGCAGTGGTGCGGCTCCAACGCCGTCGCCCTCGCCTGGGAGGACGAGGTGCACCTGATCGGGCCCAGCAGCGCCGCCGCAAAGTTCTACTACGACGCCTGGGTCCACCTGCTGCCCGACGTCGACGGCATCCGCCTGCTGACCAGCGACGTCTGCGAGTTCCTGCAGAAGGTCCCCGACGAGACGGTCGCCGTGTTCCGCCTCGGCTCCGACGCGCCCGCCGCCCACCTGTTGGAAGCGTCGGCGCTGCTGGAGCAGAAGAGCCCCCGCGCCGACGACCTCATCCAGCTGATCCGCCCCAGCCTGGCCGAGGCCGTCGACACGTGCATCAAGGCGGCCGCCCACGAGTACAACATCCACTGGCAGAAGGCGCTGCTCAAGGCCGCCTCGTACGGCAAGTCCGTCCTCGACCTGTACTCGTCCGACGACTTCGTCGACACGTGCGACACGCTGCGCGTCCTCAACGCCGTGCGCTTCTACGAGGTCGGCCTGCCGCTCAGCTACGACCAGTACCGCCGCATGACGCCCGAGAAGCTCATCGAGCGCCTCACCAACCGCAGCGAGTACCTGCTCGCCCTGCGCGTCGCCGACTACCTGCGCCTCCCCGCCAGCCACATCCACGGCCACTGGGCGCAGCAAAAGGTGCGAGTCTCGACGGACCCAGAGGAGGACATCTGCACGTTGATTGTCAAGAAGCTCGCCGGCAAGCCCGGCGTCTCTTTTGAGGAAATCGCCCGCGCCGCCTACGACGAGGGCCGCGTCCGCCTGGCCACGTCGCTGCTCGACCACGAGCCGCGCGCCGGGAAGCAGGTGCCCCTGCTGCTGAGCATGAAGGAAGACACCATCGCCCTCGACAAGGCTATTGAATCGGGCGACACCGACCTCGTCTTCCACGTCCTGCTACATTTGCGCAAGAAGCTGCCCCTCGCGTCCTTCTTCCGCGTCATCAACACCCGCCCTGTCGCCACCGCCCTCGTCGAGTCCTCCGCCCGCGACCAGGACCCCGACCTGCTCAAGGACCTCTACTACCAAGACGACCGGCGTCTCGACGGCTCTGCCTTGCTTTTGTCGTCCGCCCTCGCCCAGCCCTCGCTCCCCCAGGCCCTCGACAAGCTCAAACTCGCATCCAAGTACCTCTCCGACAGCCGCGACGCCCCTGCCGCATTCGCCCGCAGCACCCTCGACGACGCCCAGAAGCTGCTCCACCTCCAAACCCAATTCGAGCGCGACCTCCAACAGTCCACCCGCGACATCCCCAACCGCTCCACCCCGCCCATCTCCCTCATCGGCCTCAGCGCCCACGCAACCCTCTTCACCCTCCTCAAAGAAGGCCACTCCAAGCGCGCCAACAAAATCGCAGCCGAATTCAAAATCCCAGATAAAACACAGACGTGGATCCGTCTCCGCGCTCTTGTGGCTAGTCGTCGCTTCATCGACATCGAGGAGTGGAGTAAAGTCAAGAAATCCCCGATTGGATGGGAGCCGTTTTTTAATGAAGTGCTTGCGGCGGGGAATACGAGGGTCGCGAGTTTGTTTGTCCCAAAGTGCACGGGGTTGGGGGTGAGGGAGAGGGTCGAGATGTGGGTTAAATGTGGGTTGGTCGTTAAGGCGGCCGAGGAGGCGTACAAGGCGAAGGATGGGGAGGCGTTGGAAGGGTTGAGGGATAGAGCGGGGGGTGCGACGGCGGAGGTTGAGCGGTTGATTGCGGGGTTGAAGGGGAGATGAAGCGATACGATACGGATTCAAGTTTGTCCTACATCGTCGCTGTCTTCCTGGACGAACATGATGGACTCGCGCAGAGAGGCGAATGACGGCGTCGGCGTAGCAGAATATCACTTCCACACCGTCCAATTGCATCTCGCGGTGCTGAATAATCAAACCCTGCGAGAAACGCAATGTATTGGTTTCCTGATTCCTCTCTCTTACCGTAAACATCAATGGTTGCAGCAATCTTGTCTTCTGCTTGACAATCAGCAAACTAACGCCGAGCCCAGCCGGACAAGACAGTATCGTGGCTCCCTTTGGAAGCCACTGCCATAATTAGTCATTGCCATCATCTGTGCTACATTGCACCCACACAACTACCGCAGACTTTCGATTCGGTTCCTTACGATATACAGCTACAGGCTTTTAACAAGTCTACTTTGGGCGCAGAAATTCCAGTAGTGGAAGACTCTAAGGAGTATCGTCATCCCTCGACTACAGTCCCACGTATCCGTCTAGCCATATGCCCCTGCGTTCCCAACAAGTTCAAATGAGTGTCAGACCGTTTCTCGATAAAACAACAAAACAACTAGTCTCGGTAAACATAGGCGCTGATGGATGTAGATAATATGCAATGAAGGGTTCGGAGACTTTGAACACCCTGGCGCGGTGGGGGAGGTAATCCTGTGGTATTCGAGCATATTGTGGCATCTCACGCATCCTCTAGGCGCGGTATTCTGGAGATGACTGTGCCGGGCGAGATCTACTGCCCGGTGGCTTGTGATCTATTCCGTGCTGCGATGCAGAGCAGCGAGTGAGGCGTCGGAGGGTGCTGGTCTCAGCTTCGACTCGGCCTGGCCGAACCCAGCGCTTGAGCTGCACCATCAATAAGCCGAAGATACACTTTGGGCTCATGGCCTCTAGTAATTTGGTGATGAAGTCTTCGAAGCACCGAGACGAATGCGCCAAAGTCATTGCTTCTGACATGGACGGTGTTGGTGTGTGGAGCAGTGTTCCAGCATTGATAGGGAAGAGTTATGATGACTACATAGATGGTCATGAGGACGAGATCTGGGAGGCGTATTGCCGCAGCTCGCGCAAAAAGCTCACTCGGGGATTGAGATTAAGGTGGTTAGATAGCTGCTTTGATGCTGTGCGAGCAATACACTTGCTATGGTCTCGCTCTCCAAGACACGCCTGACCTTCTATCTATGCTCTCATCCTGCTCCGACACATTCGCCTTGCCGTGCTCCATCATGCCTGTCAGTCCTCAATTCCTGAGGGATATTATCGCTGTCTGACTCTGCATTTTCCATCCGGGAATCTAAATGTATGCCTCCGGGACGTGGCAAACGTACCCACGCTGCCGCGCCGGGGCCTGGAAGCACGTCGCGCAGACCCTAAAGGCTCGTTCTTCTACATACCGATTTTCATCGACGGACTGCGCCAGGAGAATCTCACCAGGCTGTTAATGGATTTGAATGATGTCGGAAAGTGCGCCTTGGAGACCACGGCGAATCTCGCCATATCTGGAGGATTTTGGCTGATGTCGTTGTATGAACCGAGGCCAGTTTCAGGCTTCCTGCTGCGTCTTTTCTTGGGCTGCCGCCGCCGCCGCACGTCGCTCCATCTCCCTCAAACAAGGCGCCTCGACCAGCTTTCCGAATAACAAGTTCTTGACGGTTCCCGCGGCGACCACTCCCCAGAGCAGCATGACACTGATGGCGAAAGCAGTCCCCAGGATCTTGAAGAAAGCCGACGGTAACTCTTCCCCAATCGTGATGGTCGACATGGTGAATACACCCACGGGGAACGTAAATCCCCACCACCCCATGTTGAAAGGAAACCTGCTTCGGCTGATCGACGCAATAGCAAAGAACAGCCACACAAGTCCGAAGCCCCATAATATCATGGCAATAGCCCATCCCAGAATGTAGAGAATCTCGCCAGACAGCGCGTGCAGCGTTCCAGTCTCGGGAAACCGCTTCGCAGCTTGCATCCCGAGCTGCATCACAGCATAGCCACCCTGTCCCATTGGCCCAAGCGGCAAGAACACGCTGACGATGACCTCCTGAGGGGGCAGCTTGTGGATCGCGAGGCGGTGGAAGTACATTGTCAACACCACCATCGCGAGCGGCACGCCGACGCCCCAGAGGACGTAACTCGCGACGATGGTGATGACGGCGTGGTGTGGGTCTGGCAGCACGGACGCAACGACGCCTCCCGATGCAGCGGCGACGATGGGCGCGACAATAGGTAAAAGCCATGCCGCAGTCATCGTCTCGTGCCGCGTCTGGTGCGTCGTCATCATCTGGAACGGGAGCCACAGGCAACATGCGATTGACACGGCGACGTCGATCCACCACAGTCCCCACGCCACGTGTGGCGTTCGGCCGCCCCATGCTGGAACGCACAGCGCGACGAAGAGGTTGATAAGCGTTGCGAAGCCCATGGGTAGCGTTCCGAGGAATAGGGATTGGACGGGGTGCTGCAGCATGAGCGTCCATGTCGCGGGGTAGAGCGTGTACCGCAGAATACTGATGAGGAGTATGACGGCGAAGAGGATGATGTTGAGAACGAAGAAGATAGTGCTGAGGATGTTGAGAGGTGTCGAAACAGAAGGGTATAGCGTGGATAGCGCATGGAACAGGATGCCTACTATCCCCGTGCCCATTGTTACTGCGAACTGACGACATTAATATCTCGAATGGGGATGGATATGATGAGGGACGTACCCACGACGGTGTGAAGTTTTGCACGATGCGTCGCCACCCTCGACGATCCGCTGGGATCAGCCACTTTGGCAGACGATCCGTAGTTTCACATGCCATCTGTTGGCGGAGCTGGCATGGTGTGAGCTGTCGAGCTTGGGTTGGACATGTTTCTTCAACCGCTGTCTCGTTTGAGCGGGAGCGAGTGGCCGCTTGGAGCTGGCAGGGCGTTGCCATGATTGCGCACACGTCTATGAACCGTGTAATCGTCGCGTCGTATGGTGAGAGTGCAATTTGGATGTAGTCGAGCGTGAAGCAAAGTTGACTTGGATTCGAGTCTGTATTCCAAACCAGAAAACAGGATATGGTCCATACTTATCCCGTTCTCATCGGCTCTGAACAGTCACCATCTTGCAACACTTGCCACTTCCCGTCGTTCACCGGCCCTCTCGGCGTATGAGTTTGCTGCTTCCTCAGCATCTTCACGCGGACTGTCGGCGAGGGTCCGAGGAGCCTCACGAGATCTGACAGAGTCATGCTCAGCAAGTTTCTCTCACGTAAAGCGTTGCTAAGTCTGGCGGCGCGTCGTCGCTAGAGCGAGATGCTTGTAGGGAAATATGGGCCTGGAGGAGAGAAGTGATTGCGTGATTGAGAATGCTGGGGTGCAGCGCGCTAGAACAAGCGGGGAAAGGGCGGCTTTCGTGGCTGAGATCTCTAGACCGAACCAACTTGGAGACGCACCACAACGCATCGACGTACAACCCACGATCAACATAACAGAGAAATGGTTACGATGGAGATGCAAGGAACACCGTATGGCTGCCTGGTCTAAAACCAAAACCCCCATTTTCGCGATGGTAAGACCAGCGACGGTCTGACCACTCAACAAAAAATCTGCGATAATAAACAATCAAGATAGAATTTCCTTCACATACGACCATAGGACGTTGAAAACAAGTTCTCCTGACCGCTCCGCCGTTTTTCAACATGCTCTCTTAGGGAACATGTTGCGCCTATTACTGTCTCCGGTATACACAAGATTGTAACCTACACCACGCCGCACTAATCCTTCTAAGTTATTTTACTAACAATCATAATGCAAGTCCCAGAAGCAGTTAACAGGATATTGCCGTACTTGTTTCAGTGCAGCCATTAAGGTTTGCAGTTCTAGATGGCGCGCGGTATACATTGCAGGTCTCAGTGCAAAGCTGATAGCTGTAGCGACTTGTATAATCTCGCATGTCTTGCAGAGATCATTTGACAGCACGCGTGCTGAGATTTATATCCCTGTCAACGGAACGAAGCGTGTTGAAATTACCACAGACCCGAATTATTGAAACTAGAACACGGGCGTATAGGGTCTCGATCCTGAGGGAGTAGTGGAGTGAGATGAGGCTTCGGGTTTCGGGCTATATGAGGCTGAGAACGGCGAATACTCGATCTAATTCATTTGCGCATTCACAGTCCATTCCAGCGAGTAGGCAAACTGGAGATATCTGCTCTGCCTTTCCAGGTTCACGTTCTAATTGAGCACCCTGAGATTTTACAGTGCCTGCGCATGCGCCAAAGTACTGCTGCAGACAAGATTAATTCCTCATCATTAATCTGCAAAGACACAGTTTTGGTCGGGGCTACTTCTTATATCACCCAGACACGCTGGAAGTAGCGGAAAGCGCTGCGAATGTCGTGATAACCTGTACTCTAGTAGGGGAAAAGTGAAATCCTGTAGCTATCAGAAGAGGGGTCGATAGTCGATGTGGTCTAATAAGGCCCCACACTACTTTTAGACAGACTGCCCAACACCTGCTCTCGCATAAAGCTCACTCATTATGTCGACACTGGCGTTCTTGAGCGTTTTACTGATCTCTGCGGATTGCGTCTATTAGAGGACTTGTTCGCGATTCAATATAACTCTGAGCAAGGTTCTGTCGACTATCATGGCTGATCTCGAGAGACTGTCATCTCCATGTTCTATTGCCCAGGTGTAGGAGAGTGCTTCGAAAGCAGGATTGTCAGCTAGATCGACACGTATAATATTGCACCTGATCAGCGCAACTGTATCGAAAGAAGCTTGACGAGGCGGTTCACCTAATCCAGGGCATAGTCCAGTCTTCGGTGACGATAGAGAGGTTTGTCCCTGCCGTGTAAAGGTGTTGCAGCCGCGGAATCAGACAGCCTCACCGCATACAGGGCAGCATCGTACGCTGTCTAATCTTCAGATGTTAGGATCGCGGCAGGGTGTGGAACTCCAATTGATCGAGAAGGCTAGGAGCTGTGTCAAAGCAGCGCGTGCAGCGACGCCAGATCTGTGTTGCCATGGCTAGTAAGCGTAGGGCGGGGGGTCTGCATGTAAAGGGGCTGCACGAAGGTTGCGAACTTCTTAGGGCAGGGAAAGTCAAATTCTTCAATCATTCTGTCTCTATGTGCCCCAGACAGACCACCACGCAGGTTCAGAAGGATGAGGGTGCATGTTATCTGACCATAGAGACCCCCTTACCATTAAGAGGCTGATGGAGGACATAATACGCTAAGGTGAAGAGAGTTAACTAATTTAGATCTACCAATCAGGTTTCCTGAATCTTTTCCAGCGTGCTCTGAAAGGGATTCGCTCCGCTAGGAATTATAGTAAAGGTACAGCAGATTATCAAATGTGTTCTGAACCTATTCAACGCTAAGCCACAGTGTGCCTAGTGTATGAATAGTGGGGCGTTGCCTATGGTCAGATGGCATGCCTACTCCGGAAGGATGACGTTGCTGCGAGAAACGTCGGTGGGGCCCACGACTGGCGCTCAATCCTTAGCGTCAGCCTTCCCAGCCACCTCAAGGCAATCGTATATCTCAACACTAGAATTGCCTTCCCGGCGACTGCACAAGATACAAACTTCTTCCCCTTCCCATTTATACGACACGAAATACTCAAGGTCGCTCCCTATAAATCTGCACCTATTGCAGCCCTTCACGAGCAAGCAGAGGTTTGTACTCATCAGGGAAGTGAATACCGAGCAACCATGCCAAACCAGGATGGATTGGAATGGGTCGAGAAGACGTTTGGCCTGGAGCCGCGTTGGACAAAAGAACCAGATGTCAACATTATAGCATCTATCGCTCGCGCGCACCTGGGCTGTGACGAAGAAGCATTGCCAGGTGTCAGCTTCTACGCTCAAGGTGCTTTCAACAAGCTCTACAAGGTCTCGACTGTGGACACTACCTGCTTGATGCGCGTCAGTCTCCCCGTTGACCCGCGCTACAAAACTGAGAGCGAGGTTGCCACAATTGAGTTTGTGCGACAAAAAACTTCATTGCCAGTCCCACAAATCATCGCGTTCGACTCTCACAACGAGAACGAGCTAGGATTCGAGTGGATTTTGATGGAAGTAATGCCTGGCGTCACGTTGCGCAAAGGCTGGCGGAAGATGTCATGGGACGCCAAAGAGAACATCGTCAAATGTCTTGTCAAGAACCACGCGCGACTGTTCGAACACCGCTTGCACAGGATTGGGAACATCTTCAATTCAGAAAAGCAAGCAAGCTCAACTTCCTTTACTCTTGACCGCATGGTATCTCTCATTTTCTTTTGGGGCGACCACCTTACACACGATGTTTCTCGTGGGCCGTTCACGTCAAGCCACGACTGGCTGAAGGCACGTTTACAGCTCGTTCTCACTGATCAGCAGCGCATCCTTGATTCCACCTGTGACGAAGATGAGATCGAAGATGCCGAGGCCGCGCTAGATCTGGCAAAGAGGCTGCTCGATATCCTTCCCACCATCTTTCTGCCCAATGACAGCTCTGGCGAGCCAACCATGCTCTTCCACGACGATCTATCGATGCAGAATATCATGGTCGATGATAATGGACAGCTGACAGCAGTCATCGATTGGGAGTGTGTGTCTGCTTTGCCACTGTGGAGGGCTTGTCAAGTGCCCGCGCTGCTTGATCAGCGGACCCGGGAAAAGAAGCCCGACAAGGAGACGTACGCCGCTGATTCAGACGAGGAAGACGCGAAAGATCATGACGGGCTTGACAATGAGGGAATAGCGGATCTCTATTGGGAACATCTTCTGGAGTATGAGATGACGCAGTTGCGCAAGCTGTTTCTCACTGAGATGCAGAAAACGCAGCCCGAGTGGGTCGCCATCATGAGGGACAACCGCCTCAAGGCAGACTTCGAGATGGCTGTGCACAATTGCGACAGTGGATTGGCGTTTAAGATGATCAAGCGTTGGATCGACGCGTTAGTGCTTGGAGATGTTCGAAGCCTAAGCGCCGAGTTCAACAAATAGTTACTCCTACGGATCGCATGACAACAGGAGAAATCCACAGACACAGTCGTTCCACGCCACGCCGCATTCCGAGCTACCAGTAGAGATGAGGGGATTTTTGGTGAACCTAAATGGGTCGCGCGAGCACAGCCTTGCACCGTCGCGATACGCGCCGCCAATGCCTGGCGCTTCAACCCCCAATTGGTCTCAGCCTGATGCGCCATCTTCTGACACCTGGAAATGCCTTGCTCACCATGAATAAGTCCACGACACGCCCATCATTCTCTAATCGCGATCTGTTCACCCAATCTACACATATTCAAAATATATCAGAGCCTCGTTTCACTTCAGTCAACATGGGCAAGAACACAAAGCGCTGTACACAGTTTATCAACAGCATCCCTGATGAGAAACTCTCTGGTTTTGCTACGACCGGAGGGACAATCTTCAACGACACTAACTGGCGTCTGGACATGCAGGGCGTAAGTGACATTACCACCTATGCAGGCAGCCAAGTACTGAGCCCAATCCAGATGACTAGCGACAAGCCTGCAAAGCACAACCTGCAAGTACAGATAAACAAGCAAACTACAATCACATCGCTGAAGGGAGCCGCACCGAAAACTGTAGCGACACTGATCGTACCGGCGGATGGAAGCATGTCGGTTGCACAGATCAGACAGGGGCTGATCGATGCTATCATCATCTGAGCCGCTACTTCTGCCGCGATTTTCTACAGCCTCTTGTCACCGCCGACGGGTCGCCGAGCCATCTGAAGGATTGGGATCACTGCAAGCCAAAAGCAAACACAGTCAATAAGGTACCTCACATTCTAGAATAGCTCTACAACCCTGTAGTATAACTACGCCAATTGAAAAACAGGTATTGTTGGGAGGTCTTTGCACTAGTGCTTAAGGAAAGTAACAGAAAACGTAATCAATTTATTTGGTTGTGTCTATCTGTGTTGTTCCCAAGTGAGGGGAATATGTATAGGGGGGTATGGGAGCTAGTCCCTTGTGGGCTGGTTTCACCCATCACGTGATCATACTAGAGGGCATTGACTTCTCTGGTCCAACAGGTATCAACTATCCTTATTTAATCTTGCAGTGCCTTTGGTGACCCGTCGTCGCTAGCAAGAGGCTGTAGGTTTTAATTGGAGTGTTTAATGTCTGTTGACCTGCTGCTTGGATGTCTTTGAAAGCCTCCTCATGAAGCTACATCCTCACAAAACTCGATGAGAGCTTACAGCAGCGGGCATCCACCACCACTCCTCCACTTAACCACTAGCACGCCAATACATCACTTGCTGAGATTTGAGAAGGCACCATGCGTTGGACCAGCACATAAGCCTTGTCATCACAGTGGCTTCTTGTTGGTTCATATGCTGCTGCTCCCGCACAAATGTGATTACAGATCAAACTCTGCTATACGTCCTCGATGCGGTGACTATGAAATTAGGAACCTAAGTTGAAGTGTGCCGCAGACGGTGCGCCCATCCTTGCGCATAGGCAGTTGCGCCAGCACGCCAGGGGCGTGCAAGAGGAACCGATCCGACTTTGCTCAGGCTTGTGGCTGGGCATGGGTGTCATTAATACTTGTTGAACTGCGGATATGCATGGCGTTCTTGTCGGCGCCTACTGCGTTAAGGCGTCCAGGGGATGACGCACAGAATGACGGCTAAACTGCTGTTTCAAGTTGAATGTTTCCTGTCATTAGTAGTTATCCCACTTACCGTACACAGGAACATTAAGGGCATTTCTGTCGAACAGGCAGGAGAAAACAAGGCTTCCCGTTCGCTCAGCCCTATTTAAGCAACGTACCGGCGGATTAGTAGTTAGGTGGGTGACCACTAGCGAATACCCGCTGTTGTATGTTTTTTTGCTGTTGCTTTGCTATTGACGTACATGTACACCGAGCGGCGCACTTTTGCCAAGACCACACCAACATACCCTTCCCTCTACTACTGCCTCAACAACTACATTTTAACGCGTTAAAAGAGCGTCAGATCCAGCTTGCGCTTCAAGCTCTTAAACAAGACGCGAAACTCTCAGTGCGACGCGCTGCAGCTATCTACAGCGCCTCTGAAACTACACTTCGTGCAAGACGCGCAGGACGACCTTCACGCGTTAATACTATGGCCAACTTACAAAATTTGACCAGCGCTGAGGAGCAGGTAATTGTTATGCGCATACTTGAGCTGGTCACGCGAGGAGAGACCCCCCGGCTTGAAGTTGTGGCTGATATGGCCAATTCTCTGCGAAAAGAGCGCGGTTTGGCTCCTGTTGGCCCAAGGTGGGACAGCAGGTTCGTTTCGCGTCAGGAGGAGCTTAAAGTGGTGTTCAATCGCAAGTACGACTATAAACGAGCCCTCTGTGAGGATCCTGAGGTCATACAGGGCTGGTTTAACCTTGTAGCCAACATTAAAGCCAAGTATGGCATCCAGGACAACGACACGTACAACTTCGATGAGACAGGCTTCATGATAGGCCAGATAAGCGGTAGGAAAGTTGTTACAGATGCAGGGAAGCCAGGACGAGCAAAGCAGGTCCAGCCAGGCAATCGGGAGTGGGTAACAGTTATTGAGGGCATCAATGCCACAGGATAGGCCATTCCGCCCTACATTATCTTTAAAGCCCGCCAACACCAGTCTAGCTGGTACAAGGACGACAACCTGCCCCAGGATTGGACTATTGCTATCTCCGAGAACGGCTGGACTACTAATAAGCTTGGTTTTGACTGGTTGAAGCACTTTGACAGGCATACAAAGACGCGCACTGTTGGCAGCCACCGGTTGCTTATTATTGACGGTCATAGGAGCCACAACACTGCAGAATTCACGCAATACTGCAAGGATCAGAAGATTGTGATCCTATGCATGCCTGCGCACTCATCGCACCTCCTTCAGCCACTTGACGTGGGTTGTTTTGCCCCTCTGAAGAAGGCGTACAGGGTTAAAGTCAATGAGCTCATGCGCAGCCGGATTAATCACATTACAAAGCAGGAGTTCCTGCCATGCTTCAAAGCGGCTCACAAGAAAGCTGTTACTGCTAGCAACATCCAGAGAGGGTTCCGAGGCGCTGGACTGGTCCCTTTTGACCCAGAACGGGTCGTATCGACCCTTAATGTGAAACTGCGCACCCTATCACCACCACTCCCTACAAACAACGAGCCCTGGCAGTCGCAAACCCTAAGCAATACCCTAGAGTTTGGGTCGCAATCAACGCTTGTGAAGAACAGGATTCAGAGACATGTAGACAGCTCGCCCACATCTATGGTTGAAGCGTTTGAGAAGGTGCCAAAGGGGGCAGCTATTGTTGCGCACAAGCTGGTGTTGGCGCAACAGGAGATAGCCAAGCTTCAAGCAGCCAATGAAGCCGCCACGCGACGTAAATCGCACAAAAGAAAGCGTATTTGAACTAAGGGGAGCCTTACAGTTAAAGAAGGCCAGCGGTTAACCACTCTGCAGGAGTTTAGGGCGCGTGGTGATGGTAAGGCAAAGAAGCGGGTGCGCGCTGAAGGAGGTGAACCATCCCAACGACGCTGTGGACGGTGCGGAGAGGGTGGGCACAACGCGCGAACGTGCACAAATGCTGTAGAAGAGGTCTCTAAGTAATACTACAGCTCGTTTTGCCCTGTGCAGCGCCAGTTTGTGGTGTTTTGGGCCATAGTAGGGTGAGTTTTGGTGTGGTCTTGGCAAAAGTGCGCCGCTCGTTGACTGCGCCGCTCGTTGTACATGTACGTTACCAGGTATGCAAACATCCGACACAAACGACGGCATGGCGCTGACTGCCCCAGCACAAACTCTCCCACCGTGGCCTCGCTTTCGAGTGTCTGAAATGCGATCGTGGTTTCAAGACCTACGGCGGCATGGTACGGAGTCTCCAACCTCGTGAATTCAGCTCCCTTTCCTGACACCAGCAGGTTATTCACCTCGAGTCTGGCTGCTGCAGCAACGTTGATCGCGATACCCTCAACACCTTGGAATCTCAGTGCAACAGGTCCCACGAGTTCATCTTAAGCGAGTACGAAGACTACCTCTGCGACGGTGACCTCGAATACTACCATTGCAATGTCAATCCATACTACTGTCCGACCTGCGACGCAGAGGTGCCAAGACTATCCAGTCTGTTTCAGCATGTAGAGTCGCGGGCTTGCGAGCAAACGCTAGATGAGGGGGTTATCGGGACGCTGCGCAGGTATCTGGCGAACTATGTTTAGCGTCCGGTCCGCAGCTGGCCCTTTGAGAGGTAAGAACGTGTGTCATTGAGAGTTAGGCCTTGTTGTGCACGTAGCTCAGTTGGATGGATGGCATTGTGGTCAAGGTCAGTGCCACGAGGTGGGTACGGCGTTGGAGTCTGTGTAATCCACTTTGTCTGACGCCCTAGTTCTCTAAACCAAATCACCTGGGAGCTTCTCGAGCATACAGGTACGGAGAGATAAATGCCACTGCAGCGTTCATCCGCACCTGGCTCGCAGTCATTTGTTTATAGCAAGCTTTCTTTCACCTCAGCCCCGCTTTAGTTCTTTCCATCTTCTGCATCACTCCGTCTCGCCCAGTCAATGCCATTCACCTTCAACCCACCGCGCGCCTGCCTAGAATGTCGTACACGTGCCGCTCCGAAGTCAGCGAGCGCGTCGCCGCGTAGGTTCCCATCACGCCAGGATTTCCGCTCCAACTCACACTGGCCAGGTACTGCAATCGCTGCCGTCGCAGCTTCAAGACCGAGCGCGGCCTACAGCTACACCTGCAAGACTCACGCCGCCACTGGGAGTGCCCAACGTGCGCGTATGACGCAGATGGGTGGGACAGCCTGCTTGATCACTGCTGCGCGACGAGCTGCCGTTCCGTCTGTTACGGCTGCGACGGCGGGCAAGGCGAGCACTGGCCCTACGACTCAGATGAGTTCTGGCAGCACTTTAAGGATGAGAATGCTTGCACGGAATGCGAGGAACATTTTGCTACACGCTACGCGCTCGAGCAGGTATGTAATGAAGCGGAGGCTTTGACGTTGCTGACGAGCTAAGCATGACTGCCCGGAGTACTCGGGCGCAGACGTGAACGAGGACGAGGGCTATGACACTCCATACTCCGAGGCTGACGAGGACGGTATAGAGACCTGAAGCAGCGAAGGTGACGAGGCGGATGGCGGTGACAGCGAGGGATCTGACTCTGAAGTATGCCTCAAGTGCGACCGCAATTTCACCACTTACAGCGGCATGGTAAGTTGCCATTAGGGCCATTCCGTTCTTGATTGACCAAAAAAGATCCTGCACCTCGAGTCTGGCAGTTGCAGTGACTTCGACGAGATTCGTCTCAACATGCTAGCCACCCACTGCCGCAAGTCGCGCGAGTTCGTTGTCGAGGAGAGCTGGTACTACATGCACTGTGGCTATGACATGGACGGCTGAGATCTCTACTTCTGTCCGATTTGCCAGTGCGAGTTCTCCAAACTATCTGGTCTTTTCCAACATATCGAGTCCCAAGCATGCGAGCAGGAATTGGACGAGGGCGTTATCGGTACACTGGGGCGGTATTTGGGAGCGTATATTGATACTTGAGCGAGATATTGTACACTAGGCAAGTACTGCAACGCAATGTTGTAGATAGGTGCAATGTATATTATGACTTGGAGCTGGTTTACTAAGATCTACTGTTTCAACTAACAGTAACAACTCTATCTGGCAGATGTTCGGCGTCGCTTTAGTTGCACTCCTGGGTAGTAGACGAGAATGCAACGTCTCAATCACGTACAGCCCTGCAACTCTTGCAGATAGTTACCATCTCACCGACTTTGTTGCGCCCAACAAGCTGCCCCGCGCCTCGACTAGCAATCTCAAATTCCTCGCCACCACAATGCGTGCACCCCCCTTGTGCGCTCACTACCCCCTCTTCAGTTTCACTCCTGCTGTCACTCATCTCACTTGTAAGACGACTGATCTGACTGAGCTGGCTGGCTTGACTTGCGCGCGCGACCAATGCTGGCCTCTGACTCTGATTGTGATCTCCTTTGCTCGCCCAGAAAAACCAGCTTTGCCCATTGATGATCGCGAGTGGATTCGTGATAGAGGGATGCTTCTCGAGCTCAGCCTTCTGAGGGTCTTCAGACGTCTCGGACGGTTCGGAGATATTGAACTGTGGTGGAGTAGCCATTTCGGAGTGTGTCGCGCTCTGGACAGGTATGCGTTCCACTGACATCGAAGTCTTCAGTGAGCCTGTGAGACCTGGCTCTGTGGTCTCCAGAGATCTCACCGGCTTCAAGGCTGGCGAGTCAGGTGCTCGTGATGAATTGAGGCTAAGCGCTGCCATTGATTTGCGCGGTGAAACGCTCCGACCACTCTTTCGGCGTATAGATCCTGTAGAGTCGAAGCTGCCATGTGAGATGCCTTGTCGCCATGTCATGATACGGTCATTCGGTGGTTGTGTAGACACTGAGTCCCTTCTTGAACGACTGTTTCGTGAAAGGATGCTGCTTGACCGACCCAACTTGGAAGACGTCTCCCATGTGTCTCTTAGTCGTACGCGTTTGTCATACGCACAATCCTGTCTGAAAACCTTCAAAGATCCCTTGTAGTCCGTCGTGATGATAATGTGACCCCCTCTGTGTTCGCAACGAGCGGCATATGCTGGACTTTCGCTTGCTTTCGGAAAGAAACTCTGATTTGGCGTCGGAGTTGGACAGGCAGATCCCGCATCTGTAGGCGCTCTCGAGTTGTTCACAGACTCAGTGCGAGACATCAAAGTGACGGGTGGTGGATTGCACATGTCGTAGATCGGGTCTTCCGAGGCGCTGAGCAGTTTTCGCGTCTGTAACGGAGCGAACACTGTGCAAGTTGTAATGGAGTCGTGCGCTTCGAACATCTCTACTGGCCGCTGGTTCTTCTTGTCGCCCTCCGGGACGCTCGTCGACCAGATGTAAGCTTTCCGGTCTTCGCTGCCACATATGATGTGCCCAGAACTGTCGACGAACGCGGCTCGAATCTGGCTGCAACTGTTTTCGTGGCCCTTGAACTTCATATCCAAGTTCTTGTCCTTCATGTTATATACTCGTAATCGAGAATCATTACTTGAGACCAAGAGCTTGACCTCGCCAGACTCACTGCCCGGCGGCCAATATGTAGCTTGAAGTCCTGTGATCTTGCTGCCCTTGGCATTCTGTCCCCTCGTGGACTTGACATGTAATTGTGCTTGCCATTTTAGGCCTTCAGTATCGTAGAAGTTGCAAAGTCCACCCAGTGTTCCCGCAACGCAAGTTCTGCCATCAGGACTGAAGGCCACAGCGGTGATCATGTCCGGCACAGACGCCGTGTACGCAATGCTTTTGTCTGGGATGCTCCATAGTCGCAGCTTTGAGTCCAGAGAGCCAGCCAGGAAGAATCGATCGTCTATCGGATGGAATTGCACGGAGGGTACAAAGTCGGAGTGTTTGAAGATGCACAGATTTTCTTCGCGACTGATGTGCCAGAGACGTACAGTCTTGTCCATGGAGGAAGACAACAGGAAGTTGTTCTGTGTGATTGGTAAGATTTAGAGCTTTCACGCCGTGCTGCTTACAGGGGTCGACACATACCTTGCTCCAGCTCAAGTCCAGTATTGTCGCAGTGTGGCCACCGTATTCGCGGTAGGGCGTTTGTTGAAATACCGGAGCACTGAGGTGTTTTGCCTGGCTCGTAGGATCGCTCTCATCGCTCTCGTGCGCGCGGCGCTCTTCTGCACTGGACAACACTGCCCATACGCGGATGACTTGGTCTTGTCCACCAGCCGCCAGGTACCTTCCATCCTTACTGAATTCAGTTGCCCAGATGGGGTTCTTCGTAGCTGCTGATCCGGACTGAGGAGCTGGATTCGACCCTGCAACAGGGCCATCACTCTTGTCAGCGCCTGAGCGAAGCTCTTGTGCTAAGAAGACGCGATCGAACTCCTTCTTCGTCTTGAACTTAGTGCGAACTTTGATGTAGGCAGGAGGCTGTGGGTGCTTGGGCCTGAAGCCGAAGTTATCGACGTAAAGCTGGGCATCCATACCCTCAGGTCGGAAGTCTCCAAATTCTGATCCATGGTCGCTTGCATCTTCGAGGGTGTTCTTCCTTTTGTTGCCGATGAAGCGACTCAGAAATGAGACGCCCTTCCTGCAGTACGGTCAGTTACGGTTTTCGTACCGAGGCTTTAGCCTTGACATTGCGCGGCCTCGAGGGGTGTCGATAGGCGAACTAAATCAGCCTGTGCACGATGCGCCAACACGATATACGGTCCTATACGAGCACCGCGCTAGGCCCGGCACGAATTTGGCGCATCCGCACAGTCTCTGCATAGAACTGATGCCGGTTACTTACTTCCTGTCTGCTTTCGCGCTTGCTGTCGAGTCACGGGGTGTTTCGCCACTATGTTTCTTGTCTGGAGTCGCTTCATGGAGCGATGTTTGCGAGTGCGTTGCGTGTGAGTCTATGTTTTGTGCGCGCAACTTCTGAACTGCTTGAGACGTGTTTGTTCTCTTGAGGATTTGCTGTATCAAGGATGCGGGGTCAGCCTCATGGTATGCCTTACAGAACGCTCGATTTGTACACACTTGCGAGAGCGGATCCATGGCCGCTTCAGATGGGACTCTTTCGCCGCTCCTATTGCCATTCGATGCGTCATTTAAGTGCCCCGTGGGTGAGGTGGCGCTGCGAGCGTGCGGGACGTGTTTGCCATGGGTGCCTTTAACTTGAGTATAAGCATTGGATTTTGGGAATATAGCACACAGGTTTGGTTCCTCACTATCTCCATTGCTATTCGTATTGCCCGTGTTGCGTCTATCCTGAGGACTCCCAGCGTGAGTGTGTGGGTCTGTCACCTCGAACCTGGGAGACAACTCCGTCATATTGTTCAACCGCTGTCGTGACTGTGGTCGTGAAAGGTCGTTACTGGCACTCGACTACAGCCGTGTGTGCGCAAGCTCCATACCGAGAGTGTCAGCAGCGATCTCATGCGCCGTACTCGTCCACGGATAGGGCGGTTCTAAGGTCAGGTTGCACAAAGATCTGGTAGTTGCGGGATGGCCGGGTAACGAGGTAAACAAGCTTATCGATAGGCCTTGCATGCATGCTGCCTCGAAAACAGGTAGTATAATGTTGAGGACTTTGGAGCGGACCCTGATTGATCAAGGTAAATGTGAATGCAGATGGAGGCAGAGTTATGAGAGACCTGTAAGCAGCTATCTCGCCTAGTGCTTGTTTGCATCGCGCTTTCTGAAGCCGCAGCCTCGGACTCCCGGAATCAGTGACGTCAGAGACTTGAAACACCTGGAAACCTCATTGAAATGCGGTCTACGTGGTACAAGCAATAGAGGAGAGATATCGCTGGCTTAGGGTACGGCAATGCAGTCGCAATGTCATAGTCAGTGATCAGGGTAGAGTTCAGAGTTCGGCCCGTTTCGCTGCTTCACTGCTCAAGCTCGCGTGGCGACTTGGGCCGGGGAGTGCTTCAGCTACAAGGCTTGCAAAACCAACACGAGTACAGAAGGGAAAAGCGATCATTGAGTATATCTTGTATTGATCGATCATTATCCTAAAGCCATCAAGCACGATTGTGCGGACTGCGACGTGTAGAAAACGTCGCTCGTGAAAATCCTGAACGCCTATACTCCAAAGTGCAGAAGAGAGGTATCAAAAGGAGAAACACAAAGCCGCCCATAGCAAAGATGCACGCAGTCTCACTCTAGCAATGCAGGGATGAATGCAAGTGGAGGTGACCCAGTACCCTATGCCCAAAGTTCAAAAGGTATACGGCGCAAGATGGCGGCAATATGACAGGTAAGAAAGCAGAAGTCGAGCACAGAAAAGGGTCTAGAAGTCTTCCTCGAAGCAGAAGTCTCCAGACAAACCCTGTGCGGGAGCAGGTGGAGAGGAGCCTTCTGTCTGCTGCTCTGCCTTCTTTGTACTAGCCATGACGCCTGCCTTTTGATAATCGCCGACACGCTTCTCGAAGAAGTTCGTCTTGCCGGCAAGCGAGATGTTCTCCATGAAGTCAAAGGGGTTGGTGGCGTTGTAGAACTTGGGATTACCAAGCGCCAGGAGTAGACGGTCGGCAACGAACTCGATGTACTGGCACATGAGGGTGGCGTTCATGCCAAGCAGAGCACAGGGAAGAGCGTCAGAGAGGAACTCCTGCTCGATGGTGACAGCCTCAGTGATGATGGCCTCGACAGCCTCCTTACTGGGACGGTTGTTGAGGAGGGAGAACAACAAGCAGGCAAAGTCTGTGTGCATGCCCTCGTCACGAGAGATCAGCTCGTTCGAGAAGGTGAGACCGGGCATGAGACCACGCTTCTTCAACCAGAAGATGGACGCGAACGATCCACTGAAGAAGATACCTTCAACAGCGGCGAAGGCAACGAGACGGTTGGCGAAGGTAGAGTTCTTGTCAGAGATCCATCGGAGAGCCCAGTCGGCCTTCTTGCGAATGCAGGGAACTGTGACGCGTTAGTTGCGGTGGCTGACGAGCTAAGCAGACCTGACTTACTATTGTCGATCGCGTTGAACAGGTATGTGCGCTGCTTGGGCTCGCTGATGTATGTGTCAATGAGGAGAGAGTATGTCTCGGCGTGGACATTCTCCATCATGATCTGGAAGCCGTAGAAGCAGCGAGCCTCGGGGATCTGGACCTCGCCAGAGAAGCGCTCAACGAGGTTCTCATTGACGATGCCATCGGAGGCAGCGAAGAAAGCGAGGACGTGCGAGATGAAGAAGCGCTCGTCATCGTTGAGGCGCTTGTTCCAGTCGTGAAGATCCTTGGACAGATCAATCTCTTCAGCGGTCCAGAAGGAAGCCTCGGCCTTCTTGTACATTTGCCAGACCTGTTAAGCTTGATATTAGTATTGCTCAATGTATGACGCGTTAGATAACGCGTTGAACGCGTCTTGACTTACATCGTGGTACTTGATGGGGAAGAGAACGAAGCGGTTGGGGTTCTCTTGCAGGATAGGCTCGCCGGCCTCCTCGGGCTTGATGGTCGGTGCAACAGAGTGGATCTTCTTGTCGACCTCATCGGCGGCGTCGTCCTCGAGATCAGGAATGCCAACGATGGGCTTGTAGGTGTTCTCCTTGTCTGCAGAAGAGAATTCGATCTTCTTTATTGGTGAGTCAGACATCTTGAGTGTGTCAATGGCAGATGCAGCCTGCATGCATGTAAGAAAGACGCGTCGTGAGAATGTTGTTCAAATACGCGTACCTGCTTGGATGGTGTAGACTGAAGCGCCGACATTATGGGGAAAACGATAAATTGAGCTGAGCTGTGATGTTTGCGACAGAGCGTCCGTCAAAGCCTGAATGCACACTGAAGTAGGAAGGCTGAAAAGCTGAGCTGTGGATGTTGAGTATTGAGGTAGAAGAACGCGTCTGTCTCTTAAACAGACGGAAGGTACTGCTAGTCGCGCGAGTGTGGGCCCCACGTGACGACGTGCAAACGTGCGAGGAAGGCGCGATGGTCAAGGGTGGTGGGGTCGCGCCTTCCGTGTCTGAGAGACGCTATGACGTGAACCATGAGCAAAAGTGATCGCAGCTGCCTGATGATGCCGCACTGCACGCTGCTTTAACGACATCTGTGCGAATTGTAAAGCTATTGTTGCGCATTTCAACGACACCCATTTTGTGCATCTTTTGATGTTCCTGACAGCACAATTCTCAATTTGAAGATGCTCAGTCGCGAGGCACCAGCCACGGCGCGCTCCTGCAAAACATATCCGTGCAGACGCGTTTCTCCACGAACGCGCCCTCGGCCCACCACAACACTGGTCATCTCATGCATGCTTTGTTCCGCCTTCCGTTAGATCAGCCTTCTGGCCGCTGATTCAAGGCTTGGAAATGCGCAATTCGGGCTTCAGTGGCCGCACCATCAGCCGCATTGTGCACCTTCTGCCAGGGACGCGCAAACCTCGGATCAGATAAGATAATCTTTGTTAATGATCAGTATTGATGCTCCACACAAGTCCGCCCACATGCTTCCGGAAGGCTGGCTGGCGGTCTGAGTGCAGCAGCGCGTCCCAAGACGCGTCTAAGGCTTCGAAGATCTGAGATCGAGTCTTTGTCACACCCTCGGGTCTCATGGCTGATGGTCCCGAGGCCGGATTTACGAACGCATTGATGACCTCGAGGCCCATTGACCGATTCGACTTGCGCATCGCGACACAGCGATCTTGATCTTCGACTCGGACGATTCATGATCGGTCCGGCCATGGACCCGAACAGACCTATTGCTACAATACGGGGGTCGATCGAGCTTTGAGCGTCCTGAGCGATTGCATAGAGCCAAACAAGCAGCGACGGGCAAATCCTCTGAAAAGTAAGGCTCGGACCTTGCTAAGCCCTACACGCCTTTTGTGGAGGTTTATCCAATATTTAGTGCCAAAGATCAAGACTCACGAGCAAGAGAGGCCGGTATGCCATGCATCAGATCACGCTACTTTATGTTTTGCAGCTAGCTGCGCTATACACTGTTTTGTGGTATTCCAGTCGGTTTACCTGCGAAAGAAATGTCGCATAGATCGTCTGGGATAGTTGCTTCGCTGTGTTTGTAGGCTTTGAGGTCCAGCGTCGAGCACTCGGATATACGGCGCGTCACTAAGGCTTGAGTCGTGCGGCGGCCAGTCACCCCGTAGAATGATTGGATCCGCGTTCGGATCAGGGTTCACCTTCCTGCGTTCGCTGCTGGGCATCCTGGATAGACAAACCTAAAATGTCGACTTTAATCTCGACTTGACAAAAAACTAATACCTTCAAACACACTTCACAGGTCGATTGTCCAACTCACGCAGATGTTCGATCGTTGACTGGAATCCTCACTACTATGCCAAGAACCCCGTACCCGCTGCGGCTGAGCCCAAGCGGGTGTGCAGCCTTGTCCAGTGTTGCGCTCCTTACGTACTGAGAGACTTCTTCAGCACCTTTGGCGTGCATTGGACCATCCAAGAATCATGTCGCAATATCATAGCATGCCTCCACCTGGGGCGTATGTTCCGCCAAACCAAAGTCAGTACACCCCATCAGCACAAGGCTATGGAGTACAGCAGCAACATCAGGGTTACCAGCAGTCGCAGGGTGCAGCACCCTACCAGTCGTCAACACAAGGACATGGCCAACCCAGTCAAGTACCCAAAGGTAGTGGGGGTACCTTTGGGCAAATGATGAATCAAGCAGTCACGACGAGCAAGCCTATGCTGAATAAATTGAGCAAAACTATAAGCTCGAAGCTAGGGAACAAGCCATCTGCAACAGGAACACCACAGCATTTGCAAAGCTACCAGAGCTATCAGCAGCATTACGGTCAGCCTACACAGCCCCTGACCCAACCACAGAGCCACACCTTCAGCCCTCACGCGCAGCCGACGTCGCAACAGCAGCAGGCACAGATACCCAGTGCATATCCCTCTCAGCAGTCACCCTATCAGCAGATAAACTCCGGCTACAATCAATATTCCACGCCACCAGCACCGACGACGCCCCAGACACCATACAGTCACCCGAACCCACCCCCGCCTCAACCCCCGCAGTCAAGCTACAATGGCGCTCAGTACAGCCACGGGCCCAACACAACCGGAGAGCAGCAGAGTCAGGCACAACAAGGGCAACACTATCAGGGCCAGACAGATCAGGCTCAGACTCATGGGCAGCTTCAGCAGCAGCCGCTGCAGGCTCAATACACAGGGCAGCAGATGGGCGTTGTAGGGAGCGTCCATCACCATCAACATGCTTCGAACCCGCAGTCACCACAAATTCCAAACCCCTCGCCGCATTCGCCTCCCCCACAACTAGCCCAATGGCAAGGCGCCCATACCGGCTCTGAGCAATCTGTAGCATCCCCTCAGCCGCAGCAGACGCAATCGTACTTCCCGAACAGTGTCCAGAGCCAGTCCCAGGTCAACAATCCGCAGTGGTCGCCAACGATTACAGCGGTCTCAGCGGGCCAAAATCAGCACGGAGTACCACCAGCCTCCATTAGCCCCCCTCCACCACCACCGCTACAGAGTAAACCTGCGGCCCTGTCAAGTGGCTCGCCCCATCAATCTCAGAGCTCCACTCCCGCCCCACAGCCAACAACCTTTCAATCGCCGGGAGAGTTCATCGCGGAATTGCCAGCTGACCTAGGCTGCCTGAGCCTCGCTGAAGCGAAGCCAGCAGACCAGCCTGCAGCACCAGCCCCAGGGCAGCACTCGCCGTACCAGGCCTATCAAGCATCGCCAGCACTGCCTGGTCCTTCGTCTCCTGGCTTCACAATCGCTCGTCGAGCTGTAAGTGTGAGCAGCACGCCGTACGCTGACCCATGGCGCTTCGCTGATCCATTGACTGAAATGCCTACGCGTGAATTCTATGTGATTGCCGATCTGCTCTTTGACGCTTTGGACAGAAAGTTTGAGCCTCAGAATACAGGAATGCTTGAGGCAAGTAAGGTCCTGAGGAGCTGGATCGATTTGTCTGAAGATGCCACACGTAAGCCTTCCAAAGTTCGCCATCGCATAGGGGCCACTAATTCTGACCTCTGCACAGAGCTTTTCTCCTACAGTACTTACAATGCATTTGCCAGGCTATGGACACTGCAGGGCATCCCACACGTCATGGTACCGTGCCAACCATCGTTGACGCCGATCTGGAATTTCAACCAACACTCACATGCTCAAGAGCTCAAAATATCCACCGTGTCTCCACATGCGGCAACCTATGCCACATATATGCCGGCTCTGAACCGGGCTGGATGGTACAAGTTCTTTTTCCTTGAGACGTTGCACGGTCCTGACAATGTCAACAAATTAATGCCAGCGCTCTGCGCCGAGACGTACAAGCCAGGAGTGCTCCATCATCCTGATCTTACTAAGCGCGACAAAGCAGAAGCGCCGGCACTTCAATCGAGAGCCGCTGAGATCCAGGCTGCGGCTATCAACCAGGTCTGCAATGAGACTAAGGCTGCCATGCAGTCCTAGTGAGCCATGGTACGACCTCAAGGTCTTGTTGAAGGTTATGAAGGTGGCTGAGTTAGGCTGAGGTCTCTTGGCCCTGCATTCCAGGGACCGAGTTTGACATCGACAATTGAAATGTATCGACCAGTTTCATCCACATCCGACCTCTTGATTGCGTGCATATGTAGTGCCTGGCTTGGGCTAAACAAACAACGCTTGCCAAGCCTTAGCTGCAGGTACAAGTGGCGGGGGCTAATTCCTGACAAGTGTCCCGTTCCGTGCTTTTGATGAAACCCGAAACCGCTACCAACAACTCAGTTCAACAGACACAACGTGTTGAGATTTAACGCCTTACTTAGCCGTGAGGCTATCGACACGAGGCGTCCCGGCCTGTCCCAACATGCCCCGGTTGGTGATCCCGGGTGCAATGATATAGAAACGCAATCTCGATCGTCAGGGCAGGGGTTCGAATGCCCTCGGTGGCTGCGCACCTGCCCAAATGCAGCGCTAGATCGGCAGGTACGACAGGGTTTGGGCGGCAGGGTGCCTTCCTTGCTTCAGATAGCGGTTGCACAACAAAACGCCGAGACGCGCGTATGCCAACCTCTTCCTGATTTTTCCAGCCTCTATCCTTCACCACACATAATAGCATCATTATCTTTGAGCAGCATTTTCTCTGTGCCTCGTCTCTGTTGTAGTGCGATACGAAAGCGGTTGTTTATCTTATCGACATTCCTACGAAACATCGATTTCTTTGGATCGCGCTTGGACGTCAGATCTCACGATGCGCGCTTCAAGCTTCCTCGCTCCGCTTTTCTTCGCCGCCTCATCCTTGGCCCAGGCTGTCTCGGAGGGTATCGAACCATCATCACCTGCCCCAGATGGTTGCGAAACTACTGTTGAGGGCAAGTTCACAATCGGCGTAGAGAACTTCTTCTCTGCGAGATCGAAGCGCGAGACTGCTCAGGAGGTATGGACAATTACTTGTTGCTGTTCGTACATTGCTGACACCAGCATAATAGGCTTCTGACGGAGCGCTTCATTGCACGCTTGAAGATGGCATCCTCCGAGATCAGTACAACCGCACTGGGTCTATCGTAGCTAATCGCCAATTTCAATTCGACGGTCCGCCACAAGCAGGCGCTATCTACACAGGCGGTTTCTCCGTTTGCCAGAATAACTCTCTTGCCATCGGTGGCTCGACAAGATGGTGGAGATGTATGAGTGGCACATTCGGCAACCTTTACGACGAGTCCATTGGCGACCAGTGCTCTGAGATCAGGATCATCGTTGACTTCGTCGACAAGCCTTCACCTTCCAGTTCGCTCGCCGCCTCGTCCAGCTCGACACTCAGCGTGATCCCCACCGGAGGACCGGGCGTCACTCTGTCGTCTTCTGCCAGTCTTTCGTCAGCCACATCTAGCTCTGCTAGCAACAGCTCCGCGTCATCTGGATCTTCAGTCAGCTCGTCTCGTGCTGAATCATCTGGCTCGGCCAGCAGATCGACAAGTGGCTCTGCGACAGGCTCTGCCTCTGGAACTTCGTCACCGACTGCCGGTAGTGCAGCTCCTCCGGCATCCGCAGGTGTAGCATACTCTCCCGCGGTGCAGACAACGTTCATTGGAGCGCTGCTAGCCGTCTTGGGCGCCGCACTAGTCTTGTGAACAGGCGAGGCGGGCATTTCATTTTGCGAGGGTTCGCAAAGGCGTTCGTCGGTTTGACCCTCGGTGCTGCATGTTTCGGCGCTATGACTTGTGCGTCATCCTTGCACTGGGACATTTGTTTCACGATACACGATTATCACCTGGTCGCTCGCTCGGTTCTCATTCGAGTGACAACTACTGTTCAAACGATACTACCTTTGCATATTCGGAAGGCGCGGCGCGGCGGGAGCCTGTTGTACGCTTATGCATCGGCTTTCCTGAAACAGGGAATTGCAGTCCACTCGACGTTTTGTATAGACACCCACCATTAGTAATGATAATTCTCTTGACCACATTTACGTTTCCGCTAGCTGCAACGCGAACCGCACTCACTCACTTCACTAGACCACCTGCAGTAGACTGAGTTCCATGTCACTGTACACCACGACCGCAGTGAGGTGCTCTGCATCCAGATTGGTCGCATTGGGCCATCCATTGATCTCAACATAGCGAAAGCCATGGTATGTGAAGGAGGGTTCCCATGTCTGGTGGTTCTTGCCATTGAGAATGAGGGTATCGATAGCCTTGGCTGAACGAACAGGTTGCACACCAATCTCGCCCTCTTCCAGGACTTCTGCATGACGAACGGTGATATTGGTTCCAGTAGGCCCCTGGACATTGAAGCGCAACCAGCCAACCAGGTTCTGACTAAGGTCAATGAGCCTTTTGCCAGTGGGAGACTGGAAGATCTTTTGGGGTTTGACGGTTTGTATCCTTCTTATGGGGAGGACCATCAGGGGGTGTAAGCATCCCTTTCGGATCCGGCAGCTGCCTGACGACCAGCCTCTCGCTGTCGTCGAAAAATGATTCGGACCATCCATCAAGCTCAAGCCTGGAGTCATACACTTTGGAGAGAGTGACGGACATGATGTTGCCTTCACAGAGAGAGTGATGCCGAGTCGTTCTTGATAGTTAATACCAATCACCATGATCAACTCTTATACCGATTCCTGACCTTGCAGGACATGATTGGTCGTCATTTCAGACGCAAGTCCTTCGGTGTAATGCGCTGCGAGAGTCGACAAATAAGCACGCTAACATCGTGCAGATAGACCGTATCCGAAATTGTACCGGACGCGACCCAGTCGCTGCGAGCGCACTCTGCACCGCGTGTCGATCTTAATGCGGAGAGAAGTCCCATGATGATACCGGCTCGGTAAATGCGCAACAGTACACTGCCCCAGTATTCAGGACACGACTGGAAGCGTGCTCAGATCGCACCCGTACACCCAACTACCGGAGTCTTGGTTTGTCGGCGAGTGCCATTCGAACCCTGTGCCTCGGGACATCATAGCCCATCCAGAAGCTGGTCGATACGCGAACGCTCGTATACGTTGAACACGAAGAGCTAGCGTGGACGACCGAGAGCGGAACTTAATGTCGCATTTCAATTTTTTGAACTTGACGTGGTCACGTCCTTATGGCTCATGTCTTCAGCATCACACGAATACCCACAACACTGTGGACCAGAACTCCAGACGTACATCGACACCTTGCAGATCCTCGAATAGGTTATCACCATTCCCAGCAAGATCCGTTATAGCGACGGAGGTAGCACCTCACGATTTAGCGGTACTCGAACTTGATCAAAAATGCGCTTCCTTAATCACGCGAACACGCCCATAGACTTCGAGTATCTTGCACTGGATAAGCGGATGGCCGTCGTTTCATCTAGGAAGGTGTCAAATAAGGATCTCCTGCAGGTGGGTAGCTTATGCTCTACTAGCAAAGAGAGCCAGCGATCGAAGACGGAGCCAGCGCCTTTGCGTCTGGCCCTGTTCGCGAGGCATCCTCATGCCGTCTGATATGGCAGCAACCTTTGTAACCTAAGACAACAACCTATGTGCGGAATTCGCTGAGCGGCGCAGACGGACAAACTGACGGATGGACAGCACCGGAAGTGGATGTGCGAGGCGGCATTGAGGTACACTCGCGTTCTCATGCGCATTCTCGTGCATATTTATCCACGGATCTCTGGCAGCGACGGAGCCTGGAGCCTGGCAGCGTCAATCGTGACAATCTGGCAGCGTCTATCGAATTTCTGCACGCTCATATGGATGATAGCGTTGGCGATTGACCAAGAATTGGCAAGGAAGATGTTCGCGTCACTCTCGTGCGTCTCGACACGTGGTGTTGTGCTATCCTCGGACTTTGCGGACTCCGTGACGCCGACGATAACACCATCAATCCACCAGACGGCAGCAGCAACTCCACACTAACGACACTTCAAGCTTCTCTCAACGAACATGTCGAAATTAGTTGCACTGAATACCTACGAACTGGTCGCCTTGCGCTCAAATTAATGCCGCGGATGTCTAAGCCGAGAGGCTGTATTTATGGGATGACCGCATCATTATCGCTACAATGGACAAGCTGACAGCCGCTCGCTCCACCCCAGCGTCGCCCCAACTGCAGAGTATCGTCTTAGAATGCGGGTAGATTCGCCGCCACATGAGCTCATGAGGAGAGTTAATGACGAGGAAACAATGCGCTGCGATGATGCGCTCACACCTGCGTGACCGTACATAAACAGAACCTCCTCGTTGTCTATAAGATCCATCCACTCATCATGTCTTCCCCCGCACTCAAGCTCCGTACTTTTACACGACCCATCGTCCGAACAACTCCCATCTTCCGCAACACCATCAGAATGTCATCCACCAGCGAGTACGGACAAGGCAAGTCTCACGCCATTGGCGAATCTGCTGTTCCCAAGACCGTCCAAGAAAAGGCTCCGTCAGGTCTCGAGGAGGCTCTTCCCGACTCCGTATGCACTCCTCAGGCATAAGAAGTTTCATTAAAGCTAATACGCTTCAGGTCCACCCTACTCGTGGCAAAGCCGACCAGTCCACCTCCAAGACACATGCCAAGGACGACGGCGATGCCTCCATCGTCCCTAAGAAGATACAAGAGATCCTTCCTGAGTCTGTCGAGCGCGCTGTCCCCAACGCGATTCACGACACTGGCGACAAATAAGCATTCCGCAACGACAGTCACGACCGGCTTGATTGAGTGAAACGCGCTTTGATAGGGGTACCATATTCCTGTATTATATTAAATGAGCAACACAAGATCATCATTGTTTCTTCTTTTAGTATACGACATTGTTGCTTGACGGACATGTGCGTCGCTCGTTATACAAGCTGGTAGGCTGTCGCCTCGCGGCGGACGCACCCCGCAACCGTGTCGTTATACACACGTGAGCCTCCGCTAAGGATCGGCTCTTGACTTCAAATTGGACCCAACACGAGACAAATACAGATCCGACATATGCTAACGCTAGTGCGGTGGCAGATGATAGCAAAGCCCCTCTTTTAGGAGGCTACAGTATCAATCAAAGATCGTATCGAGGACGAACGCATCAACACTGTGTAGTTTCGCCAATTGATGACTTATTAAGACGACCAAGACACCATGCTAGTTATCTCCTTAGTACTTCCTATTCGTCATGTCTGTTGTGAACAGAAGCGAGGTCTGTGATAAGCTTTACAGCTGACAGACAGCTGACAGCTGAACCCCGCATGTGGAGGCCTCACTTCCGATCACCCATCATTCTTATCTACAAATACTGCGTACGTGGCAATATATTGAGCTATCAACTCGATATCTCTAGTTCAAAGCAGCAGAAAGCAACCTTGAGCAGAAAGAACACTGATTGAACATTGTCGATCACCATGGGGTCCATCGAAGGGGCACTGAAGCTTGACATTGAGGTAAGCAACCCAGGTACACGCCCAGAAACAAATCCAATTGATGACGTACAGAACTACAAGGGCAATATCATCAACAATGAGGTTGTTCCAACACCAGAGACTCGCCAATCCATTAATCCGGCTACCGGCAAGGCCCTCTATGAAGTGCCGGTGGCTCGAAAGGAAGACCTTGACGCCGCTGTCAAGCATGCCAGAGCTGCTCTCAAGTCGTGGAGCACAACGCCCTTCTCAGGACGCGCGAATCTACTGCTCAAGTACGCGGACTTAATTGAAGGCAATCGCGACCAGCTCGAGAAGCTCTTGACCACGGAGCAGGGGAAGCCGCTTTCCCTCTCGCACACCGAGGTTGACGGCGCTCTGCACTGGCTCCGCACCTTCGCAACCATGGAAATCAAAGACGAGGTGCTGAAAGAAGACGATGAGAAAATAGTGTACTCTACTTACCCACCCATTGGCGTCTGCGCAGGCATCGTACCCTGGAACTGGCCTATTCTTCTCGGCCTGGGCAAGGTCGGACCCGCCCTCATCACAGGCAACACATTCATCATGAAGCCCTCACCCTACACACCATACTGTGATCTCAAGCTTGGAGAGCTTGCAGCCCAAGTTTTCCCGCCGGGTGTCGTGCAGGTCCTCTCTGGCGACGATAACCTCGGTCCATGGATCACCGAGCATCCTGGTATCGACAAAATTTCGTTCACTGGCTCGATCGCTACTGGAAAATTGGTTGCAGCGAGCTGTGCTAAGACGCTGAAGCGCTATGTGCTGGAGCTAGGTGGTAACGATGCAGCGATTGTGTGTGAGGATGTCGATATCGACAAATGCTTGCCGAAGATTGCGATGATGAGCTTCTTGAACTCGGGTCAGATCTGTATGTTGACGAAGAGGATCTACATCCACGAGAAGATCTACGACGAGTTTAGGGATAAGATGGTCGAGTTCACGAAGGGAAACATCAAGACTGGAGCGGGGACTGAGGAGGGTGTTGTTGTTGGGCCGGTGCAGAACAAGATGCAGTGAGTGACGTTGCCTTATGCAATTGATGCTGCGATACTGACCCAAACAGGTTTGACAAGGTCAAAGACATGTACGCTGAGATCGAGAGGAGCAACTGGAAGGCGGCGTTGTCCGGCAAGGCTGGCGAGTTTGAGCACGGGTACTTCATTACCCCGGCCATCATTGACAACCCGCCTGAAGACTCACGAATTGTCCAAGAAGAGCCTTTCGGCCCAATTGTACCCTTGTTGAAGTGGTCGGACGAGGAAGACGTTATTGACCGCGCGAACGCGCTCAAGACTGGCCTCGGTGGATCGGTTTGGGCTAAAGACGTGAAGCGTGCTGAGCGCATGGCGAGGCGGCTATCAGCTGGCAGTGTTTGGGTCAACTCACAGTAAGTTCTACACAGCATTCAATGTGATCTCTTAATCTAATATGATGGTTGCAGCTTCGATGTGGCGCCCGACGTGCCCTTTGGCGGGCACAAACAGTCTGGCATTGGCATGGAGTGGGGCATTGAAGGTTTGAAGCATTACTGCAACAGTCGCAGCCTGTGGGTATGGAAGAAAGTGTTTGAGTAAATAAGTTCTTCCGAATCGTACCGGCAACGCAACCAACTGCAATCAAAAACTCCTTCACGCTTCTTCGATCTCGCGGTAGAGATATGTACCTTTGTTAGGCACGCTCATGCGATAGTTCCAGGCTTCTCATGGAGGGTTTCGGCATCGGACATGTGGTGATCCCAAGCAGATGATGCGAGTCTCGAAACCTGAGAGGCACGGGTCTCTGTCCTGTCCAGTTGCGCACGCAAGCGCCGAGTAACAACCTCCTTGTATCGTTCCACAGTGTGCAGTGCCCAGGTCAGCAAGAGCAGGCTGGGCACCAGAACGAGGAGAGAGATCCAAAACGTCTGCGGACTTCTTTCGAAGGCAAAGACCCCTCGTTCGGAACCAAAGTACACCAGAGCCATCATAATGGCAGTGATCATCTACACACGTTACAATGATAGTCTGAATGCTGGGACGGATTCTTACCAAGGCCAAATGGACATTGACTCGCGAAGTGCGAGCCATATCCTCAGCGACAACCTGTGCGCCCCGTGCTGAGATTGCCGCAAGCTCGCCATGCCTGAGGGTTTGGAGATTTACCTGCACTATCCTCCTTTGCAATACGTTACCTTCCAAACCCACCTTTTGGCCCTCAAACGTCATCAGTAGCTGGAGCTTCGTACGTTCGTCAGTCTTTGAGATGGTCACTGTATGCTGGTCACTTACCTGGTGCATCACAGTCCTAGACCTCTCTTTCAAGATATCCGCTTCGGTTTCTGAGCTTCTGAGCTTGTTGAACCCTTCTTCGACATCCTGTAGATAGCAATAGCCATCTCCATCCTCGATATTACCGAAGTACAAGATATCTCCGGTGCGGCTGCTGAACTCGTTCCAAGCCCTGGTAGCCATTCTCAACCGATCCCGGAGGAGATCGATGACATCAGCTATCGTACTGGCTATCTCTAGATTGATAACAAGAGTCGAGAAATGCGTATCAGATGCCTCGCGTATCTATCTTAGTTAGGACGGGACCTCGTTGAAATGGATGGAAAGATCTCACCAGGTCTCCTAAACCAGTTTTCAACTTATGGAGAAGGTATCCGTTGACTTGGTTTATGGTCTCAAGTCTGAGACAAAGAGTGTGAAGGAAATATGTCCTGGGGTCCCACATCACCTTGCCAGAGAATGTGGATGGCTCGCATCCAGCTGTAGCAAACAGGTCTGGGATGAAATCCAGTTCCTCATTTCCTTCGTCAAGCTCTGCTGCATCGTGAAAGTCACTTGTATCCTCAAGCACGTCTTCTGCATCGCCGAGTGACCCAATGGCGTAGCCAAACCACAAACGGCTACTGCAACCGCTGATCACGACCGACGTGTGCCGCTCTTGTACCGATCTTGCAAATCGAAGCAGCCCGTATCGCGAACCAGTGACTTTGCTTCCGACGTTTAGATTTTGAGCGAGGTCTTCATTCGGCGATGTAAAGGTAAAGTAAGGCAAGTCGAATTGAAGTCGGAAGGCTAAGACTCCAGAAGTCTGCAAACGAGGTGTCAGTCTGTTGGGGTAGTCAAATAAGGCGTAGAGATTCACCTTAACATGCACTCGCAAGCCTATCGCTGATGTTGCGTGGATCTGGACGATGTGACGGAGTGCTTCAGCTTGGGAACGGGTGACCTGTCTGAGAAGGTCGGTCAAGATTTGCGCGTCAAGTCTTGGCAAAAACCTGTGTCATCGGTTAGTAGAGATCAGTGTCTTGTGACTTCGCCCTTACATCAGTTGCCTATGGCAGCCATTGCTCAAATCGTAGCTCCAAGGCTTCGAACCCCGTAAATAGTGCTCCACCTGATCGACAGCTATCCAACTTCCTGAGCGTTCGCTACAACCCTGATATCTGTCGTCCAAGTATAAGCGCGGGGATGATTGGGTATGGCCTATGCTATGCGCGTTGAGGAAGTCCCGCTCCTGCTGTGTCTCCCATCGAGAGGTTGGCAAGATCGAAGGCTCGAGGAAAAATTCCAAAAGACTTCGTTCGATGTTGAGATCGGACAACGTCTTCAGGTATAATGGATCATTGATTGGTTTGTGCTTGGACAATGACGGATTCCAGAATTTCTTCCTGTGGAGCTTAGGCCGTATTTGATGTAACCCACTTGACTCAGTCTCGACAAGAGTTTCGGTTGTCGCGGGGTAGGCTGGGAGCTTCAATGGCTCAATGTGCGGTTTAATAGGCAAATCTTCAGTGGTCGGTAGCGTGACAGAGGTGGCACCCAAACACTCCCTGATATTTTCGAAGGCGTCATTGGCGGGTACAATATAGGCCTCGCCAAACGTGTTCGTGGCCACTACGTATCCATATAACGCTGGTCCTGCTGCGTGTACAACCCACGCACCCGAATCTCCTCTTGTAACTTCTACTGTCTGTTAGCATAATGCCTTGTATCCGGATCCTCAATCACTGACTCTGATCATCATCCATTTGTAACACGTAGACTGAAACGAATATTTGACAGCTGGACATCCAGATGCTGGCTGGACACGTCGATAAAACACCACTACGAGTGCCAGCGGCGGCACCTAGCACTAGAACAGGATCGGAGGTATCATCATTGAACGTTGGTCTCTCGGCTATCAGGATGGACTGACTAAGAGTACCAAATCGGCTTTGGGATTTTGTCTCTGAGGGAGTTGTAGGTACCCAAACGGCTTTGTTGCGTCTGGTTGGTCGTACTTCGAAAAGACACCAATCGTGAGAGGGTTTAGTACGTTGAGCTGTTACTCCTGGAAGCCGATCAGGGTCAAGGGGATGACTGAGCGCTTCCTCGTTCGAGAGCCATGCAGTGAGACTGAAAAGGCCTTGTGTCATGTTTTCACATGATGTATCGTTCGTCGACACCTGGTGACGATGTTGGCGTGCGTCTTTCGCAACATGTCCTGCTGTGACACCGTAATACCTGGTCTGGTCGTTGGCGAACGAGACCTTGATTACGCCGCCAAAGGTGGCTTGACGGACTACCGAAGGAGGCGTTCTTCGCTCGCGACCCATAACAAATAGTGGGGCACCGCAATTGGTATTGTGCTCGGTGTGATACCGTCTCAAGGTGAAGATGTCGAGGGGGAGCTCCGCATGAACTTCCTCAAAAGGCTCGGGAATAACAATGTAACCCAGTCGTTCGTCTGTATTCGGTATGCCGAGCTCGCTCTGCACTGGCCCATATTTGAAAGCCTCTTCGAGAATCGGTGCAAGATCTGGCTCGCACAGGACAGCCATATGTAACTTAGCCTCTTGCTCATTCTTGCCAACCACCATGGGCTGGAAGACCAGCTTGTCCCACGGCACCTGTCCATCTGGGGACGCTCGAGCAACTGCAGCCTGCAATCTCGCCTGTATCGCCGACAAAACTGCCAAGTAGTGCCTCTGTTGCTTGCGATCTGGTGACTTTAGGAATCGAAGAACATCTTTCCCAGGTATTGGGAAGACCCTCGTAGCTAAGTCGCTCGGTGAGCTGGCAACTGCAGAGACAGTATTGTTCGAGTCGACAGTGCCCACAGACTGGTAGGCAGAGTCTACAGTCGATTGTGCATCAGAGAGATCTGCCGACTTAGCGCTACCACTCGGCTCGTGGTTTGGTACAGGGAGGCGGAGGAGAGCTTCAACATTATCGGTATCCGATCTTTGAGTTTTACATATCAGCATCTGCTCCATTTGATGTGGAGTAGTGAGAAGCCAAGGTCATGCTGCGAGAACGTGTGGGATAGCATCTCTTGCCACAAGCTTATTCAGATGAGATAGTCAGAAAGTGGGCCGTGGCTCAGCTGGTGTCGGCCACAGCGTATCACCATAAGGCAGACTACCGGTCAGGAAGCGGTGACATGGCGTGCGCTGAATGGATGGGGCAGAGTCCTTCATGTATGTAGCCAGGCTGAAGGTGGGCGCGATTCGATGTCCCTTTCTCAGCCTACCACGCAGCCAACTTAGCCTTACCCCTCATCTCTTGGGCAGTAACGCACAACACATGACAGCGAGTGAATAATAATGTGAGCGTCCTGCAGAATACTCGATTAATTGTTCCTTCCCCTTTTGACGCAATTGTATTCGAGCATGGCACCTGATCGCAGCGTGACATCTTTTGCGGAATATTTTCCGTTGCGGGATCCTAATGACGACGATTTTGGAGGGCTTTGCCAGAGTTTGTGGGGCTGGCATGATTGCAATGAATGTCAGAACCGCGGGAGCTGTTTCGCAGAGAGCTGCCAATGGGCGCGGTTGCCAACCTTGTCACCTTATCGTGTGTTCTATCGTGATGCAACCTATCGGTACACGTCAGATGACTGGTTCACATCACTTCCAATGTTGCAAACCCACGGGGACCTGCACCGACTCATCCGTTTCATTTTGGCCCACCGAGAGACCCCACGAGAAAGTCTCGTCGCGAGTTATTCGAGACAAGGAAGTCATGCACACGCGATCGAGACTGGCGCAAGTCGCGACTTCAACCTCGCGTACAGCATAATTGGTATGCTTCCATGCGCAGAGAGGAACAGCTTCCACATCCGGTGTCCAGGACTTACTCCCGTGATCTGGAAGAAAGACCAAGCTGCTTGTGAAGTCTGGGAGGATTCCATACCTCAAGGAAGGAATCTAACAGATGAGGAGGCCCACTTGGTTACGACCAAGCTTTCTGCGAAGAGGCTGCATGACTTTGGCTTCAAGATCAGCAACACGAACGACCCTCGCTTGCATCTCACGTTCGAAACAACGGTGAAGAGCAGACGAGTGTATATCTTCTATCAAGCTGGGTTTCTCAAACAACATCTTTCGAGCCAGGGTCGCTGTGATTCTGTAGTAAGGTGAGTGCAATATTAATGCTCCTCGGACTCTACTCATACAGAATAGACCATTCATACCGCGTCAGATAGCGAGAGAAATTCTCTATACTTTGCGTTTCATTCTATTCAACTGGGACGACCAGCCAAGCTGTGAACTCGCTGCCGAATCAGGCTTTGAGTTGACCTGCCTAGGTTTCGACGCATTCGGTTTTCCGCTTGATGACGGACCCGAGGACCAAAAGTATCGTCACTGGGGCGCTAAGCTGCTCGCCCTCGTCAAGGTCCTGGACAGGTCAAGGGTAGTCTATCGTATTCGCAGTTGGATCCCAACTAAGCATAGATGGGTGATGTTGATGAAGCTTCATCCCGCAAAGTGCACGATGCTAGCTTTGACAGCGCTGGGCGTGCTTGTTGCCACAGTCTTTGGCGTGTTCAGCCTATTGATGCAAAGGCAAGAGCCAATGGAGAAGCGCTTGGTTGTTGTAATTGACGGTCCAGTCAACGACACACCAGGCCATGGCTGATAATCCGAGTAGCCAGGTCACCGTAGAACGTGAAGGAAGCAGATTGTTGGTAGTTATGATGTCGACGAAATACCGCTGTGATGTCTCTGTGTTCGTGTTGATGAGCGCACACACCAGTCGGCGCTCGGCAGCCACGCGACGAAAATCTTGGCGTTGTCCGTGCTCCCACGATCGCAAAATTCGGCTGGCGGACACGACTACCTACGCTCAACACCACACACGCTCAACGCAGGATAACCACTTCTTTGCGCTCTCTCACACATCAAAAATGGCACCCAACACCGTACGTAAGCCGCTTTGCTGTCTGTGAGCGCGTCTCACACACATCGCCTCGATGTGCAGAACAGTAGGCTAATGCGCCCGTAGAAGGCATCCGGCAAGAAGGCCCAGAAGGTGACGAAGAAGTTCATCATCAACTGCAGCCAGCCCGTCAACGACAAGATCTTCGACATCCAGGCCTTCGAGAAGTTCCTCCACGACCGCGTCAAGGTTGAGGGCCGCACCGGCAACCTCGGCGACGTCGTCCAGATCTCCCAGCAGGGCGATGGCAAGATCGAGGTCATTGCTCACCAGGAGTTCTCCGGCCGCTACCTGAAGTACCTGTACGTCCATTCACACCGAGAACACGACTGCGAGGGCAATCGCTGATAGCAAACAGCACCAAGAAGTTCCTCAAGAAGCAGCAGCTCCGTGACTGGCTCCGCGTCGTCTCCACCTCCAAGGGTGTTTACGAGCTCCGCTTCTTCAACGTTGTCAACGACGAGGCGGAGGATGATGAGGAGTAAGCGCGACGTCTTCGCTGACGGCTCCGCATATGATGTCACAATGGATGGGTGACGCAATATCACGACAAGGACAACGACACGCTCTTCGCTGAGCGTGCGGGTCTAGAAGGGAAAGAGCGGTGTTCCACCAGGCAGATAGCACGATCAATGAATTGTTGCGTCTGTCACCTGATGGATCTGATATGCGTGTGACCATACGTGCCTCATTAAGACAGCAACTCCATATAATCGCAGGCCCTGGGTCAACACCTGTGTGTGGACACCGTGCGACAAATCGCCATGACTCCCTCACCGGTATACGATGTCTTCAAGCCCTACCCCGCTGTACAAATTTTCTTCACACAACCTTTTGCGCTAGCATAGCTTGCTTTCAGAAGTGGAGCGTCGTGAACTCCGCAAGATGTGCAAGGCGGCGTGGGCGGGTACACTTGCGGATGCTCGTCTGTACCCGTGAACATAGCGTGGAACATAGTGCTATGAGTCGGTGTATGCAACTTGTGCGCACTCTAAATGCCTTGTATGGACGCTCTACTCGCCCATGAGGATACTGACGGCTCTTGCGCTGATGCGAGAAACACAGGTCTTGATGTTGTGGTGGAGCTGTTTGCAAAAGCGCAGAGTATCAGGAGGCAATCGTCGCAGGTAAAGCTTGCGCGTCGAAGTCTATGGTGATGGTAATGATGGGTCAAGCACAAGGCCTTTGAGGTGTCGAACACCCACGAGGATTTACAATAGCTGAAACGAGGCAGATCATATGCGGTAATGCCTGGATGTATAAAAACGCACAAGTAGTCAAAGTCCAACTTGTAATGGCAGCTGAAGGATTCACCCGGAACACCCCTCAGGCACAAACCGAGATCTAGAGCAATCCTTTGGGCCCATTGCAAGTAGCGAAGAGTCTGGAAGACTTATACGAGGACCAGCAACTGTGCAGAGCGGGGTCTTTGTTATGACATTGAGATACAGAACTTTGACCTCGCACCGAGGTTTCGTGAATAGAGGTACTGGGCCTCACGAAGCGACGTCGGAGAACTTTGACAGCGCAGATGGCTTAAGGTGCTTCGATTCGGCCCGCACAGGGTCAATTGAGACCGAGTACTGCCCAGAGCTCCCAAGCCGCCATGCAGGGCAAGAAGGTTAACGGGAAAGGTAGCGACGATGAAGCCTCCCGGAGGTCATCCCGCAAACCATGCAGTCACGGGGAGAAGCGAAAGGTTGAGATGCGGTGAGACGTTGGCCTGTTGGCGTAGCACATGTAGGCATCATACGTCGTCAGTGCGAGGTAATGGCGCCAGAGCACGCAAGGTCCCAATACGATGACTCCGAGCAACGCGTGGCAAGCTGAGTGAGACAGATCAACGAGATGGAACCGACATGGACGGTTGCGGTTGTCCGTCGGGGATTGTGGCTGCGACTGCAAACTTGGATCAGGGATGGTGAGCACATGGCAGGAGCTCGAGATACCCATGGTTGACTCGCTCCACGAATAGGAATGCAGATGAGCTTCCTAATTGGGACATGACCCTACTGGCTCTTCATGGCCACACACAGCGGCAAGGTGTTCGATTGATGGCACCGGCAATAAGCGAAGTATCGTGAGGATACTGGCTTGGTGTTGTGATCTGGTCTCTTCGAGACTCATGATCCTGAGATGAGCACCCTCGGACCCAGATGCTCGCTCAGGCGCGCCCGATGGGATACTAAGCTACTCCGGAGTACTCGGAGTGACATCGGCATTGTCTTTGTCGCACAATCGAGTAAGGCGGCGATGTTTGCAGCGTAGTCTAGAGCCTCAACATGTGGGTTCTTAGCTTGCTCTGACACAGTATCTCTGGTCAAACAAGCAAGGCACCGGGCCGGCCTGACAAAAATGTGTAAAGAAACTGCACAAGTCTTGGGAGCCGGTGGGGCCGTCGTGTGCCACGGGCGCGACTCGAACATCTCTATGGCTCATGTACCCTGAAGGAAAATTTCAGCATTACATAACGCCGGGGCCTTGGCATTGAATCGTGATGCTTCGTCAGGACATGACTGCGCGTTGACGACGGTGCGCAATTAGCAATGGATAATGTCAGTCGAGCGTGCAGGGCGTGCGAGGGATCGTCAGAGGCTGCGAAAGCAAGTCAGGCGGTCATCGAACGGAGACGAAGGCTGTCCTTGAAGTATGAGGGGAAGGGACTCCGAAAAGTGAGTTCCACGGAGATGTCCAACATTCGTCCAACTTGAGCAGCATCACAACGCCATTCATCTCCTGGAACACGTCACCCCGCAAATTGGCGTTCTTGATGCTGCGGATGGAGGTGAATCCAGGCATGGTGTCCGGCGGCACCTGATCGTGCCGTGCTTCTGGAAGTTGAGTACCCCAGATGTCCCTCGGTGGAGACATGAGGTTAGCATGATGCGTCGTCGATGTGCCAATATTTGTGGGCTTACTGAAAGACAGCCGTCGGCAAAGTGTTGGCCGGTCATAGGCGAATCGAGCAGGCACGACGCACCGTGAAACAGGTATTGCGTGATGCTGCGCTGTTCTCGGCGGTCTTGTTGACAGTGTCGTGACAAGCGACTGGGTCTCGGTCGTTGAGGCTGGCTGCGCTGTCAAATGAGCTGACCGCTCGCGCAGCCGTCCAGCGCTCGCAGCTTGACGTCCAAACTTTACGCAAGCACGACACCGCGGCGTCTTCAGCGGGCGATCACGAGAGATGCGGCAGCCCGTGCGCGCTTGCCTCCTGACCCAAAAATTGCATCGGCGCAGGGGTGCACATGCTGCGTCCAGCCTAGCGTCTTCACGCGAAAGCTTGGATCCTCGTTCCCGATGGCATCATGCGCAAGGCGCTTGAGGCACCCAGTCATGAAATTTCTCTCAGGTAAAAAAAGTCAAAGTAGTCTTGAGCACTTGTTTATAAGGACTCGCCTTCCCCAGACGACGATTGCTCTTTGAGATCGACCTTTCCCCAGAACATGTTTCTGCCGCAACACCTTACTCACCAACTCAACTCGCACAAAATCAACTCTTGAAGCATAGCGCCACAGCAAACATCGCTGCAATCGCTTCTCCGGAAATACGCCATTTCGTCATTGGATAGTCACCCACCCTTTTGCAGCGCAGCTCAGCACGCAGCTGCACCCCAGAAAATCTCTCAAGCCATGCCAGGCCGCTTATTCCAGTCACTTGCCAGGGTAGCGCCGTCGCCATTGCCTAAACTTGACCAGCACCAGAAGAGCTCTCTTCAGCCGCTGTTCCCTCCAGTCTACTCTTACGCACCACCAGTCGAGGGGAGGAACAAATCACAGGACAACATAATCATGGCACGTCTTCCTTTCGTACGTCATCACAGTCACGATGGCAGCAAGAAGACGCCGAAGACTACCCCGAAAAATACACCGAAGACCAGCCCGAAGCTGGAGCCACATGTGGCTGCATCCATGAACATGAGCGTGGAGTCGCCGCCAGTGGTGTTCTACAACAGCCCCCAGTCATCCGCGGGCGCCATCTTCACTGGTCAGCTCCTTCTCAACGTGCATGAGCCCCACATCACAGTCGACAAGTTCGAGATGAAGCTGCTTGCAATTGTCTCCACCAAGAAGCCAGTCGCACAGCACTGCAGCGACTGCTCGAACCAGACCACCGAGATTCACACATGGGATTTCTTGACGCATCCCACTTCTCTGCGCAATGGCCAGCACTCCTATCCATTTAGCCATCTCCTCCCTGGTCACTTGCCAGCCACCACCCACGGCAGCCTTGCGACTCTCGATTACTACTTGTCCGCAGTAGCAACAACTGCGAAGGGTGACAAGATCACCTACAAGCGCGCTGTTGATATCAGACGTGCCATCTTCCCCGGAAACGAGAAGCATTCCATTCGCATCTTCCCGCCAACGAACCTAACTGCTTCGGTTACACTACCCCCGGTCATCCACCCGATTGGCGACTTCCCTATCGCAATGCGCCTATCTGGCATCGTTCAGAACAAGGCAGATTCGCAGACCCGTTGGAGGCTCAGGAAGCTCAACTGGCGTATCGAGGAGACGCAGAAGTTCATTGCTCCGGCCTGCTCCAAGCACATTGGCAAGGTTGGTGGTGAGGGCAAGGGTGTTCTGCACGAGGACGTTCGTGCTATCGCCACCGAAGAGGTCAAGACCGGCTGGAAGACCGACTTCGAGCGCGGCGAAATCGATGTCGAATTCAATGCCGCTTGCAACGTCTCTCTTAAGCCACTCTGTGATATGGACAGCCAAAGCGGCATGAGCGTCAAGCACAACCTCATTATCGAGATGGTCGTTGCTGAAGAATGGGCGCCGCTTAAGAAGCTCAGCCAGGCCACTCCAACCGGTGCCGCTCGCGTGCTTCGCACCCAATTCCACCTTATTCTTACTGAGCGTTCAGGCATGGGTATCGCCTGGGACGAGGAGCAGCCACCCGTCTACGAGGATGTTCCCGCCAGCCCACCCACATACATGGACGATGTCGAGATCCAGTTTCCTGCAGTTGACAGCACTGCTTCTTCTCGTTCAGCGTCCTTCAGCCTTGAGAGCTGAGCATGATACCCTGCATCATACTTTAGAACCGCCGTCCATTTCGGCGATTTCAATACGCTTTACGAATTTCCTTCCCACGTCGATTGGCGATTCAACTTTGAGTTTCTGGTGGACTGTGTAGGATATACCCATTTGCATGCCCACGGTGGGCTTTCACCCATTCTTATTTGCGCAGAAAGCGAGGCGTTTTGAGCAGTGGTTGAGTTGAGCCTACATGAGCTCCTCTGTACGGTATACCACAGGCGTTTTGCATTCCTACAAAAAGTTTATCGATCAGCACTACTACAATAATACATGACAGCAAAGTTGCTAATCCTCATCTTTCACATGCCATTCACATGCTACTCCTGACTGTCGTTGCCCAAAACCACACAGTACACAGTACTAGCTTCTACAACAATACATCATTTTGGCGTCAGAATGCGCAACATCGACACAACCTCACGCCATCTGCCCCTGCAACGAGCGAAACCCACACACACCCTTGCAAATTTCATCCACATCACAAGACAGCGCCACAAATACAGCGATCAGATCCAGCAACTATACCACGCCGCAAACGGCTGCCAAGCCACATCCCTCAACCCCTTTGTACCACTAGAAAATTCTTCCAGGCCCACGACACCCACAGATTGGGCAAGAGCTGGTAACGACCTACTAGCCCTGTCCGTGCATACCCGTCGTTAGGAAAGATCTCGAACGCACTGCGGGACCTAAGAGGCCCACAGCCCTACCTGACACGCCAGCACAAACGCACACGTCGGGAGTTTAGCCGAAAGACAGCCTGCACGTTTACTCGATAGCTGCGTGCATTGCGGGTCCACCTCGTGGGTGCACAGCGCGTTCATGACACATGAAAACATGGGTGCAAGGTCTAGAATTGGACGAAGGCTTGTCCAACGCTTGTGCAGGTGATGTGCACCGGGATCAGGGTGTATGGTCGAGACGATTTGGAAAAGCGTCGGGTAGAAGCGCGAACTTAGGCATGAAGAGCCGCATGTTAGATGGTGGCTGTAGAAGTTGAGGCTGGAGAGGGAGGCTGATGCTGGGTAGCATTGCCTGATTGGGATGTTATGGGGCGGCTCTCCGGGAGACACGGAGCGCAAGGAAGAGCGAAGGACCTGCATCGGGTTGCGCATCGCACGCTGCTGAGAGATGGGATTCAGTGCCCAAGCATGGGGATTGTGGAGTTCGACATGGGGAAGATGGTGTGATGCCGAGAGACGATGACGCTTTGAGGTGTCATAATGGATCAAATGCTTGTGAGGATCCACTGCGGTTTCCAACATCCAAGATTCGCATCAATTTCTTCCTCAATAGCGACGCATCAGGCTGAAAGGTGGTGGTGGGCCTCGGAGTCACGATGGGGTGAACGCGGTAAGATCTATTCATTTCGTGGACGAACTCGAGAGGAAAAACCGAACCAGCCTTGGCAGGTATACATGCTGCGGTGTTTCTGGAGAAGATCGATCGACATGTCGTTGACTGCAGGAAGAGCCATAGTCGAGGTTAATTCAATGTTGAATGCGGGAACAAAAGCAGTGGCAGAATCTGGTTGCATGTGCTGCCGGGCGCCGACACCAAGCTCAAAATTTAGATGTCGTCTGTAGGATCAAGGTAAGTAACTAGCTGGAGCTCACTCTTGTCAATGTTTAGGCCAAGTGAACTTTCTAAAATCGCAAATGCGTCCTTGATGCACCTATGGTTATCTACCCCACACTCGCCAAAGCATCCCGCTACCCTCACATAAGGATATCCAGACATTCGCAACACGCACTTGATCACGGCGATCAGAGCGAACGATCTCAGTAATCTGCCGAGGCCGCACGAGACCGCCCGAGTCGCTGGAGGAGATGCTTGGGTCGTCGGTTTCAGGCCCTTTCCAGCCATTCTTGATCCACTAAAAACGCACCACGACGGCCGAGGTGATTCAAGATGCGACTGTTGAGGCGCTGCAAGCGTGGCCACACGCCTGAGGCAGCGGTCGAGCTGTCGATGTACCAAGGTTCGCGAGGATGCCTCCGTGGCTCACACAGCACTGTGCGGCATTCAGGACACGTATTTGATGTTTCCATCGCTGACTCGTTGACCCATTCATCGAGGGAATCCTGATGGAAGAAATGCTTACATCCTATCAGAACTGGGTGATTGCCTCCAACATCCTCCTTGCCGTCGAAATCGCTAACGCAGATCGAGCACGCAGTCCCGGGAGGAGGGAGGAGCACAGCGAGCCTGCAGAATTCCAACAGTTCCACTCGGTTGATTATTGCGCTCCAATCCGTTTCTGTCACATTGGAATCGATGTTTAGCAGTGGGTGGTCATGATGATGACGGCATTCTCGTCGATAAGCGTCTGTAAACGCAAGCATGTCCGCAAAGGAATACGTTATCTTCAGTTTTGGAAGTAAACCTGTGAATATCGCTTGTTCGATACGCCACTGGAGGACTACGTGCAAACAGTCATTCTGTCACATTGCTCGAAAGTCTAATCATGCTGGCTCACCTGCGCCATGACTTCCGCATATATCAGGTTCTGAGCGCGCGCTCGCTGTACTCTGTTTAAGACCACTCTTGTCAAGTCTTTCATGCCTGCAGTGCAGATGGCAGCTTTGGGATAGCGGGTGTTGATGTAGCTTTCGGGTTCTGTGTTGAGAAGGTTCACAAGGTCATCACTAGGGTCATCCGGCTCGAAGCCTGTCCTGATAACCAAGCCTGCAACGCACTTTTGAATGACTGCTAAAAAGGCACCAGCATCTCGTGGGGGCACTAGATCGATGAATTCTTCGAAGACCTCAAAGAAGCGCCCATAACGTTGCCGAATCGCGAGACGCCCGCGGGTATTGAAATTTGTGGGCTTCAGTCGATGCCATTGTAACATTTGATACGCTTGGTGCTTACGCTCGAACCTGATTCAGCGTAGCATTGTCGTTGGAGTTATGATAGTTGAGTGGTAATGGGAAGCAACTGAACAGAAGTTCTTGCTAAAAGGTGTGAGAGACATTGTGAGTGAAAGAAATCAAAAATCTAGTGAAATCATGCTGAAGGACGCGTACTGCAATTGACAGTGACGTATTGACGTACTTACCGTGACCGTGAAGCACACGAGCTTCAATATTCAAAGTGTCGAAAGTGTCGAGCGCATCCAAAGCGTCACTTGCGCAATACCGTCGACGGGCGTCAACATCAGTGTTGCTGAAAACATCAGAATTTTGGGGCTCCACCACCTGGACAAAAGATATTGGACACCTTTGGCCGCTGACCTCATCAAAAATTTCCGACTTTTTTTGTCTAAAGTGCGTCCCTCCGAGCCGAGACACACGGTGTAACGAGACAGATTTGCACTCCGGACCGTCGAAGCTTCTTGTTCACTCATTTGACAGACCTTGGCTAAATATGCAGCATTCTTTAGCCGACTCTTCGCTAATCTCTTTGCCTCCGAGAACAAGTGCTGCTGTGCTGACCCTGCTGTCGATAGCTTCGTCAACGCGGTCAATTGGCCTTTCGCCAATAACCCCCTGTCTACTCACGGCCCAAAGGGCCTGTGCGAAGGTCGGAGGTCGTGGTAGAAAGCAAAGTCGACGGCAATTGTATCCTAGGCATTAGAAGCTCTTTTGCCTGTCAAAGTGTGCAGTCCGGCAGTTTCGCCGGTCTGGAGCGGAGAGTGCAGATCGCGACCTAGCAGCTTAGAAGGCGCTAGACTCGGTTGCCTTGCAAGGGGCTGCATTAGCGCGCATAGCAACTGCTGTAAGATACGGTATTGTATGGCCACTGAGGCGAGCTGTGGCGCAGCCTGGCGGATCTCTATCCGCGTCAGCGGCTGATTGATCAGTCTTGTTGCTGCTCTACGGCCTCCCTCAATCTCAGCGCTCAGCCGCGCTACCCACGAACGTCTCAACGCGATCACCGCCGTCTGTGCCTGGCCACCTCGCGACCGTGACAAACAAGATGAAATGAGCCAGTAGATGCTCGATGATGAGGAGTGCATCGCAATAGGGGCGTATTTATTGCGAAGATGCAACTTGTCGGGGCTGTGCTGAGCTTGCATGAGCGCATTCAGCCGCGTCTGCCCCCCGCCTCTAGATTGTCTAAGCAGTCTTACAGAACGCAGAACATGGTGCAAAACACCAGCTTCAGCCTGCAAGGCGGACAAGGCTGAGCTCTCTCACGCCATCCAGTCCATGTTTCGCTGGTACCAGAACGCGGCGAGATGCTATGTGTATCTGTCTGACGTATCGACAAGGAAGAGAAAAGCCGACGACGACGTGGTCGACAAGTTCACTTGGGAGGCCGCTTTCAGGGCAAGCCGATGGTTCACGCGCGGCTGGACGCTCCAAGAGCTGCTTGCCCCAAGCACTGTTGAGTTCTTCTCCCAAGAGTGGACGAAGCTTGGTAATAAGACATCGCTTCAGCTGTTGATCCATAAAATCACCAGTATCTCGCTCGGAGCGCTTGACGGAGCCCGTCTTTCCCAATTCAGCGTTGACGAGCGGCTGCGGTGGAAAGGCGACCGGCAGACCAAGCGCGAAGAAGACGGAGCGTACTCGCTGCAAGGCATCCTAGATGTCGAGTTAGCGCCAGTGTATGGCGAAGGTGCAGTTGGCGCCTTCAAGCGCCTTAAGGACGAGGTCGACAGTTCCAAAAGATGCGTTCAAGACACACGCAGTACGGATCCACGCAACGACAAGAAACGCATTGAGGAAACAAATGGCGGCTTGCTGGAGGGCTCGTATCGATGGGTGCTCGACAACAGCAGCTTCCAGCAGTGGCACAAGGACCCGCAGAGCCAGCTGCTGTGGATCAAAGGCGATCCTGGTAAGGGCAAGACAATGCTGCTCTACGGCATCATTGACGAGCTGCATTGCTCGCTGCCTCGAACCGCCTTTTTAGCGTACTTCTTCTGCCAGGCGACCGACTCGCGCATCAACAGCGCCACGGCCGTGCTGCGAGGCCTGTTGTACATGCTGGTGAGCCAGCAACCGTCACTTGTATCGCATGTCCGCAAGAAGCACAATGACGCAGGCAAAGCCTTGTTTGAGGATGCGAATGCATGGGTCGCCTTGACAGAGATCTTCACGGACGTGTTACGAGACCCTCAGCTAAGAGCTACATACCTGATCATCGATGCGCTAGACGAGTGTGTCACTGACTTGCCGAAACTGCTTCACTTCATCGCAAAGCAGTCTTCTGCCTCTTCCCGCGTCAAGTGGATCGTGTCGAGCCGCAACTGGCCAGAGATCGAAGAGCAGCTGGAGCAAGCTGGGCACAAGGCCAAGCTGAGCCTTGAGCTGAATGCAGAGTCTGTATCTGCAGCTGTCGGCGTGTTCATCCAGCACAAGGTGACTCAGCTGGCACAGGAGAAGAAATACGACCAGCAGATGCAAGACACAGTCTTGGAGAGGCTGACGGCAAATGCAGATGGCACCTTCCTTTGGGTAGCGTTGGTGTGTCAGGAGCTTCGAGTAACAGCGAGACGGAACGTGATAAAGAAACTGGACACCTTCCCGCCTGGCCTCGTGGGGCTTTACGAGCGGATGATGCGGCAGATCAGAGCGTCGGATGATGCTATACTCTGCAAGCAGGTGCTAGCTTCAGCCGCGCTTGTGTATCGGCCAATTACGCTGCAGGAGCTAGTGGCCCTTGCTGAGCCGCTCGAAGACGTAGCCGACGAAGCAGAGGTACGAGAGATCATCGGCCTGTGTGGATCGTTTCTCACTTTGCGAGAAAACACGGTTTACTTTGTGCACCAGTCTGCAAAAGACTTCCTCTTCGCAAAAGCGTCTGATTACATTTTTCCGGACGGGATTGCAGCCGCTCATCAGACGATCTTCTCGAGATCGCTAGCTGTTCTGTCCAGCACGTTACACAGGAACATGTACGACCTAGTTGCCCCAGGGGTTCTGATTGATAGAGTTGAGGTGCCGATCGATGATCCGCTGAAGACAATGCGTTACTCGTGCACCTACTGGATCGAACACCTCATTGCCTCGGCTGTCGATGCTTCCATATGCTTTTTCATTGGTTTACGGGATGGAGGTGCCGTTGACGACTTTCTCCGTAAAAACTTTCTGTATTGGCTTGAATCGCTCAGCCTTTGTGAGAGTATATCGACAGGTTTGAATTCTATGACAAAGCTAGAGACTCTCGTGCAGGTATGTCTTACGCAAGTAAACTGGTTACATGGTTCATCCACTAACGAGACCTAGGGGAAGGCGGACACACCTGCCCTGCATAAGCTAGTCCAGGGCGCCTGTCAATTTATCCTTTCGAATCGAGGGGTTGTTGAAAAGTATCCCTTGCAGGCATACTGCTCAGCGCTTATATTCACCCCGAGGAACAGCCTTATCCGCAGACAATACGAAAAGGAACAACCTTGTTGGCTGCGAAAGATTTCACACATGCATGACGAATGGAGCCCATGCAAACAGACACTGGAACAACATCGTGCTCCAGTAAATGCAACGACATTCCTGTCGGATAGTTCGCGGCTCGCATCTGCTTCAGATGACAGAACGATACGACTCTGGGATATCAGGACTGGTGAATGTGAAAATGTTTTTGAGGGTCACAAATCTGCTGTCCATGGTGTGGCATCGTCCCCTGACGGTGGACGACTTGCATCTGCTGGCAATGACAAAACAATACGGTTGTGGGAAGTGGCAACGGGACAGTGCCTAAAAGTGCTTGTCGGCCATCGGAGCTCTGTTAAAGCTGTGGTCTTCGCCCCCAATGGACGATGGCTGGCGTCTGGCTCCAATGATAAGACGATACGCCTATGGAACGCGGTGACGTACGAGTTCGAAAGGGTCTTACAGGACCATCACTCTGGTGTGAATGATGTGGTGTTCTCACCAGACAGTTCTCTGGTTGCATCAGCATCCAACGACAAGACCGTGAAACTATGGAGTACAGCAACGTTCGACTGCCTCTTTACGCTCCAAGGCCATAGCTCGGAAGTATACTCTTTGGCGATTTCGTCTGACGGTCAACAGCTCGCATCGGCTTCTAACGATGAGTCGATCTGGATTTGGGATATCTATAGACGCGTATGCCGGCATGTTCTCAGGGGTCATGACTCCTATGTCACCTCTGTGGCTTTCTCGCCCGATGCGTTGCACCTTGTTTCTGGCTCAGACGATAAGACACTGCGCCTCTGGGATGTGAAAGGTGGCGTGTGTGAGAATATTTTCGAGGGTCACCAGGATTCCATCACGTCGGTAGCATTCTCACCGAACAGCCAACAGCTAGCCTCTGCTTCGAGAGACAACATGCTACGCGTTTGGACCACCACTGCAGGTACATATCAACGGAGTACAGCAGGTCACCGTGGACTCGTTAGCGCAGTCTCCTTCTCGCCAAACGGCAAGTGGTTTGCAACTGCATCAGTGGACAAAACTGTATATCTGTGGGACACCGCAACATTTGACTGCGTACACGTACTCAGAGGTCATCGTTCCAACATCTACGCTGTGGAGTTCTCGAATGACTGCAATCGGCTCGCGTCAGCTTCAAGAGACAAAACCATCAGGATATGGAACATACATACAGGACTAATAGAGCAGATCTTGGAGGGGCATGAGTCGGACATTTATGCGGTAGCCTTTTCTCCTGACAGCCAGTGGATCGTGTCTGGCTCAAACGACGAAAGTGTACGCCTGTGGGACGTCGAATTTGGCGAGTGTATTGGCTTTCTCGAGGGTCATCGTGCCTCTGTTCATTCCGTGGTATTCTCTGAGGATGGCCAACAAATCGCCTCAGCCTCTAAAGACCAAACAATCCGTTTATGGGACGCAAACACAGGGCATTGCATGCAAGTAGCCAGCACACAGGAGACCCACCTTCGATTGCTACCTTTTCAAGACGCTCTGTCGACTCAAGAGACTCTAAGGCTGTTACGCCTGACATCTGTTGAGTCGGCATTCGTCCCTGGCAGATCTCCGAAGAATGATTCGGTGTTTCTTCCCAAAAGGATGGCTCAGTCTGACGCACAGTCGGTCCTCCGAATACATGTCGAAGATGACTGGGTCTTCCGAGATGGAGAGAGGCTTCTCTGGCTGCCTCCCGATCGCCGGCCGTCTTGTTCAGCAGTCTATGAGAACATGGTTGTGATAGGGCACAGTTCAGGTGGCATCTCGTGTTTGGAGTTTGATATTTAGTTGCAAGTACTGCGCTTATTTGCCCGCAAATCTTCTTGCAGGCAGCTTCATACAGAGGCCACAAGCAGGTCGTCAAGACGCTACTTGACAAAGGCGCCGACGTCAACGCGCAGGGTGGATACTACGGCAACGCGCTGCAGGCAGCTTCAGGAGGGGGCCACGAGCGGGTAGTCGAGGTTCTGCTTAATGCAGGTGCTCAGCAACACTAGGAAGACGATTCTATGTCAGGACGTGAGTAGCTTTGCTAGGCAGTGAGCATTCTGAATTAAAGTAGAACATGATACAGGGCAGGGGAGAATAAGCCTATGCATGCAGCGGTAGATACTTCTAGAAAGCTGTCAGCATGCGCCACATCTATTTTGAAAGCTACACAATGTAGGTATAGCGCTGAATTCATTACAGTAAAATACCGGCAACCCACAGGTGCGCTAATGCAGGCTCATGCATGCCAAGATACAATGATGCGACCCGCCAGCTCGGTCTTGTTGGCAGGGATCATCTACTCCGCACTACGGTGCTCCCGGCATGCACGCTCCTGCATTCAAGTGATCTCTAAAGCTTAGGAGGATAATCTTCTTTATTCGCACATTCTCCCTGGCCCACCGATACCTTAGAAATCTCCTGAATTGACGAGCAGACAGGGGGGTATTGCCAAAGGGTCGTTTGACGGCGTTGACGGAACGATCAACAGCATAACCAACGCTGAGGGAATTCTGGTCGGAGCCTGTTAGTCTAGAGGATGAATAGTTTCGTTAACATCGCATTAGATCGAAAGCTGTATAAAATTGTAAATGAAGAGCTCCGAACGTCCGAAATGCTGACCTGTCTCGGGACATAGTGTGTCTCTCCACTTAGGGACGCACCTTAGGTGGTGGCTCAGATAACCTGACGACAAATCTGGCTTGGCAGTCGACCAGGAAGAATGCGCATAATACAAACTGCTCGACTGGAGCGACATCGCGTCTCTTAAAGCAAGGTTACGTCATGGTTATGCTCGCATGTCGCGAAACGCTGTCCCTTCAGCATTAAGAGGCGAAAGACATCGTATGAAACATGATTACATCTGAAACATCAATGCCTGTAGGACCTTGTGTGAAACAGCAAACAAGATGGTGAATTCGAAATATTAACGCTGCCGTTTGAGGAACAATGCGTATGTTTCGCTTTTTGATGACTTGATATACCCATTTTCAACAAGGTAGGACGTCTGAACCTCATTCTAGGTTACCTGGCGTTATGCATGTGACACTCTATCGACGCTATGACTGTCCCACAGATTATAGGATTCATAGGCTATACCTTGCTGCGCCTGCATAGATTATTCTCAATACGAGAGCGCTAGAAGAGAAAATTAGTGCTCAAATTCACTGCTGCCAGACGGTGGAGGAAAAATTGAGACTGAAGTTGTAGCTGGCAAGCTCGAGATACTTACTTGTCATCGAACTTGAAGGCCTCTTGAAGAATATCGCCTTGCTCATCCGGCACAAATCTAGAAGTGCAACTGACGCTGAGTGAGTAGCGGTACTCACGGCGAACCATGTTTTGTCTGTCAAAAACATCTCTTATCGACTCATACCTGGTAGTGGTTCAGACCAGCTTTAAGGAAGGTTCTGTCGTAGATGTAGAGACTACACAAATACAAGTGTTTGAATTGCGAATAGACGAGGTGAAAATTAGGGCTCTGAACTACCCTAACGGAGGCCGAGAGACTCGGGTCGATCATGGTGAGGTATCTAGCAATCACGCAGGCACTAGTGCATATGAAGGTGAAAGTGAAAACCTGATATCTTGAGAATTTGGCACAGACTAGCAACGTTAGCGCACTCGGGTTCCCTTCGTATTATAGCTCTCATTCCTAGCTCTTACCAGAGACAACTATTGAGTTGTATGTCCCAAACCCTGCGGAAGACGCGCAAAGTCCAACATGACGCCACTTCAAGAACCTATTCACGGCATGATCGAGGATCAAATCAAGTACAGCGATGTTCACTTGCGTTCGTTGGTTGGTGAAATCCCTTGCGATATCTGTCGTCCACTGTCTTCTTTTAACGAATTTTATTAGAGAACATGGCATTCCTGCTCCGTCTTCGATTCCCGTCGCTGGATCTCAATGATCTCTTCATTCCCAGGGGAGTATACAGAAATGACGATGGCGAGATCACGAAACGCAATACTGCAGTCATGGTTCACGACTCAGCTTCGAATAAACTCGTCAAAATAGTCAGTGTCGAGGTCACCTATGGTAACTTGATCGAGGAATTGAAGAAAAAGGTAGAAGCGAAAGTATTTGAAGCGATAATGGACTGAGATGAGCCGAATGCTCAAATAAGGATGGCATATCTATGCTGAATTGTAAGCCTGGAAAGCATCAAGCAATCGATGTAAGGGCTCTGGAAGTTGTAGTTGAATATAAAGTGAGGGTGAAACGCTCAAGGAGTAGCGGACACTAAACTACTCAAAGTGAAAGGTAGCTAGTTTTGCTTAAATTACAAGTGCGACTCAAATCCGACCGTGAGTTGTCTCTCTATTCTAAACACATACACTTCCCGCCGAAGCGCTCAAATTAACAAAGAACGCATTCACGCTCGACTATCGCATCTTCTCGCCGACGACAGCAATGCTGATGTTGCAACACTTGCAGGTAAGCTGGGAAATTTTGGTAGCGATAGCTGTGTATCAAGTCCTTTGCGTCCAGAGAACATCGCATATCTGGTCCGGAAGCGCTACACTGGAGGAGTCAAGACAGAAGAGTTGTCCATACCTATCGCGAGAAGCTACGACGATGAGGGCTACATTCGGAGAGCTGAGGCGGCGGTCCTCGTGCACAACAAGCATGATGATGATATCATTGTCAGTGTTCAGGTGGAGCGGGAGGATCTCCTCGAGGAGTTGGAGAGGAAGGTGGACGACATGTTGTTTAGCGCTCTCGAGTGAGTGACTCATCTACATCTGAGATCGTGGGATATGACGCAGCAGACATGGACTTGATCTGTCACGGAGAGGCTCATGAGACCACCGGTAGTTCTTGAGAGTAGCAGCGAAGAAAGGATTTAGGGCCGAGTTATCACTGCTTAGGCCACGACTGCGTTTCCATTTCCTAACATGTATCTTCTTCTTCACTAGCCATTATCTTTGATCTATGTATTACATCACCACAAAAGCTCAATTAAAACGTGAGACCTGTTAATGCATAACGTAGGTGGCAAGCGAGCTGCGCACCCCACCAAACTTGCCCACCTCTCTAGACGTATATCTCAACAACGCAACAGTATAATATATAGAGATTAAAGCAGTAAATTAAGCAGTAGCTATAGTGTCTTTCTTGCACGTACGCGCGTTGTGTCCAGTCTCTCTACACTTGCTGCAGCGCGCCAGAGCCTGGCGGCTGAGGCCTGATTGCTCTCCTGTCTGACGCTTCTCACGAGCAGTCTGCTGCTCAGCCTCACGTTGAGCGAGTATATCCTCTCCAGCTCCCATTGTTAATACTCCTTGGTGTTGTATACGCTTTCTCTTGCGCTGCCTACGCGCAGACGCTGCCTTATTTGCCTTCTCAGGGTTGGTGATCCGATCGCGCATTAGCTCAGCAGACAGCATTATCACCTCTGCCCCTTTCTTAAGCTGATCTATTGCTTCAATAACTGACGCTGGCGAAGAGCTCTTATGCTTACGTACGCGCTCACGTATTAGGCTTGACTGAGCCTCAAGCTCACGTACGTTGCTTGGTGTACGAGCCTCCCACAGAGCCTCTATCAGGGCTGCTGGTGGCGTTGGTGTACGCAGCTGTACGTCAAGCTTTGATAGAACAACATCTGGATGGAGAGGGACAAGCCCTGTGCCAGAGAAGGCGGAGCAGATATTGGTAGACGTGAATGATCGATCGTACGCTGCCTTGATAGCTGGGAGGAACTCAAGCTTGGTGATGTGGTTGATGTGGTTGCGCATCAGGCTCTCAATCTCACGGCTGTACGCGCGCTTCAATGGCGAGAAGCAGCCAACGTCAAGAGGCTGGAGAAGGTGAGATGAGTGAGGCGGCATGCAGAGCGTGTAGATATTGTTCTCCTTGCAGATCTCCTAGAACTTAAGAGAGTGGTGGCTCTCATGGCGATCAAGGATGAGCAGCCGACGTGCTCCTACTGTACGAGCCTTTGTATGAGCGTTGAAGTGCTCTAGCCACTCTACTCCTAGCTCGTTGGTAGTCCAGCCATTGTCGCTGACTGCGATCGCCCAGTCGCGTGGGATTGCTGCGTCCTTATACCAGGCAGAGAGGTGGTACTGGCCAGTCAAGATGATGAATGGTGGGATAGACCAGCCAGCAGCATTGATACCAGCAATCAACGTTGCCCACTCACGATTGCCAGGCTGAAGAGCCTTTGGCCGGCCTCTTCTCTCTGACCCCGTCACGACAAGCTGCGTCGTGATCTTGCCCATCATAAAGCCTGCCTCGTCAAAGTTGTAGACGTCATCATCACAGATGCCGTACTTGATCTTTGTCTGCTCTACCAGCTCGAACCACTTCTTGATTAAGACTGGATCTTCACACAGAGCTCTCTGCCTATCATATGCGCGATTAAAACGCGTCGTAAGACTGTGTGTACGCTTAACAAAGTTGGCAGGCCACTTCTGCCCAACCTCACCAGCGCTGCGCGCAGCCAGCAGTCTATTAGCCATATCACGTACAGCTGCGTACGTGGGCGCAAACCCACGCAAGTCAAGGTCAAGTATATGTGTAACAATCACCTCCTCTTCTACCTGAGTGAGCTTCCTTGAGTTAGGCTGGCAATCGCGTCGGGCAGGTACACCAGCGCGTCGGCTGCGCAGTGTAGATTCAGCAACGTTGTAGGTATTAGCAGCGCGTCGATTAGCGTGTAATTGACCAGAAGTAATAGACAAGATAGCAAGCTGAATATCTGCTTCATTTGAGGTTATCTGAGTAGCACTGCGTTGAGCCATTGTACGTTAAGATGAAAGAGGTGGGCAAGTTTGGTGGGGTGCGCAGCTCGCTTGCCACCTACGTTACCCTGAATAATTTAACGTGTTTTACAAGCGAGTCGTCAATACAAGCGAGTCGTCAGCCCCACCAACTCTGTGCACCTCTTAACGCGTATATCTTAACAACGCAATAGTAAAGTATCTAGAAATTAATAGAGTAGATTAAGCAGTAGCTACACCCTCTTTCTTGCATGTACGTGAGTTGTGCCCAGTCTCCCTACACGTCTTACAGCGCGCCAGAGCCTGGCGGCTAAGGCCTGATCGCTCTCCTCCATGACGCTCCTCACGAGCAAGCTGCTGATCTGCCTCACGTTGAGCAAGTATATCCTCTCCAGTCCCCTTTGTTAACACTCCTTGCTTCTGTATACGCTTCTTCTTGCGCTCCCTACGCTTTGACGCTGCTTTGTTAGCCCTCTCAAGGCTAGCAATCCTTTCCTTCATCAGCTCAGCTGAGAGGATCATCATCTCAGCTCCTTTCTTAAGCTGGTCTATCTTCTCAATTATAGAAGCTGGTGACGAGCTCTTGTGCTGGCGTACGCGCTCACGAATTAGGCTTGATTGAGCCTCAAGCTCGCGGGCGTTGCTTGGAGTACGAGCCTCCCAGAGAGCCTCTGTGAGAGCAGCTGGTGGAGTAGGTGTACGTAGCTGTACGCCTAGCTTTGAGAGGACAGCCTCTGGTTGATAAGGTACTAGACCTGCTCCCCGGAAGGCTGAGCAGATATTGACTGGCGTAAACGATCGATTAAAGGCTGCCTTAAACGCAGGCAGAAACTCAAGCTTGGTGATGTGGTTGATGTGGTTGCGCATCAGGCTCTCTACCTCACGACTGTAAGCGCGCTTTAACGGCGAGAAGCAGCCAACGTCAAGGGGCTGGAGTAGGTGAGAGGAGTGAGGTGGCATACAGAGCGTGTAGATATTGTTCTCCTTGCAGATCTCCTAGAACTTAAGAGAGTGGTGGCTCTCATGGCCATCAAGGATGAGCAGCCGACGTGCTCCTACTGTACGAGCGTTAGTGTGAGCATTAAAGTGCTTCAGCCACTCTACCCCAAGCTCGTTATTTGTCCAGCCATTGTCGCTTACTGCGATTGCCCAGTCGCGTGGGATCTCTGCCTCCTCATACCAGGCAGAGAGGTGGTACTTGCCAGCAAAGATAAGGAATGGTGGGACTGACCAGCCAGCAGCGTTGATCGCAGCAATCACTGTCACCCACTCACGGTCGCCAGGCTGAACAGTCTTTGGCCTGCCTCTCCTCTCTGCTCCTGTCACAACAAGCTGCGTTGTGATCTTGCCCATCATAAAGCCAGCCTCGTCAAAGTTGTAGACGTCTTCGTCGCAGATGCCGTACTTGGCCTTTGTCTGCTCTACAAGCTCAAACCAGCCTTGGATAAGGACAGGATCCTCGCATAGAGCTCTCTGCCTGTCATACGCTCGGTTGAAACGCGTTGTAAGACTCTCTGTATGCTTAACAAAGTTGCGCGGCCAGTGGACGCCAACCTGATTAGCACTGCGTGCAGCCAGCAGTCTATTAGCCATATCACGTACAGCTGCGTACGTAGGCGCAAATCCACGTAGATCTAGATCAAGTATGTATTTAACAATCACCTCCTCTTCTAGCTGGGTAAGCTTCTTTGAGTTGGGCTGGCAATCGCGTCGGGCAAGCTTTCCAGCGCGTCGATCGTTTAGCGTTGACTTTGGGACTCCGTACGTAGAGGCAGCGCGTCTAGAGCTTTGCGACTGCTGGCTATTAATAGCTACAGATGCAAGAACAATATCAGATTCATTGTAAGATAGTTGAGCACTTGGTGGTGGAGCCATAGTGATTAGAAGTAGGTGTATTGATTAAAGTTGGTGGGGTGGCCGACTCGCTTGTATTGACGACTCGCTTGTAAAACACGTTACAACATCACGTAACGTGTTTTACAAGCGAGTCGGCCATACAAGCGAGTCGTCAGCCCCACCAACTTTGATCAACCACCTTAAGTCTTTTCATCATGCCTCAACGCTATGCCCCTCAAGTACTATCAAATGAAGCTGATGTTCAGCTTGCTATTAATTCTATTGTTTCAAAGCAGATTCAGTCTGAAAGCCGCGCTGCTCTAGCCTTTAACGTCCCTCGTATGACAATGCGCGACCGACGCGCTGGAAAGCTTGCCCGACGCGATTGCCAGCCCAACTCAAAGAAGCTTACCCAGCTAGAAGAGGAGGTGATTGTTAAATACATACTTGATCTAGATCTACGTGGATTTGCGCCTACGTACGCAGCTGTACGTGATATGGCTAATAGACTGCTGGCTGCACGCAGTGCTAATCAGGTTGGCGTCCACTGGCCGCGCAACTTTGTTAAGCATACAGAGAGTCTTACAACGCGTTTCAACCGAGCGTATGACAGGCAGAGAGCTCTATGCGAGGATCCTGTCCTTATCCAAGGCTGGTTTGAGCTTGTAGAGCAGACAAAGGCCAAGTACGGCATCTGCGACGAAGACGTCTACAACTTTGACGAGGCTGGCTTTATGATGGGCAAGATCACAACGCAGCTTGTTGTGACAGGAGCAGAGAGGAGAGGCAGGCCAAAGACTGTTCAGCCTGGCGACCGTGAGTGGGTGACAGTGATTGCTGCGATCAACGCTGCTGGCTGGTCAGTCCCACCATTCCTTATCTTTGCTGGCAAGTACCACCTCTCTGCCTGGTATGAGGAGGCAGAGATCCCACGCGACTGGGCAATCGCAGTAAGCGACAATGGCTGGACAAATAACGAGCTTGGGGTAGAGTGGCTGAAGCACTTTAATGCTCACACTAACGCTCGTACAGTAGGAGCACGTCGGCTGCTCATCCTTGATGGCCATGAGAGCCACCACTCTCTTAAGTTCTAGGAGATCTGCAAGGAGAACAATATCTACACGCTCTGTATGCCACCTCACTCCTCTCACCTACTCCAGCCCCTTGACGTTGGCTGCTTCTCGCCGTTAAAGCGCGCTTACAGTCGTGAGGTAGAGAGCCTGATGCGCAACCACATCAACCACATCACCAAGCTTGAGTTTCTGCCTGCGTTTAAGGCAGCCTTTAATCGATCGTTTACGCCAGTCAATATCTGCTCAGCCTTCCGGGGAGCAGGTCTAGTACCTTATCAACCAGAGGCTGTCCTCTCAAAGCTAGACGTACAGCTACGTACACCTACTCCACCAGCTGCTCTCACAGAGGCTCTCTGGGAGGCTCGTACGCCGAGCAATGTACGTGAGCTTGAGGCTCAATCAACGTTGATACGCAATCGCGTGCGACAGCACAAGAGCTCATCACCAGCTTCGATTATTGAGGCGATTAACCAGCTCAAGAAGGGGGCTGAGGTGATGATGCTCTCAGCTGAGCTGATGCGCGATCGGATCACCAGCCTTGAGAGAGCCAACGAAGCAGCGTCAAAGCGTAAGGAGCGCAAGAAAAAGCGTATACAGAAGCGAGGTGTGTTAACAAAGGGGACTGGAGAGGATATACTTGCTCAACGTGAGGCTGATCAGCAGCTTGCCCGTGAGGAGCGTCAGGGAGGAGAGCGATCAGGCCTTAGCCGCCAGGCTCTAGCGCGCTGTAAGACGTGTAGGGAGACTGGGCACAACTCACGTACATGCAAAAAAGAAGCTGTAGCTACTACATAATCTCCTCTGTAAATCTCTATATATTATACTATTGCATTGTTGAGTTGTAAGCCTATAGAGGTGCTTAAAGTTGGTGGGGTGGCCGACTCGCTTGTATGGCCGACTCGCTTGTAAAACACGTTATACAATGACGTCATTGGTTTCGTGACGAGTCGTCTGACCGCGTAAGGTGGATGATACCAACTTAGTTAGTTAGCGAGCGGGACTTTGTGAGTGTGCCTGAGAGCAGTGACTGATGAGTGTCATAGGAATGGCATTTTTGCACTCCTTTATCTGGATCAGACGTGAAAACTCAAACGACTTCAGTTCTCGTCAAATAAATCCATGTCTCAAGCTCGAAGAGACCCGGGTAAAGGGCCGCTGTGCGAGTCCATGTGGGCTGGCAAGCTCGCCGTCTTGATCAAGGTGAGGGTCGGCGAACGAGTAACACGACGAAGTGATGGGTATCTTGACATGGAAGGTTGATGCAGCGATCCAGGACATCTTGAACAAAGAGTAGTCGGATGACTATAAGAGTGCTTACCTAGGTATTCACGGCAGACCATGATTCTTCTATCGAGTAAACGAGGGGAAGCAAACAGTTTCAAAAGTACTGCCTGTTCATGGCATTGAGATTCGATGAGAGAAGTCGAGTGCTAACGATGGGCCCGCTGAGGTGAAAGACGGACCCGTGACCGACGAGCTCACGAAAAGAAGCTTCCTAAACCTTAAGAAATGGCCATCGTACACTCATTATGTATGGTAGGTTCGAAGGTGCAGACTGACGTGTGCACAGAGAACATCGCCCTTCCAAGGATCTCGTCGGCCGCCACTACAGCGTTTAGGGCAAGTGCATCAAGCCCAACAACATCTCTCTCGTGGAAACGCACTGAACTACCAGAAAAGCAAGGTTGGCGTTGCCATCTTGATGATTGCAAACAGCTTCTCTGAAACGGTGCTCCTGACAATGGTCCAGCAGGACAGCAACGTGATAGACAAGCTCGCTTAGGAATCCAACACGCAGCTGTAGCTGGAATCTTCTTGCATATAGGAGCGTTGGGATATGATTGAATGTGATCCAGAGAGCTCGTATCGACCAGCAACTTCAATGCTCCTGGCAATGTCGGGCTAGCATCAATATCCAAAGGCAAATGCCCTACGCGTGATTGAAGCTAGGCCCAGAGCGCTTGGAGTCTAGACAAAATACCCTGAAAGACGCAACATACCCCATCTGCGCCTTATGCCCGATCAGCGTTATCCTGTACCATCTTGCTCAATATGAACTCGCATAGACGTGGTATTGATGATACCATTACCCCCATCTCTCAGTATAGAATCTTGACTGGTATGGCTTGTGCTGTATCTTCTGCCCAATTTATATTTTCCGAAGGTATTGCTGTTGTGACACCGAGCAAGCTCGATATCCCTCAGCGATCTCGTCTGCTTCTGGCTGCTGAATGCTTGTGCCGAAAACCTCCCAGCTGCGTAGTCGGGTACGAGTTTGCTAGAATGGTTGTGCGAAGATGTAAAACTCGTCTTGCTGAACAAAGGTCGTAGCGCAGGAGTGGACGCAGATATGATGGCTACATTGACCTCGATCTGCGATAACAAGATGATCTTACAGAAACGTCGGCAGAGTAGGCCACAGTTGCAATGATATCACACCTACATATATCGTATTGTAAGAGACATAGCTCGTGACTGTATACACCCACAGTGCGTACAAGCGCACGATTGAATCCATTACGGCGATACCGCCTGCCATGAAGACTCCGAGGAGCGCCACTGCAGTTCTTAGTGACCGAACGTAACAATATTGGTGGTACTCACCGCGTTTTCTCTTGTGCATGTGTAGTTTCGCAAACGACCGCATAGGCATGACTAGAATGGCTATATCGGTGACGATAGTGATTGCAGAGGTTGCGAAATATGTCGCTGGCAGGTTGTTGCAGCCTTTCGGGAAAGTTGGTGACCAAACTTGCTCGAAGTCACCTCTGCATTCGAATGCCTGCCTTTTGTAAGAAGTTTGTATGTCTCTGAAGATCTTCGTGGACTGACGTTGACACAAAATGACACAATAGTATAGACCGAGACAACCACCGTAACGATGTAGACCGCGAAGCGAAGGGTCGTTTGCTTGAAAATACGGTGATACAGAGCAAGGATACTGGCCTTGACAAAGAAAAAAGCCCACGGATACACCAATTGATAAGCGTACCAGTGCTTCAGTAGGGGAATGAGCACTTTCTCAAGGTCAAGATCCGAGCCGTGCTGTCTGTCTTGATTAGCCTGTGACCGAAGCAATCAAAGTTGAACATACCCCGTACCTATGCTACATGGAAACAGTTCATCACTCCCATGCCAATCGCTACGAATAGGGCTGCAACCATGAAGTGATCATCAAGTCCAATGTTGTGTACCAGGACGATGCGACAGTACGTTCTTTATGAAGTGACAGTTGGGTCTATTAAACGATTTGTACCGCGTGGTATCCAAGGATCTTACCTTAGTGACACCGCGACTGTCGATAAGGCTAGGAGGGTAACAGTGGCAATCAAAAACATCGGCTGCCGAGGGCCATTCTCTGCGGTGATGTGTGTGATGGGAGGACACAACCATGATGAGTGGTCATAGGAACAGGAAACAGTGTTGACAAAGGCTATAATGAATGCATGCGTCAACCGCTTCTCACGGCATTCTGGCGACGCACTGCGCCTCCCCGTTAGGGTGCCACAAAGACATGGTCTATCTTATTGGATCATGCAATCTGCTCGGCCTTATCCTTCAGCAAGTATTGGTCGAGTAGCAGGATTTTCGATCATAGTTGCCGGTGATGACATGCGACCAGTCGTGTCGCAATATATTCTTGACCTTCGACAACACAATAGGATCCCTCTAGCGTTGATTCTCGATTGGACCTGTATGGCCCTGCCGAGACTCATCTGAGCGATGCAGGGATGCGTATGCGGCACGGACGGCCAGGTTCCACAATGATCCCCGCTGACCCACAACACTAAACTAGGAGAGGAAACGGGAGTCAGCGGGAGGACGGCTCTGTCTCGAGGACCATTCTTCCCGCGCAGAGTCTATGCGATGATGAGCGGCCTACCAGAATGCTCCACCCAAATAATTCATTCCGGTTCGTGGACTTTATTGAGGATGGGAACTTGGGCAGGAAACCGTATGAGGCGTTGTTTGCCATGTAATGTCGCTTAACCCTGCTCGGAGGTTTGCGCCAGCCTGGCAAGGCTTGATCCTTCTACTGTTATTCCGTGCCGAAGCTCTGATCATTGCCTTGGCAAGATAAGTCAGCACCAATCTTTCCTAAATGGACCTACTTCCATCTCCCAAATCCGAGCCGTATCAAAACTGTTCGGTACAGTCGAACAGTCCGTCGGGTCCCAATGCATCTTTCTGGTCTTTGCCTCCTTGGCTTCTGCTTGGCAACGTCTGCCGCTGCTACAATTGAACCCTTGACCGATACTACAGGTTTATGCAGAAACCCGCCGAAAAGGCGCGAATGGTACGCTGCTCGTCCGTCTCTCCGCTGTCTCATCTACTGACGGACGTAGGCGCCAGCTATCTCAGCCACAGAAGAAGTCGTATATCGACGCTGTGCTGTGTCTGACGAAGAAGAATGCCACTTCTGGAATCGCGAATGCACTGAACCGTTTCGACGACCACGAGGCGGTACATAATAGCCAAACGCCAGACATCCACTAGGTCGGCCACTCCATTCTTTGGCATCGATACTTCGTGGCTACGTATGAGAGGGCTTTGCGGGACGAATGGGGTTATATGGGTAGTCAGCCGTATGTCGAAAGCACGACGGGTGACCTTTAAGGTCTTGCTGTTGACTCACTTGCAGGTACTGGGACTGGTCTCAAGACGCGCAGCCTGACACCTTTAATTCGACGAAGATCTTCGAGACTGCCATCTTCGATCCCAAAACGGGCTTTGGGGGCAATGGAGACTATATAGAGCCCACTGCAGAGCAAAGCCCCCTGAATATCACTGGAAATACGGGAGGTGGTTGCGTTAAGACTGGGCCCTTCACTCCATCTAAGTTCATGCTTAACTTTCCGGAGAGGGACTGCCTCAGGCGAGATTTCAACCCAAGGATCATGAACACTTTTGCTGATCCTGCTTTGGTGAGAAATGTATTGGCGCAGAAAGATTACACTAGCTTTGCGCGCGAGATCGAAAGAGTGCCAAGTTTCGATCAGCCCAACATTCACGGCAGTGGTCACTTCGGCGTTGGTGGCGTCTTGGGAACCATCGGAAATGCCGCTAACAGTCCTGGAGGTATGTGAGCTCAAATACAATTATGGTGATGTACTGACCCACAATAGACCCGTTGTTCTTCCTTCACCATGCAAACCTCGATCACGTGCTGTGGAAATGGCAACAGAAAGATCTGAAGACTCGCCTCAATCAAGTCGGTGGGCCTGTTATACCTTTTGACTACAGTGGCCCGAACGTGACGCTCGATTTCCAGATCAACATGGGCAAGCTCGCTGGAAACGCGACACTGAAGGATCTACTCAACACGCAGGGGAAAACGCTTTGTTACACCTACTGAAGACGGAAAGCTGAAGCTCGAGCTGATGGGATAGATCGTTACTAGTGTATCAAAGACCTTCGCTCGATTTGTCGTCATGGGGGCATTTTGTTCGTGACTATCCTGTGTTACCTCCGCCTGTCATAGTTTCGAGCTCTATAGCTAAGGCATCCTGCGCTAGCGATGATGTCCCTGCGCAATTGCACCCGCCGCTAGTTGCTGTACCAACTGTTCCATGTTCCAGAAGACTGAAAGGAAGCTCACTCGCTGCACTTCGTTCGAACCGAGTCATGGGTGACACATCGGGCGCGGTATTAGAATGGCCTACTAGGCTCAGAGTCGGACCATGGTAAGGACAGGCAGATGGCGGAGGTACCGGTAATGCGGGCATGCTGCTAAAGCGAACGCGCAGACAACGTTTCCTGCCCGAGGTTAGCGGCACGCTCTGTCACTTAATCGCAACGACCTCTATACTGGTGTGGACTATAGCAATCAGCAACGATGTTAAGGTACTTTCTGTGTAAGGACCGAATTGCCTGACGAGTTAATGTAGCCACTAAGGCCAGGATCTTATGTATGTCAGAGATGCAACAGTCCAAACCTTCTAGATGTCGTGTAACTATCATCTCTCATCTGCTGCTGCTGCTTTGGTAACTCATCTCGAGGATCGAGATTGCCACCACCGTCAACTCCAAATCGTTTGCCAACCAGAGCAGACTTCTCAGTCCCGGCAGGACTTGCTGACCACCCTCTCGAGATCCTTTCCGAGAAGGTCGAGAGCCCAAGACGTAGCTTTGGCTTGTTGATGTCCGACAATACCCTAGTTTGGCAGCTGTTTGCTCGATGTATGGCAGGAACAACATGCAGCAGGTACTCAGCCTATCGTGCTAAGGTGTCCACGTTGCAACACAGCGCTCGAAAGGCTGACCGGAACAGACAAGGAAGTGTACTCGCGGCTCGTTGTGCTTCGAGGGCACCGAAGAAGGCAAAGAGTAAGTACAATCAGCGGTCAAGATCCTGGAACATAGATGAGCTGTAACGACCATGCATTGCAAGCCAGTCGTGCCGAGCAGTAACGACTCTAGATAATTGGTGAACATGGGCAGTGGTTTGGTAAATGCTCGTGCAAGACTGCAATGCAGCCCGGCTTCCACATGGCGGATCGTCCTGGGATGGGTGGCGTGGGAACCTGGAGCACATGCGCGCATCCCCAATCTGGACACTTCCTTACACAGAGACGTTGGGAGCTTGGGAGCGGTGAATGGGCCGCCTTACCGAAATCGGGATAGCGGCTTTACGCTGCTTTTCACCGCTCTACCTGCTAATCGGCACAGGAACCAACGCCTGGTCGCGAAGTACTGCGATAATCGATCGTTATTAGGCTGCTGCCTTGCCAGTTCATGCTTTATTGCAGTAAGCTATTTTTGCCCTGGAGATGCGCTGGCTGATGTAGGCAGGGGTACAGCGGTGTTTTGTTGCGCTTTGCTGCGCTTCCAAGGTTTGCTCCACGCCTCAGATTGGTTGTTGAGAAGTCAGGCTATTAGAACAGCGCCTCCTTCGACGAGAGAACTTGCGATATGCTGTCGTCATCATGCTTTCGTGAACGCGTCTACTACTTGGAACATATATCCAGATCAACTTGTGAGGGCAGGTGGTATTTCGAGGAAGCAGGAAGGGCGATGTAGTCAAAGACTAGCGCATCGTCGTAAATGGCGTATTCGGCATGCTGTCGCAGACACTGAGCTGCCGCATCTGCAGGAACCCGCCAGCCTTGGACAGCTGTAATGTGGAGGCACGTGTTGCGTTAAATGGGCCCCTTTCTTGCCTGTGAGGCGGCCAAGTGAGAGGCTGCGAAGGAGATCGACGGGCTTCAAATTTCTTCGTTAGTATGTGACAAAGCTGGGAATGGGGCGCGAAGTCGATGGCAGAGAGGGTCGGCCTCAACCATGGGCGATCTAGAGAGAATTCAATGCATCACGTGTGCGCCCAATCCGTCGAAACCGGGTGGAAGAGCAACGTAGCGACTCAAGAGGATGCCAGTGCAACGCGGGGCAGAAAGCAGAAGAACGCCATCGATGTCGCCGCAAGCCGTGTAGCCGAAGGCCGGAAGTTGCGAACTGCGCGTGTGGATGATGAACTTCGCAACGCGTGTTGCGCGATTCTATAGGTATTACGGTACCGTGTCCGTGCACTCAATGCACGCCGTCAGTCAATGCACGCGATCGCGATTTCGTCCCAACTTCGCACCCCCCACAACTCAACGCCACGATGACTATGGAAGAAGCCCTTGCAGAGCTAGATGCTCTTAACTCTAGCGAAGAAGTTTGCTACGCGACAATAGCTAAAAAGCATAGTGTTAATCGCTCAACGTTGTCGCGCAAGCACCGAGGTGTCAGCGGGTCGCGTGCAGAGGCAGGTTTAGCACGTCGCAATCTTCAACCAGAACAGGAGGCAGAGCTTGTGACGTATCTGGAGGGATTGACAGAGCAAAAGTTACCTCCTACAAGAGAGATGGTGCAGAATTACGCGTCTGATATCGCTGGACACCCTGTCTCCGAGAGCTGGGTCACACGCTTCCTCCACCGACACCAAGATGAGCTTACATCCCAATAGAGCACTTCTATGGATCGACAACGCCACGCTGCTGACTCTAGTGATAAGTACAAGGTGTACTTTGAACAGCTAGGCAGCAAAATCAACTTCTACGAAGTGGAGCCTGAGCATACGTACAATATGGATGAGAAAGGCTTCATGGTTGGAGCCGTTGGCAGACAGAAGAGGATCTTTAGCAGGAGGCTGTTTAAGAAGAAGCAGTTTAAGCAGATGCTGCAGGATGGTAATCGTGAATGGATAAGCTTGTTAGCGTGTGTATGCGCTGACGGCACAGCGTTGCCGCCAGCTCTCATTTACGCAGCTGACTCAAAGAACATACAAAACACATGGGTAGAGGATGTGAAGGTAGGAGAACATATGGCCTTCTTTGGAGTATCAGGCAGTGGCTGGTCAAACGATGGGCTTGGTCTTGCCTGGCTCCAGCAGGTGTTTGAGCGCTTCACAACAGCCAAAGCTCGGAGAAAGTACCGCCTGTTGCTTGTGGATGGCCACGGGAGCCACCTAACAGAAGAGTTTCTGGAGTATTGCCACAGGCATAAGATACTGTTAGGTATCTATCCACCTCACAGCACGCACACGCTGCAGCCGCTTGATGTGGTAATGTTTAAGCCTCTCAGCACAGCATACTCAAAGAAGCTGGCAACACGCCTTCACAAGCATCAAGGCCTAGTGCCTGTAACTAAAGCTGACTTCTTTGGCCTGTTCTGGGATGCTTGGGCAAGCAGCTTCATTGCAAAGAATATCTTTAGCTCGTTCAAGGCGACAGGTGTACACCCATTTAACCCCAATGTTATACTCGATCGCTTCACCAACGACGACTCAGACACCTCTAGCAACGCTTTAGAGGAAGCTCGTACATACGGCGGCGAGGCATGGCAGAAACTGAATACAGTCATAAAACGCGCGTTGAGTAGTGCCTCAGAGAAGGACGCATCTATTGTTCGGCAATCGCTCCACCACATGGCCATACAGAACACCCTTCTACAGAGCGAAAATGAGGGCCTGCTTGACGCTCTTACTGTTAAGAAAAGGAGAAAGATGAAGGGCAAGTCTCTAGACCTGCTGCAACACTATGAGTACTGGGGGCCTTCAATGATGTGGACTCCTCGGTTATTCAGGGAAGCCAAGACCCGCATGAGGCTTGCAAGGGAGGAGCGAGAGGCAGACGAGAAGGAGAAAGCTGACATGAGGGAGCTTGCTAAGGCTAATAAGCTATACAATGAGAAGATTGCGCAGGAGAAGCGTGATGCGCGCGCAAGGGAGAAGGAAGAGCGTGACCAGCAGAAGGCTAGGAAGGCTAAGGAAGTCGCTGAACGCAAGGCTGAGAGAGAGCGTCAAAGGCAAGCTCGCAACTCTCAAAAAGCTATACGAAAGCCCTCTATAGGCAAGCGCAAGGCTCTGGAGAAAGAAGCACCAAAGAAGAAGCAGAAACGTAGTGCTGGGGATGATGTAGCTGGTGCCTCGCGCATAGCGCGTACGCCAACACCTCCACACCAAACCAACACTCGCGGCCGCAAAATCCTTCGGCCAAGAAAGTTTTGGTAAGAAAGTTTGTTCTATAGGTTGATAGAATGCTCCACTAAGTTATCCTGTAATACAAGCTGTTGTGTGTGGCTCTACAGCCTCAAGTCTCTGTAGCCCGTTTTGGTGATGCGCGTGCATTGACTGACGGCGTGCATTGAGTGCACGGACACGGGTACCGTGCACGGACACCGAACGCCCGCTCTGGGCGTTCATGCCCACCAGAAATATGAGGCTATAGAGCCACATGCAATAGTTATTATCGTGAGATATTTGGTAGTAATAGACTATAGGCCTATAGAACAGAGTTTCTCCATACAAATTAATTATATAGAGTAGCGGTGCGGCCGCTGCGGGTAGTGTGAGTGCGAGCTGGCGGAGCAGGCGTCGCAGGCTTTGGATGACTACGAGCACCCACAGCACGACGCGCAGGCTTCTTTTTAACTGCAGAAGCTTTAGAGATTGTGCATTTGCCTCTTTGAGACAGTTTTATAGCTTTTTTAGCGTCGCGAGCCTGCCTTTGACGCTTTCTTTCCACCTTGCGTTCAGCTGCTTCTTCTGCCTTCTTGGCCTTGACCCGGTCTCGCTCTTCTTTCTCCCTCGCCTGGGCCACACGCTTTTCTTCTGCTACTTTGGCCTTGTAGAGCTTATGAGCAGTTGCTGACTCCTTTATCTCGGCCTTTTGTAGCGCATCAGCTTGCTTTTCTCGTTCTGCAACAGCCATGCGGGCGCGCGCCTCGCGGAAGGCTAGAGGAGACCACATATTCGCCCCACCGTGATACTCCTGATGCTGTTGCAGGTCCAACTGCCTAGTAGGATGCTTTTGACGCTTCTGCTTTTGGTATAGCTTCTTACGCAACCCTTCTAGCTCGGCGTTGGCGATCTCTAGTTGAGTTGAAAGGTGATGGATCGTTTGACCCAGCTTCCGCGCAGTGTAGGTGCGCGGATCCTTCACCTCTGCATGAAGGGTAGTGCAAGCTTTGAGCCAGTCTTCTGCAGAATAAGCCGTAGAACCAGAGGAGACTGATCCTGAGTTTTCAGGGGTTGCGTGGCGAAATTTATCAAGGATAACGTCGGGGTTAACTGGGTTGGTTGGTTGGTTGGTTGGTATTCATTTTACGTCTAGTTGATGAGGATTAAGTCCATCATCTCGCCTCACGAAGGGCATATACGACGTGCTAAGCTATAGAATTACAGTGCTAACACACTACCTTAGAAAGCATTTCTTGCGTACGCGGGTATTGCTACCATGCCAGAACTACAGCTCCCCGTCCAGTTGGGGAGACTGAGCAGTTTGTGTACATTAGGGAGGATCCCTTGTGTGTGTTCAAAGGCAGTGAAGTGCCGTAAGAGAGAGAAGGGAAGAGAGGGTGGGTGTGGAGAGCCGGTGCTCTGTCGAATCAAGGCCGTGGCTCTGCGCGAGGAGAGCCTTTGTACTAGGCTTGGCCATGCCTGTGTCGAAGGAGATAGGTGTAGTAGGAAGGCAGAGCCAGGCCATCCTTCTTCTTTATCTCTTAGAAGTCGTGGAATGTAAGGCCATGCTGGCTGCCTTGTTTGCGTGTTGAGAGCCGGTGCTCTGTCGAATCGTGCCGTGGCTCTTCGCATGGAGAGCCTTTGTGTTTAGGCCTGGCAGGTGCCCATATCTTGTAAGAACAGGGAGTGGCAAAGCTGTCTCCTTGTCTTAACGGTGGTTGTGGCCTTCGACCAAACGTGTAAAACTGAGTGGCGCACGGGCCATTTTGAAAAGATTTCAGCTCAGCGAAGAGCTGAAAGACAAAACAGGGCAGCGCGCCGGCCACAACGCCTGCAGCGGAGACAGGACGTTGGGAAACAGATTTACGAAGGCATTTAAGTCGTGTTTGGACGAAAAATCGATGGAAATCGACCTTTCGCTGACCTGGAAAAGTTGATGTTCGGGGGGGGTTAACTGGGGATATGCCGGTGGCTGTGAAGGCCTTGAGTATGAGATCTTCCCTGAACGTAGCAACCCAAGCAGGCCAGAATAGGTTGAAAAAATCGCCTTTTAACAGCGGGGATAGGCCTTGGGATTGCTGGAGGTGGTCATCGAGTTCGCTGGCGTAGTGAGAGGAGAGAGGCTTGAAACAGACCACGTCCAACGGTTGTAGCGTTTGGGTACTGTGAGGGGGTAACACTGCAAGTATAATCCGTTTTTGATAGCAGTATTCAATGAAAGGCTGCGTCAGGTGACTCCCATGGCCATCCACGATCAAGAGGCGGTACTTCAACCGCGCCTTTGGTTTGGTATAACGGTCAAACACCTGTTCAAGCCAGGCCAATCCAATGTCGTTGTTCGTCCAGCCTGTAGGCGAAGAAGCCACGTGAATTAAGTGTTTTCCTGCCTCAATATCGGCCACCCAATGGCTCTGGATAGTGGAGTTTTCCGACGCGAAGATGATGCCAGAGGGAAGTGCTGTACCATCCGCGCAAATAGCAGCTAATAGGCTCACCCACTCACGTGAGCCATCTTGACGAGCCTGCCTAACCTGTTTCTTCTCATATAAACGCCTGCTGGAGATGCGCTTTGACCTTCCTAGTACCCCAATAGCAAAGCCCTTCTCATCCATATTGTACGTGTGCTCAGGCTCAAGGTCATACTCAGTGATCTTCTGCTGCAGAAGCTTGAAGTATAACTCGTACTTATACCCTGACTCAGCGTTGTGACGATCTGAATCCATACCCGTCACCCATTGAGAAGTGAGCCGGTCGCGGTGACGGCGGAGGAAGCGCGTAACCCATTTATCAGAGCAAGGAGTTGAGGCAATAGCAGACGCGAAATTTCGAATCATAGCTCTTGTAGGTGGTAGGTGACGCGCTATAAGCCTCTCAATGTAATTGATAAGGTCAGTTTCCTGCTGGTTGTTGAGTTTGCGGCTGTTTGGTGTCATAACCTCCCGGGGCACCTGCACGCGTCGATGCGCGCGCGACAATGTAGAACGCGCAACACCATGTTTTTTTGCAATATAAGTATATACAAGTTTTTCGCCTAGCTTCAAGTTACGAATCTCATCAAGCGCATCTCTAATTCCTGGCATGTTTGGTTGAGTTATTACGCGTTGAAAACTGGTGTTGATGTGATGCGCCGGGCGTTCGGTGTCCGTGCACGGTAGGGTTCTCGTTTCTCGCGCTAGGAATCGCCTGGGGTCCCGAGCGGAACGTGGGGGACCTGAGCATCAACAAATTTCCTGCGATAGCCGTGACTCTTAAACACCGCAGCACCAACGCTCTTCAGACTCCTGATTGCATAACAATCTGGTCGTCTCTTTCTATAACACACAATGAATGGCACAAATGAGACTAATGGCGCGTCGGTGGGCCCCAAACTCCTGTGGAGACATTCCGCACCTGAGAGCACGGCCATGTACCAATTCCTCCACCGAGTGAACAAGGCACACGGATTGCAATTATCTTCATACCGGGAGCTGTACCAGTGGAGTATTGAGAATATTAATGAGTTCTGGCAGGACGTGTGGGAGTTTGTGGGGGTGAGGGCTCAAGGGAAAGCAACAAGAGTCAGTCCAAGTCTTGCCGAGGCGCACTCGTCCAAGCTGATCTGTGAACAGGCTGTCGACCCGAACGCGCCCATGTTCCCTCGCCCAGCGTTTTTCGAAGGAGTGACACTGAATTTCGCCGAGAATCTCCTCTATCCTACACAAGAGGTCGATTCGGACGTGCCCGCCGTCATCTCTGTTACCGAGACCACACGCGAGATCGTGACATGGAGGGAGTTAAGGGAGAGGGTCAGACAATGCCAGGCTGGCATGAAAGCTCTTGGACTACAAAAGGGCGACCGAGTCGCTGGCTACGTTGCGAACCATACCAATGCACTGGTTGCAATGCTGGCTGCTACATCTCTTGGAGGCATTTGGACAGCAGTAAGCCCAGACACTGGTGTGCACGCTGTCTTGGAGCGCTTGCGGCAGATTGAGCCTTTGGTACTATTTGCAGACAACGCAGCCTTTTACAATGGACGCAGTCACCCAGTCGTACCCAAGATCAACGAGATTGCAGCCGGACTACCTTCTCTCCAAGCTGTCGTTGTCTTCCCTACTGTATCGTCAGTCGAAGTCGAATTGAGCTCTATCAAAGTGGCCTCGGGTGAAGCATACGATTATGCAGCCTTCACGAGCCTAGCCCAGGACTCTGAATTGACATTTGAGCAGCTGAGTCCAGACCACCCAGTATACATCCTGTACTCCAGTGGCACAACTGGCGCACCAAAGTGCATTGTTCATGGTGCTATTGGTACACTTCTTCAACACAAGAAGGAGCATATCATACACTCTTCCATCACTACTTCGTCGCGATTGTTCTATTTCACAACATGTACGTGGATGATGTGGCATTGGCTCGTCTCTGGCCTGGCCTCAGGAGCTACACTGGTGCTATACGACGGCTCTCCTTTCCGCTATGTCGATAGCAGCGACCCTTCGACCTCTGTCCCCGATGACCTCGCAATGCACAGATTGGTCGAAGAATATGGCATCACTCATTTTGGTACCTCTGCAAAGTATCTCTCGATCCTGGAGCAGAAGTCGGTGAATCCTCGCTCTGCGGGTCTGGCGTTGAGTAGACTTGAAGCCATCTATTCGACTGGGTCACCTTTGGCACCATCGACATTCTCATACGTTTATTCCGCCTTCCCCCCAACAATAAATCTGGGAAGCATCACGGGCGGTACTGACATCATCTCCCTTTTCGGTGCGCCGAATCCTTTAATACCCGTGTACGAAGGCGAGATTCAGGCTGCTGGGCTCGGCATGGCAATTGCTGCATTTGACTACACAGGCGAAGACATCTCGTCCACTGGCGAACCAGGCGATCTCGTATGCACCAAGCCTTTTATCTGCCAGCCTGTCGCCTTCTGGGGTGGCGAAGGCAGCAAGAAGTACCACGACTCGTACTTCGATAAATTCACGAACAAGCAAGGACAGCAGATCTGGCATCATGGCGATTTCGTGCGCTTCAATCCCAAGACGGGTGGGATCTGGATGCTGGGTCGAAGTGATGGTATCTTGAAGCCAGCTGGTGTGCGATTCGGTTCAGCAGAGATCTATAACGTCGTGCTGGAGCACTTCGCCAATGAGGTCTCCGATGCTCTCTGCATTGGTCGAAGAAGAGAGACTGACGCCGATGAAACCGTAGTCCTGTTCTTGAAGATGGCGGAGGGCCATCGAATCTCCGACGACTTGGTATTGAGAATCAAGACTGCGGTCAAGAGTTCAATGAGTGCGAGACATGTTCCAGCCGTCATTGATGAATGCCCAGAGATCCCTGTGACGACGAACGGAAAGAAGTAAGTCCCCGAACAAGATAATGACCACTGCATCTGACGACAGACAGGGTAGAAGGTGCGGTCAAACAGATTCTCTGTGGTCTGAATGTCAAGACATCTGCGAGTGTCGCAAACGCCGAGTGTTTGGACTGGTACCGTGAATGGACACGAACTTACTAGCTTACGCTTCCTTTCTAGATATCCTAAGCGTCTTCTAGACACCTTTTTATATTATTCTTAAAGTTAATAATACTCTCTATCTATAAATCTATTAACGTAGATATATACTAAGCAGCGTAGTATACTAAGTAGTATACTTTTATTATAACGTGAGCGGCAAGCGAAATGCGCAGGTAAGCGAAATGCGCACTTCTGCCAAGACCACACCTTCTTCCACCACTCCTCACAATGTCGCAACAATCTGATCTTGAATTACTTCCTTGTGAAGAAAGAATAATCTTAGCTATTAAAGCAATGAAATCTAACACATCCTTAAGCCAGCGACGCGCTGCTGCTATCTACAACGTTCAAGAAAGCACTCTTCGTACGCGACGCGCTGGAAAGCCTTCACGACGCGATATCTCAGCCAACTCATCAAAGCTCTTAAGGCATGAAGAGGACACGATTGTGCAGTATATAAGGAAGCTTGATGCGCGAGGCTTTGCCCCTACGCTTAGCTACGTGCGAGAGATGGCCAACCAACTACTAGCTGCTCGTGGTGGTAACCAGGTTGGAGAAAAATGGGCTAGGAACCTTATACGCCGGAAGCCTGAGATCAAGTCTCAAGTAACTCGACAGAAGGATCACCAGAGAGTCCTGTGCAGCAATCCGGCTGTTGTCAGCCCCTGGTTTGACCTTGTACGCAACGTTAAAGCTAAGTATAGGATCCTGGACGAAGACACCTACAACTTTGACGAGACTGGCTTCCAGATAGGCGTTGGAGGGTCAGTTAAGGTAGTCACTGCCTTAGAGAGACGTTTGAAGCCAATTGGTATCCAGCCTGGTGACCGTGAGTGGATAACTCTAATCGCTTGCATCAACGCCATAGGGTGGTCTATCCCACCCTTCTTTATCCTCAAAGCAAAGCACCACGACAAGGCCTGGTATCACAACAACCCACCAGATTAGAGGATTGGCGTCAGCAAGAACGGCTGGACCACTAACGAGCTTGGTCTTGCCTAGCTGAAGCACTTTATCCAGCATACAGAGGCTCGTACAGTAGGCAGTCACCGGCTGCTTATTATTAACGGCCATAAGAGCCACAAGTCGCTTGAGTTCCAAAACCTCTGTAAGGAAAGTAAGATTATTGCTCTCTGTATGCCTCCACACGCCTCCCATATCCTGCAGCTGCTTAACGTTAGGTGTTTTGCCCCCCTGAAGCAGGCGTACAAGAAGGAAATCAGGGGCTTGGCAGACAGCCACATCAACCATGTTAATAAAAAAGCCTTTCTAGCAACGTTTCTAGAGGTGTACGACAGGGCCATCTCAAAGAGCAATATCTTGTCTAGTTTCAGAGCAACTGGCTTGGTTCCACTTAACCTAGAAGTGGTGCTATCAAAGCTTGAAGTTAAGCCTCGTACACTAACTCCACCAGCACTACCGTGTCCGTGCACTCAACGCGCGTGTTCAGTCAACGCGCGGCTTTGCACCCCAACAAGTACCTGCAAAACTAATGCTATAGAGCCACACACAAAGGCAACCATCACAAGAGTTTCTAGTAGAATACTCTGGATACCTATGCGAAAATCCTATTCTATCTATATTTGCGCGGAAGCCTGATGTTGCGGCCTCTTGTGGACTGTTTGGGCGGAGGAGATGGGGAGCGTACGGCGGCGGCTGCACCGCCTACATCACTCATAGCACCACGATTCTGCTTCTTTCTTGGTGCTGCTTCCTGCGGAGCCTTTCGCTTGCCTCTAGCGGGCTTTTGTATAGCTTTTCGAGAGTCGCGAGCTGCCTTGTCCCGTTCTCTTTAAGCCTTGCGTCTGGCAACTTCTTTGGCCTTCTCAGCCTTGAGCCAGTCACGCTCGTCCTTCTCCCTTTCTCGTTGCTTCCGTTTATCCTCCTTATCTTTCTCCCTAAGAAGCTTTTGTGTATGCTGTAGCTCACGTCTAGTAACTTTCGCAGCTTCTAACTCCTCCTCATAGCGTTGCTGTGCTTCCCATCGTGCATCTGCCTCCCGCTTTGATGAAGGAGACCACCACTTCGCGCCACCATGCCACTCTATATCGCGAGCCATTAGCGGCAGAGCCCGCTGCTTATCCTTCACCCTCTCTTTCTCCGTTAGAATCTCTTTTGCGCCGTTGAGCTCGTACCTAAGCAGCGCATTCTGCACTGAGAGGTGATGGATGTACTGCTCTAGCGCCTCTCTAGCTACACGATCATTATCCTTTGTTGCGGACCGAAGCAGCGACTTTGCTTTAGCCAAGACGGCTCTCCAGTGCTAGGATCAAGTACTTGCTGCTCAGGCGTTGCTGGCTGTTCTGGGGTTGCTGTTTTGAACCTATCAAGGATAACGTTGGCGTTGGGTGGATGTATGCCGGTGGCGGAGAACGCCTTAACTATTAGCTTGTCGGTAAAGGTAGACGTCCAGGCCTTCTAGAACAAAGAGAAAAAATCGCTTTTCTTTGTTAGCGTCCATTCCTGGGTCTTCTAAGTGCGAAGATCAAGCTCATTAGCGTAGTTTTGAGCCAGAGGCTTGAAGCAGACTACGTCAAGTAGCTGCAGTGTGTGGGTGGCATGTGGGGGAAAGATCATCAGGAGAATCTTGTTGTTGTCGCAGTAGGTGATAAATTCTCTCGTTACATGGCTGCCGTGGCCGTTAATAATAAGCAACCTCCACTTTCTTCTGTTCTTAGGCTTAGTATAGCGATCGAACACTTGCTCAAGCCAGGTCAATCCAAGGTCGTTGTTCGTCCAGCCATTAGGTGATGTAGTGAAGTAGACAGAATGCTGGTTTGGGTCTATTTCATGGACCTAGCTTGCCTGTACAGCTCTTCCAGTTGCAGCGTAGATGATGCCTAGCAGAAGAGCTGTACCATCAGCAGATATGCAAGCTAGAAGCGTCACCTACTCACGATTGCTATTGTGGAGTGACTGCCTGTACTGCTTCTTGCTATAGAGTGTCTTATCAAAGATCCTTTTAGACCTTCCCGTCACCCTAATAGCAAAGCCCTTCTTATCTATATTATATGTTTGCTTAGGCCCTAGCTTATACTCCGCCATTTTATTGTGCAGAAGCTTAAAGTATAAGCGGTACTTGTCACTAGAATTAGCCTTGTAGCGGCTGCACTCTATAGGGGTTGTCTAGGCTAAAAGAAGCGTATCTTTGTTGCGGCTAAGGAAGCGGGTAACCCAGCTATCGCTAGGCTCTTTTCTAAGTATTAGGGTTGCAAAATTCTTAATTATTTGCCTTGTAGGCATAAGGTGTCGTTCTGTAAGTCCTCTAATATACTGCACAAGTTCTGCCTCGTCACGTGGATGCATGGCGCGCCGATTGAGTCCCTTGTCGGCTCGCGACGCATAAACGCCCTGATCTCTTCGCGACAGTGTAGAGCGCTACACCTTGTGTTTTTCAGCTAGCTTCGTGTACGAAGTATTCTTGTCTGAACCTGCTGCGTCTGAATCTGCAAGGGCAGCTTCAACTAACATAGTAGCGTTGAGTTATAGGGGCTGCAGAATGAAGATGGTATTTTGGTGCAGTGCGCGTTGACTGAACACGCGCGTTGAGTGCACGGACACGGTATTATGATTTTCGAAATGTTGAACCCACCACGTGAGAGCCGAAATCCAGGGTTTCTAGGCGTATATCCTATACTACGTGCGTATATTATAGTCTGTATACTAAGAACACACGAACATTAAAGCTCTCTTCTATAACGTACCTCACGGGTAAGTGGGCCACCCTGTCTAGTGGGCCACTTTTGCCAAGACCACACCAAAACTCTCTCCCTACACTAATGCCTCAACAACAAGGTCAATCAGACGCGTTAAAAGAAGCTCAGATACAGCTTGCACTTTAAGCTATCAAACAGGATGCGAATCTCTCCCTGCGACGCGTTGCAGCTATCTTCAACGTGCCCCGAACTACACTAGCCCAACGACGCGCTGGACAGCCCTCAAGAGTTGATTCTATGCCTAGCCGACGGTATCTGGATGAGCACGCAGAGGAGGCGATTGTTGATCACGTTCTTTACCTTATACAGCGAGGAGAACCCCCTCGCTTGTCAGATGTGGCTGATATGGCCAATTTGCTGCGACAAGAGCGTGGAATGGCCCCTGTTGGCCGAAATTGGCCCAGTACGTTTGTAAAGCGTTAACCAAGGCTAAAAGTAAAGTTTAGTCGCAAGTATGACTACAAGAGAGCCCTCTGCGAGGATCCTGAGATAATACAGGGCTGGTTCAGCCTAGTAGCTAATGTCAAAGCTAAGTACGGCATTGTGGACGAAGACACGTACAACTTTGACGAGACTGGCTTTGCAATAGGTCAGATTACCCCTGGAGCAGTGGTTGCAGACGTAGAGAACCGAGGACGAGCAAAGCAGATACAGCCAGGCAATAAGGAGTGGGCTACGTTAATCTTAGGCGTAAATGCTGCAGGGTGGGCTATTCCACCCTTTATTATCCTTAAAGCCAAAACCTACACCACCAACTGGTCTAAGGAAAAAGATCTGCCCTAGGACTGGGTAATTGGGGTCTCTGAGAACGGCTGGACCAACAACGAGCTTGGTCTTAACTGGTTAAAGCACTTTAACAGGCATACTAAGGAGCGTACCTATGGGACCCACCGTTTGCTACTTATAGACGGCCATGAGAGCCACCAGGCCGCAGCATTCACCCAATACTGCAAAGAGAACAAGATTGTAACTCTTACAATGCCTGCGCACTCATCGCACCTCTTGCAGCCGCTTGATGTGGGTTGTTTTGCCCCTTTGAAGCGGGAGTACGGGCATTAGGTCAACAAGCTCTCGCGCAACCGGATCAACCACATAGACAAGCAGTTGTTCCTAGTATGCTTAAGAGCAGCATATAACGCGACTATCACCCCTAGCAACATCCAGGGAGGGTTCCGAGGCGCTGGATTGGTCCCCTTTGACCTAGAACGGGTCATATCAACCCTCAATGTGAGGCTGCGGACTCTATTACCCCAACTACCTACCAACAACGAGCCCTGGCAGTCCCAAACCCCCAAAAACCTGCTTGAATTTCAGTCGCAATCAACTCTAATTCGAGACAAGTATAAGAGGCAGCAGGGCAGCTCACCAAATTCAGTGTATAGCGCGCTAGAGCACTATGCAAAGGGGGGAGCAAAGGTAGCGCACCAGCTTGCGTTGATGAGAAAGGAACGTGATGAGCTTCGAGAGGCTCTAGCAGCTGCAACAGAGCGCAAATCACATAAAAGGAAGCGAATTCAAACAGGAGGGAGCATAACAGTTGAAGAGGCACAGCGTTTAACTGCTCTAAAGGAGTTTGGCGTGCGTGGTGATGGTAAGAAGCCAAAGAAGAGGATGCGCGCTGAAGGAGGTGAACTATCCCAACGACGGTGTGGAACGTGCGGAGAGACAGGGCACAACGCGCGAACGTGTAAATAACACTTATCTACCATGGACCTTGCCAGGACGTCTTCCTCAGAACCCCCATACGCGAGGTGCTGTTACTATACTACAATTTAATGTGAAGTTTGGTGTGGTCTTGGCAAAAGTGGCCCACTAGACAGGGTGGCCCACTTACCGAGTCCGTGCGCGTGACGCCCACCATCGCGTAACGCCCCGCTGAGATCCTATCGACTTGTTGAAAAATAAGGTTACTGAGCCACCAACAACAGCAAATATTGTATAATATTGTAGTAGAGTAGTAAATAGACCTATGTGAACTACTTGTGCTACTTGTATTTACTTGGAAGCCTAACGTTGCGTCCGCGGCGAGTAGTGACTGGTGGAGGAGCTGAGGGTGCCTCAGGGGCTTCTTTCGCACCACCAGCATCACCAGCTTGTTTCTGACGCTTATTGCTACCTGAGGTAGCTTTTAAGGCTTTACGCTTACCCTTTTGGGATAATTGGATAGCAGTAGTAGCTTGACGAGCGTCCCTTTGACGCTGCGCTTCAGCTGCCTTCTTAGCCTTCTCCTGCACCCTCACCTCCTTAGCTCTCTCACGCTCTGTACGCTTCTCCTGAGCCTCTCTTGCTCTCTGAAGCTTAATTGCTACTTGCTCTTGCTTCTGACGTAGCTTTTGAAGATGCTGCTCCTCCTGTTCTTGCTCATTGATCTTCCGACGATAGTGTGCCTCTCTGACCTTCCGAGGAGACCAAAATACAGGTTGACTTTGGTACTCCTTCCGCTGTTGGAGACTCAGGGGCTTACTCTTCTTATTGTGCTTCTTCCTGTGTGCAAGAGACTCCTGCAGGCCTTTGTTCTGCTCAGTAAGCAGCTCAACCTGGGCAGTAAGAGAGTGAATTGCCCCTGTCAGCTCCCGCACTGCCTCACTGTCAGGTTCCTTCACATGATCCTTAAGTACCTGCCTTATACGCCTCCAGTCTGTTGGTCTAAGAGCTCCTGATTGTTCTTCTTTGTCTGTATAAGTGTTGTTGACTTGTTTGAGTACAGCAGAGGCGTCAGGGGGCCATATCCCTGTGGCTGCAAAGGAGTTGACGATTGTTGACTCCTGAAATGAGCTCTGCCACGCCGCCCAGAACAGGTGTAAGAAGTTTGATTTAGTGACTGGAGAGGTCCCCTGACTGCTTTGGAGGAACTGCGTAAGCTCATTTGAGTATGCTCGTGCCAGAGGTGAGAACAGGCAAACGTCCAGTGGCTGGAGCCTGTGTGTTGAGTGAGGGGGAAGGATCATCACGAGTATCTTGCGTTGGTTGGCGTACTCAATAAAGTCAGGGGTAACGTGGCTCCCGTGGCCGTCAAGTATCAAAAGACGATACTTTCTCCGTGCTGTGGCCTTAGTAGCGCGATCGAACACCTGTTCAAGCCAGGCAAGAGCTATCTCGTTGTTGCTCCAGCCTGTACTAGATGAGCTGACAAAGACTGAGTGTTCCCCTGGCTTGATATCCTCCACCCAGCCTGAGTATATAGCTTGATTGGCTGCTGGGTATATGAGGCTTGCTGGCAGGGCTTCCCCTGAGGCACTTATGCAAGCAATAAGCGTGATCCACTCCCGTGAGCCGTCTTGGAGAGTACCTCTGACTTGCTTGCTGTCCCACAGTGGCCGGGAGAACACTCGTTTTGCACGTTCAAGTACCCCGATCATGAAGCCCTTCTCATCCATATTGTACATGTGCTGAGGCTCAATGCTGTACTCAGCTATCTTGCTGTGTAGAAGTGTGAAGTAGGCCTCAAAAGAAGCCCCTGAGTCAGCTTGGTGGCGATTGCGATCCTTCCCTGTTGCCCATTTGGTGACCAGTTCAGCTGTGTGACGGTGGAGGAAGCGAGTAACCCAGCTATCAGAGACGCTGCTACCAGCTACTTTAGACGCGTAATTTCGGATTTGAAGCCTGTTAGGAGGGAATCCGTCCTCAGTAAGCTTATTAATAAGCTTAATAAGCTCTTGTTCTTCAGTGTTGTTGAGTTTCCGTTGGTTAACTGCTTTGACCTCCCTAGAAGTTGAAACCCCTTTGTGCCTCCGCGCTAACGTAGACCGATCAACTCCCTTTGCTTTAGCAAACTTTGTGTATGAAAGTTGTTCTTTATGATTGCGCAAATCGAATTCTGTAGCCGCTTCTTGAATTGAGTCCATATTGACTGAGCTATGGGGTGTTGAAGATGGGGTGCGATTTGCTTAGCGGGGCGTTACGCGATGGTGGGCGTCACGCGCACGGACTCGGTACCCGTGAGGTACGTTATACTATATGCCAAAACCGTACTGATGGGGTAGGGTTAGGTTGCCCCCAGGGGCGAAAATAGGAGCTGCCCCTAGGGGCAAAGAACAGCTGCGCTAACAAGTCTAGGTATTGCCTGTGGCTTGCCCCCAGGGGCAGAGAACAGTTGGCTGGAGCTAGCAAGTTAAGTACCGCTTGCCCCCAGGGGCAAAGAGGACCGTGCTAGAATCCGCGAACTCTTAACCTACTCACAACTAGCTTAGCGACTCGCATCTCCTGCAATAAAAAAATTCTTACCTTCTGAGGCACTGCTCTTTCTACATCTTCTAACGCTAATACAACTAAAGCTGCGATGAAGCGCAAAAGTGCAGACGTCTCGACGGAAATAGGAAAAAGACAACGTACGGCTGTTAAGGAGATCAAAGAGGCAGACTCCATCTACAACCAAGCTGCGCTGTACCTGCTGGCAACAGCCAAATTTCCGATTGACGCACTCACCTCAGAATGGAGTATTGGTGTGAACAGACCCATCGACCAAGCGCACAAGCGTCGGCTCCGCCAGATTTTCGACGAGGCAGGCGTTCTTCGGCGAGACACAAGTCACCAATTGCAGATCGCTTGCTCCAAGGCGCAAGTGCAGCAGATGCTAGATCACCTAGAAGAGGAGAACCAGGCTCAGACCACTGCCATTGCAGCCGGAGGCGCTGAAGAGGGGGACTCGAAGTGGCCGTCGTTTGAAGGTTGGGCGGCCGTCATTGGAGCGAAGGCAGAGCTTATTGCAGGCCACCATCGCGTTGAAGCTTTCAAGGAGTATCTACGACTTCGCCGGTTGCCAGAGGAGGAACGGTGGTGGGTGTGCAGTATTTACGACAAAGGTTTCAGCCCCTGCACGTGCCAGCCAAGCCAACAAGCTAACCTAAAAGACAGATACGCTTCCCGCACACTTGCGCGTCCAGCTTCGCGCCAACCGAGAAGACATCATCCTTCCCGATAGCCACGGGCAGATATGGACAGAGCTAGCAACCCTGTCCTCTAACAATGGCCAGCTGTTCCAAGGTTCAAATAGGTCGGTTGAGCAAGAGATGCTGGAGCAACTAAGGCTCAGCAGCAGAGTAAAGTTTCCAGTCCGACGGCTGGCTACGCTGTGGAAGAATCTTAGCTGGAGACCGATGATCACTCAATGGTGCCGCACCTCGATTGGGCAGGCGACCTTCAACATCTCCACGTTTGAGTGGATGGCAAGCTGCAGGATAGACGATGTAAGTGCAATTTGTATCTAGGCACGCTCTGTACATCTACGCTAAGCAACCATCTAGTATTGGTTTTCTGCAATGAACGAGGTAACGAAGATCACATCAGAGTTCCAAGGCCAGCATGGACTGGACGTTCAGCTAGCCGACTGGAACAAGCTGGCTGGCCTACCGCGCGTACGAACTGTACACGAGGTGCGGGGATTGTTCTATCCTGGCCTTGAGCCTGACGTGGACCCCTATTCCTCAGGCACACGTCGGCGAGACTTGTTCCTGGACGCAGACGATGATACATACCTTGGTTTGTATTAAACGGTTCTTTCAGAACTAGGACGCCAGTTCATTGACATCTAGGCGCTTTTGAGAACTACAAAGCAAGAAGGAAAACTAATAAGCATTGTGATGTCTCACGTCACCTTGTGGATAAACGCCGAACCCGCAAAGGTCTCAGACCGCGACAACAACAAGCCTGCGCTGCGAAAGGACCTAGTCCCTGCGCTGCAAGCAAAGTATGGCGACAAGGCTGACGAGAAGTCTCGAGTCCTCCAGCAGGCAGTCCTTGATTACGTACATGGAAACGCAAAAGACTTCACCAGCTCTACGCTAGAGCACTATCTCCACAAGTATCCGAGCGGAGACAACAAAGCCTACGGCACACGGTTTGAGCATAAGGTGTGGAGAGAAGTGCTGTCTATCGTCATAATCTACGCAGGGCCGTCTCTGCAGCACAAGTACATCGCCAGTCCCATTCCAGAGGAGGCTGGCAAGATTAGTCCGCCTACCATTGCACAGACTGCGCGTGATCTCATCTGTCAGATCCCAGAAGTTGCGAACGATTCAGCCCTTCGGTCAGCAACTGCAGCCAAACAGCTGCTTAGGATGATGCAGCCAGTGATTGCTCAATGGATAACACAGCAACACGTGGATGCGTCGGATTCTTATAGCGAAGATGGGCCACTAACTACTGTCGACCTGGCAGATGAGCAGCGCGCGGAGAGCGGGCTGTTCTCTCAAGCAGCGCGCGGAGAGCGGGCTGTTCTCTCAAGCATCAATCAGCCACGCAACACACGAAGGGCAGCCATTAGCAGAAGCGCGGAAGCGTAGGCCCCTCCCCCGGGCCCAGAATGGATCAAGTACGCACCAAGCCATCCAGGAGCCAACCACTGCCCAATCACCAAGCTCCAGATCGACAGCGGAGTCGGACGCAGGGGCTTCATCACGAACGGAGATGCAGGAACGAGTGCTGATTGACTTTTCCTTGGACGGGCTGAATAATCTCCGAAAGCAACACGGTCACAACAGCGCGATCAACCAGCAGTCGGCTCAGCTGCAACAGCATCCCCTCGCGACAGAGTCTCACCAGCCTGGATATCCATCCACACCTCTTTCTTCACGCGCCACGACCGGCTCAGGAGGACGTTGGAGGCAGAGAGCATCGGCAAGGCGTGGGAAATGACGAGGATTCATAAACTTCGAAGCCGCCGCAGAAGGTCCGACATTGGTACCTGGCACGTACCACAGTAGCTGAAGATGATCAGCGCTAGTAAAAATAAAGAATAGAGATTGCGTTACATGTTTACTGCTCTCAAGTTTAACCTGCCCCGTGGCTTGCCCCTGGGGGCAAGCGGACACCGCGCGATCCTTCCACCGGATCCCGTCGGCGGTTGCTTCGCCTGTTCCTGCTATGGGAAAGTGCTGCCTATACATGTCTCACGATGGATTTCGATGGATTTGACGACGAGCTTTTGAACCTAAGTCCACCCCAAGACATAGATCTATGGCCCAATTCGCCGCCAGCCGTTGTCGTAACGCAGCCTACCTCCACGCGACCGCCACGACCCCGAGCCTCGTTCGCGCTTGATGCGGTATAGTGCGCGACTTCGGCCCTACTTCGTCCCCTCCCAGCCTTAGCCTGGAGTCGACCCCTTTTGATGCTCTATTTCGGTCTAGCTCGGCCCTGCACGGGCATGCATGCTCCAACACAGGGCAGCTATAGCAGTTCCTGCTTGTTACCTGTTGTTCTGTACTACTTTTACCTGCTTACGCATTAACTAAGACGCCACGGCCTGCTATTCAATTGTGTGCTACTGTTAGCAACAAAGTAGTGCTATGTCTCACCAGACAGCGTCTCGCTGGATAGTCTACACGGGTAATCCAGAAGCCGGTGTCTTTTCTGAAAGCGCCTCTAACCCTTCCTCATGGACTGTCCATTCAGGCGACTCAGCAAAGAGCAAGGCATGTGAATGACGTACCTTTGCCGCACTTTTTATTCTATCTCACCCTCACTTGCTAATTATAGATAGCCTGCAGAACCCGAAGTGCCAAACATTATCTCCTATCTGCCAGAACATGGACACCTGTTGTGCACCCCATGTAGAAGCGTTATACCCTACAAGACGCTCCGTTACCACCTCCGCCACTACCACAAAACTCGATCGTCCATATGCGAAATTATCCTTTCTCAGTATAAAGGACTTCCTGTATCGCAGATTGATGCAGACGTTGTCCCTCGTGCAAATAACTCTTCTAGCTTAGATTTCCTAGCGCCACCCGAGCGAGGCTACTCCTGTCCGCAGTGCGACTTGACAACTTGTAGTTGGGATACAATGCTGCTGCATTTTCGGAAGACGCAGTGCAGTAGGGGGCAGAGGACGCGCAATGATCTATTCTGCTTCGTCCAGCGATGGTCTCCTATCAGGCGAAACGTGGGAGGTACCTGGAGGGTAGCACACGCTACACACACAATTCAAAGCAGAAGAAGATCAAGCCAGGACGGATCCGTGTCAGACGACCCTGCGACCGCCGCTCTTCTGCTGATGGAAGCCGAGGAGGAAGCTAGGCTCTTACAGCAAGATCAAGAACTGATGGCCCTAAGCAACGAGCTTGAGCATGACGAGAAAACCGACTGGCTGCGCGGTTGTGGTTGGACGCGGTGGTTTGCCCAAAAGCCGCTCCATCTGATTATTGCTACTTCTAGGTTGGCCACTTCTACCGGTGAAGCTATTCACCTCGGCACCTGGAACAGCGTGGAGTGGATCAGCTCCGCAGCTACAGAGTCAAAACTAAGACAACTATCAGAAATTGTTCATCTCGTGCTTGATCGCTGCGAGGAAACATTAGAACAAACTCCGCGAGTCTTGCGCTGCTGGCTGCGAAGCTGGGGGTCACACTTCTACGCGTATCCCTTCGAGCTACCTCAACGAGACGCTACGAAAGCTAGGTACCGCTCCTTCCTAAACCGCTTTCTGTGCTATGTATTCCGATCATGGCAGGTATGTCAGAAGCTCAATCAAAGCTTAAGCGAGGTATATGGGCTTCAGCTGTCGGACGCACAGGCGGATATCGTGAAATCTGTCTGGTCAGATCTGTCCACAAAAGGATTCAGTAAGGCAGAGCCTACGTTCTCTTCCCGTTTATCAGAAACCGTCTTTCAGCTGCTCGTGCTATTTTGGACGGATGTGTCCACAGACGGCATATTGGAAGGCAAAGCAATTGTCCACTTCTCTGGTGTGCTGGGTATCCATCCGTACGAGTTGGCATACCGTACAGCTTACGACTACACACCGTACCTATCAGCTCTACTGTGGATTGGTAGACTTATTATTCTCGAGTACGCCTTGCCGCTGCGAGGGTACACTACCCTTGATGTTCTCTGGCCAGCACGAGCAGCCTATGCTGATCAGGGCAAACGTCTCTGTGTAGAGATTCGCCCAGCATACCTCCAACGCGGCAGTCTCTCACCTATGGGCTACCTGATTGAGCGTTTGCAGCACGGCAGAGCCATTGCCAAACGCGAAGGACCACGCACCAACCTATCTTGGTCCCTCGATGGTCAGACCCTAGACATCGCTGGTTCTCGCATCTCTATGCATGAATTCCGCTATACAATCCACTGCCTCCTTGCTAGACTTGAAAGAATCACGCGAGACCTCATGTTTGACTGGTGGCCTAAGGTAGATCTCCATACCTTAAAAGAGGATCTATCAAGGCACCGCCCAGGTTATTCGTTCCTGCAAGAGCCAGCAAATCAGCTACAGACTAGCTTTAAGCATTTGAGCCGAAGAGCCTTCTCTAAAGAAGGGAGGGGGTTCTCCCTACAAGGCAGAGGCCGAGAGAAAGCAATGTCCTACCTGAAACAATATAACAACATGGTCGAAGTACTGTTCAGTAGTATCCATGTGACCAGCGGAATGCCTGCTAGAGGAGAGGAGCTTCGGGTTCTGCGCTGGGCAGACACTGCCGCAGTGCAACGCAACATCTTCATTTGCCAGGGCCGGATCTTGCTAGTCTTTTCGTACAATAAAGCTAGCCAGAACTCGAACAACTCTTTTTTTGTTGTTCGAGTTCCCTGCTCATCAGTAGAGAGGTGCCTGTTCCTTTACCTCGCATACATCAGACCATTCAGCGATTTCCTTAGCCGACAACTAAAGCTTGTCAACACAAGCGTTCCAACCAATCCGCACTTGTTCACTGCGTACGACACACCTGTGTCGTGTTTCAGCTCATCAGTCTGCTCGAAGCTCCTGCAGCAATCCACACCAGAATGCCCGATACTGCTCCATTTTCAAATGTATCGCCAGATTGCAGTAGCTATTAGCAAGAAGCATCTTCTAGATATTGCCCAGCCTTTTGATCCTCACACTCCGAGGGATCGCGATGGACTATTACGACTTCTCTCTTTCCAGACAGGACATAATCCAGCTACCCATGCTGGCGCGTACGCTTTGGATCGTGCCTATCCTGCCAAGCTGCAACCTGAGTTATTAGAACGATACCTCGAAGTCAGTAAGGTATGGCATCAATTTCTGGGTGTCGACAGACAAAGCACAGATCAGGCTATTCTCAGCTTTAGTGCAAACAGAAGTTTACCAGAAGCTCCAGTAGAGCATTCAATGTTTCTGCCACCAAAGGATGATGCGTTCTTGACTAATAGGACTACACAAACACTTGAAGTACCCGAAGAGAGCACAGTATCGCAGATCGAGGCATCGGCCGCTGGCGAGAATGAGCGACCGCGGAAGCGAAGGCGCGACTCAGATGAGAGTATAAGTCCAATACAGCAAAAGATTGATGCTTTACGAGCAGATCTTGCCGCCCTAGAGCATGAGCACAAGATGCAAAAACTCTGCAAAGCTGCCTCCCAACGAGCGCTAACAAACCAAGGGGGCGAAGACCCCAATGGAACGCTCCGGTATCGTAAGAGGGGCTCACAAGTATCGTTAAGTAACTGCGCAGATGTGTTCTGCTTTTTAGAAGACTTCAAGGTCTTCGTATGCAAGCAACATCATACCGCAGTTATGAGTCTTGACCGCCATATGTTGCAGCACCACAAAGTGCCTGCTTCAGTACGAAGACAGGTTGTTGACTGTTTTAGTCGCCTTGAACCAGTGGCTCCAAGCAAGATAGAGCTGCCTAAAGAGCCCACGCAGGCTATAGAACAGCTTGGTAAGCCACTTGCTGGGCTAGAGTGCAGAGCATGCGGGTATATCACTGTTAGCAAAGATCAGATTCGGATGCACTGCAACCGAGATCATAAACTTGCTTGGTTAGGCGACAAGAGCCAGTTGTATAATTCAGTGAAGGTACAGAGCTTCTTCCGAACAGGTGGTCTGCAGAAATACTTTATAGTCGTTTAGTGTTCTGTAACTAAACACGTCCTCTGCATGTAAAGTGTACTAACAACTATAGTAATTCAATAATATATAAATTACCTTAATAGTGACTTAGCCACTTCTAACCTGCGACAATGTTCACTGTTTTCTAGAAGACTACAGCGTCTTAGTATGCAGGGAGCATCACACTGCTGTTGTTAATCTCAACACGCATCTCTTGCAGCATCACAGCGTGCCCGCTGCAACTCGAAAACAAGTTGTTGAACGCTTCAATCAATTCGCGCTGATTGACGCAGCAGACGTTGAGCTTCCAGATGAGCCGGCGCGACCGATAGAAGAGCTTGGGAAGCCGCTAGACGGGCTGCAGTGCAAGACATGCAGCTTCATCACTATCAACAAGGACACAATGCGCATGCACTGTAAGAAAGATCACCAGCAAGCTTGGCTAGGAGAAAAAGGCGCGCTCTATCACACTGTCAAAGTACAGAGCTTTTTCCGCACAGGGGTTTTACAGCGATATTTTGTTGTTGATGTAGCTGTAGCCGAAAATGCTCTAAACGACGACGTCGAAGTTGCAGTTCAGAGGCAGCTTGCCGAGTATAAACTGACACAACAAGAAGTCGAAGAAGAGCTTCAAACACTTGAAGAGGCTGCAAAGACAGACAAGACAGGCTGGTTTAAGCGGACAGGCTGGTTAGAGTTCTTCAAGGATCGAAATCTTGTTCATCTGGCCCATCAAGCCCGGGCTCCCGATCGGAGCGAGCACAAGCTCAAGCTAGCTGCTCAGCTTGCAGAGGGACTGATTGAGAGAAGCGTCAAGGGATTGGCTACGCTTCCGCAAGAACTCAGGCGCTGGCTGCGGAGCGCAAAGCAGAGCGAGATCGACGTGCGGCCGTTGGGGCGACTGCAGAACCCAGAGAGTCAGGCTGTGTACGCAAGCTATATAGTGAGGTTTGTCTGCTTCTATCTACGCGTGCTAGGAGATGAAGAGCAGCAGGTTATGCGTTTCCGACAGCAACGCGACACAGCTGCTCGATCAGAAAGCAGTGCGGCGTCGAGCAGCGACGAAGACAGCGAAGACGAGGCGGAAGGCAGTGAGGCTGACGACGACAGCCCGCAGCCCCGGCGCAGGACACGCAGTCAACAGGCACCAGACATGATGAAGGACACGCGCGAGCTCTTTACGTGGACAGCTGAGCAGAAGTTGTGTGCGATCAGGCTGTGGGACGCGCTGAATGGCGACGACAGAGGCGCTCAGACGGAGGCGCTTCTTGCGTCTATCAGCTCGTTCATCTTCACGACGTATCATCCCGTGGCGTTGTCTACTGGTTTGATTCAGTTTCTGGCGGTGCTTGGGATTGATGTAGACACGGGCCGCTTGCGGACCGCAAAGAACTACTCGTACATGCTGGCGGGGATGGTGTACTGCGTGCGGGTGCTCGCTCTAGAGAAGCTGCTCCCAGGAGGGCAGCGCGACACGCAGACAGAAGAAGACCGCGACAACTTTCTGGCAACGCGGCACAAGCAGCTAGCAGACGGCACGTTCAGCCCAATGAGCGAGATGATCAGCATGCTGGCGTACGGCAAGCACATTGGACTGACGGCCGGCAACTCAGGCAACGCATACTGGTCAGAGGACAAGCAGACGTTCTATCTGAACGGCCGACCGATCGTCATCCGCCGCTTCTGCAAGATGGCGCAGGACTTGCTGGCTGAAACAGAGCAGATGCTGTGGGAGCTGTGCTGGGTGGACGGCGAGGAAGAGCGGGTTACCGTTGATTTGAAGCAAGTAGTTGACGACGTCACGTTCACAAAACGACGCACGTCGTTTGTCGACGCTCCGGGCAACAAACTGCAAGGCGGGCTGGTTTGGATGCTTAGGAGAGCGATGACTACAGCGGGCGGGCTGCGATTGAAGCGTGCGGACGGGCAGTGGAGCGTCAAGGCGGTGCGGCAGTACATGCGACAGATGGATCGCTTCTTGGAACTACTGCTCTGCAGCGTGCACATCACGTCAGGACAGCCCGGGCGTGGGTCCGAGATCACGACGATTCGGCACCGCAACGGCGTACTGCAGGACCGCAACATCTTCGTCGTGGACGGGCAGGTGATGACAGTGGTCCGCTATCACAAGTCGCAGTCGCAGTGGGACAAGCCGAAGATTGTGCCGCGGTTCTTGCCGCCGCAGCTAGGGCAGGTGATGGCGGTGTACTTGGTCTACGTACAGCCGTTCCGCGAGTATCTAACGCTGCAGGTGCTAAGCGGCAGCTACAGCGACTACGTGTGGCAAGACGCGCAGGGCGCGTGGGACACCGGCCGGCTCACGAGGGTGCTGAAGCGCGAGACAGGGAAGAGGCTGGGCGTGGTGCTGCACACGCTAGAGTACCGACACACGGCAGTAGGTATTGGGCGAGTCAAGGTGGGAGAGTCGTTCAGCAGGGGCTATCAGGACGACGTTGGCGAGACAGAAGAGGCGGAAGTGGACGACGATGGCGAAGACGTTCTTGAGCTGCAGAACTCACGCACAACCGCAATGGGGGTAGGCAACTACAGCGTGCCGATGGATATCGTGAAGCATCTCAGCGTGCGGTCCGTTGATGCGTTCCGGCCGCTTAGCGCAGCATGGCACCGCTTCTTAGGGGTGGATGGGAGCGCAGCGAAGCCCGTAGAGCCGAGCAGGACGACAAAGCGACGGATGAGCAACAGCACGTCGTCGGCACTTGTTGGGCTGCCGAAAGAGAAAGAAGTGCGGTTTGCAGACCCGCGAGCAGATGCGATACACAGGGGGCTGCAGCAGGTGCTAGGCAAGCAAGATGTTGGCTTTCGATCGGTGGAGCAGGAGCAGGCTTTGCACGCGGTGCTGGAGAAGCAGACGCCGCTCATCGTCGTGCTTCCGACGGGCGGAGGCAAGAGCTTGCTGTTCACGCTGCCGGCTTGCGTGGAGGAGCCGGGGGTAACGGTGGTCGTCGTGCCGTACCGGGCGCTGATTGAAGATCTAGTCAGGAGGATTCAGCAGTGCGGCGTCGAGTGCATGGAGTGGAAGCACGGCGAGAACAACCCGGCATCTGTGGTGGTAGTCAGTGCAGACGTAGCTGGCGACATAACAAGCACTGGCAACTTTCTTGGCTACGCGCGGATGCTGAAAGGAAAGGGGCTGCTGCATAGGGTGGTGATTGACGAGTGTCATCTGGTGTTCACGGCGAGGAATTGGCGAGAGAAGCTGGTGGCGATGAAGAACTTGCGGCTGCTGGGTAGTCCGATGGTGATGCTGACAGCAACGCTGCCGCCGCTGCAGGAGGGAGAGCTTGAGGCGAGCATGCTTGTGCGTCACGCAACGTACGTGAGAGCAAGCACGGTGCGGCCGAACGCGCGGTACTTTGTGTCGTGGTGTCAGCGCGACAAGCTCGAGGAGACGGCGCTGTTCGTGTGCAAGCGGTGGGCAGAGAAGCTGCGGCGGAGCGGACAGAAGGGGGTGGTGTACTGCAAGAGCAAGGTGCAGTGCGAGCGGCTCGCGACGGAGCTGGGCTGCGGACACTATCACGCAGGGGTGGTGGATCGCGCAGACCGGCTACAGGAGTGGGTGGAGGGGGGCGGAATGATGGTGGCGACGTCGGCGCTGGGGACGGGAGTGGACTTTGCTGGCATCGTGTACATCTTGCACGTAGGCACACCGTGGAGCATGAGCGACTTTGCTCAGGCAAGCGGACGCGGGGGACGAGGAGGAGAGCAATACGATGTGGTGGTGCTGGTGGGGCACGGGGAGGTGGAGCAGGTGATGGAGCGAGAGAGAGAGAAGATGGAGGTGCTCGCGATGGGGCAGTTTCTGATCGGCAGCGGGTGTCGACGAGAGCTGATGAGCTCGTATCTGGACGAGCGGGGGCAGAGCTGCGGGCAGATTGGGGCAGCGGGATGCGACCGGTGCGGAGAGGGAGAGGAGGTGTGGATAGAGGAGCAGGAGAAGTGGTCGCGGGAGTGGGCGGTGGTGGAGGAAGGGTTCACAGAGCTGCGAGAGGGGTGTGCGATCTGCTGGATGGTTAGGCAGGAGTTCCCGACGGCTGAAGAGGAGCAGTGGAAAGGGCACCGGGCGATGCAGTGCACGGCATGGGCAAGGGGAACAGGGATGCAGGCAGATGAGTTCCGTGTGAAGATGCGGGATCGGACGGTGAAGAACAACTGTCGACGGTGCTGGGTGAGTCAGAAGTACTGCGCGACTGGGGAAGGGATGGACAAGCGGTGTCAGTGGCCGAACGTGGTGGTGCCGCTGGCATTCGCAGCGCGGTTGACGAGGGGTGGGATTCAGGCAATGGGAGAGCTGGGGTTTGCAGAGACGGGAGACGAGGCGTACGCTGGGTGGCTGGGAAAGCCGCACAGGTCAGAGATTTGGGGACAGATGTTTAGCAACGCAATGGCGATGGCGATTAGGCTGGTGTTGGAGGGGTGGGGACGAGAGGGAGAGGAAGAGGAGGGTAGCAGAGTAGAGTAGCAAGCAGGGGAATAGATGAAGTAATAGGTGTATATGCGTAGCAAAGCCGTGACAAGGTATTAGCAAGAGAGTAACAGGGTAGGGAGGTGGTAGGCCGTCCGGGGCAGAAGAAGGGGGGGTGGGCAGTAGGCCCGTTAGGTGTTACAAGCAGCGGAGCGGTTAGGGTGAGTAGGAGAAGAAGGGGGGGTAGGTAGTGGGCCGTTTAGGTGTTACAAGGAGTAGAGCAGCAAAGGGAAAGAGAGAAGAGTATAGCAGGGTGTAGCAAGGTATAGTAGGGTGTAGCAAGGTATAGTAGGGTGTAGCAAGGTATAGTAGGGTGTAGCAAGGTATAGTAGGGTGTAGCAAGGTATAGTAGGGTGTAGCAAGGTATAGTAGGGTGTAGCAAGGTATAGTAGGGTGTAGCAAGGTATAGTAGGGTGTAGCAGAGTATAGCAAGATATAGTAGAGTGTAGTAGGGTGTAGTAAGATATTACAGAGCGTAGTAAAAAGCAGAGTATAGTAGAGTGTAGCAGGGTATTATAGAGTATAGTAAGGTATAGCAAAGTATAGCAAGATATAGCAGAGCGTAGCAGGGTATAGGAAGGTGTAGTAGGGTAGGGTTAGGTATAGTAAGGTATAGCAAAGCGTAGTAAGAAGCAGAGTATAGTAGAGTGTAGCAGAGTATAGTAGAGTGTAGCAGAGTATAGTAAAATATAGCAGAATATAGTAAGGTATAGTAGAGTATAGCAGAGTGTAGCAGAGTGTAGTAAAATATAGTAGGATGTAGTAAGGTATGGAAAAGCATAGTAAAGTATAGTAGAATATAGTAGAATATAGTAGAATATAGTAGGATATAGTAGAATATAGTAGGATATAGTAGGATATAGTAGAATATAGTAGAAGGCTAAGCTATAATAAGATATTATAGGTTAGAAAAAGAGAAGAGTAGGTAGTAGATATAAAAAAAAGTAGGTAGTAGGTATAAAAAAAAAGTAGGTAGTAGGTATAAAAAAAAAGTAGGTATTAGGTATAATAAAAAAAATAGGTAGTAGGTATAACAAAAACAATAGGTATTAGGTATAATAAAAAAATAGGTAGTAGGTATAACAAAAACAATAGGTAATAATTATTAAAAAAAAGAATAAGTAGTAAGTTTAAGAAATAATATAAGAGAATAAATAGATTAGGTAGTAGAAGAATTAAAGATAAAAAGAAGAAATAAAAAGTAGAGTAAGGTTATAATAATAAGATACTAAGAGAAGAGAAGAAAAGAAAAAGTGTAGTAAAGCTGTAATAAGGTATTAATAAAAGCGTATTAGGGAGGGTAGGGGGGTAGGCCCGTAAGAAGGGAAAGGAGGGTGCCCGAAGGGCAACCCGTTAGAAAGGATTACTAAGAAGAGTAAAGGGGTGGGGGGTGGGCCCGTAAGAGGGGAAAAGAGGGTGCCCGAAGGGCAACCCGTCGATAGGTTAGGGTTAGGGTTAGGGTTAGGGTTAGGGTTAGGGTTAGGGTTAGGGTTAGGGTTAGGGTTAGGGTTAGGGTTAGGGTTAGGGTTAGGGTTAGGGTTAGGGTTAGGGTTAGGG